>CM076983.1:7621076-8098576 GCA_039105355.1 Benthosema pterotum | reverse complement strand
GGCTGCAGACTGTGTTTATCAGTAAACATCCCCAACCTGACCTGCCCTGCCTCTCAACCCTGACACTGGATAACTGCAACGGTGCGTGTGCGTGCGCGGCGGTGCGCGCGTGTGTTTAGCTTACACACCGTGGGCCTACATTGTGTGTGAGTGTGTGTGATTGCATGTGTGCGCGTGCATCTTCGTGTATGCGTGATCACATTCCCTGATTCCAAAGATATCCATCCAGCATGTTCGGTAACCTATTTGATTTTCCGTACAACAGGCATAGGGGTTTAGTGAGTGCAAATAAGGGCCTTATTTGACAGGGACTATTTGGGTTAATCATTAATAAAATAATAAAATGTTAATAAAATAACCAACAAATGCTGTTGTTTAACTGTAAATAATAGATATAAATGATCTGTGGACCCATATCCAAGCTCACGCGGTTACGTACTATAAGTAAAACATTAAAAACCTGAGTTAATCTGTCACAGACAGACTCTTATAGGGGTCCCTTTTAGCAGTGCAGGTTACTTGGTTCACAGGACGTGCACTGTGCGCTATTTCATAATCCGTTCATTTTTTCCTTTGTGAGTTAGGACAGAGGTGGCTGTTCTGGACAAGGGAAGGAAACTGAACATTCCTTCGAGGAGTTTCAGCCTTTGGTGGGGGAACAATCGCCACAAAGCGAAAAACAAAGCTGAAAATAGCCACAGGCCTGCCCTGATAGTATGGAAGGTGACATTTGCCCCCCCCCCCCCCCCACCTACCACCACAGGTCAATTTGCGTTCCTATTAGGAAGCAGACAGAATGGACATGCAGTCTCTTGGCTAAAGTGCACACTGTAAAATCATGGGTGTCCGTTTCAATTTGTAACACAATACCCTTTCCTGCCACAGGCTAGGAAGTCCAGACTGGTCTTTGTCATTGCAACCACTTTAATCCTATCCTCCCTGTTTAAAAACGAAAGAATAGCGTCTATACAAACTCTGTAAGCTTGTAATCTGCTGTTTTTTTTTTAAAGAAACATGTTTAAGACACATGTTATCATGGTGAAGAGAGAGTGAGAGACAGAGAGACAGAGAGAGAGAGAAGTGGAGAGGCAGAGGTCAAATGTGTTGGATTTCATCATGGTCACAAACCCATTCACCTGCCTTTGCCTTAGCTGAGTTAGCCCACAAACGTGCCATAATGGACATAGTTAAAGATATAGTAAGTGATTACACTTAATTCAAATAGTTATTTTTTCTTCTTTTTTTGGTTAATCCTCACTATTATACAGTCCGGTGACCATATAAGCAGTTCCTCTCTGTCCCCAGTTAGCCCCTGGTGTAAAAAAAAAACCCTAGTTTCAGTTTGGGCTTTGGGAGCCTTTCGTCCAATCATGATCAAGTGGGGGTCGGCCTTGGTGATGTACCGTTGGCCTGTTTCACTTTCCTCCACTCTAGAGTGTGTGCATGTGCACATCGTGCTAACAGGAGAGGACTGGAGGGTTTTCCAAATCACCCAAATCGCTGAATGCTCCTTTAGTGCAAGCTCTCAAGTGCTTTCAAAACTTCCGTTCTCCTTATCGGGTCTGACATCGGCCGATCCACAGACAAACTTTTATGTCAAATTTCAAACCATGTAAATGCCCCCCGAAGCCGTATCCCTTTGGCATGGCTGGAATGATTCTACCCAATAAGAGAGCTATTGTTCCTCCAGGGGCATTAAAACCATAAAGATACGCTGCCCACACAGTAAGCTCTGTGAGCTGTTTGGTTTGCCTGCCGGCCGGCCGACTGTGGTAGCAGAGAGAGATTACTGCAGAATGAGCTGCTTTGGGCCCTAGAACAGTGGTTTTCAACCTTTTTCATCTCAGGGACCACCATTTATTCAGGATTTGAGCCACGGACCACCATTTGAGGATAATTTAGCCCCCACAGACCCCAAATCTAAAGATTTATTTTTGCTTTTGTCCACAATTCCAGGCGGGATTTGGGGAAACAAAACAAGCAAAACATACATTCCAAAATGGCTGATTCAGATGATGAATATTTTAACTCTTGAGCGCGTAAAAATGAAACCAAATGGACCCGCAAGGGTCCATTTGGTTTCATTTTTACGCGCTCAAGAGTTACACCTGGTTAACCAACTTAGCTGGGGACCACCTGGAACCCTCTCAGGGACCACTGGTGGTCCCCGGACCACCTGTTGAAAACCCCTGCCCTAGAAGCTTGCAGGTTAATGCTAAAGAGAATCTCAAATAGGTAAAGTCTGTTTTATGTGCACACCGATGCAAAGGCACGTACAGTAGTGTTCAAAGACAAACATGGCCCACATGTGCATATACACACAAGCACAAGCACGCACGCAGGGGCGTTTTTGCCATTAGGCAGACTAGTTGCCTGGGGTGCAATGAGGTGGAGGGGGGGCACTGGGGCGTCCACCAGACATGCTTTAAAAGGATCCCAGGCTAATAAGCCTCATATGGATGAATACATTATACTTGTCCTTTATAACTAGAATTGAACATTTAAAACACATATAACATGTTTTTTACTTTATAAATAGTTCATATTTTTATGCCTTGGGGGGCACCATTTTACTGTATATTTAACTATATGCCTGCCTGCCTGGGGCTACAATTTGCTTAGAAACACCACTGCACGCACACACACACACGCACGCACGCACGCACGCACACACACACACACACACACACACACACACATCTCCGTTGGCATCTCTGGTCTCAGTCTGTACTGCACAGCTCTAATAACTATGGCAAATCTGATCCACAGTTTACACTTGGCAGCACTCAGGGAACGTGGGGGCAGGGAGGAGAGAGAGGCAAAGAGATAGAGGCAATAAAGTGGGAGCGAGACCAACGCAACAGCAGAGAGAGAGAGAGGGAGTAATAAGATGAAGAGTGATCACGGGAGGGGTGTTGAAATTGCTCCTCCAGATACTGTAAATGGCAACATTCTTTACCCATCCATGGGGTTAAGATGGTTTGAGGCGGGGGTCAGCAACCCGCGGCTCAGGAGCCGCATGCGGCTCTAGAACACAGCCCTAGTGGCTCCCTGGCTGTAGCAGCATTATACATACACATTAGGGTGATCCGCTTGTTGGCCATGGCACAAAAGCCCAGTACGTATACTGTATGTACTGTATCAGAGATCGAGCTTTAATCTGAACCACCCATTTTCAACAGTTTACTATATCATTAATATATCTTAGAGATGTTGTGTGGACATGATAAAAAAGTTCCCCCACTCTGTGTTTCCTAGAAATAGAGGCCTGAAAAAACATCATTAAGATGGTGAAAGTTGATCACATCATCCTTGTTTCACGAAGCTGATTATTTTTCTTTTAGGATCTTTTTTCTGTGAGTGTACACTCCATACAGATTTTGAATTTAATCTTTGGTCCAAAATGGCTCTATCAACATCTTGGGTTGCCGACCCCTGGTTTGAGAAGATAGAGCTATAATAGAGCTATAATAGAACAAATATGCACGTTTGTAAGCCACTGGATATGGGCTTTATTTCCTGGTGGAGTGTCTGTGGATAATATTACACAAAAATACGCCAAACCATGCAGCTCCTTAGCTACATCAAGTTTGCCACGACACGTCGCCCTGTGGATTTTCAGAACAAAATAGTGTATTTCTAATATTCAATAACTAACAATATTGTAAAAGTGCTCTGTTGTTGTGGTTAACAATAATGCTGTACCGATGCGACGCCGACGGGACACTGACGGTGTTATCCAGGCAGAAGACAAGACATATTTTTAGTTGTGGTGACGTCATGATGATTTAATCTATAGCAGTAACCGGACACTGGGGAATTTGAGGTCTCCCAGAAACTACTCACTGCTCTCCGGGTTCAAATAAATCCTGTCCTTATTCAACCCATGCACCGCAACAACAATAACGTCTTCTTTCATTTTCCTGGAGGAGGTGAGGAAGTTTATGTAAACTCTTTGAGCAAACTCAACCTCCTTTCTTTTTGTTCTCTTTTATTTTCCTGAAATGATAATATGACATCATCCATCAATCACATTTATTGTTTGTTTATAAGCCGGGCCATCTGGCTCTCGTCGTTGACTTCCGCGCATTCCATCAAACTTCCGTTTCCAGTTTGCCTCCCAGGTGCGTCAATGGCGCATGCCTGGTGTAGAACACTTCTCTTCATTTTTAAGTACGTTCGTTGGTGACGTACCACACTTCAAACCCTTTTGCGTGTCAGCACAACCCGTGCCAACCGTTAAACCACAGTCACAGTACATTACATTTCTGCTCCATTAGACATCACACAGACACGATGGCACGCTCAGAGGTGACATAATTGTGATGAACTGAGCATGGGAGGAGATCGTTAGACATACTGCCAATATTTTGTACTGACACGGGATAGCCTGGGGGGTTCATACCATTTTTCGGGTTTGTAGTCCTAGTCCAGGCCGAGGTGGGAAGTGCAGTGACACGAGGTGACTGACACAGATATGATGGCGGGGAGAAGATAAAGTAAGCTTGTGGATGTGTGGATGAACTATGAATACACGCGCCAGCAAGCATGTGTGTCTGTGTGTCATATTACATGGCAAAGAGTGTTTGTCTATGTTTGTTTACTGAACAAGTGTCAAGGTAAATTGTGTGGTTTCAGTAAGCTCAGGTAAGCTCTGCTGAGCGATCCTGGGAATGCAGGGTTCCCCCCCCCCCCCCATATCCCAATTGGGGGGTTACAGGACTTATATTAGACAAGTAAGCATCCGTAATACCCTCAGTTGTTGTTGAAATTACAACCGACACACAGCTGACTCAGAGAGTTTTCTGTTTCTGATTCTGAATGATGAAATGCTGTTGGTTTAGTGGTGCGACATTTGTAGTTAGTTAGTAGCAGTAGTAGTGCTTCAAATCATTTTAAATATAAGCACTTTAATTTGAAATATCTTGGGTTGTTTTGCATGCCATAATGTTTGGTGGGGCAGTCAGGGCATTTAGGGGGGCATTGCCCCCCCCCCATGCACATGCCTAGATCCACCCCTGCTTATACTACATTAAATGTGTTTCTCCTGTCCCAGGAGGAGCCGCTTCGGTCTAGGGGTCGGACTCTTTGTTTTTTGTCCGTTTTGTCCCCTCCTCTGATCTCTGAACAAAAAGGAAGCAAACTGGCGAGAGAGAGTGTGTCTGGGGGGGGGGGGGGGGTGTACGCACCTCTTCTATAGGAAAGAACATAGACGTAAATACACTGCTAAAAACGGGTGGTTGGGGTCAGCAGGCCGCTTCATCAAAGTGACTCAGTGAAGACTAGAAATGTTTTGATAAGTGGTGATGACACAGGCCTGGGGCGGATGCAAGCAGGGAGTCGACGTTATAACCTTGACAGTTGACATTGGGAATGCTTCCCGGGCAACATGCAGGAGAAAGACGGAGCCAAACGTTCTGTTCCTCCAACCGCTGAGTAGGCTGGTAGCGGCCTGAGCCTTATAGTGGGAGAGTTGCGATAGTCCCGTTGACTCCTATGTCCCTGCCGGGCGCTTGTGCTGCTGGAGGAGCATACTGTTGTCCTGGGTCCTATTGGGGGTAGGAGTAGCAGTAATGCGTTGGACTCAGATATTTAATCCAGCTTTAATGACTATAGAAGAACCGTTCTTTAATAATAGTACAACATAAACTTCACAGAGACGTAGTCGTGACTGAACAATATTTGCATACGTACGTAAAATAGCTCGTATTTACGCAGTTCTCGTTGAAAACAATGTATTCCCAATTGCAGTTAAGACTCAGAGGGAGGCTCGGTATAGTCACGTGACGAACCCCGTGACCGGGCTGCTCCGCTGAGGTTTATGACCCCTCAATACCGCAACTCTCCCACTATAAGGCTCTGGTAGCGGCCTGCCGCGGAGCACGGCTGAAGGCAGGCAGGGAGGAATATGACCCCTCAATACCGCAACTCTCCCACTATAAGGCTCTGGTAGCGGCCTGCCGCGGAGCACGGCTGAAGGCAGGCAGGCAGGGAGGAATTGGGATGTGACAGGAGGAGAGTTGAGGAGGCTTTGCAGGAGTAGAGGGTACTCCGGCTGGAATGCACACTGTACTGCCAAGTCAATACAGCATGGAGTCTGTCTCCTTCCTTTATCTTTATCCCCACTACCTCCTGTACTCTCTACTCTTCAATCAATATGGCCTATATGCCAGCAGAAGAAAAACAAACCAAATGGTTACTTCATTAAAAAAGAATCTGCAGTGCTGTTGTTACAGATCTGCAGGTCACATCGCATTGACTTGATCCTGTGTGGAAGATAGAACATATAGGAACATGAACCGCGTGGTACTGTTACGTCTGTGTGCCGTTTTTATATTTTATTTAGACGGATGTAATTTATAGCCTTTGTCCGACCGCTATTGTATACAGCCGAGCTACTCTTATGTAATCCTACTTCATGCCCATATATGCACTGCATATGCTGCAATTAACAGCAGTATAACTAAAATCTTATGTAAAGCAAGCAATAACCACTTAAATTCCATCCACAAGGACTCTATGACTGTTTATTAGGCTTCCATCTGTTTCCACGTACAATAATGTCTTTGCCCGAAAATTTCTGATCTACTTGCATCTCCGCCAGAATAGGGATGCTATGTGCTCCAAGTCATTTATACCATGGATAAACCTCATCGCTACGGCGATTTACAGTATTTATTTATTCATTTCTAGTCCTTTAAAGGTAAAAAACCTATTCTGAGAAGTTTGTTTTTCCAGCACAATATGACCTTTTTGGAGCGTAAATCATTCACAAAAACGGGCATGAGGCAGAGAGAGAAGAATGCACCAGATGATGTTTATTATTTCCACCCTGTGATTCAAAGCCCGTGGTGGTGCTCTTGCTTTGTGTGTTGCTGCTCTCTGCCAGGAGTCCAAAGTCAAGAAGATCAGATCCAAGAAGGAGAGGAGAGACAAGAAGATGTTCTCCTCCAAAGACGACGAACACCTACTGATCACCGGAGTCAAACTGACAGACAGGCGAGGGTAAGTTTCAATGTTTTTATTTTTTGTTATATTTTTTATGATATTGACATAGAGCAGTGGCTTTCAACCTTTTGGATACCATGGCCCACTATTTATTCTGCATTTGAGCCAAGGACCACGATTTGAGGACATTTTATTCCCACAGACCCCAAAACTAAAGATTTTCTTTTGCTTTTGTCCATAATACGAGGCTGGATTTGGAAAACAAAACAGGCAAACAGTCATTTTGATAAATCAAAATGACCATTCATTTTCTACTTGTGTAGACTTGGGGTAATTCAGATGATGAATATTATAACTCTTGAGAGTGTAAACAATTTGGTTTCATTTTTACGCTCTCAAGAGTTGACATCTGGTTAACCAACTTTTCATCTGGTTAACCAACCTAGCTGGGGACCACCTGAAACCCTATCAAGGACCACTGGTGGCCCCCGGACCACCTGTTGAAACCCCCGACATAGAGCAGTGGTTTACTCAACCTTTAATTTAATTTCAAGGACTATATACTATATAATAATAACAACTTATCAAAGCTTGATGGTAAAACAAACAAGTTTTAACAACCCTCCCCTACTGCAGTTTCCTTTCACACCAATTCAAACCATTTGAGAGTTAAGGGTTCAGAACCACAGTGCACGGCGGGCTCCCTTCAACGAATGAGCTACTGTAAAATGTTTATAAGAATTGGCAAGGGTGGCCAAACAGTTCCAAGTAGCCTACAAGCACTATTTAAGGGCTTGATCCAAGCAGGCTATTAAAGTGAGCTTCGATTTAATAACATCACATTCTTGAGTGACAGCAACGGACGGTACTACTGTACTGTAACCTGCCTGTTAATGTTTTTTTTTGGGGGGGGGGCTGAAGTTGTTAAAGATGATTTTACCAGTGTGAGCCAGCATTAAAGACTTGCAGGCCTCCTAATGCCAATGAGTCCAAAGTGTGCACATTGTTTAGGTCAATCCCATGCATAGTTTTCATATCATAAATATATGACCTTTGGCTTTTGTTTAACCCACGCAAGTTCTTGTTTACTACTTGGATGCTTGCTGGCGTCATAATAACTTATAAGTCATGGCAGCTTGGCTACAACCCGTAACCAACCTCTTCTTCAAAATAAGAGCCACTTGTAATGATTAGTCAAAACTAGATTTATGTCTAAGTTTACTTACTGCATGCAGATAGACATTTTGTAACATCCTGAGATGAACCACATAATGCTTCGAACGGGTTCGCTGCCTGCTGCTTGGCAAGAGCCAGGGCTTTCAAAGTGCAACCAATTTAAAAGGTCTGTGACTGTGTGATCGGGATCATCTGACAGCTGAAAGGCTGGGGCCCCTGGAGTCCTGGACCGGGGAATGGCCATAATAACCCCCAGCTACCGCTGACATACTTGCCCTGAAGTGGGAACAAAAGTAGGGAGTGTCACTGTTCAGGTTGGAGGATGCAGATGTGATGTAAACCATAAATGATTAACAAACCCGTTCTAGAACCAAAGTTAATTTGCTGGAAAAGGGTCCGGAGAGTGTGCAAGTTAGAGTTAGAAGCCTGTAAGATCTCAATTTAGTTCCTAAAGATCAGCAGATTTATTGCGGAGCCTGGGGGGTCCCTGACTGTGCCCCACTTTGAAGAAAACCCATCGGCATCTCAACCTCTTTGAGGACGTGGAACACATACCGAGAGGAAAAGCCGAGTAAATCAGTCCGACCGTGACAGATGTGCAACTCTCCTGGGAAATCCTATACAATGGCTCACTCTGTGGGGGAAAGTTCCAATCCTCCCCACCCGTTATACGTCTGAAACGTATCCCTTCTCCGCCCAACCTCTTAAGTCTGCAGTAAAAGATCTCACACAGCCGCCATGGACCAGTATCCTGTTAATATGAGAAGTGCTTCCTGATTCCTATACGGGTTCTCTGGGTGATTTGTGTGTTGCAAATTGTTGTGCACTAGGTGGTTTCAAGTACAGTGTACAGTATGTACAGTATATACGGTATGTAGCAGAGTAGTCTGGCATAGATCCAGGTCCGTTTTCCCGTTGGGGTGGTGTCCAAGTGAGTTGGTTGGGGAAGTTTTGGCTTTGAATCACAGTGTGTATATGCAGTACCTATAAACATGCCACTGTCTTGCTCTCAATCTAAATGTCCTTTCTCTGCTGCCACGCTACAGGTCTCACAAGAAAATCAAGGATGAAGAGAAAGAGAAGGAAAAGGAGAAAGATAACAAAGAGAAGAAGGAGAAAACAGAAAAGAGCCTCTGCTTCTGGGAGAGCGTCACCATGACGATGAAGCAGATCACGCCCACCAGGAAGCCAGCAGAGAAGATGGAGGGCTGGGAGCCGCCTCAGGTCAGCGGGGACACAATAGAGACTCCGACCGAGGAGAGCCCAGAGGTCTGGAGGAGCCACGAGACCGGGGACGACTCGCCCGCTTCCCTCCCCGAGTCGCCGGTGCTGCTCCCCGAGGCGCTGCCCTCCTCCTGGGCGGGCCTGGGGCTGGAGGAGGACTCGTCACGCTACGCCAACCTGTCGGACTCCAAGGACTCGGCGGCCGTCCGGTGGACGACGCGGGCCAAAGGCAAGCTGGCCGGCATCAGCAGGAGGAGTCGAGGGATCGTGTCGGAGAGCTCGTGGGAGGGGTTTAAATAGTAACTGGTGTTTTCAGCGGTTTACCTCCTGCTCCTCTCTCTCCATCAGTACCTCTGGTCCTTTCTCTCTTTTATAAAGGGGAAAGTATGTTGATGGGAACCAGTTTATCTTTCTGTCTTTGTACGTAGCAAAGCGTTATTATTATTATTGGACTGTTCGTCAAGAGTTTTTATTCCGCTCCTGGACTGAACAGACTGAATCAACGTAATTACTGTACTTTCCCCAATGGTCTGCCACAACTTCAGACGTTGTGGCTCATCATCGCCGACCGTGACTTTTGATTGACCAAGTTGCACCAAATGTCAAATAGATAATATATGAAGTTTCATGGCCTTATGTTCTGGGTTTGATGAGGTTACATTGTATTGCACCATTGTATGCAGAGTGACATACTTTACATCATACACAGACAGTCAAGCTCACTATTAGAATAATTTTACAATTGTTTCGCGGCTCAACTAATAATTTCGATGATGATTCCACCAAACACCAATCATTCCATGCCAAAGTTGTAGAAGCATGGATCTAGGGTGGAATTTCCATATGTCAAAACTATAACTTTTCAGGATTCAAATTAAAAGAAATATAGCGAAAGTAACAAATCTACAACCTTGTGAATCTTCTACTTCCAGCTTCGTGTGATGCTGTAGTTAGTGTAAGACAATCATGTCGAGGTATGGACATAAGAGGTTTCTACCCAACAGTTTTATCAGTGGCCTGACACCGTATGGCAAGACAGAGTTCACAAGACAAAATTCCCTGTACCCGGAAGCCTTACACTACTGTATCTTTTAAACTGTGATTTTCAATGGCTTTTAGACATTTTATAATGAAAACAGTAATTTGAGATTGAGAATAGTGCTTGTCATAGAATATTTTAAACCACACTTGATGGAATATATGCAAAGCTGCCAATGTGCTTTCGTGTGCTGGATGGATTCCTTCTATTCCTTCTATGCAGTTTTAAGCCTTGAAGAAAAGAATGTGAGTTTGTTGCCTTAACGTATACATAACTAATGCTTTGTACAATCAAAAGACAGCGTATTAAATATGTTTTTTGTGCTCTGGACTATATTAGGTGCTCTGTAAATGGTGTGTGTGTGTGTGTGTGTGTGTGTGTGTTCGTGCGTGTACGTGCGCATGTGCTGTAGGTGTTTATAAATGCCTGTAGGTTTTTTTTTTTGGTCAGGTTGTCTTGACATTCTTTAAGATGATTAACTACATGTTCCTTATTTTGTTTGCTTTTTTGGGAACCACCCTTACTTTGTACCCTTGAATGAGAAGCTGCATATTATTTATCAAGGTTGTACTGATGATATGTTGTCTTTATACCAGGACTACTATTTGTCATGAAAGCTACTCACATCATGTGCCTGCACGGTAAAAGTCTCAGTGTTAATTCACTCGTCTTTTACTCGGAGAGCGCACAAATGGAATCAAGCAGACTATTCTGGGTCCATTCGTACGCTGTTGTAGTTATATTAACACTCAAGAATCTTACTGTGTGTTATCGGAAGATAAATGAAATTGTGGCCTTGCCGTGTTGAAACTTTATTCGTAGACCAAACAAACTTTTCTCTGACCAATAACTTGCCTTGCATATCAAAAAGCTCCTGCAGGTGCACCGGCTGCCCTCCAGTGTGATGTTATTAAGATGTGCCAACCTTGAAGTTGGTCTCTGTGTTCCAGTTACTACCCTGTATCCCTGGTTACTGTTAGTTCTGCCAGATGCTGAGGGCCTCTGGGCTGTAACTGCCTGAAGATTTGGTATTGAGAGAAAATGGGACTGCCTTTTTTGTTGTACACAGTAAAATGCTGAGAGTTCATTAAAACGCAAAGTGTACACGAGTAGATGTGTACACTCTTGCGTTATAATGGATATTTGGATAAATCATGGCCAAGGATTTTACTCATGTACATGTTATCATAGATTGAATAGTCATGTCATTTCTACAATGATTGTTATTGTGTTTTTTTTAATCCTCCACTTTTTAATGTCGGCGGTTTACCAAACAGGTCAAATTCACGCCATTTGCCTTTTTCCCCTCTCACTTTGTTTTGTTTTTCTTTGCAAAGCTACTGAATCTGTCTGAAACTGAAGTCTGCTCCACTGCGGCCAAGAGTGTACACAGATACAGATCCATTGCCAAGGATGCCTGTATCCTGTATTTACAAAAAGATAGGGTCACGTTCTGTCAAGCAGAATAAAGACGTACCCGGGACTGTCTGGCTCCGCTTATTTCAACACCTTCCTACATCCTACTAAATACCCAGGCTGATTTACAGGGAATGCTTTCAACACTGACATGGGTTTACACTAACAATGTGACCAAAACAGGACGCTTTAGATATAGCTTCTTAACACAAGTCGTCATAAAATCTGCTTACATAACTCCAGCGGCATTGAGGAAAAAACATTTCCCTGCATTTGAAAGAGCTGCACAAGAATATTCCCACATATAGACTGGGGTGTCATAACAAAATGAAGTACATTACTTATTCAACTGATACAATCTATTAGCTGTTAAAATCTTTCAGATTGCGAGAGCCCCCAAATATGATGGCCAAAATAAATGTCCATCAGCAGTGCAGTTATATAAACAACATGCATGTTATTTCTATAATGACCAAATAAGTGCAAATGCTCTTTGGTCATGTCTAAAAAAGATCTCATAAATAAACAGAGGCCAATAAATCCCAGAAGCCCTAAAAATGAGACCTTTTTAGAAAGATTTAATAATTACATAACCAGCTACTATCCCAGAAAAGTCATGATAGTACCAACAACAGTAGCCTTCATAGACACATACATTTCAGTTATTGGAATGATAAAGGAATATTACAAAAATTCAAAGAAAGGATATAAAAGTTGTCTTTCATAAATAATGTTTAACATTACTTTTTTGCTTGTTTGCTTGACAATTCTGGTAAAAGTGTATTGTAAAAAGTTGTTTTACAGCAAACATAGTTGACATTATTTTTCATTTAGTGTTTCCTTGAAATGTCTGCACAGCACAGCAATAATACACAAATGTATGTAAACATACAACTACAACTACATTTGACATGCATCGAGTTACTGCAGAAATCCCCCAAAACAAGACAAAACAAAACAAAAACAACAGGCGGAATTAGGCTTGCAAAGGGTCAGAAATATCCAGGAAATTGCCAAGATTTTCCAAGGAAATTAAGCTCTGGAATTTTGAGAATCTGCAAACTTTCAATATTAAAACCATGCCTTTACATGGAGAATTTCATTTGAAAAAAATACAATGACATAATTAATTTCATTTTACCCAGACTACCCACCCACTGCATTCATCATCACATTACATATCCAGTCATTTACAAACCTCATGCATATGCAGTGCATTTCCCTTCACATTTGCAGCCCACACTACTGCCAAATGACTACATCTTTCAGGAAAGATCGGTAGAATATATTTTATACTATGGTATTTCACTTGAGTAATAAGTAGGCTAAAGTAAAGCACACTATGAAATGGATAACACCCGACTGCTCCTCAGTTAGTCATATGGAAACAACTCACTGGTTTGAAGGGTGTTATCCCGCTTATTACATGGCTTAACACATTAATAAATAACTAATGATTTGTGGAGGGGATATAGCTTTATGGACCATTCTTTTTTAAATTAGGTCTTTACTTTAAACCCAAAGTCTGCACATTGTTGCTGGGAAGGTAATTTCCCGCCAGCTAGCCAACTAACTCACCAAATGGCAAATGACAAATGAATGCATTTATTTGGCATTTTCTATTTGACGGCTCTATACAGCCTAACAAAATAAAATGGCATTGCCATTATTTCCTGTGATTGAATTCCAATATAATCTGGTTAATTCCCATAGAAAGTTACCACCTTGATTTTTTTCTGGAATTTCGCAACCCTTGGCATTATAACCTACAAGAAAAGAAAACACCCACCATGTTAATGATGGACCAATATCCTGTAACAAGCATAGGTTTCTTCACCTCCAAGGTGTCAATATACCGGTCCATCAAAGCCACAGACTTTATCATTCTGAAAAATACAGAAAATCATATACAGTATATCTTTTTTTCTCTCTCCGTGGCTTGCTTTTTTCTGTCAGGGAGACACATGAAAAACAATAAAGAAGTCTTTTTTTTTTTCAGTTGAAGCCCTTTGTAACTGGGTGAAAGACATCAAAACGTCCCATACAAACATCACTTGGGGTTGACGAGGAGCAAACGGGTCGCTGGCGACTCGTTGAGGAGTAACACATGTAGGATTAGAACTTGAACAGGTCAATAAAGTGCTGAGGGGAGACAGGCATGAGGCAGTTGTCAGGATCATTGGCTGTGCACGGATGTCCAGAGTCCTGGAAAACAAACAGTTATGAAGAAAATTCAGGATACACAGCCACTGCAAGCGCTGCAACTTCAAGTAGCGGTGACGTCAGGGGCGGATCAAAGCATGGGTATGGGGGGGGGGGGTGCCCCCCCTAAATGCCCAGAGTACAGACTGCCCAACCAAACACGATGGCATGCAAAACAACCCACGATATTTCAAATTAAAGTCCTTATATTTAAAATGATTTGAAACACTACTACTGCTGCTAACTAACTACAATTGTGGCACCACTAAACCAACAGCATTTCATCATTCAAAAAACAAAAACTCTCTGAGTCAGACCAGAGCTTCATGTATGCTGCGTGCCTGTTGCAACTTCAACAACAACTGATGTTATTATTGATGCTTTACTTGCCTAATAAAAGTCCTGTAACTGAAAATGGTATGGGTGCATCCATTCCATTTGTTCTATAACGTCCATTATATCCCGCTATTGTTTATATCCTGGGGATTCTTTTTTTGAGACCGTTTTTAGTTTTCTTTTTCCCAGGGATCAAAGGGATCCTAACCAGATCAACTGAGCCAATTTTAGTCACCTTCTTTTTGGACACTGGACACAGAGAGGAATTTAGAACCCAACAAAGTTTAGTTGTTAAACCTTTTTAGAGAATTACAAAAGCCTCTGCAATGTCAGCAGCAAAGGTGAGAGACTGCTTCATAAACATTCCTAGAGCACAAAAGAATAAAATAAAAATCTCTGGGGCAACACAAAACCAAAGTATCAACCTGGAAGAAACGGAAACATAACGGGACAGGAAGTACCTTGAGTAGTACTGTCAGGTGGCGGTCCTTTGGGGATATGGAGGAGAAGGAATACCAGGAATAACGACAGGAAGGAGGGAAGACAAGCATAGAGCGGGATGCAGAGAAGTCAGAGATTAGAAACTAGAGGAAAACAGCCAAGGAGGACAACATAATAAAAAAACTGTGGCTTGCCTTGGAGGAAAAGGAGGTTCTCCATCTTTGCTTGGTGACAGGCGAGGGCCCTACACCTTATAGCTAAACTTCTTTGCATTTTGTTTACTATTTGAAAGATATAAAATAGCTGACTAGTTAAAATAGCCACAAAAATAAAATAGCCAGTTACAATACAAGCTCACAACATGTTGATGTAGATGAGTTGAGTTGGTTGAACAATTATAAAAATGTTTTTCAAAATAGTAAAAAAGGCAAATGTTTAGACATAGAATTGTTCACAAATTGTTCACACATTAACCATGTTGTCCGAGAGCAGGAAGGATTAGCACAATTAGCAAATAGCCATACGAATTACGGTTAGCTGATCAGTGTTGCTGTGCGTCATGCATTAACTTGCTTAGTCCCTGACTGTGCATGGTTAGTTGCGAAAACAACAAAAGTCATTTCAACGCTGGCCTCTGAACGTTACAGCAGCAAGGAATTAGAGGAGTGAGTAGAGGCCTGGAAAGCGGCCTAGGTGCCCACTGCCCGGATGTCTACGGTTCAAACCCCATCCTGACAATCTTTCTCTGTCACTCCCTATCTCTCTCTCTCTTGCCAGCGCGGTGTACCAAAAGGTAGAAAAATAAACCAAAATATCAAAAAAAGAAAGAAAAGCAAGTAGAAAAAAGGTTGTATTAGTTTTCAACGTATTCCAAGAATTAGTTTAAAAGTGAAACATCCAAAAGACAAAATCATATGTGATTATTTCCCGGTGTCATAATCCTCCCCATGAGACTGAGTGAAGGTGTGTTCTTTGGCCTGAGTCAGTATGTACCTCCTGTGACAGGCACAGTGAGATGTCGCCCCGCAAGAGATGAAATTCTGGACCTAAAGAACATATTATATGCGTTTTAATTGTCAATTCTAGTTCTAGAGGACAAGTATAATGTATTTATCCATATGAGGCTTATTAGCCTGGGATCCTTTTAAACCATGTCTGGTGGTCGCTCCGGTACCCCTCTCCCTCCCCCTCCCCTCATGGCACCCCAGGCAACCGCCTAGTCTGCCTAATGGCAAAAACGCCCCTGCAGTTGATAACAAGTATGCGTTACAGTACCCAGGGCCAAGGACTTTTCACACAATGGATACAGGAAGTCTATAAGCAGTACACTACACTTAAAGCTCAGATGCCTTCATGAAGTCGGATTGGTCTGTCTCTAGCCTCGACACCCAGGCTTTCATTTTCGTTCGCCTTGCGCGAAAACGGAAAGCCTGGACTAACGCACGTTGGAAAGTGGCCTTCAAGTGGGAGTGAACCTTCCGGGGTGGGCGTCGCTCTAAATGATGTGACGTAGAACAGCAGTGGCCGGGCGCGGGAGGGGCCGGTGATGACGACACGTTAGTGAGATCAAATCAGAGCGCAGCACTTCCGCCGTGTGGATCCCACGACACCCCCGCCCCCCAAGGCCAAAATCATTGAGGGCTAGACCAGGCTAGTCTGTCTCTTACCTTCCAGAATAGGATGCTACAATGCCTGCAGAAGTGCAGTGTATCTCCGTACTGCTCTCTCTTGGGGTAGTACTTCTGTAATGTGAAGTACATCAGCTTCCAGTCCACGTGGCCCCTCTCAGACAACACCAAATGTCTGCAGAACTGTGTTCATGCACGCATGTGGACACGCACACGCACACACGCACAAGCACACACGCACACACGCACACACGCACACACACACACACACACACACACACACACACACACACAGTCACTGTCGGTCGGAAAACTTGTATGTCCACTTGGTACCTTTCATTTGTTTCTTACCACTCAAAGATTTATTAATAAACAACCTGCAAGCCCACCAACACACATCCTATCGTGGTGCGGTGGTGGCCTTGTAGATCTGCTGTTTTCGCTACTTTTGTGATGCACTTGTATTGTATTATGTTGAACATTCATTTACAAAAATATCGAAATACTAGTTCTCTGCACGACAGCAATGACATGTATGAGAGTGAAAGAGAGACAGAGGGCTTAATTAAGAGCAAGAGGCAGACATAATAAGTGTGAGTGGGAGAAGGGAGTAAGGAAAGGAGACTAGACTAGGGAGACAAGAAAATCTGGGCCAATTCTGCTCTCTAGTGGTGAATATAAGTATTGCGTTGTACCTCTATGGCCACTATGCTGTCTCTCTGCATTTGTGTTTACCTTGCTGATTGTAAAGTCACTCCACATAAGACAGTCTGCTAAATGCATGCATGGTAAATTGCATAGACTACATCTTTAAAATAATACACGGGTAAATCATCGAGCGTCAGAATTAAATGATAATCGCTTGTCTGTGTAACATGGTTAATTAAGTCTCGTTGTCTCTTACATGTTTCTCTGAGAAGTGGAATTGGCAAAGCTTCTTCCACAACTGCCGGTCCTCGCTGAGCATGTGCAGAGTGGGAGTGGCTTGTCCGAGATTGATGATGTCACAGGCGTCAGAGAACTTGCAGAGGATGTTGTTCTGCATGTGTAGTGGCAGGTCGCTGAGCGTCATTCCACTGGAGATACGCTGAAGGGGGGCAGAAGGAAAACAATGACACCCCGAAAGCGAGAGCTGAAGAACTCCACCAAGGGAGTACCCACAGGGAGTGCACAGATGACAATTATTCACATGACAAACAGAGTTAAAGGAGAATTACGGTCCAACCGTTTTTATATCCAAGAACGAGTGGTACAAGTGAAAAACTGCAGCTCAGCAGAGTGTGCGATGTGTTGGGTTTAACTAAATCCCTTATTGCGCAGTGGTTTTCAACCAGTGGTCCAGGGACCATCAGTGGTCCTTGAGAGGGGTCCAGGTGGTCCCCAGCTAAATGACGTAAAGTCAGTTAACCAGATGTAACTCTTTGAGAGCGTAAAAATGGTTTCATTTTTTTAAAAATAATTTTTCATTTAGTTTTAGAATATTCATCACCTGAATTAGCCCAGGTTGTTCTTATAATACACTGGATTGGATTGGATAGCCAAAGTTGACACAAGTAGAGAATGGTAATTTTGATTTGTACGTTTGCTTGTTTTGTTTCCCAAATCAAGCCCGTAATTGTGGACAAAAGCAAAAGAAATCTTTAGTCTTGGGGTTTGTGAGGCTAAAATGTCATCAAATGGTGGTCCGTGGCTCTGAATAAATGTTGAATAAATAGTGGGCCCTGGTATCAAGAAGGTTGAAAACCACTGTCTTATTTTATTGCACAAAAATGTATTTGCCTTTCATAATGTTGCATACTGTAACTCTGCACAGCGTTTTTTGACCCAAATGGGCTGCCTTAGTGTGGGGTCCACTCTGCCCAGCTGCGGTGGGCTGCGGATTGATTTACTGTATGACCTTTTTCACCCCTTACCACTCATTCTCAGATCAGCGAACGTGTTACGACCTTATATGGAGTGTCTGAATTGTTGAATGTTCGGGGATGTGATTGGAGTGAAGATGAAGATTCTGTGACTACTTCAAAAACTAAAAGAGCATGGCAGTGGCTAAAACAATGAGCCCTATTTTATACTATTGCTCTTATTTTTTGCATCATGAACCGAAATGAACTGACGCAACATGTTATGAGCATGTAGATCTTCTTATTATTACTATTATTATTACTATTTTTGAAAATGCCAGGTTTAGCTTGAAAGCACCCTATGGGCCTGAATATAAATATATGAATATGTATGTTTTTTTTTGCAATGGAAATATCCTAAAAATGGTAGTTAAACACTCTGAATGGGCAGCAGGAGACTGTAGGCCGTCCAAAATTGCTTTCAAGTTGACAGCCTACTTATCTTTTTTTCAGAAGAATGTTTGGGCCTAACTAAACTCCTGGACACAGTCCTACCTTGGGAATCTGCAGATTATTGAGCTGTTGTTGCCAGTTGAGGATTGTCTCTAGTCTGCAGACCCAGATGTTGACGTTGCCCACCAGCACCGACTTGCCCATTCCTTTGGTCAGGATATATAGTGTGGAGCTCAGGTCCTGCAGCAGATCCTTAATAAGGCGTGGGTTGTGTTGGTCTTCCAGGACTATAAAACCAAACAGAAAAGCCAACAAAAGTGCAATATTACACATGAAAAACACCACCACTTATAATCCAATACAAACATTTTTTTATTTGCTTCCAAGTAAGGACAATTCGTCTCATTAAACACCAGCATGCTCAGCATCCAAGAATACAGTTGGTAGCGGACTGTAGCCCACTATACTGAAGATTAATTCAACTTATTCCCTTGCTTCTGTGTGTATCTCAATAAACAACTTTATTCTTCCACAACTCTACAATATCTTCTTTGATCCACTTGACAGCAAAACTTCTCTACTAATATAGTTCACTGATTATTTTGGTTTTGTGGAATGGTTTCCACTCCAGCAATACCCGCAATGACTACATGGTACCCTGAAACTCAATGTCTGCCTGCTCAGATCCTTAGGTTTAGAGCCATGAGACATAGACAAGAATGTTTCTTGTTAAAGTGTGAGGTTACGTTTACCGACATGGGAACAGCCTAGACTAAGTATGGACCTGGGGTGAAACTAACAGTCTCAGACATCGGGGCGGAGGCTGGGGCTTGTCATATATATAATAAGCGATTGTATAAAAGTGAACATGACACTTTACGCCTCTCTCCTATCCTCTGTCGCTTACCCTTCCGTACAATCTTTTCCAGTACGTTGAAGTAGTTCTTCTGGGCGGCGCCACTCAAAGAGGGCAACTGGGACTTGGCAATTAGCTGGAGGAGCTTGGGAAGGAAGAGAAAGAGGGAGACAATGAGACAAGGACATAAGAGAAAACGTGCAACTGAGCTGTTTGTGACAAGTGAAGGTTTGGGTTTTTACTTTTGCCACATAGTTGAACCTCCTGATGTCCTGAATGGCACTGGAAAAGTCAAGGCGGTTGAAGGCTTCACCAAGCGTACAGTATCCATGTCTCTGTTACAAGCACACCGCATACACCACACAGACGCACACAAAGATAGTTTCGCGCACAACAATTTTGTTAAACTGAACCCCTGCTCTTCCCATCAACAGCCAATAAATCTGTCACGCGAAACCTCACATGGGCTATTATACAGCATAAACACATCCAGATCCAGCTCTAGCGTTCTCACCTCTCTCGTGCTCTCCTTCTGCACATAGATCCACTTCTCCCTGTAAACGACTGCAGCGAGAGGGCACAAAAAACACAGTCACATCAGGGACAAAATACCGGACAATTAATCAACCAGTTTGTTTTGGTATGGCTGCCAAAGGTCTCCCCTTTAGTCCCAGATGTGTGTGTGTGTGACTTTTCTTTACATTCGAGCTCTGAAGGGGTTTGAACAGTAAACCAGGATACCTTTCATAACCCAACTGGCCATTTGTAATTCAAAATACAGTTTTGTGTGTCTGTAGGGTCTGGAAGTGTGCATTCATAAAATGTTTAAATCCTACAATATATACCAGGGGTGCCCACACTTTTTTGACTTGAGAGCTACTTTCAAAATGACTGGCTCAACAAGATCTACACATAAAAAAAATCCATTTCAATCCATTTCAAGGCCCCCAAGAAAGGTTGGCTTTGAAATAGTAGTGATGGTGTTACTTACTGTTATAGTGTTTAAGAATGCACTTATAATGAAAAATGGAGGGGGAGAATTGTTTGAAAACAGTATTTGGGGTTTGAGTTGACAGTTTGTGATGAATTTAGTCTCTTGCAGCCAAAGCTAATAACTTTCATGTTTTTTTGTCCACAATTGGGAGAAGAGAACTGGCAAAACATTGGTCCAAATAACAACTATTCTCCATTCTCTAATTGTGTGGAAATTACGCAATTCAGATGTTTTAACTCTTGAGAGTGTAAAATGAAACCAAATGGACCCATAAGGGTCCATTTGGGGGGGGGGGTCTCAAGAGTTACAGATCTATACACTTTAGGTGACCGTCATGTGATCTACCTGCATGACCTGTGTGATCTACTGGTAGATCACAATCTACCTTTTGGGCACCCCTGATATATACAATGGACACCGTCTGTAGGTCTTTGTAAATGGGAAACAATCCAATAAATCACATTATAAATAATGTACTGTATATAAGGCAATATGCTGGATAATGTGTCAATAGAGGGTGCTCTAAGACAGTGATTCTCAAACCCTTATTTACTAGTGTACTCATTCTTGGTGTTTCTGTATGCACATTGTCAATTGACCAATGATGGGTGCCTTGCAGATCTGCGTGATGCGTTTGTGTAGTTGAGGGTTGACGGCCAGTCCGCCTGCTCAAGTGACCGTCGACGCAATTTTAATAAAGGACAGGATTGTGACGGGCATACTCACACTGAGATTTAGTGCTATTGTTGTACAAGTCCTTTTTCCTCTTCTTGGCAGCGACCTCACACACATCTCCCACAAACAGGTTCTCTTTGTTTTCGTCACAGAGCCTGTTTAGAGACGAAGTGACAGAGAGAAACCCCATAAGAAGAAAAATGGGTTACCAACATTGAACAATTCTGTTCCAAGATAGTACCGCCCTCACTCGATCTTATTTATTGTCTTCTAAACACTGTAAGCCTACCTATAAACATCAAATGAGCTATATGTCCGTTCGCCGTTTCAGAAAATGTTAATGTAAATACAGACTGAAAAGGATTTGAGTTCACACACTGTACTACTGTATGTCACAGGCTGATTTAGAGATAAGAAATCTACAACTTGAGGAGTGCATGTGTACAGAATAGTAACACATGTGTCCATTTAGTCCAAGGAAGCCAATGTGTGTGCTACAGTGTTGGGTATTTTTCAGCAAGAGTAATATTAGAGTAATATAACATTCTCAGTGTCAATGTAACCCTTAGTGTACAAATGTAACCAGTCTTGTAGATAAAATGGATAAATCAGCTTCCTTGTATTTGTGTGTGTGTGTGTGTGTGTGTGTGTGTGTGTGTGTGTGTGTGTGTGTGTGTGTGTGTGTGTGTGTGTGTGTGTGTGTGTGTGTGTGTGTGTGTGTGTGTGTGTGTGTGTGTAAAATTTAAATGACTTCCGTGTGCTAACAGTCATGTCAAACATCAGTGGGTTTTTTGAGCACTATATGAAGGGGAAGGGAAAGCCAAATTACAAAAAAGCAAACCTATGAGGTTTATAAGACATGCATGATTTCTTTGTCCACACTCTACAGTGTTCCCATCTCTTGTAAAATGAGAAGCAGCACCATCACAATTCACAAAGAACAATACCATCTGCTACACATAATTATATTGTCAAAACCAAAAAGAACACAGGAACTAAATAAAAGCATACAACTGGCATTGTCAGGACTTCTTGTCTGCCTTTCATTGTATAAAAGATTTTTGTCTCTGCCAGAGATCTTGCTCTTAGTCCAGAGCAATTTATGGTAAGCAAGAACAAAACATGGTACCGTATTGTCCCGAATATAAGACGACTCGTTTGTAAGACGACTCTCATTTTTCAAGACCCATTTACAGAAAAAAGAACATTGAATGTCAAATAGTATAGCCCCTGAATATAAGACGACTCCATTTTTGGGATATTTCCATTGGGGAAAAAAAACATAGTCTTATATTCAGGCCAACAGGGTAATACGTCAAATACATAAAAACGTTTGATTCTACCTGGAAGAATCATACGTGAGCTATGGGCCTCAGAGTATTACTTCTACATAGTGAAAAACTACTGTAGGTGTGTATGCACTATAGAGTGCCGCTGTCCTGCCCCCTTTTCCATTCATTTTTCCCCAAGGATGTTTATTTAAAGGGGAACTCCACCCATTTTCAATATTTTACTATGTTATTGATGTACCTTCGAGGTGTTGGGTGGACATGATAAAAAAAGTTCTCCCATTCTGTGGTACTAACATTTTTTCACCATGTTAATGGATTTCTTTAGACACTTCTTTTTTCTGAGAGCGTACAAATGGAACCAAATGAACCCTAACGGGTTCATTTGGTTCCATTTGTACGCTCTCAAAAAAATGTTGAAAATCGGTGGAATTCCCCTTTAAAGCCGAATTGACAAATCAAGACAATAAACAATTCAAGTCAAGATTCAAGACAATAAACAATAAACTGGTGTTGTTATCCTGCGTTTTTTTCCCTTCTTCTTTTATCAACATTTTGACCAATAACGGTCTACCGATCAAATTTTCACTGTCAAATCACATCTATAGAACCTTAGTCCACTTATGGCTGGTAGAACAGCTTGCTAGGATGTCAGGACCAAGGCTATAACTAATCTATGGTGATGCAGAGACAACTCTAATGAGCTTTGGCTGACAGATCAAAGGGCCTGACCTGGACTGCTAAATTGGCTCTCCATGCATTCGTAATCCAGTGGCTGAAGCGGAGCACCTGACTGCCTACACTCTCATATAAATATATATATATATATATAAAAAATACAAACTGTAGTTTCTAACACAATGTACATAAATGTACAGTTTTAGGATGAAACTTTTTTTTTTTGCGTGAAAGTTGTCTCTGTGAAGTCAAAATGAGCGGACACACACACACACACACACACACACACACACACACACACACACACACACACACACACACGCACACGCACACGCACACAGACACGTGCGCGATACTGCGTGTGTCATGGGATTAACCTAATATTACAATGGATACACAAGGGAAGCTCCAAAAAACATTACAGAAAGTGCAGAAAATGTAGTACTCAAGTATATTGCTGTGTATGATACGGGGGACCATGTGGATGGGTGCTGCTCCCATTCATCTTACATCTCAATAGTCCAACAAATGTGAGATTAGTGTGATTTTAGGCTTAAAGGTAGGGGAAGTGATTTCACTTTTGTCAGATATCACCCAAAAAATATTTTTTTTTCTGTTAAAATGCTCTATTATAAGGTGTGGAAACCACATATGGAGTTTCCCCCTCCCCCACGTTAGCAGAGGAGCTAATAAAAGTTTCCCAGGTCACCACAATTCTCCTCCAATCAGGAGAGAGCAGCAGGTTCACATAGTGTAGCTACTTTTGGGGGCCCCTAGTGCACCAGGCTGGTACTACACCATGAATTTCAAATCACTTCCCCTACCTTTAATTATAAAGAGCCGTTTCAGACCATTGGTATTGTATGGTGTATGGCTGGCATTAAAGGAAAATCTACACCAAAACACACTGGGCAACCTTGATCCTTCTGACATCATACAGTATATATTGCCCTTGATTTTTGTCATAGATGCTCCCTGCTCAACATAACACCCTTGAGACCCCCCCTCCTCCTCCTACAGTTTGCATTGCCACAGGTTGTCTTTATTCTAATGTGGGTATATAGTAGCTCCAAACTTTTTTCCTCCACACATCATATTTTAATGAAATAGTTTTTTCACATCCCTAATCTATTCCTCTTCCTCTCCCCTCCCCAATCACTCTGGACAAAACTCTTGTCACAGGGGTGCTGCCTGAGTCAAGTATGTGTCCTGCATGAACTAATCTGGCCTGATTATCCTGTAGAGTGAAGTGGGACATCAGTGTGAAATGTAGTGCAGTTTTCTATGACAAAGATCAATGGCAATATGCATGACGTCACAGGATTCAAGGTAGATGGATGCCCAATGTGTTTTTGTGTTGATTTCTCCTATACGCACTAAACAGAGGGGAAGCAGGGGCGGATCTAGGTATGGGCATGGGAATATAAGCACTTTCAAATTAAAGTGCTTATATTTAAAATGATTTGAAACAATACTACTGCTACTCACTACAATTTTGGCACCACTAAACCAACAGCATTTCATCATTGAAAACAGAAAACTCTCTGAGTCAGACCTTTAGGTTTATGCATGCTGCGTGTCTGTTGCAACTTTAACAACAACTGATGTTATTATTGATGCTTTACTAGACTAATAGAAGTCCTAACCGAAAATGGTATGGGTGCGACTTCATCGCCCGCCGTGGCGTGAAGCGCGCGGCTGATGAAGCCGCACCCCTACCATTTTCTCCTGCCCCCTCAATTGGGAAAGGTTACATCGGCCCCTGAGGGGAAGTATTACATTTCTTAGCTGTTATTAGAGAAAGTTGATAATGACTGTTTTCTCACTGCCGGGATGGAATATTGTGTGTCATCAAGTGAAGGTTTTGTCATTTCTTCCACAGGGCAGTGGTCTCAACATTTGTGCACTGTTCTGTGTAAGAGGTGCGTCATTGTTGTCACTTACTGGGAGCCTGAGATTAAGGAATTCAACAGAAAAGGGAGAAAGGGGAGAATCCTACGAACGATAAGTGTACCAGCTTGCCTGATTGAGTCACGGTTATGACAAAAGGTGCCCAAACCGCCTATATAATCATGTCATAATGTGTCCGCTTGCTCTATCAGCACTGTATATCAGATAACCCAGGGGTTTCAACAGGTGGTCCGGGGACCACCAGTGGTCCCTGAGAGGGTTCCAGGTGGTCCCCAGCTAAGTTGGTTAACCAGATGTAACTCTTGAGAACGTAAAGGTTTCATTTTTACACTCTCAAGAATTAGAATATTCATCATCTGAATTAGCCCAAGTCTACACAACTAGAAGATGGACAAAAGCAAAAGAAATCTTTAGTTTTGGGGTCTGTGGGGCTAAAATGTCCTCAAGTGGTGGTCCGTGGCTCAAATTCTGAATAAATGGTGGGCCCTGGGATGAAAAAGGTTGAAAACCTCTGAGATAACCTGATTTTAAGGAACGATTGGATTCAGAGAGAAGACATTCAGGTGTTTGGAGTTACAAAGACACAACAGAAACAAAGGAAACAGGTGATTGGCTATTCCTGTAGGTGAACCTGAAATATTTCTCAGAATGAAAATGATTGATTGCACTGTACACATTTGGAAATGTCATACTGAATTGGATAAAGTAGCCTAACATTTTTTGACAGTTCAGGATAAAGTTTGGGCCTACATTCGGGTACCACTTTTTCCTGCAGTCTGTGTTAATTTAACTCAGAAGACGGATCCATTTGGAAGGAGAAAATGCCGGTCTGGCCCGAGGGGCAAGATGTGCACAAGCACACGCTCTACAGTGGGTGGACACACAACAGGCCAACAGCACATGTATTAAGGCCCGCCCCAACTTGATCATCATCATCGGAGGAAGGCCCCTCTCATCCAGATTACATGAATGCCTTTTCTCCCACCACCAAAACTGACACGCCACGGGCTCACTGGGGACAAGGAGGAACTCCCTACACCGAGACTCACAAATAAAATTACATAAAATCTGAATATACATTTAAAGGAATACTATGGATTTCATTGCAGAGTGTCTAAAACAATAGTTGTTTTATACATACAGGATAGCCCTCATCAGGCACCTTCTGTATCAGGCTAACACTTGGCGTGATGCGATTTGCTCTGTCAAACAAGGACAGTTGTCTGTTTTCCATTCTGTCATCAGGCATAGTGGAGTCACTACTGTATTACATCACTAGCTAGCTCTGGTCCAGAGCTACACTGCTTTCCAATGCAAGGCAGACTCATAGAAGCAGTGGAGCTCTGGACCAGAGCTAGTCACTAGTAGACATGTAAAAAAAAATCGATTTTTAATCGATGTATCGATCCAACAGCCGACAATACGATGCATCGACATGTCCGCAAGAGTATCGATTCATGTTTAAAAATAAATGAATAAAAATATCTATCTGGTCTATTTTATCCATTTGCTCCTGGACGTAATTCAGACTAGGCCTAGGTGAAGTACAACTTTGCTGTTTCTCAAATAAAATGTATAACGGTATTACAGCTTTCATTGATTTATTTCAAATTTGAAACATTGTCTAGTCTGTAAGGTAAAAAAGGGTAAAAAAAATCGAAATCGAATCGAATCGTGGTGTATTCTTGAGTATCGGAAAAAATCGAATCGTTGGGTCAGGAAATCGATACTGAATTGAATCGCCATGATGGGTGTGACTTACACCCCTAGTCACTAGCCATGCTGTTGTGTGAGAACAGACAACAAAGAGATGATAGTTTATGTCCAGTCTGTCTGTCAACTTTAATCTTTCTTTGGGATTTTAAATGGATATCACAGTATTGGTTGATCTGTAGTATGAGTTGAATACTACGTTAGTGTATTTATCACAGAGTAAACACTGTAATCATATAATGATTGGGTTTGAAATGAACATCAAGATTTTTTTCTATATCTCCATATTGGCATGTTGGTCACTTTGTTTGGGGGGGGGGGGGGGGGGGGGTCTGTGCAGAAGATTTACTTGCTGATTACTGCTGATGCACGCACACACACACACACACACACACACACACACACACACACACACACACACACACACACACACACACACACACACACACACACACACACACACACACACACACACACACACACACACACACACACACACACACACACACACAGAGCTGTGACCAAACTGGGACCACTGGTTGCAACTTGCCATAGACTTCTGAAAAACACAATATAAGCCAATGCCAGACAACAAAACAAAGAAAAGTGAATTCAAATGGGGAAAACCCACATTTTTGGCCCTCCAGCCCTCCATTAACGTGGGTAAGAACAGAACATGTTTCCTGAAGATAACAAGGACAGGTCTCCAGCTGGGAGACAACATTGTGGCACTGTGATCGCACACAGAACACAGGGCAACAAGACCAAAAATAGTCCTCTTGTTTTACTTCAACTTCTCCAAACAAACAGTTGCGATTCAAAGTCTTTCAACTAGACAAATGCCTTTGGGAGGCTGTGGTATTTCAAAGGGGCTGACCAGGCATTGTTTTGGCAGTGCATAGTACAACTTAATGTGGCAATTGCCCACTGGCTACTCTTGGGTATTTTGGGGTAATATTATCCTTGATGTTATGTAGAGCTCAACCAATACCATATTTTGGGGTTAGATGCTGATACCAATTAATTTGTTGTCGTCCTAGACCAAAGAAAATGAACAATATTTTGAATTACAGTTGAGGAATAACCGAATATGAAACACATCGTTGCTTTTTCATTTACTGGTAAAATTAAGTGTGAGACCCTTTTCCAGGCCATAACTTTAATATTTGTGTTCACACTCAGGCATAAGAATATCAAACTTCTAATCTTTTTCTTTTTAATCATACATGTAACAATGTAATAGATTTAAGTTTTAGAAAACATTTAGTTTGACCAAAAATAATGGAGAAAACTTGCTGCCAAAAACATCTTAAAGATCCCATACCCAAGTAAGGCAATGGGACACAGGATCAAGCCACTTATAGCACTGACATTAGTTTAATGCAAATCATCCTCAAAACCTGATTAGTGCATGAAGGAGGTTTGGAAAATTCCAGGCAAAGTTATTCATCAAAGTGCTGCGGGATGCTAAGCTGAAACACATGCCAAAGCAGATGTAAGATTAACTGATAAAAGAAAATAGGACAAAAGAAAGAGGGGAAAAAACTAAACCATATTTCAAAAGGCTGAAAAGGGGAAAGAGAACTCAGCATTAATGCACCTGTTATGTCTAACAAGGTACAGCAATGACACACCACATAACTTAATAACAGCTTGAAAACTTTGACTTCATTATTTCTGTGGCGAGTTATTTTGTGAACCTCTGATAAACTAATCTTCACTCAATCATATACATGTATAATAATGTTGGCAGATATGCCTCAATCAGCAAGAAACAATCTGTCAGTAGCCCAAAGGGCTAATAGAGCAATAATGAGTCAATATTTATTTTACAGAAAAAAATACATTCAAATAAACCCTATTAATACTAATAACTATAGACCTCCGCAGTGACGTCACCGCACCTGGTTCCAGAAATGGAATCCTCATTCATTTCCACTTTTCGAAAATGGTTCATAAAAAAACGATTGCGCCGCGGATAAAGCCAACTCGCGTTGTGACAAATCATGAACAAACACAATATTATCATATAATATCTAATTAGCAAGAAGTAGAAAACGAGAGAACGACAACCACAATAGCCTCTAAGTATCAGATAGTCTTTGACTTGCTGGATTAAATAAGAACCCTTTGGCATTTCATATAAAAAAACATCCACCTCGGTGCCACTGCACTATTCCTTTGTTCTAACAACTTTGCTTTGTGTGAATGATTCACTTCTAACCTCAGAGCACTTCCTTAACGCACCCTATACTCAACTCTGTTGGTTACCATGACGTCCCTGCCGGCATGACATGCTACAATTATATGGTGCAAATCACTTCCTCAAAGTCTGGAGGTCTTTGTCATTGGAGTGATAACAGTCAATCAGACATTTTGCTTCCCATTTTGGAAGGCGACGGTTTTGTCAGTACAATGAATACACGATTGTTTACAATTAACTGGACACCCTTTATAATGAACTGGTTACTTTCCGATTATACTCAAATCTAGTTTTAGGAATTTAATTTCCTATGCAGATTAGAGTTGATGGTTATTATGTAGCCTGACCAAGGCTGAGCAATGCTGTCAAATCTGATTTGTAAAAAATAGCTTTTCTTTGTCTTTGAAAAGGTCATCATTTACAATCAAGTGCATGGGCACTCGTTATCATCGACTGAGGCGTGGGCACTTCCTCCACAAACTTAGTCTTCTACTTTTCCTGTTCCAGTGGCCTAGTATAGTGAGAACTTCCCTCTTAGGTCACAGACGCAGTTTCCAGTTTCTTTGTAGAAGTACATAAAGTCTGTGCTCTGGAGTCTAAATCAGTCTGGGGACTAGTCAATCACTGTTGGCCTCTCTCTAGGTGGGTGTTATGACTTGTTCAAAAGCTAACACAGCACAGAGCAGGGCTTGACACTAACACTTGCCCGCTTGCCCGGGGCAAGTAAAAAAAAATGGTGGGGCAAGTGAAGACTGCTACCTGGTTGCCCGATCGGGCAAGTGTGTGGCTTAGTGCACTATAACACAACACAAGATAAATTTGTCTTGAAGGCAGTCATTGCACTCTGCCTCTGTGTCTTTCCCTGCTTTCTAGCTGTCCGCAATTCCAGGCTGGATTTGGGAAACAAAACAGGCAAATTAACATACACATCAAAATGACCATTAATCTTCTACAGTGTAGACCTGGGCTAATTAAGATGATGAATTTTAACTCTTGAGAGTGTAAAAATGAAACCAAATGGACCCGCAAGGGTCCATTTGGTTACATTTTTACGTTCTCAAGAGTTACATCTGGTTAACCAACTTAACTGGGGACCACCTGGAACCTGGGGGGCAAGTGACCATGACCTGAGGGCAAGTAGAACCTGACTTGCACTTGCCCGATGGGCAAGTGCCTCAGAGACCTTAGTGTCAACCCCTGCAGAGTCACCTTTGGCAGTTAGTGAGCTGAGGCTCACTGCATCAGACTACAGTATTAAATGGCTGCAGGGGTAATACTCTAGTAAATAGTAATCTGTTCAAGACCTTGATCATAAATGATAAATGGAACTTTTTCAATTGTGTCCAACTGTATGCATGCTTCAAAGACACTGGGAACAGAAATAAATACCTGTATGTTAATAAAATCCTCAAAAACAATTAGTCCCTCCAAGCAACCATAGCCTGATTCCTGTCATCAGAAGCAAATGCTTGATTCGATCTGATGGGAATATTTGTAGGATCATGGCAACTAAAACAAACCCAATTTATATTACCAACAAGCAACTTACTGTATACATCCTTGAGGAGGATCCAATAATGTTATTCAAATATTCAACTTTTAAATGGGTTATTTTCCTCAAGTGTCATGGCTATGTTACAACGTATAAATTATTCTAAAAATAGCAATCATGAGTTGAAGACACTTCACTTCAAAGCCACTCTAATCAAAAGCGAGTGCAAAGGGAGGAGAAACCAAAACTGCCCTGAAAGGAGAGGAATAATTATCCAGCTGCGCTTCATGTTATTATAATAATCCCACTCCCCAGAGAGCTATATGAAGGAGAGAAACGCTAGACTAGACTGTTAAATAAGAGCAACAGGCGATGGGATGAAAGTAATTCACTTCTTTAACCCAAATGTGTTAAATCCCAACGGTTTTCTGAAAAGCTAAAGTTTCTGTATCAGAGGTGCTCAAACTTTTCCATGACGAGAAGGTCTGACAAAATTGTAGTTATTTGACCCTCGACCTCCACACACGCACGCGTGCGCGCGCGCGCACGCACACACACACACACACACACACACACACACACACACACACAAAAATGAAAGAGCTGACAGGCTCTGCGGATGTTGTCAGTGTTCAGACCAGAGACATGCATAGTGCAGCCTTGCCCGTCCTCTGTCTCCAGTCAGAAAACAATGCTATTCCAGTTGAATGACGCCATAAGTAATGGTCATTGCTCACAGACACACAGCCTACTGTGTGTCTACCGCAACCGTGTTAAGTTGATGTAGAACAAAGAAGCCAATATCTGCTGTTACAGCAGAGGGTAGTGATGGTACACGATGATGATGATGATGGGTCATTAGCCAATTGTGGGTTTACTATCAATGGCTCTTTGGTGAAAGCTGTTATGCTGGAGGACAGATGCACTGCATGCAATGAATACAAAGGAAAATACATCACAAAATGATGCTAGACAGCTGTGATGATCAATCTCAACCTGATTGTTGAACAAGGTTAAGTGATTGCATTCCTGAATGCCTATGTTGTAACACGAACAAAAATGGTTTCATACAATTTATTATAAACAAACCAATATGGATATGCAGCCCATCTGCAAATGAAGTCATTCTGATAACTGGTTAAGGGAAAGTTAGCCTTAGTTGGAACACACATAACTGACAGTCAAAAGGAACCAGATGTAACATTATGTATTGTAATTACGTATAACAACGACAAATGGAAGAGCTTTGTTCTTACTCCTCCAGGTCTATGTCGTTGTTATTGTCTCCCAAGTCGCTTCCAAAGAACTCGATCCTCTTCCAGCCGTCCTCTGTCTTTATCCAGCTCCATCCAGGCGACCTCCAGTCTTGGCCCAAGAAAGGCATCCTTCAGCAGTCAGTGGGATGTGCGAGTGACAGTCGCTGCCACTCCAAGTACACCTATAGATAAAATACAATGGTGGCAGTTAAATACAAGGTCAGTTTTATGAACAGAGTATAACGGCAAACAGATAGATACACGTTTGTGGCGTTTTGTAGACCGATGAGCAAATAACAACGAAACAATCATTTTTTTCCTCAATAATCTATGCAAATGTGACTACTGTAATGCGTAAAGCCATCAATCAGAGCCTAAGAGATGCTCTGGCTCCCTTTGTTTTGGTGGCGTTTGTAGCTTCAATAATGATGTAAATCAGTCATTACGCACGGATGACAACGAATTAACAATAACGCGCACGGTAAACTACGCCATGCCAAGCAGGTATTCACGCAGAATAACGAAACAAACCTCAATCTGTGGAAGATTCCTTTGTTGTGTCGACAATTTTCTGCTTTTTTTCTCCCCCAGTTGGAAATAATATTGACGGAAGTAAACACAGTGCGCTGTTGAGTGGAATGTGTGTGTGTGTGGACGCTCCGCCTTGCTCTTCAGTGATTGGACAGCTGCCCCTGTATTTATCTTGTTGCTACCCGGAACAGCGTCGTCGATTGGCTCGGGCGGTTGTCAATCAGTGCATTTTTTTAACCTCCGTGTTTTGTTGGGGCATTTTCCTACACGTGACAAAGTGCTTGCGCACAGTGTTGCCAACTTGGCGCATTTTTTTTCAGACCCCCCTAGTGCCAAAATTAGTGAAAACTCCTGGCGGAAAATCTATTGCTTTTTTGCTGTTGAGTTGGGGTGAAATTGGTTGACAGGTGCCAGAGATAAAACCCTAGAGCTCCTTCCTTCATAGAAAGGACCATTGGTAACCAAATGGACCCTTTTAGATCTGTAACTAAAACTCTGTTAAAGCTTTTAACCATCTGAATTTAGGCTACCTAATTTTCAAAAATCTACACATTTAGAAAATGTAGAAGAATTGCTCTTTTGACCAACCTTTTGTCAGTTATTTCTAAATTAGGCTGAGAGGCTAATCTGAACATCAAACGGTGGTCCTCCATGGCTAAAATGTAGAATAAATAGTGGGCCCTAGTATGAAAATGGTTGAAAACCCACTGCTCTGGTGCACCCAAGTGCATTTTGGAAGTGCCACTAGTGCATTTTGGATTCAGGCAGTTGGCAACACTGGCTGCGCACATGTTCGTATGTTTTGGTTGTGGATGGGGGAGGAAGGGAGCAGAGAGAGTGTGCAGAGTCTGCATCTGCAGACAGACTCTGCAAACTCCGTTCACTTCATGGGGTCAGTTCAATGGCGGATCTTCTACATAGACTTCCATTGAGAATGGGGACACAACGCATCAGGCAACAGCCAGCTTTAATGAGCTGCCTTTATTTTAGAATTTAGATCGTTTTGTAGTAAATAGAAAAACATTAGACAGAAGTCGTTACTGTACAATACTTTAAAAACGGTTGTGCGTGTGCACACACATGTCTTAATAGGTCTAATTTGCGCCGCTCTCGTTGATAATGTATTTTCCAACTCTAGTTTCAGGCTACATGACCAGCGCTCGAGAGCTCACTTTCTGACCCCTCAATTTCGCAACTCTTCTACTAGATGGCTCTGGGGAGGAGAAATGGGCTGTCTGGGATTCTTCGTGTAAGTTGTAACTACTATAAATCAGTGGTTCCAATTAACTATTGCATGCCAATGTTCAACTATTTTCATTTCATTAGCTCAATACTGCCATACTACGAACATTTCTATCTCTGGGACCCACAATGTACGTATATTGTTAAATCAGTGTTAACTTAATTCACGAAACATATTTATTGAATCCTTTGGTGGGTGTTCTGCTATTGTTTTTGTTGAATAGTTCTGGTCATTTTGCAACCACTATAATCATGGCAAGTATTTCATATTAACAGCTTAAAAAACTATTCCTTTAAGGTAATTTCCATGTGTACACTTTCAGAATCAGGGTCAATTTGGTTCCAATCCAAACTAGCATTCAGCTGGGGCCACAAACTCTCTCAAGAATCCCTGGGTGTCCCCGGACATCACTTTGGGAAGTACCATATATACAGTGTATATTTTATATGTGTATATTATACATATATCACAACAAAGGCATGTGTAATAGAATAGATCTCGTCAGTTACCGGTATTTATAAAACTAAAAGTGAATGTTGACTAATGGTTTGAGGTAGAGATAGCACATATGACCTTACTGGTATGTAGCCTAATATCAAAATGACTTGTCGTGTTACATTATGATTTTAAGAGACATTATTAATTATATTACCAATTACCTATGATATCATATCAGTCATTCAGTTAGATTAATGTCCATTTTGACACAGCAGATCAGCCATATAAGACAAGAATTCCTTCCCTCACCCCAGAACTGTCTGGGGCCTTTAGCTGAGGCTCAGTTTTTGTTGTTGTTGTTGTTGTTGTTTTTTTTTGCAACATACTGCCCTCTTCAGGTTAATGTACATAGTAGGCCTATGGAAGTACTGCTGCTACAACAATGTTTCTGTCATCATAGCTGCAGTCTAGGTATAAAATATTTTTCTTTTACAAAACATCGGACTATGCATGTAACATTTTGGTGACACCTATAATGCCCTGTCCAATACTTTAAACTATAGGATTACTCTACGTTATTATGTTGATAAGTAGTAAGCAGGGAAGTAGGGTAGGGCCCGCACACCAGTCTTATGGCAAAGAAGTCACTTTATTCAAAAAATGGACAACGTTTCGATCTCTCTGATCTTCATCAGGTCTGTACATCATGAATAAAGTAACTTCTTTGCCATAAGACTGGTGTGCGGGCCCTACCCTACTTCCATGATTGCCACATTGGCCCTGCACCCACTGTCGATGTGCGTGTAAATAGCATAGACGTGGATAAGTAGTAAGCACACTGCTATAAATTTACAGATAGGCCTAGAGGCCTACCATACTAGTTAAGATTGACTACCATATAATGCCCTTAAAATCACAAAATGTATAAGGCTATATGAATGTAACGGTTTTCAGCAGTTGGGACATTCTGTTTTCCTTCTTATTGAAGATCCAGCATATTGTCTTCCTCACACTCGCCAATGCAATTGTATGGTTACTTTACAGCTATCAGCATACTGGTGGAGAAAGCAGGACATGACTTGCCTAAGACTGTCGTCCCTCCCATAAGCCCCCTGGGAGAGGCATTTACGCAACACAAGGGTAAGTGAGAGTGCATACCTGTAGGCCTATTACTGTGGGGGCTTTTAATTCCATACAGTGTGAGGGACAAATCTCCTGAGTCAACCACAAGTATAGTAGAATTTGAGGAGAAATGCTTACTTTATGCCTTTTTAAAATTATTGTTGTTGGTTTTCTTTTTACTGTTAGGTAAAAAAAAAAAAAAAAAAAAAAGAGGATTCAGGTTGGGGTGGGGTTAGAATTGGAGAGTTGTTTAGGGGTTGGAGTCATGCCCGATTTATAAAAGAGAAAAGGAAAAAGAAGCAGAGATTCAGTTTCGAGTGGGCATTGAAGCGATTCCCATAAGCAAGCTCAGATTACCAAGTACATTCCTCTGTCAGATTGTCCTTGAGTCACCTGAACTTTTATTCAGGTTTCTAATGATTGAAGGTTACATAGCTTTGTCTACTCTATTGGCCTCAGAGGATTAGTGATTTTGCCCGTCCTGTTTAATTATTGTCCAGTAGAAAAACACTATCATGATAAAATTAGAACCTGCTCGGCTGTGCTGCAGAACGGAAACCATTGGTGTGTACATCTGTATACAAACATGAACCTTAATTTATTTTATTTGAAATGTTCTGCTTTTATGTACCATGTGGAAAACAAAGTATATGTGTCATTCTCTATTTTTGGTGTTGACTCTTGAAATAGCAGATATTCTTCCACAGTATTTGTGCTATTTTTGAGCATGTTAGGAAGGCATTTGTAGAATCAGCAGGATTTAATTCATGAAATCTATGATTCCCCTGGGTAAATGGCAAGCAGATGAAAGATAATTGACAAACTGAGCTGTGATTCGTTAGGTTCAGTGTATTGTACTGAGTTCAGTGCATCACCATGCTTGATCGGTCTCAATGCCACCAAATAAGAAATGCTAAGATAAACCTCTATTGATCCCTGGAGGAAATGCAGGTGTCTTGGGTATAAGCACTGAAGCAGTAAGGTGAAACAGGAACAGTCCTTCTACAGTAACTAAAATACTCTCACAAAATATCTGACCTGGGTCTCTGAATTATTGGATGGATTAACTTATGCACAGTTTATCATATATACTGTAAAACGTACATACTATAACAAAATATATTTACGATTATACATTTATTGACAAAGATGTTTGGATGTACAGTATGTTTTAAAAATGTATACTTGATGTACAGTATGTATGTCAAGTAGTCTATGTATAAGTCTCTCATCAGTTATCCTGCCACGGTTCTGTAGTGTAGTAGTCCATATGCAAGAGCCCCAGAGTCAACGTAGGAATTAGTAATCCAAATGAACACCATTCCAGACGCTTGCAGGAGTTAGTCATCCAAACTAATACAGTGCCAGGGCCCAGTTATCCAATAGAATAGATACTGTCCAAACAATAGAACAGCATTATATGTGGTTCTCTCATGGTTGTGGAGAGCCTGTTTGGCTATTGGCACAGTGGACTGTCCATGTCCCTTTGTGGGGTACCAAGGCAGAATGAGTGTGTGGCTGAATATGCTCCTTGACCTCGTCCAAGCTAGTTCATCATAGGGGGGTTGAGAGGGGTTCTCCAGGATAGCGTCCAACTATGGAGGTAGCCCCCCTGACCAGCTTGATCAGTTTGTTGGCATCCCTAGTGTTGATAGGTCAGTAAGGTCACACAGACTTCAGCAGCATATTGCACATGTTGAAGGACCTCCACAGGAACAAGAGCTTCCTTGGTCCCTTCCAGTCAGTTGAGTCAAGGGTTGTCTGAGTTGTCGGTTCACCTCTGTCCCAAGAACCTGTACTGTAGGTGCCCACTATCTCCACCTCCTCCTTGGTCTGTTGTCTTAATCAAGATCCCGTAACTTCTTCCCAGTCTCTTTAGCATTTTTGCAGCTATATAGCCATTTGATAATCCTTGCATTGCGCTCAATGACTGAGGTCTCTTGGCGAATATTTTCATGCAACTCCTCCTCCATTAGGCCATCACTGTCACCACTATTCCTTGAGAAACCATCGTCTGATTCAGAGACGCTGACACTCCTCACGTAGACTTTGTCATCTGAGCGTGATGAAAAGGTATCTCTTCCCATTGACTCAATGACCTCACTGTCCAGCCCGCAGTACTTGAAGAAAGCATCAAAGTCTGCAAAGTTCTTTGAGTATCTTGAGCTGATGTCAGAATGAGAACGACTGACTCCTTTGCCATTCCTCCTCTTTACCTCATCAACTAATTTATTGGCAGGCTCATCAAGAGCGTGTGTCACGGGGTTGCTATTCTGTGTCTCCTCTTGTTCAATAGCTTCACTTTGCTGTGCATTTTGATTCTCAGCTCTCTCAGGGTCACTGGCATTTGACGTGTTATCGGAAGGCTTACATTCTGTATCTGTAACTACAAGTAATGGCAGTTTCTTATTTACAGTGCTGAGGAGTAACCTGCGTGCATTTTTCTTATATCTCTCATTGGGTGACCTTTTCCGCAAATCACACTTCTGGCGGTAAAGTAGAATCGAGTCTGGACGTTTTTTGGAGCTGGACCGACGCACATTGTTATCCTGTCCTGAGCAGGAGCTTTGCTCATTACCTGTAGCCCCAGGCGAATTTTTCTTTGTGATAATCTTGCCACTACGATTAGAGGACCCGTTGCTACTCACAGAGGCTGATCCAATACTAATTACTGGCTCCTGTATTGAGTTGGCCACATGTTGACTCTTGACATATTTTAGTTTGCTAGCAGCAAGTCTCTCCACGGCGCTCATGCCTGCCTTCGTCTCAGCTTCAGGTTCCAGTTGCTTTCGAAGGTATTCGGGACCCTTCTCAAGAATCTTCGAGGTATCTATGTCGCATGTTGACTCCATCCCGTCTCTATGAATGATCCAAATGAGTCTCTCAAAGCAAAGTGGGTAAATCCGTTATGTATGTGGCTTCTGTGGAAGTTGATGGTAACAAGCATAGAATACCAAAGCAGCCAGTACCTCTGTCTGGGCACGTTGTACAATGGGAGCGCTCACCCTTTCTCTCCAAACACACCTTAGACTACCCCACCCATCCCACGGCACGGCAAGCCTGTCCCAGCCAAACACAGAGCAGTTCAAAGTACACCCGATGACATCACAAACAACTAGAATGAAAGTTGACACTGTAGTCTTTTCTGTGGTAGCAGGCATGTGGGCCATAACATCTCTGTCTGTCTGTCTGTCTGTCTGTCTGTCTGTCTGTCCGTCTGTCTGTCTCTCTCTCTCTCTCTCTGTCTGTCTGTCTGTCTGTCTGTCTGTCTGTCTGTCTGTCTGTCTGTCTCTCTCTCTCTCTCTCTCTCTCTCTCTCTCTCTCTCTCTCTCTCTCTCTCTCTCTCCCACCTTTACACAGTATGTTGGGAGATACTGTAGATTCACTGCAAATAACTGTATCTCTGGCTGTTTCCAGTTCCTTGATGTACTCACACACAAACACATGTGCATCGATCCAGAACCCAAAAAACCGACCAGACTCAATTCTACTTTACCGGCAGAAGTGTGAATTTCTGAGAACGTCACCAGATGAGTGATATAAGAAAAATGCACATTCAATCACACTCGCACACACGCACACACGCACACACGCACACACACACACACACACACACACACACACACACACACACACACACACACACACACACACACACACACACACACACGCACACACACCTCTCTGGGGTAGAACCCAGAGAGATGTAAATAGAGTGAAACAGACAGCAGAGGAGGAGACAGACAACAGAAGTCCAAAATGTTTTTGTTGCGTGATTCCCGCAGACCTCAGATAGGTCTATAGTTATATGCTTCATTGATGCAAATATCTTTAATCAATGTATCTGCATAATAAATGGTCTATTATGCTCTAACTGTGCTGTACTGTTAGTGTAAAATAAAACCCTAAATGAAACAGCCGCAATTAGTCGTTATTACTTGCGCGAGCAGAACGAGTGCAAGTACTGTAATCGGTCTGCGGTCAGTCGATTGGCTGGATTATTTGATGATCTAATGGTGGTGTAGTTAAGATATCTTTATAATCATATTATATTATATATTATGAGTGTTATCTCCTGGCGGTGTTATGGGAATTGCCTCTCTGCTCGCTCGCTCTGCTCATGCACAAGTTGGCACTCAACAGTGCAGTCCTAGTTTTCAGCTGTGTTTGGGTCTCTGTCTGCTCCGGGAAAAAAAACAAAACAAAAAAAAAAAAAAAAAACAAGCCATCAGGACTTGATGAATCCTACCTTTAAATGTATGGTGTTTGGTTGGAAATTACTGGGGAGTGTGGATTGCATTGCATTAGTGGTGTTAAAAAGAGAAGCCCCCTTTTTTCCTTCACCTGTAATTGAAAACATATATTCATATTAAATAAAATAGGTAGAAAAAAAAAACATCTGTCCAATTGAGATTTATCAAACTTAAAACAACAGAGGGCAGCACTTGAATGCCTTGTGACAATTCATGGTCTAATTTCCTGAATGCTGAATCAAGTGGTGCCACAGACAGTCAAGTCCTTTACATGCCGGTGAAAGGAGATCTCTATTCTCCATTCTAATACAATAAACCATACTCTATACTGTCCTGTATATGGTAATATTGGGATTATTGGTTTAACAGAAGCATGTCACTGAAACAAAACATCTTTATCAGCATCCAAGCCATTTATGTTTTTCAACGCATGTAGCCGGTTTACATACTAGTGTACATAATGTAATTGTACATAAATTATATGCTCTGATTACATTACATTATCCTGCCATATCATTTTCTTGACTTTGGCTTCCCTAACGTATACAAAGCAGCTCTTTGGTGGATTTATCAGTGTTTTCTTGTACTGTACTTATCCTCACTTACCCTCAGTTCCAAATTAATAATAAATTGTTGGAGATAAATTCTCAGAGACTCAACTAAGGCAGATATATGGTACACATGTGACTTATTTCTCACCGGGGTTCTCAAGTTTGTTAAAGAGATAAAGATAACTCTTTTTTTTTTGCTATGTTGTTGGACAATAGCCAGTCTAAAAAAGATAAGACATATTCAACATGTATGCACTCAGAGTCATGGACGTCTGCGGTTACACTAACAGGAAGATGTTATAATTTCCTAGTACAGAATGAGGGCTGAAAGGGAATGATGTGTTGAACACGAAACAAGTGGAAAGACGAACCCCTGGTGGAGCCGGCCCCGTGCGAATTGTGCGATAAGTGATGAGTGATCGATTACCTGTGTGTGTGAGTGTATGTGTGTGAGTGCGTCCAAGCACGCACTCGTGATGGAACAAGAGTGTACTTTAGATGGTAATAATTCCTACATTTGAGCAGTTTGTGTCAGGAACTGAGGAATGGAACAGATTCATGTCCCTTCTCGTGCTTCTAATAACACACAAAGCACCAGTGCTTTTTGATATACAGGAAGATTACTCTGTACTGTATCATTATACTGTAACCTACTTGTTCTTTAAACGCATTTTACTGAGCTTTAGAGTGCCGGTTTTGGCACTCACCAGTTTCAATGCAAATGCATGAATTGGCAGCCATGACATTGACATGACAAAGCAATGTGTGAGTAAAAAGGACAAACGTGAGTGTGAACTGAGCAGTGTAGGCTGCTTTTTTAACAGTGTGTGGCCCCAATGCAAACCCAATCAGCAATAATCTACCTGTGTCAATTGCGTCTGAAGTGGTTAATGATGTATTCTGCCATGGTTTTCATTAGGCCGGATTAACTGTTTTCATGTGTACGCTCAAGATCTAAAGTAATTGTAACTGAATCAAAACTTGAGTCTAGCTCAAATAAGCTGTGGGATGTTATGTAAAACACTGTACATTCAAGTTTACTTTATGGCCATTCATCATACCAGTTTGTTTATACTGGACACTGTGAAGCAATGGTCATTGGACAAAGCGTAATTCAAACAGGAGGCTACAGTAGTGTGCCATTGTGTTACACAATAATAACTGATGAACTATGTGACCTTGTGTCCCAACCACATGGCACACACACACACAGACATAGAAAATAAAATAGTTCACCAAAAGAAAAAAAAAAAGTTTTTGTTACTCCACTGCGTCCTTTGTAGCAGTTGACAGGTTTTCAAGTGTACGCTGGAAGCTGACCAGTGGCCATCTTGCCAGCAAGGTGGTAACTAGATGCAATTTCTCAGAGTGCGTCCGCTAGGGAAAGCACTATGAACACGTGGCAATGTAATGGTGAGTAGAAAAGGTATTATTTTTGTTTTTGCAGCAGCCGACAGGCAGCGCACACATTCATGCGTGCACACCCAGGAAGTTACCGGTCAATGTACCACATCGTTAACAAGACGTCCTCCTAACACTATGGTCCATAGCTACAATTCAGCATTTTCCAAAACTCATCTTTCATCTTTAACTATTATCTCTGTCAAGATGTATCAGATTTTACAGATTCCATTCTAATTGACTATGATTTTGTTCCAAAATCTGCAGGAGGGGCCCATTTAGCAAAAACGCCACAAATCATTTGACACAGCATCCGATCTGAATCACTCATTGAGGGGCCTCTAAACAACACCAAACAAAGCCAAAAGCAATTTCCCTTCCAACCATTGGGACCTCACAAATGCTACAAATGTCATTGTTTGTTTTTTCCCCGCCACATTAGGCAAAATGGTCTTGTGAGTAATGTGACAATTATGACACTCCATACCATCTGACTATAATGTCTTCACAAAAGTGTGGGCAGGACCATTTCTTACAAAAATGTAATTTATCAAGAGCACAAGATCCAATGAGTATACTATATTATAGCCTATATAGGCCATAGGGCCTGGGGGATCCCTCAAATGTGCACAGTTGTACCAACTGTCAATTTTTTGGGTTTCTTCCCTAAGTGTCCTTGTGTCCTGATGGCTTCACCTTACAACTGACACATACTGGGGGAGCCACCCCAGCCCAACAGAGATCTGCCATCCAAGTGCACTTTTATAATTGATGCTCCATCGCATGATGGCTCAGTATGCAGAAAATAGTAGACCTACAACAGTGGCGTTTCTAAGCAATTTGGAGCCCCAGGCAAGATTTTCCCTAAAGAACATGTTATATGTGTTTTAAATGTTCAATTCTAGTTATAGAGGACAAGTGTATGTATTTATCCATATGAGGCTTACTAGCCTGGGATCCTTTTGAAGCATGTCAGCATCAAACTGACAAGCTCACAACATGTTGCATCCGCAATGTGTTTTGAATCAGGCTTAAGTGGTCATCATCATCATCAGGCCTCTTGAGTGGTGTCGGGGGCAATATCCTCTCCAGAGCTAGGAGCTCGGCTTCAGTCAGCGACAAGCCCAGTTGGGCCTGGTGGTGATGCATAAATCCGAAAAGTGTGGGGGGGCACCACGGGAAGCGTCTAGTCGACTGCTTTTGCATGGAAGTGGAGCATAGAGTCTTTTTGATGTTGCTGCAGCGCATCTATCGCTATGCTGCCAGATGGTACGCGGGTGGGCTGTTCTCGCAGTGTGATGTTGGAGACTCTTATCTTCTTTCCATTGTATTTGTTCAGTTCTGTGCAGCTTTCCGGTGTCAAATCCATCGCGCCTGTCAGCCTGGATCTTGTTGAGAGGGCTTGCTGCTCCACAGAGAAGGGTGGAGACAGACAACTTGAGGTGTTGTAGAGCTACATCTGTAATTTGGTCTCTCTCGCATTGTGGTCCAGAACGTTTTCATGGCTGCCAGGGCACGGTTCCGATTTATCTCGGTTGCTATCTGATGCAGTTGTTTGTGTTAATGGACACGGGGTAGAAGTTGAGGTCACAAACTTTCTCCCTGTCCATGTGCAGCGGACGGGGAGAAAGTCTTTTCAATGTTTAATTGAAAAGACACAGCATGAGATTAATAATAACAAGTTAGCACATTGGCAGTCATGTATCAGATTTAATTCACAAAATTGACTAGTGCATGTGTGTGTGTGCGTGTTTGTGTGAATGTGCGATTGTACGTACGTATGTTGTGGCAGGGGCACACATGAGCACTCAAACCAGTTGGTTAAATTAATCACTAGGCCATAGTCCCCTGAGCCATAACGCACCCCTGTTTGCAATTCATATTTTACCTGGTTCTAGGAAAACATTTATTCTGCTTCTTAATGTGACACTGTTTGCATCATCACTTAATTGTAGATTTTAGTGAGTCATTCACAATAATTGGCATCGCTCATTGAGATGTGAAAAAGACTGGCTGACTCAATTAAGAATGGCTTGCAAATTATGAGATGTAATTGCTACAAGCATCCTTTGCTTGTGGTTATCGGCTATGAATGTTATTATGAATATTATGTAACTGATAATTGTGATTATGCATACAGTACTAATTGATGAGACTATGAGGTCATTTACCACTCAATTAGTCTCAGACAGTGTCAATTAAGACAAACTCATCTAGTCGTCTTACTGTAGTACAGAAAACAAATGTGTGCATGTGAGACGTTAATGCTGCCATATTTTTTCTTTGTGCATTACTTTTTAAATTTCCCACTTTTATTCTGTCACAATTTCTGCTTAACGTCAAATTTTCAAATATGTATCTTGGACGAGGGTTCATTTGATTTGGCAAAAAAGTCACAATGTGATCCATCATCCATCATTCAACAAGCAGCAAGAAATATGTGGTGTGGTGTTCCCTATAGTGCTAGCTTGCATGCTTGGAATAAAGTAAAACAATGTTAAGCAAAGATCACGTCTTACTGTAAATAGAAAGCTATGTTCAATAGAATCTTCATAGACTGCCAAGTTAAGAAACATCAATTGAAAATGTATCAAATTGGTCAACATATTATCATGTGTAGTGTATAAAGAGGAGGAGTATTGTTTGTATCCTCCTATTTATAGATTTATAGATAGTGCATTACATAATGTGTATTCTTGCCCAAAGACACATCAACACTAACTCTTGGGGAGACTGAGATTAAACTGGGAACCTTGCGGGTGCCATCTAACTGTTCTACTGTCTACTTGCCACCCCTGCCCCTTGCAGCCCCCTCTGTGGTCTGTGAATGAATAACTAATGAATTAATAATTTGCACCCCCTCACCCCCTCCCCAACTCCTGATGGTGGCTACTGCTGCCCTGAGACACTTCCATTTCTTTTGAAAAATATGTCCAGTTGGAGTTTCCTTGTCCAAATGAAGGTGAAACAAATGATCCTCTACACTGAATAAATACCGGTAATACAAAAAATTAACTAGTGAATTAAATCAAATTAAAGCATTCAAATAAACATTCACAAATGAATACAAATAATGCCAGTGCTTGAAGGGAGATCTGTAGTGTATTTTCCCAAGCAGCCAGCTTAAAGTCTGAGTAGCCAGCTATTTCAAATGCAACATTAATCTATGAGATGAAAGCTATTCTTAAAGTATAAAAGATAGTAACACATTATTTTCCAAACATCTGAATAAACAAGAGTCGAATGAGAGTATCTGAAATCTGTAGATCAGACCGGACAAGTAGCAAATCCCTTTTCACAAAGATGTAAACTTGAGCTCTCCTGAGAATATCCTCATGTTGCAGTATTGGGTTCAGTAAAGGTTACACATTGGCCAGATGATGACAGTAAATAAACAGGAATGGAATGATTTAGAAAATGCTAGGATGATTAATGAAGAGCGATTATCTAAAAACAATCAAACTCAGTTATGTGAAAACAAACAGAAGTTTGATGGGACCAGTGGGAATTAAATTAGGACATTAAATGTCAGCCAGTATTCCCTTGGATCATCATCAGGAGGTGGGGCAGGCAATCAGCGACAATTTATGCAGATCTTTATCAAACCAATGAAAGCCACATGCAGTGTAATGGCTAATCAACTGTACTTCAAATCCGTGAAGATAGAGTGTGCTGGAACTCAAAAAAAGGCTTCTCAAGTTTAAGACTTTATATTACAGGAGTACAGTATTTGGTTAGGCCTAAACAAATAAAAATACATGGAAAGTACATGTAGGATTGCAGTAGTGGCATAGTCCTAAACTCATATTCAGAGAGAGAGGGGAAGAAGAATGCTTCAACAACAATGGCATATGGATGGATTTTTAACTAGCCTGACAAGTTTAAATTAAATACAGGCTACAATCAGGCTTTTTAAACTCTTAATACTATATTCTACAATATTCCATTTCCATACTATTTTTTTCTCTTACAAAAGACTGCTTTTAATAGTGGGCATCTGGTTTTAAAATACTGAGATTTGTATAGTCACCAATAAAGTTGACATTGTTTTTAATATATTTTTGTAATATCAAGAACAGTTCTACAAGGAATGCTTTCTTCATGGGCTTCCTGATGAATCACCTGGTAAGATAACATACCACATAAATAAGGCACACGTCCTCACTGTAACAGTCCTTGTTCTTCCAATATTCCTGGATTTGGATCAGCTGCACATGTTGCAAAAAAAACACTTATTGACAGGATTTTCTTCATAGTCATAGCATCTCTAGGGTAAAAATTACTTTAGCTATGCTATTGTTATTATTCACAGTATTCAGAAATCCTTCAGATATCTGAATACTGTGACCACTGTGACCACCTCCTATATGCACATGCTCTCTTGGCAATGACCAAACTGGAAGAACATGGGAAAGGATGAAACATTACATAAATATAAGCTTGTGCTGATTTTACTGGCTGGCTTGCCAACATGTGTTCCCCAAGGCTAATTGCATGTTAATAAATAAACAATATTCTGGCCTTGACAGCCTGTATACTACTGTACTTTCGAGTCAATATTCAAGATGTTTTAATCAATGTTTGTCAAGTATGTATCTATTGTGTACTCCACAATACACATGCATGGATGCATGAATGCATGAATGAATGGACGTATCTAAAAGGTTTTTAAAGTTTAAAAAAGTCAGCATACGATACGATACGATACGGTACGATACGATACGATACGATACAACTTTATTGTCAGTTTGCACTGAAATTTGTCTTGCATCCATGGCGACACCGTTCACATATACGACAACATACAAGTGCAACATACAATACATTACAGACACGACAGCAGGTGTTGTTATCGGTGTTGATGATAAGGTGACTGTTATCACACCACCCCACCAACCGATCAACACTACGCTGATATTGTTTTGGGTCATCACTGACAGACATCAAGGAAATCAACGTAGAGTTGTCTGAATATTTCAGAAGGAACTGATTTGACTCACATGTACTTACAGTCAGTTGTGTAAAGAGTAAACAGAACCGGTGAGCTGATACATACCTGGGGTGCACCGTCTTGTTTATCTTTACATACAGAGTTCTGTCAGTGAGGAATGTAAAAAAAAATACAAGGCCACAGAAAGATTCTTCAATCCGCTCTCCCTAAGGGCAACAGTTGTGAACAGATTGTTATGAGGCAAGGGCCCAGTCTGCCACACCAAACACGATGGCATGCAAAACAACACAAGATATTTCCAATTAAAGTGCTTATATATAAAATGATTTGAAACACTACTACTGCTACTAACTAACTACAGTTGTCTCACCACTAAACCAACATCATTTCATCATTGAAGACAGAAAACTCTCTTTCTTTTGCCTTTGTCCACAATTCCAGGCTGGATTTGGGAAACAAAACAGACAAACATACAGTTCAAAATGACCATTAATCTTCTACATTCTCTAGTTGTGTAGACTTGGGCTAATTCACATGATGAATTCACATGATATTTTAACTTTTGAGAGTGTAAAATGAAACCATATGGACCTGCATGGGTCCATTTGGTTTCATTTTTACACTCTCAAAGAGTTGCATCTGGTTATTCACCATTTAGTTGGGGACCACCTGGTGATCCCCAGACCCCTGGTTGAAAACCACTGATATTACCTTTCATTGGTTGGGCAGGACGCACGTTTGGGTGGGCTCTGCCCACCCCTGCCCCCTCTAGATCCGGCCCTGCTTCCACGTGCTATGTCCAATTAATTGGGGAAACTCCTCCATCAGGTAAAAATAAGCATCTTGGGCTCTTCATGCATTGAAGGAACCTTGGCGCAGTTGGTGGAGGATGTGTAAAGCCCAGGATCACAGTAGATAATTGACACAGGTGAAAATGGATTACAAAATCATGGGATAAAAAAATAATAATTCAAAAAATATTACATGACCCGTAAGACGCCTGTGTGTGAGAAGCGTGCAGACATACGCCTCGTTGATGGCAGACTGTGTTGGGCGAGCACTGGTGCTTTGGCACTGCGGAGATCATGTAAAATCAACATTGAATGCATTCTGTACTGACCATATAAGGAGCTCATGGTACAGAATAGCAAGAGGAGAACTCACTCACTCTGCTCAATCACCAGCCCAGCCCAATGTGAGGACACTGCCCATGAGTACAAGTACTGAGCAGTCACCATAGCACCCGCTAACTGACAGTATGGAGACTTGTTCTGTGACTGTCCACTTGCCTAATGCCACAGATTCAGATTCCACTTATAATGAACAACCAGTACAGAGCTGTTGTGAGCGATACATACTGTAGCTTATCGCTTACTAAGAATGTACATTTTCTTTTATTTTCATTATTATTATTATTATTATTATTATTATTATTATTATTATTATTATTATTATTATTATTATTATTATTATTATTATTACCCTTATTATTATTATTTATTTTATTTTTTTTCAGAATATGTTGCACGGTTGAATGTTGTTTGGGTTTATTTTGTTGTTGTTTTTTTTTGCGTAAAATAATTCTTTAATTTAATCACAACTTAGTCTGCTAGACTGCTACGCTTGGTTTGTCATTGATTCTGTTGCCTTTTCCCTGCTATCCTTTCAGATCTCCCTTATTTTAATTTGTTCATGGTTTTCATGGTTTTCAATGTCAATGTAGTGTACAGTAGGCTATATCGGCTATAGAGCAGAGGTGCTCAAAAGGTAGATCAATTAGGATCTACCAGTAGATCACAAAGGTTGTGCAGGTAGACCACATGACCTACCCTGAAGATTACACTTTTATACATACCACATGAATTAAGGTGACTTAACTGACACTCGGAGAGCAAAACTGTGGGTGATGTTGAATAGCTTAAGTATTGTAATAATTATGTTTCCATTAATTATAATAATTTAATGGGCAAATGAAGGCCTATTGTTACACTACTGCTTTCTTTTGAGCTATTTCTTTGTAGAAAAATCCTTGAGCACACCTACAGCTACAGGTGCGTCGGAGCCAGCAAACAAATGCACGTAATCAGAAGAAGAGGGGGTCCCGCACACTGTCTTCACTTTGAAGACAATGTGCTGATTTTGTGCTATTTCTGATTTTGTGCTATTTCTAACATTGCAGCCCAGTCAAGGTTAATTCCTCAATATGTCCCTCTAATCTCTCTAATCGACCGAGTGTGGGGTTGGAGTTGAGGTGGACGGAGAGAGAGAATGATAATTTTCTATATAGAATTGCAGTTCCAAAAAATCATCTCCTACTGGGTATAATTCAAAATGGGAGCTCTACTCTAAAGAACAGAGTTCATCCGTCACATACCAAATTGTTATGTGGAATGACATTTCCTGGCTCTATTAGGTTGTTATAGTAGTAGTACAGTAGTAGACGTTTGAAAGACGCTCACAAGTCAAAAAAGTGTTGGCACACCTGCTATAGGGCGTATGCACATGTCTGATTTTCCCACCAGGACATGCCCCCCTCCCTCATCTAGACTGAGTGGAAAAACATTGAGCAGCAGGAGGCAGCAGGACCTGCGTTATTGAACACACAGATGATCTGAAAGTAGCTCATAATGTTTCTATGGTGGATTTTTATGAAAGACAAACTTTGCAGATATAAAGATGATAATTCAAGCTTTCTGTGTAGCTACAATGTGGGCAAGTTTAACATTGTTTTAATTAATGCAATTAATTAATGCATTCAGATACAGGGCCCCCAATTGGGGGGCAGGTGAAAATGGTATGGAGGTGGCTTCATCGCCCGTGGCGCGAAGTGACACCATATACCATTTTACTGGTTACTGGACTTAGGTATTATTAGGCAAGTAAGCATCAATAACACATGCATGCATAAAGCTAAAGGTCTGACTCAGAGAGTTTTTGGTTTTCAATGAAGAAATGGTGTTGGTTTAGTGGTTAGTGGCAGTAGTAGTGTTTCAAATCATTTTACATAATAAGCACTTTAATTTGTAATACGGGTTGTCTGCATGCCATCATGTTTGATGGGGCAGTCGGGGCATTTATGGGGGCACCCCCCCATGCCCATACCTAGATCCGCCCCTGATCAGATAGGACTTTTGCGGATGTATAGGCTGTCAAGGAAAGAAAGTATGTTTTTTGACACTCAGGGCGTGTTCCCACATATAGGACCATGTACAATGATGTCACATGCATACCTCCTTCTATACTTTGTCCAGTAGGCCTGGTCTAGTCTTTTCCGCTTGGATTAATTTGCCGTGGTCTGTTCATGACCTCTGACCTGGTGACAGCCCTCAGGTTTTTGGATTTCCTTCCCGTACCATTTATCGGATTTATTTGCCTCACGGACGGATTACCCTGCAGTTTGATTACCTTTGCGGCGCCTACCCCACATCGGATTTGTCTGTCTTATGGACCGGTTACCTAATTTGACCTCTAATTTGGCCTGTTTGACGTCATGCCTTGTATGAAAAGAAAGGCATAGCTTCTGAAATGACTTGCACAATGGTTTCTTTTCCCTATAAGTAAAGTATAACTATGGGCTGACTCTAAGCTGCAGGCTGTGATGGCTCCATGTTTACACCTTATCTCTTCAAATACTATGTTGGATTCAACTTATAGCCTGAACCAGCCAGTGAGATTTCTGGTTTAATGGGGATCAACAGCCTGTTGATCCTAATGGTTCACTGATCTTATTAAAAAAAAAAAAAAAAAGTATACCATTTTGTAATCGAAATAGTTAAGCGGAACCCAGAATGTGACTCATACAAATCGTAACCATAGCGGGACTAAAGAGATAAAATTACTTCAGCATATTGCGTTCAGAAATCTGAACAGAGGGGATCAGGGTATTATATTAGTGTGGTTTGATATGTCAAAAAATAGCTCCAAACTATTTGAAAATGATGGGGTTCAAATTTTCACGCTCCCTGCCCCATTTCTAGGGTCATCTAGTTGGGACCTCCCAAAACAGTATGCTAGGCAGTTAATGTTCAATTTTTATAATATCTAATTGTTTTATGTTTTAAAACATTCTGAGATTGTTTCTTAAACTTCTAAAGTTCTCAGAAGAATGTTCTGACTATTGGTAGGGGTATTTCCTCACTTGAGACCTCCCGAACTGACCCCTGTGCCAATCGCAGTTCTCACTATATTTTTTGCTATAGAATAATGTCAAATTAAATCATAAACGAGGCATACAAATATTTGTATGCCTCATTTATAGCTGGGCTGTCATCTAAAAAAATAAATCTAATATCAGGGGAATTCCACGGAAGGCCCATGAACCCTATGGGGGTCATATATTTTTGACCATATCCCTGTCCCCAGTGAGCCCCTGGAGTCCAGAGCCTAGTTTTAATTTGGGCTTTGGGAGAAAAGTCTTTCGTCCCATCAGGATTGAGTGGGGGGTTGGCCTCGGTGTGTGTGCTGTTGGCCTGTTGCACTCCCCCACTGTAGAGTGTGTGCATGTACATATCTTGTTACCAGTTGGACCAGAGTGTTTTCCAAATCACCCAAATCACTGAATGCTCCTTTAACTGGCTGCTGTCCTCTCACAGGTAGGCCTTGTGCATTGTCTAGTAACCTCTAAAGCTGCTTATACAATTTAATTTATTAATTTATTCCTTCATAAAAGCAAAGTTTGTATTTGCACAAACACCCAGGCCATTTGTGTAAAAGTGTGAACGAAAATGACCTGATTTACCATCATTAGTTGGTGAAACAAAACTTGATGTCATCAACTTGTGTTTGACCATGTTAATGATTTTTATGAATGAATGAATGAATGAATGAATGAATGAATGAATGAATGAATGAATGAATGAATGAATGAATGAATGAATGAATGAATGAATGAATTTTTTATTGACAGAGATGAGAGTTAACAGTACAAGTCAAGTACACACTGCAACAAAACTGATAACAGCTTGGAGAATTACAGTACAATTCAAGTACAACTACATCAAATCTGACAGAGCTGATTGGACACACTAGTTAAGCATTTACAATAGTGGCCAACTTGTTCATTTCATTAAGGCATAAATACATACAAAACAACTACTTCAGTGAAGTCAGAAGCAGCAAATCATGGAGGCAAAATCAGGGGGGGTGGGTGGAGGGATTTTATATAAGATTTTATATACAATTTTGTTTTACAGAGGCCAGTTTCAAATTGCAGCCATCTGTAGGTGCCCCTTGAGAGCGGTTTTGAAGGAGTCAAGGATTCACAAGTCTTAATGACTGTTGGTAGGGCGTTCCACATTTTGGTTGCATATGAGCGGAAGGAATTAAGTCCCTTGTTTGTGCCAAATCTGGGTTGTACATGGTTAGCGGCACTCCCTCTGGTGTTGTGGGAGTGAACCTCATTGACATTTAGGAAGTATTAGGAGAGGTACAGGTACAGGTATGATTATGTGAAATTGTGAATCATTAACCATGATAAAGATTCAGACCTCAATTTCTAGGAAACAGAATGGGGTGAACTCTTTTTTTTAGTATTATCCTATGTCCACACAACATCTCTGTGGTTTATTTATGTCATTGTAAAATGTAAACGTAAAATGAGCGGAATTCTCCTTTTAAAGTCAGGCCAGGACATATTTTGCTTATATTTCAAATAATTCGGGTTCATGAAAGCTCGCATTAATAATTGAGTTTCAATATTGCGTGGTGGAAATGCATTTTGATCAGGCATACATTGGACATCCAAAGAACGTGACACAGGACCCTTCAAAAGCAACATGGCGGCCGGCAGTGCAAAGTCAGTTTCTTTCGTGTGCTTGGGTAAGAAAATGTCTTTTTAAACCCACGGCACTCACCGTTACCTGAAGTTATAATAAACACAAAGCAGTTTTCACGTAAACTTTGATATTGTCAATAAAGGGGAAAAAAATGCTGTGACGCATTTAGGTTTTTATTTTTAATTGAATTATAGTACAGTGCTAACATTGTTGTGTAGACTGTGCACGGTTTTAGAAACTAGTTATTACTGCTGTATACCAGTTCTGAGTGGCTACGAGAAGGATCAATATTATGATTGTCCTGTGAGGACACAGAGAGATGCGCATAATATGAGTCAACCCGTTACTCAAGCTTTTACATCGTGGAGGAATGACTCATGCACAGTAACTGTAGGTGATGTAACGGCTTACATCACCAATCAATCACCCTAATCATCACCAAAGAGTTACATCACCTTAATTAGTCGACCTCTATATAAATTATTACTGTAGAATCGATGTATTCATGCTGGCATCTGGATCCATCATCTAAAATTTAAGCTCATATACTAGATTCAGTCAGTCAGTTTCACTATCTGACTTATACAATTTCGTTTGTTGCATAGACATTAAATGTATATTCGTGTACATCTGATGAATTTAATATCTTAATGTCTTAATGGCTTTTCTGTTTTATCCTCTTGGAAGTTTTATTATTGAGTTGTAGCTTTGTTTAACGATCTGCTAATGAAATGCAGGGGTTGACACTAAGGTCTCCGAGGCACTTGCCCATCGGGCAAGTGCAAGTCAGGTTCTACTTGCCCTCAGGTCTACTGAGGGTCTACTTGCCCTCAGGTCATGGTCACTTGCCCCCAAAAATATATTGTAAATTTTGCATTTAAGTTTACTTCCTACTTGGGTGCTTTAAACCAGGGGTTTTCAACAGGTCCCTGAGAGGGTTCCAGGTGGTCCCCAGTTAAGTTGGTTAACCAGATGTAACTCTTGAGAATGTAAAAATGAAACCAAATGGACCCTTACGGGTCCATTTGGTTTCATTTTTACACTCTCAAGAGTTAAAATTAATCATCTTAATTAGCCCAGGTCTACACAACTAGAGAATGTAGAAGATTAGGTCATTTTGATGTGTATGTTAATTTGCCTGTTTTGTTTCCCAAATCCAGCCTGGAATTGTGCATAGCTAGAAAGCAGGGAAAGACACAGAGGCAGAGTGCAATGACTGCCTTCAAGACAAATATATCTTGTGTTGTGTTATAGTGCACTAAGTTGCACACTTGCCCGATCGGGCAACCAGGTAGCAGTCTTCACTTGCCCCACCATTTTTTTTTTACTTGCCCCGGGCAAGCGGGCAAGTGTTAGTGTCAAGCCCTGGAAATGATCAATCAATCAACCAACTGCTACAGTGCATGTTGCTGCCTAGCCACAAATGCAACTCTATATTATTTTATACATGGGATGAACCTAGAGTTGCAATACCCTCCATTGACTCCCCATGACACTAAGGGCTCCATTTTCGTTACCATCTAAACCCCTTATCCTAAACCCCTTATCATTTTTTTTTACTATTTTGAAAAACCTTTTGGAATAGTTCAATGTGCCAATCTATTGACACATTGTGAGCTTGTAGACTGGCCATTTGAACTATTGAAAATGTTCTTTTTAATAGTTTAAAAAGGCAAAGAAGTTAAGGTAAAGGATAAGGGGGATAGCGGTGACGAAAATGGAGCCCTAATTTTCATCTGCGATCTGCTTATATTAAACAACGTTAAACTCACCACCATTGCAGCTGTAGGGAAAGCTTGAATTATCCTCTGTCTATCTGCAAAGCCTCTGTGCCATAAAAATCCACCGTGGACATGTTATGAGCTACTTTCTGTTTCTGTCCAAAATATTCCACAAGCAACAACACCCAGCCACCATCTTGACTTTTTACAACATGCCATAAAACAAGACCTATGGGAGAGCACTGGCACACACCTGGTGCACACGAAACAGCAGGTGGCGATACTGCGCGTGCACCACATGTTTACTGTTCATATTTAGAAATGTACTTTCCTGTGCCTTTTTATGCACAACTGTTGAAGTATTCAATGAATCAAACAATCAATGATTCCTTATTCTTCAATGGCAGTAGAGCCTGCTTCTGTAATGTGTAAGAAAACCCATGGCACATTTTTTGCACTCCAGTCCAAGGATTGGCGATGTGTGTCCCCTTGTATGTCTGTATGTACGTTTGGAATAGCAACAGGTGGCACACTGGCGCTGTTGTGGTTCACGCTGTGCACAGGTAAATCCAGTATGTACATACAATAGTTTGACAGGCAGTAGTTACTAGTTAGACTGCAATAGTCAGACACACAAAAGTCCCCAAAAGTCCCAGTCATAGGCCGACAGTCAATAGTCACTAGACAGATGCTCCAACGGTACCACTCGGTTCAGATAGTTTTTTTAAATTTATAACTTAAACAAATGCATATAGCTCATCAATATTGATATGATTGAACAGCACAAGGTCTGGTCAAGATCATGAACATTCTATGTTTTATGTTTATAAAAATGTTGCCATGATTTTCATTCAGTTGTTTCTTGGTTTGTTTGGAACAGGGAACATCTGCAGATCCCCCATTGCAGAAGCAGTCTTCAGAAAGATGGTAGTGGATGCTGGGGTTGAGGATAAGGTATGATCATTCGGAAGGGATAACGGTACAATAGAGGCCAGTATTGCTGCAGTCATCATACTGTGCTTTAAAATAATAAGTAGTAATGCCCACAATAAAATGCTAAATTTGATTATACATAGAATGTATTTACATCCCCAAACACTCTTATTGGTTGAGATGTGTACTACATCCTACTATAGAGCTGAGCAGTGACGTCACCGCCCCTGTTCCGGAAGTCTTTTCCCAATTAATTTTTCTCATAGACTTTTCGAAAATAATTTATATCAAGACGATTACGCTGCGAACAAAGCCAACTTGAGTCGTGACGAATCATGATGACACACACAAACTTTTGGGACAATAAAATAATTTCTAAGATGAAAAACGAAACAAAAAGTCTTGTATCATGCCGTTTTCTACTTCTTCTCAATTATATATTATATAACGATATTGTGTTTGTTGTCATGATTTGTCACGACCTGAGTTGGCTTTGGCCGCGGCGTAATCGTCTTGAAATAAATTATTTTCGAAAAGTCTATGAGAAAAATGAATGGGGAAAAGACTTCCGGAACAGGGGCGGTGACGTCACTGCGCAGCCTACTATTCTATGTGCTTTGCCATTGTAAGGCTCGCTCCTTGCCTGTGCCGATGAGATGTCACGCTGTCCTAGTCCTACAACTATTTTAAAAGTATTCCAATAATGATCAGCAGAGATTTGGCACTATAAAACATCTTTTATATCTTTTAGAGACATCACAGATTAAGAAACTATATTGAACTAAACTGCATTACATTTCATGATACTTTTTTACCAGATAACCACAATAATGTTACTTTGGGCTTTTGTTGGTACTTTATTATTATTATACTTTATTAAAGGAATATAATTCTGTAGATTTTTTTCTTCTAATAATCACTTAGCTAGTTCATTTATGTAGTTAACTACAGTGCATAAGTATGAGACCTCAGAAATTTGTTTGTAATGTGTAAAAGTGTAGCTGGCTGCTTGTTGCAAAGTAAAAAAAAAAGAAAAGAAAAAACAAAAACGTGTTTATAAGTCTGTGTGTGTGCGCGTGTGACGTGTGTGTTTATATATATATACTGTATACTTGAATGCATATGCTAAAGTTTAAAAATTATAGCATTCCAACACTCCTTGGGCATTCATTTAAAGTTTAAATGAATGCCCAGCTAGGATAAATTCAGTTGTTTGTGTCTCTAATAAATAGGCCTGTCAACAATTATTACATAATTGCCTAATCCAATTATTACATAATCGCTTTAGTGCAATTATTTTAGAAAATCTCAATAATTATTTTCTCCATAATCAACATCATTAAACTAGAGGACAATAGCATGTCTACAAGCTCAAAATGTGTCACATGATGACGATGTTTGAGTTTTTAGATCAGCTATTAGCACTATTCATAATGAGTTTAAAGTTATTAAATAAAATTATGTTATTATGTCTGTTACTTCGTGAACAATATGACAAACGGAATTGTGATTTTTTTTTTTTTTATTTATAATTTTCAGCATGGTGTTCAACAACACAATTACATCATTTATTAATTGTCAACTAAAATGTCATAATTGTGACAGCCCTACTAATAATCTGTACTCAAGAGCCTATCTCATAGTATGCTGTGGAGTGGGATTATGTATTTGTGTGTGTGTGTGCGTGTGCGTGTGCGTGTGCGTGTGTGTGTGTGTGTGTGTGTGTGTGATAAATCGCTCTTCTACTGTCTAGTGGAGGATAGACAGTGCTGCTACCTCCACCTATGAGATAGGCAACCCTCCAGACCACCGTGGCCAAGCCTGCATGAAGAGGCATGGTGTGCCCATGCGGCACGTGGCCAAGCAGGTACGCCCACCCGAGTCAACCACCTGTTTTAGCAGCAGCTAGCCTTTTCCCCCCTCTGTTTTTTTGTTATTGCAGTGGGTGATAGACAGTGCTGCTACATCTGACTGGAATACAGGCAGTTCGCCGGACAGTCGTGGTTTGGCCTGCCTAAGGAAACATGGCATTGAGACCAACCACAGGGCTCAACAGGTACAGCCGGTTGTCCCGGGAGTCCTCTTTCTTGACAGATATTATCATTCTCTAGTATGGGTACTTGGGCAGGGTACACATAATGGCATGTTGTTAAAAGGGTACCTAGCTACAGAACTGGTAAACTTGTCGCGCAAGTGAGAGTGCTATTATATTCATAATATTCATAATTGTTACACACAAACACACAAAGTTTGTCATAATCCAAACAAAAGAGGGGCACGTTCTGTGATCAGCCATGCAATCATCTCAAATCTTTTAGTATTACCTACACAAATATGAAATGACAGTGTTTACCTACTTACTGACCTTTGATTTTGTTTCAGAGATGATTTGTGTTTTTGACTTGCATTTGCAAGTCAAATGCCTAAATTATATACCCTGGCACAGAATCGTGTTTGCTGTAGATACTAGATAACAGATTTTTATAGCCAAGCCCCATTCACACCAAGAAGCTTCTGCTAAAAAAATCACTTTGTCATCTTGTCTGCATAATAGGACAAGCCAGAGTGTTTTATAGCCAAATATGCTCTCCCACCACATCACCAGAAATATGGAGGAGTCTCACCCAGTGCAGTGGATCCGCAATCTCATTCATTTGTCTCTGTGCAAGCCCAGTCAGTCAGGCACTAAACTAATCTCTTCTGGGGAGGCTCAACCCTTGGCCCGAAGCCGGCCAAATCCACAATCCTCACAATGAACTTTGACATGATGGACAGAGAAAAGGGCAATGGAAGAATATGGAGGGCTATTCTTTCATTAGCTCAGCGTCTCTTTTAGTGTCTACTTCTCCCCCGACCGTGTGTTTTCTGAACTTTGCTGAACTTTTACTGCTGCCAGCATGCGGACAGGCCAGCCAAAGAGCAGACCATTTGGAGACCATGCTGGTCCCACAAAAACAAAGTTTAGATGTTTAATGACGCAAGCACGCTGCATTGCGCTCCATAATAGATTTTGTGGAGCAATTTGGAGCTTATCAGACACCTCTGACTGGATGTTCGAGTTAATGGATGTGACCTTACAACTTCACATTCATTGTGAATTCAAAACGGCCATAACATTTGGTACTTTGCAGCCACAGTTCCCAAACTGACCCCCATGGGGCCTTCAGGGAATTCCAGGGGGAATAAATGATACTAGGGACTAAATGCTCTCTTATGCATCTGTCACTCAGTTAATGTACAAATGTAACCAAACTGACCCGACAGGTCCATTTGGTTCCAATTGTACACTCTCTGCATAGCATTGATTTTATGATATAAATTGTGGTCCCAGAGTTAAAAATGTCATTAACTGGGGGTCTGCAACCTATTGCAAGTCCAACTGGCGGTGCTTGAAATTAAAATGCTTGAGAATCACTGTAGAACCATAGTAAACATCTTGTTTTATGGGGGTCCCTGGCGTATCTTTTCAAAAAGGGGGTCTGCAGGCTAATACTGTAAATGTCAATTTAGGAGTCCTTGACATAAAAAGGTTTGGGAACCAATAATCACTGCTTTAAAGTGTGTGTTTCTGTGCATGTGCATGTGCATGTGTATGGAGGCAGTACAGTAACCAAAGGACACTGTTTGCGTGAATGTGTGACGTGTGCACTGTAGCACCCAAGGAGTTGTTTACGTCCCTAGTTAATTTGATAATCTAATTATTACAACTATCAATTTTCCCATAATTGTGCAGCTCTAGTTGAAGCCAAGATGATGGCTTTTTAATTTGGTCGGACAAGTTGGTGTCTGCACCACAAGGCAATATGATCAACTCGTTTAACCATGTAAAATTCAAACACAAAGTACGGTAGTCTATAACCAAAACGATAAAGGAGCAAAAAGCAGAAATGCAAATCTAAAAAAGTATATTAAAATACATATTGTATAATATGTACATATAGCAAAAGTTAACCAAATGCAGTACACAGTGTTTCCCTAGTCAATCATGATGACCTCAATACCGTGTGTGCGCGCACACACACACACACACACACACACACACACACACACACACACACACACACACACACACACACACACACACACACACACACACACACACACACACACACACACACACACACACACACACACACACATTCATTCCGTAATTCTGGATTAGTCCACTGATACAAGTAGCAGCTATTTAGCCTGGCTAATTAGCCAGAACGGATCTGCTGTTGGCAAAAGTTTTTGCCTGTGTCATTATGATTCTGGCTTATTAGCCAGTCTAACGGCTACTTACACTATAGCCACCTGAACAATACAGCAGTTCAGAGAAATCCCTAAGATTAGGCAATGATTATTAATTCATGCAATAATTGTTAATATTATTATAGAGTAATAAACAAAATGGAGTTGACAGTCAACTAACACGATTCTTCACAAAATGAGATTTCATCGTTTTTTGAATCAAGATCTGATCTTTTCTTGATTATTTATGCAGCACTCATGTGAAGCATTGGGAGAACCCCGTTTAAAGATTTAAGATTAGATTGAATGCCATTTAGAATTGTCTTCAAGAGATTTTGTCAAAATGTCAAAATGTGGCATAGGTACATGATCAATGGAGTAATATACCAAACTGATACTAATTCATCATCCAATCAACCCCAACATTTAATTGTGTATTGAGGGACCTCTATAGAAGGTACTGCCATAAGTATTTTCACTTGTTCAAAAGGGAGCAACACAAATGCACAAAGTTGAACTCAATGTGTAGTGATAGAAATGCTTTCCCAGCAGGTTGGGACTTGATGGTTGGAGTCCAAGAAATCACATAATCACAAAATTGCCTAGTTTTATATTTATAACTTTATATATTTATATGTGTATTTATTGCTCTCAACTTGAACTGTGGACTCCCAACGCATTCCTCATGCACAGTAACAGCCTCCCTGCTTAGCTGTCAGTCAAGCATTTGAGAAATCTAACCAGGGCCTATGTCTGCCTCATGGGAGGGTTCACATAAGGCTTTCTATGTGTGCATGCGTGCGCGCACATATGAAAGCGCAGGGGTTGACACTAACACTTGCCCGCTTGCCCGGGGCAAGTAAAAAAAATGGTGGGGCAAGTGAAGACTGCTACCTGGTTGCCCGTTCGGGCAAGTGTGCAACTTAGTGCACTATAACACAACACTAGATAAATTTGTCTTGAAGGCAGTCATTGCGCTCTGCCTCTGTGTCTTTCACTGCTTTCTAGCTATCCACAATTCCAGGCTGGATTTGGGAAACAAAACAGGTAAATTAACATACACATCAAAATGACCTAATCTTCTAGATTCTCTAGTTGTGTAGACTTGGGCTAATGATGAATTAATGATGAATTTTAACTCTTGAGAGTGTAAAAATGAAACCAAATGGACCCGCAAGGGTCCATTTGGTTTCATTTTTACGTTCTCAAGAGTTACATCTGCAAAATTTACAATATATTTTTGGGGGGCAAGTGACCATGACCTGAGGGCAAGTAGAACCTGACTTGCACTTGCCCGATGGGCAAGTGCCTCCGAGACCTTAGTGTCAACCCCTGAAAGCGAGACAGACAGGTTGGAAGAAGAGAAATAAACATGTTCAGTTATTACTGCCATTTCTCTGAGACAGTGTGTAACAGGGTGAAGCCTGCGACTGTATTTGTTCATCTGCTCTTTTTGTTGTGATAGATGCAGCAATATAGGGCAGTGAGTGGTTTTCAACCTTTTTCAGACCAGGCCCCACTATTTATTCAGAATTTGAGCCACGGACCACAATTTGCTTTTGTCCACAATTCCAGGATGGATTTGTGGACAAAAGCAAAAGAAATCTTCAGTTTTGGGGTCTGTGGGACTAAAACGTCCTCAAATGGTGGTCCGTGGCTCAAATTCTGAATAAATAGTGGGCCCTGGTATGAAAAAGGTTGAAGGATGGATTTGGGAAACAAAACAGTCAAACATACAGATAATAAATGACCATTAATCTTCTACATTCTCTAGTTGTGTAAACATGAACTCCAAACCAAATGGACCCACTACGGTCCATTTGGTTTAATGTAACTCTCAAAGAGTTACATCTGCCTAACCAACTTTCCATGATTTAGCCTGGGGACCACCTGGAATCCTCTCAGGGACCACGGGTGGTCCCTGGACCACCTGTTGAAAACCTGTTATATAGGGTATAAGTAGCCTTGCCAGGCCATGATGTCAGGAGGCCTGGCTGAGCCATTGATGCCCATATAGGTCAGGAGCCTATCTCCTGTTTCTATAGCGTGAGGCAGCTTGATGTACAAGTACACCCCCTGGACATGACGCATGATCGCAGGGACTTACCCCCAATCCAACCCTTGATGCTGAGTGCCAAGCAGGGAGGCATTTGGGTCCCATTTTTAGAGTCTTTGGTATGACCCGGCCGGGAATCGAACCCCGACCTCCCAGTCTCAGGGCGGACACTCTAACCACAAGGCCACTGAGCTGGTAGGGTATGGGCATGCATAAAAGGGTATGGGCATGCATAAAATGAAGTGTTAAAGTTGTTGATGTTGCTTAATACAATCTTGGATAGGACTTTTCTGTTTAGATGTAGGCGATGTCAATCCCAGATTTTTATGTATTTATTTATTTATTCTACTCTCAGTAGGCGTTCCCACATAACCTCTGGCTATGGCGCTTCCATGTCACAAGCATACCTTATATTCCAGACGCTGCACATGGAAAAACACTGCAAACATTTAAACCATATAACAGTCACACTTTTTTTATTGGATGTCAAGAATTTTACTTAATCAACATCAAATATCAATGGTCTTTGGTCAGGTTTTCTGTGAACCAATAAAGAGTGTGCTGCGGGCCAGACTGCGAACACTGCTGTTCTAAATTGAAAATCCTTAACAACTACTTAAGAGGCTGCGGTTCTTACGTTGCTGCCTGTTTCATTGAGTCATCACCAGCCCTGTTGGAAGCTGTTGCACAACAGCGCTCCACAAAGATGTGCTGCTTTGATTCCTTTCATAACTTTCTTTAACCTCTCCTTTTTATCCTCTCTCTCTCACTATGAGATTTGGGCACCTGTCAAGTTGTGTTTTTTAAATGTCCATTTTGAGCACTATGCTCATCCTTCGTGATAAATAAAAAATAAAAGAAAAATCAAAGCAGCAGATATGAATGCCCTGAAACAAATAATGCCAAAAGGGATTTACAGAAGGGGGGAGTAATAAATCGCATCTTCTATTTCATTTTCAACGGGAAAATGCTGTACGATAAAGCAAGCGTGTGACACCGGGCGTTATCGTGCAGCGTTGCGTGTTGTTTGTTGCGCACATGCTCATTTTGTGCTCACAGCTTTTTTTTCACGCTACAGGATTCTCGTCTGTTGGCTCTGGGTGGCACATGGGAATCGCCACAATAGTGCAGGCGTTTATCACTCCCCGTCTGTAATGCCTTAATACATAGTGTGATGCCTGCTCAGCAAGTGCCAACGTTGACCATTGTTCTGTTCTGTATCCATCACTCTTCTAGGTGACTAAGGAAGATTTCATCAGCTTTGACTACATCCTGTGCATGGACGAGAGCAATTTGAGGTATGCGTATTTTGGACTCAGTCCCAGTGTTTTGAGTTTCTGTGGGTGTGGATTACAGTTGGGAGAACAACTTCCATGTGGACTTGGTTTCTGAAAAAACGTCTAGCCTATGCTGTGGTATTGCATGGTCCTAGTTGACCGCCATTCCAAAAGACCTTCTGCTCAGTTTCAGAGCAACCGAAACTAAATTGGAATTTGGTGATTGTAATTCTCATTCATTCAACCTTGCAGAGTTGAATGTCCATATCGTTTAGCCTTTTGACACTTGACAAAAAATTCACTTTTCAAGTCTGGCCGTGTGTATCCCATTTTATAATTCAGACCATAAGAAAGAACAGCGGTTTTGTTGGCTCTGAAAAGTAAGCCTGGTTTGGAAGAAGTCAGTGTGTGTTTTATGTCCTCGTCTGCGCAGAGAAATGACCTAGAAAATAACCCAAGATGGACGTGTGCCAGTCTTTCAAATAACACATCTGTACAAGAAAGTCACTGAAAAACATCAAACCTATACGTAATGTGTAGGTGAAGGTCTCCCTTTAATGAGCAATCTCCTTCCTTAAGCTCTTTCCAAGGGGAGGGATTTTTGCTACTTTGAACGTTTAGGGATCATTTTGAGATCACATGCCTATAGCGGATCTGATCTGTAAGCAGCTTACTGAGTTCCTTGGATGCCTTGTCTTTGCTCTTTGGGGGCTGTTATTTCCCCCCTTTCCTTCCCCTTTCCCCCCTCCACATGTGTTAAGCTGACCAGAATGAGAAATAGAGACCAATCTTAAAAGGGGCCCTCGTCCACAACCTTTAGAAACTCTGCCTCATTGTTATCAATTAGTGAAATGTGCTTAATTCTTCCCTTCCATTGAGCTTTTTCTGAATTAGGCCAAGGTTGAGATTTCTTTTCTCCCAAATAGCACTAAACATTAGATCTTCGTCATGGGGTATCGGTATCATGGAGATTCCTGTTAGTAGACTCAGGCCCAGTACTGGATTATGGCTCAGCTCCCAATTTGGCACCAGTACCCTCCATAGTTTGCCTACAGTCCTATAACAGATTGTACAGTAGTTGCTCTGCTGCTGGTGTTGTGGTCAGAGTAGACTGAGTAGACGTTACTCAGTCTGAGTAGACATTACTCTGTGGAAAAAGTACCCATCTGTTGACACTGGATTCATGCCTTATGAAGTTCTCAACGTCCCCTTGTATTGATGTTAATTATCACACTAGGCTAGTAGGCTACCAAGCTTCTCGATACCCTGGACTGTTAATTCATTTGCAGTGTATATGGCCTACATTTACTGTATACCCACGCTATTGTGATAGTGGTCACGAGGATGCGTATTACATTTTCCACATATTAAATGCCATATTGAAATGTGACGCCCATCCGTATTCTTCCTGACATAACAGGATTTTGCCCAAACACACATTAGACAAGAGAGTTTGTCATTCCTTCCAATTTTGTAATCTTTTTTTCTCTCTGTGTGCAGCGACCTGAAGAAGAAGGCTAGCTCTGTGAAAGACTGCAAAGCAAAGATTGAACTCCTTGGTTCATATGACCCTCAGAAACAGTTGATCATCAAAGACCCATATTATGTAAGTCTTGCCTTTTTTGAGGAGCATAATGTTGATAGTGGATTCCCACACTCTTGACCACTTAATCCTTAATCACTTCAACCCTGCACTATTTCTGAAACCTTTCTATTTCAAGAATATCAATAACTTCCACTCTGAGTGTACACACAAGAGTATACAGCATTTGTACTCTTTCAGTATTGCAGACCTGTCTCTTACACGCTTACATTGGATCGACCTCAAGGAACTTTTAAATTATTATTTTTTGTTTCACCGAATAACATAATAGGATTCATTTAAACTTAGAATTTAAATATTGATCTCATACTAACAATGCAATTGACAACCAAGTGAATACTAGGCTTAATTAAAAGTGTACTGGACAAGACTATTGGTTGTAAGCTTTCTGGTAATGTCAGCGGTTAGACAAATAATGATAATAATATGCACACAATATATCAGTGCATTATGACTCACAGAGGATGAACAGTGCTGGTGTTGATCTCATGGCTGTGAGGCCAACATTCCCATATATAACATTATTTTCCATATTTCAATATTTCCGGTGCACTCCCCCCTCTTGAGTTGGTTAACTCCCTTTTTCTGTTGAATTTCTTGGGAGTCAAATTTGTCAGTAAGTGACCACAATGGACGGTAATCATAGGTCACCATGCAGGTCATTCATTTCACTGGTCCTCAAACCAGGAGGAGTGAAAGTATTTCCCAAACACAAAGTGTATAGACTTCATTATAAGACTAAAATATATTTTCGAGGCTCCAGGCAGATTTTGTATTCATGTTTTTGGGGTTGCCAACCACTGCCCTACTCCTTAGGTTGGTTCCAGGAACCAAAACTAACAAGAGCAGGTGTTAGCTGACCTCAGTGACATTTGCGGGGTGTAGGGCACCAGCCTCCAAAGGTTCCGACAACTGTAAAGGGGCCAGGACAGGAAGGGATTTATAGTTAAATAAAACATAATCTTAAAACAGAACAAAACACACATTATGTAAATATGTTATGACTAAGTTAGGAAGCTGCCTTTCTTGATAGGAGATGTATATAGTAAAATATCTATTAGTGGAGGGGTTTTCAACCTTTTTGATTCCAGGGACCACCATTTATTCAGCATTTGAGCCACGGACCACCATTTGATTACATTTTTACACCAAAGACCTAAGATTAAAGAATTCTTTTGATTTTGTCCACAATTCCAGGCTGCATTTTACCAACAACACAGTCTAAGCTTCTTAATTAAGTGGTGCTAATACAGATGATGAATATTTTAACTCTTGAGAACGTAAAAATGAAACCAAATGGACCCGCAAGGGTTCATTTGGTTTCATTTTTTTACGTCCTCAAGAGTTACATCTGGTTAACCAACCTAGCTGGGGACCACTTGGAACCCTCTCAGGGACCACTGGTGGTCCCCGGACCACCTGTTGAAAACCCCTGTATTAGTGTAATCTGGCTTTGATTCTTCCACTCAGTCCGAGCCCTCCCCCGGTGCCTTATAGGGTGCAATATGTCATCATAGGGTGCGTCACACTGTTGCCTGTCCCTAGGCCACTGTTTCGTGACTACGCATCACATGGGTGCGCCAGGGACGTACAGGTATCCTCAATGACGTATCAGGGTTTCAGGTCTTGCGAACGTCATACCCTCGGGTGACCCAGCCAGTGTGATCAAATCCCGACTTATGTCCCAGTAGCTACTCCTTCATCAGACCCACCAGGGCCCTCCTAAAAGCTTCACCCAACATTTTTGGGGCTTTCCCCTCACAGAGGATGCAGGTTGGGCTGCCATCCCAATAATCTTAAAATGTATTCTGAGAGCGTAAAAGCATGAATTGCCGTCTCCAGCTGTTTGGGTGGGAGATGAGGTTTAACCTTGTCCAAAAAAAAGCAGCTTTTTACTACAGAGCTTATACATGTTTGTCGAGGTACTGTCGAGGGTGACGCCAAGGTTTTTGACGGGGGAGCAGATGTTTGATCTGAGGGTGAATGGAGTAGTGTCATTGGTGAATGGAGTGTCACGGCCAAAAAAATGTGACTTCAGGACGGTTAAAAGAAAAACAGTTCAAAAGTAAATATTGTGCTGTTGGACAATAGTTGTGACGGTGAGGCCGTCATTCATTGTGCTTGCCCAATAAAAATGTTTATTCAGTCCAGGCCGTATAGTTTTGTCATTTTATGGGCAAGGCCACTTGGCTGGTTTCAGTTGTTTTAGGACATAAAGGCCAAATGCCAGGACAGCTCAGGACATCAAATAAAACAACGATGAAGTCATTGAAGAGGTCCACAAAATGAATGAATTGAACATGGGAGTAAAGCAGAAGTTTTCAACCAGTGGTCCTAGAGAGGGTTCCAGGTTGTCCCCAGCTAAGTTGGTTAACCAGAAGTAACTCTTGAGAGCGTAAAAATGAAACCAAATGGACCCGCAAGTTACATCTGTTCATGAATTGATGATGAATTAATATTCATCATCTTAATTAGCCATTAAGTCTACACAACTAGAGAATGTACTGTAGAAGATTAATGGTTGCATGTTTTGTTTCCCAATTCCAGCCTGAAATTGCGGACAAAAGCAAAAGAAATCTTTAGTTTTGGGGTCTGTGGGGCTAAAATGTCCTCAAATGGTGGTCCGTGGCTCAAATGCTAAATAAATGGTGGGCCCTGGTATCGAAAAAGTTGAAAACCCCAGGGGTAAAGGATGGTTTTATTTTTTAGTGTATGTTGATAGGAGCACCCCTCATTTCACGCAAGTGTGATTTCTTTTACACATAGTTGACATAAAGGAATTAATAGAATGTTGACGAGAAATAAAGCTGCTTATTTCACAAAAGGCTGAAACTGTGTGGCCGTGGACTTCCTGTCCTAGTACAGTGCTATCTATTTTCACATATTGAAGCAATGAAGCCAATCCTGGCAGCACAACGTTTGTGTTCTTTTTCCACAGTAACATATTATTGCTTATTACGAAGTCTAGTAGTTAAACATTCTACTTGTTTGATCCTTTACCAACAAGGCTTGGCTATTGTTGCTAAATGAGAAAGATTTACAAGCCCATTTTCTGACCTTGTGAAAAAGGCAGTACATGTGTGAACATAAACACACGACACTTTGAGCTTAAGGCTCCACACATTGAACGTAACTTAACGCTTAAGGTGATTATATTTTTCACACGTAATCTCACTGTCAGTTCAATGAACGAGACGTTTGCTTCACAAGCAATAATGTGAATGTGTGTCACATGTGTGTCTTGCAAGTCAACACATTGTGATGTTGTGGATTGGCTATTTTTGCACTTTTGTACATGGAACTACACTATAAATTAGAAAAAGATTGATCCTGCAGACAATGTGGAGTCGCTGCTAGTATTAATTGCACAATCTATAATAGTGCAATGCATCTATAATGCGTCACATTGTAGATCTGCTTTTTTGAGAGTAAATAGTTACCGGTAATTGTGGTGTTGTATTGGTAAAATCTGCAAAGTAAGAATAAACTAAAGCTGTAGAAGTAACAAAAATGGAAAGTAAAATAAAACTACCTGTAATAGTATTCACTACTCTGAATTGTAAGCACTTGCATAGTGCTTGAGTAAATATACTTTGCAAGTAAATGTTACTTTGCAATGACGGACAAGCTATAGGCATCTCCATCTCCAACTGTAATAATTGCTGCAGTGCTGCGATTGGCTTTAAACTAAAAATGTACAGTACAATTTACATCACACAACTTAGATCTTTGGATTAAATCAGAGCAGACCTGAGCAAACACCCTAGCAAGCTGCAGCATTTTGGATTAATTTGAGTGGCCTAAGTGTGCATGCCAGTAGGTCAATAAGGAGGGGGTTACAAATAATTATCTTCGGCCCGTGGGATGATATGTAATTAATATTAGAACTGGCTCTCTGGTATATTGCACACACCATGAATAGAACTAATTGTTTTACTTTCTCAACTCAAGTGATTTACTTTCTCATTTTACTACGAAAGTGCTTGGTGAGGAGCTTTAATTAATAATCAGTTTTGAATACATGCAGTTTCATCCTTGCATTTGTCTTGCTATTAAGGGACATTCATGATTTTTGAAGGAAAATTACTTTTGCTGTTTTCCTGGGACATCCTTGTAAACCGGTGCCCCGTGTGTTGTAACACAGTCCGGCGGGTCCGTCCCTCAGCTTGTACTAATTGTTCTATTTTGGCCCATTGTGTATTTTGAGTTTGACATCCCTGGTCTAGTGGATGTCAATAAGGCATTGCACAGCGGGAATTATATTTAAGTTATTAATTAATCCTGACAGGTAAAGTGCTAATAGGAAGAGCACTTTCTGAACCACAAAATGTTGTGGGATCGAATCCTGGCATAAACAACTAGCATAATGTGCAGTCTGGCTTCCTGGACTCCCCAGTCTAGTTTACAAGGCCATTGGCCCTTTAAAGGCATTGGGCACTTGAGGTGCAAATGTTTTTAAAGTGAAACTAAAGTATGAAGAAGATGATGTACCAAAATCCTCCATTGACTTTCACCGTAGTTTAGTAAACTATTTCTAAATCTAGAAAACATAAAATATACTGTACTCCTGTGTGATCCACAGTAAGCTGAACATACCCGTTATGTCAAAGTTTGAACTGAGTTTCTCAGTGAGAGTAAGACTCAATGGTGTCATGACCCAGGAAATTCACTATTACACTTTAGAATGTTCTTGAGTTGTTTATTGTTTATAACATAAAATGATTATTATATCTAAAGCAAATAGGAAGGGGATCCAACCCCCCTTGGTTTTACCCGCCCTGGTCAGAGCCCTAATAGACTGGTCCTTGTGCTAGACACTGCAATTGCAGTGATGCGCAAATATTTGAAATACATATTTTATGTATTTTAAAACGAGAAATACATTTTGTCTGTATTTCAAAATACAGAAAATACAATTACAATGTATTTTCAGTACTTTTTTAAAATTTAAAATACATGAATTGCATGTATGTGTGACTGTGCATGAATGGGTGAATGTGATGTATTGTTTCCCAATAACAATTCAGTATTCAGAAGGCTTCATGGCCAAAACGCATAGGTCATTTTTCATGTTTCACCTAGCCAAGCCATGAAAATGAAGGCCCTTTAAACTTAACTGAGAGGAATGCCTTTGATTTTCTTTGAGTTCAACGCTTCTTTTCAAACTTGGATGATTGTCAGCCCCGTACCATAGAGGAAGGAACTTTAATTTATTGATCGTTTATTGAACCTTCGCCAACAAGCACCTGCTTGCAGTTATGATGGACCATGCAGCACTTCCTCTTCTTTCTATTGAAAAAAATAACATTGACCTGGGCTGGGTCACGTGAAGTGTGCTGAAGCAACTGTGGCAGAGCAGGCAGGCACAGTGTTGCCAACTTGGCGCATTTGTCAATATATTTAGCTTTTTTCCCAACCCCATTAGCGCCAAAATTAGTGAAAAACTCCTGGTGGAAAATCTAGTGCTTTTTTGCTGGTGAGTTGGGGCGAAATTGGTTGACAGGTGCCAGAGATAAAACCCTCGTTATTCACCGTTTTTCCTCCAATGAGTCCTCCTCCTTCCTAGAAAGGACCATTGGTAACCAAATGGGCCCTTATAGATGTGTTTACAAGAGTTCATATATTTAAACATCTGAATTACCTAATTTTCAAGAATCTACATATTTAGAAAATGTAGGAGAATTGCTATTTTGACCAACATTTTGCCAGTTATCTCTCCTGAATTAGTCCGACTAAAGACTAAACTCAACATCAAATTGTGGTCCTCCATGGCTAAAATTTGTAACCCTAGCACATTCTAGTGGATTTTGGAAGTGCCCCTAGTGCATTTTGGATTTTGGCAGTTGGCAACACAAGGCAGGCAGGCAGGCATCAAGGTGGCTGTGGACTCATGACCTTAAGCCTTCACGGCATCCATGAAATGTCTGTCATAGGCATGAACTTTTAAAGGAAAGTGTATTATATTTAGCATATTTATTCTTGTTATGTTCTGGTACTGTATGTTTGTATAAAGAGCAGTGTACCTAATGTAATATGCAGAACATAATTAGTATTTGGTTAGTTTTTGAAGATCATTGTGGGCCATATATCAGATTCAGGTGCACCACTGCACATGGTGTTTTTGGAGTGCATTTTTGAAGTGCATTCATAAAAAAACTATCCATCCTAACAGGGAGACAGGACCATACCCAGGCGCAAGGCGCAGGCAATAAAAGCAAATTGGAGCAAACTAGAACTATATTGTCATGCCAGGGAAATTATGGCTACCTCACTTTTCACACACACAACTCGTGTTCTCCTTCACTCCCAGCCCATAATCAGAACGGATGACCTGTATACTTAAGGTCTAATCTTTCCTGTCTGGCCACATCTTGTATATATTGTATCATCCCCAGAACATTGTTTAATCCGCATGACATTGATGTACCGGGCATGCCAAATTGCTGTCAAAGAATGTTGCATTTTTTTTTTTAATTTTTTTGTGGTCGCCATTTAGTTTGCCATGTCATGTTTCATGGCTCATATAGCGTATTTCGACCTCAAATGCTTCTTTCTGCGTTTTGGAGGTTCTGCCAAACTCTTGAGCGCGGGGTCTCTGGCCATTTTTGTGAAGTGTAAATTGGGTTCCTGAAAGATTGTGAAAATCAACAGAGGTACAACCATAATCCTTCAGTGCGTAGAGAAGCGCTATAAAAATGCAATTCATTATAATTAAGACACATTTGGCTTTGGGTAAGCATTGGTGTTAGTGTGATGATAGGAAGTTTATTATTATTAATGTGCACTAAAACAAGAGTTATTAACATCTTAGGAATGTTAACACGCACTTTTAACTGCCTATTTGGCTCACTGACTTTCAGTGAGGTTTACATAATTCATTTGACATTTTGATAATGCCCCTATTGGACTAATGATCTGTCTGCATCACTGTGGCCTGAACTAATGATGCGTCTGAATAGCTGTGGCTTTTTATTAGGATTTTTTGGAAATGGCATTCTTCTGATTGAATTTATAGAGAAAATATTAGCGAGTGAGGTGGAAGGAGAGGTTGTGGCTGACCACAGACGTTTATGTGAATGCAGTCAATCATATCAGCATGTCTCTCGCACTGGATTTTGGTGTTAACGTGGTGTTAACAACTTGAGCGTTTTCCCTTGTGCGTGTATTTGTGTGCCTCTGGTAGCCAACAGAACTGCGGGCCTGCAACTTGTGGCTTTGGAGTCATGTAAAAACTTGGGAGGCTCAACAATATTGGGCTGCGGCCCCTCACCAGTGGCCACAACATGGCAAGAAAGCCAAGCTGAAGAGCGGAGGCCTGTGTGTGTTAGGAAGATAAATGGAAAACAGAAGTTTCCTAGTCCAAGTGTGAGGCCGGTGTCAAGCTGGATGTTCTTGGAAAAATGGAGCATTACTTCTGGGTAGGTGAAGGTGCGTCACTGCTTTGCTTGACGTTCAATGCATGGGATTCACAGAAAATACCAACTCAAGTCAGAAGCCAAACTCCGTACTGGAGCACTAACAATATAATATAGTAACTGTCAGTTTCTATACGGGGTAACAGGTATTTCTTTGATTCTGTTTGTATTGGGGCAATCAAATGTAATAATTGTAATACATATAAAACATTTTTGTTAGGCTAAAAAAGTAAACGTTTCATTAAATACGACATATTACAAAACAAAACAAATACGGTACATATTTTGGTTGTTCTTTCAGAATAGCTGCTAATGTTAGTTTCATTGATAATTGAAACTGACAAACTAAACCAAGACCGATGATGATGATCCAGCAAGCGAGTCCACTCAGGGCAATTGGGACGCAAATTAGTGGTAGGAACTCAGAACTGGCAGTGAGGAATGAAGGCAAAACTGTAGAGGGAAAAAGTGGAGCAGGGGCTACACAGGGACAAACTGGAGAGAGGCAGAGACTCACTGTGACCATATAATCTCTCCAATGTCAGAGGGCGCTGTTTTCCCTTTACTTTTGGCCAGTGGGTTCTCAGATTGCTGTGATTGCCAATGGATTGGCATTTTCTAACACATGGGTGTCAAACTCTGGCCCGCGGGCCAAATTTGGCCTGCCGTGTAATTTCATTTGGCCCTTGAGACATTATCAAATTAAAGGGGAACACAACCCATTTTCAACATTTTAATATGCCATTAATATACCTTAGAGATGTTGGGTGGACATGATATAAAAAAAAGTTTCCCCAATTCTGTATTTCCTAAAAATGGAGGTCTGAAAGAAATATTAACATGGTGAAATATATCTGATGACATCACCAAGATGTATTTGACCATGTTAATGATTTTTCTTTCATATACATTTTTCCTGAGAGGGTACAAATGGAGCCAAATGGACCCGCTAGGGTCCATTTGGTTCACATTTGTACCCTCTCATTTTAAAGCAATATATTATATTACAACATTACTGTCTGAGCAAGTGTAATATATTAATATTACTATTACATATTACTTAAAAAACTTCTTACAAAATATATAATGAAATATTTAGTATCACTATTAATCAAATATTGCGTAGACCAGTGGCATACCTACAATAAAGCAAGCGCACTTGGATATCTGGCCAAATCCATATGAAATCAATTTGAAAAAACCTCACTCCTGAATAAATAATTTGATGACAAATGATAGAAAATAAGTAATTATTTAACTTCATTCATCTGCAGTTGTCAATATAATTTCACAATAACATTTTCAACGAGACAGATTGACAGAAAGTAATATTGAAAGTAATGCAGTAATGCAGAAAGAAAAGTAGAATATATTAGATTGTTATAGTTAAGTAATATATTTATATTACAAGTTACTGCGTTTTGGTAATGTATTATGTAATATATTAAGTTACGTAGTGCACATGTCCCAACACTGGTCCATACCCATGGAGTCCATACCCATGGAGAGAGAGAGTGACGTCCATTCCCATTGTAAGAATGGAATGCGGAAGTTCTCATCTTATCTCAATGAGAAGTTTCCGATGTTCAGAACTACAGTTGTGTCAAGGCGTGACACAACTCTGTTCTATGGCCCTGACCTCAATGTTGATCTTGGACCTCATTTGGCCAGTCTAATGTTTGGCCAGCCTACTGTATGACCTATCTATGATGTGCGACTTGGCCCAGGTCTCAGCCGGATCCCACTGCTTTTGACCTATCTGTTCTAAAATGTAGGTTGCTTACATTTTAGAACACACACACACACACACACACACACACACACACACACACACACACACACACACACACACACACACACACACACACACACACACACACACACACACACACACACACACACACACAGAATATCTTAATTAAATCATGGCCATGTTACAGATAAAATCATGACTTCTGAATGAGATCTATTGGATTTAACATAACAAATATAACGTACATGGCCCAAATACCACTCGGTTATAACAGAAACTGCTGTTCCTTTTATATATGCTGCCCCTCAGACCCATCCTCTCTAAATATAATATCTCCTTCCACTGTTATGCCAACAACGTTCAAATTTACATGCCACTTAGAGCCATTAACTCATTTGAGCTTCTAATCCACTGCATTTCTGACATCCAAACCTGGATGGACGCAAACTTTGTACACCTCAATGACAATAAAGCTGAAATGATCATGTTTGAACCCCTCTCCCCCCAAAAAAAACCCAACAACAACAAACAAACAAAAAAAAACATTTTTGATAACCAGTTCAACTTTGACAGATGGTTAAAACAAGCCTTTTTCATCTCCGCTTACTCGCCAAAGTCAAATTCTACCTCCCCCGTCAACAATTCAAAACTGTCATCCAATCAGTCATCTCGTAAAGATTAGATTACTGCAACACCTTATGCTATGGTTCATCCCAATCCTCCCTCAGACAACTCCAACTGGTGCTACCCGCCTCCTCACTGGCACCAAAAAATCCACATCACATTACACCCCGTCTTAATTTCTTTCCATTGGCTCCCCATTAAATTTATCTTATTTACTTTTAAATCTCTTAACGCCCCCCCCCCCCCATTTGGCGATCTTTACAGCAGCATTGCTGACCTTCCCAAGAACCCGCACTAAAAAAAAAAAAAACAAGGAGACCGCACCTTTGCGATTTCAGCTCCACTGCTCAGTCAGTTATGTCCCTTCTTAAAACACACCTCGTTTCGCTTGCTTTTAATGTTATGTAATTTTAATTCTGATTTGTCTTTTCTTCTGCTTTGAAATGTTTTTTTTCTCCTCTGTTGTAAAGCACTTTGGTCATGGTCAACCTTCAGTTGTGTATACTGCTAGATGGCTAGGTTGATTGATTGATTGATTGATTGATTGATTGGTAGGTTAATAAAGAAACAGTAGGATTTGCTGTATGTTCATTGGGGCTGCAACAATTAATCGATTAATCGTAGTGAATCGATTATTTAATTAGTTGATTAATCAGATCAGCAACTAAGCACTGGAGTTTTTTTATTTTTTATTTTTATTATATATATTTTTTTTTTTACAATTTCTCATAGATGTGTTTTTCCCACGTAACCATAGTTTTTTCCAGTGTTACGTGTAACTGACGATTAGCTGAGCCGTCTTTCTTCCCTTACATAGTTGCACATGCACAGTAGCGACTGAAAAGCAAAATATGACACACAATGAAGAGTGCTGTTCCTTTTAGACTGATACATGTAGCTATTCTTTAATCAAATGTGTATAGTGAGAATAAGCCTAAAGACACCATGAGGTGTTTTAATAATAAAAACAAGTGTGCCTTTTATTTGAATATCAACCTAATCAGCAGCTATTCAAATGTATTATTGAATTTGTCATCTTATGTGTTAGTTGGAATTACCTAAATATATATTAAGGTGATAACTAAAGTGTCATAAACTGATTAATCCTTTAAAGATGGCGTGCCATGATTTTTTTCCAACTTAAATCATGATCATCAGGTATTATTGTTATATGAAGAGAAAGAATTTTCTCAAAAAGGTGTACAGTATTTGTTAAAATGTTGTTTTTATGTGAAGAGACTCCCCCACCAGCTCATTAAGTATGCCTGGTTTGCCTGGTGGGTGGTGAAGGGTGGAGATCCACCTGAACTGAAGCCACGCCCACAGCTGTAGTTGTATGGTAAAGGAGGAGGAGTTAGGGGAGGAGCTGGCGTGTGATGTCACTACATTACAGCCTTTGCCATTGGCACATTTGACTGGAAAGGGTTTAGCCTCCAGGAAGAAACCCTAAATACAAAGGGAAGACATCATTGCACATCAAAAACAGACCAAGGGTTCTAATGAAGTACCATCACCTCTTAAACATGTACAAAATTGGAAAAATACAAAAATCACGGCACCTCCTTTTTAAATAATCAGGCGTAGAATTGAATATGAAAATAATGGTTAGTTGCAGCCCAGTTTGTGAGATCCACACAAATTGACCTTAGATCGATAGCCAAGGCATATTAAGTTTGCGTAATTGTGTTTTTTTTTTCATATTCGTCCCCAAAGGGAAGTGATGAAGACTTTGAAAAGGTGTACGAACAGTGCATGAGATGCTGCAAAGGATTTTTGGAGAGCAATAACTAACAGCCAAGTTGTGACCTCAGATGACCTATCCTTTCCCTGTCTGACCTGCACCAGGAACCACCCTCACATACTGCAGTTGCGATATGCCGTAATAAACGTGCGTTTTACTGTGATTAAAAAGGAATGATCGCCAGATCAATTTCTGTAATGTCTTAAGTCAAATGTAAGCTCTGTGGATTGAGAACTGTTCGCCAAATGCTCACCAAAAAGAATATACATAATACCGATAATAACCAGTTATCTTAAGCAAGACACAATGTCATGTGATGCACTATAAATTAAGCTTTACTTGTGTTTTAGAACAATGGCTTTTAGGAGTTACTGTACTTTGAGTGTTGATTCAGGACATTTTTGGCTTCAATAAATTAAATATATCTGAATTTTAACATTCACATTTCCGTTCTACATATTGTTATTCAGACATTCATATTCAGACATAATCCCAAGTAGCTCTGTCTCCATGCACAGACATCGGACATCCATTGAGATGATCTTGCGTGACCAGAGAGGTCTTTGGGGATCATAGGGCAAGGTTAAAGGCTGGGACTGAGTTCAAAGTTAATTATAGTCTAAATGCTAATCCTAGTTTGGTTTTGGACTTTCTTGATCCATTCCTAGTTGGTTTAGTTACATTCTTGACATTACTGTTGTTTTTGTTTGGAATATGTTGCTTTAGTTCATACAACACCCAGTCTCTTGTAATAAAAATGTGTTTAATTAAACCAGCTGTTTGACACCTATATATATTTGTATTTGTATTTATTTTAATCAAGGAATGGCCAGAAAGTGATCTCCTCGACTCTGAATGGCTCCAACGCAACAGGACTCTTTCCCATGCAACTACTGTACCACTAACTTCAGAATTGTTGCAGGTGGAACATGGCGCAGCTTACAGGCCATATAAAAATATAATTTGGATGAGAAGAAATCTAATCTACTTCTTTCCAGGCATTAGCAACGGTTGTTGTGCTCTTTGGCTCCACTCAAACTGCATAGTTGTCAGCACTAAAAAACTGGTAATGGAAAGCAGTGCACCCAGGTATGACAATGCGTGTCTACCTCAGTATCGGACAACTCATGCATTGTTAACCGTATGCTGTGCCAGATGGCCTGTACAAACACCCTGTCATATACAAGTGTATGACAACTGCAGAATTCTACCTAATTCTGAAGCGTTCCATACACAGAATGAGAGTTTGCTTGTCTTATCATTTTAAACATAAACAATCTATTGTTTATATAGACCAATATTTGTTTTCTCAAATGCTGCTGAAGTCATGTCCTGTTTTGAGTGAACTGCTTCATGCACTTAAACTAGATTCAGTTCTGAGAAACATTTCCTAATATACTGTATATTCTTGCAAATGACCCCACACAAAAATGTCTTTTTTTTAGCCTTCCTTTAAACTAAAAATGTTGCAGGTCCTTTTACACTTTCATTTGAAACACCTTCTGACAATGTATGCTAACAATACAAATCAAAGACCACTCATATTTGTACCAATCTTATAATTTATTTAAATATATTTAATTTTTAAATATATATGCTTTTTTAAACACCCATTTGATATATGACACTTTAATTTATGCTAGTTATAAGGTTTCCTTTTATGCTTTTTTACAATATGTACATATTGCACTTGGTGAGAATGTTTAGTGTACATAATGTACAGCAGAAACTTGTGACAACTTGGATATATAAATATACAATGTACCATGCTCAACCAAGATTCACAGGAGGTCTGCAACTTAACATTTTGTTTGCAACCATTACTTAAAGTTAATCGATTTTAGACCTATATATCATATCATTTGTGTCTTATACAATATATCTGTAGTACCTTCAGAGAACAAAAGCGACGGGTGTCGTTTGAAACATTGGATTGTCAGCCATGTCACCATCACACTTTCACAAATTGGCCTTTTGTCTTGAAAACAACCAGTTCAAACTCCTTGTTATGTGCAAGCTGGCTAAGGCTCTCTGAGGGTCCAAGTCCAGACTTGTATTTTAGCAGACAAATAATAGGTCTAAAATTGCTGAACCCAACCTTAAGATTGCATCTATGACTTTAATGTCCTGCATAGACATCAAGAGGCAAGGATGTGTTCATGCGATTAATAATTTAATCATAGTTTTCAGTGCACAAGTAGACGAAAGAATGCAGCTCTGTTGACTGGGGTCTGAGAGAGGCTTTTGTCCAGTAATATGCAGCATTGAGTGGAAGTGGCAGGCTCGACCCAAAACATACATATATATATATATATATATATATATATATATATATATATATATATATATATATATATATATATATATATATATATATATATATATATATATATATATATATATATATATACCACTACCAATGTTAGAAGCCATGTCACATCCACGACCACACCTAAAATACAGCTCACATTTTGATTCTTTCTCAAACACACATGCACCCACACACACACACACACACACACACAAGAGAAGAAAACAAGTCCAATCCCTTTTTGTTTATGGGGGAAAAGGGAACAAGGTCTCAGGATGGTCGTGTCAGTCATTTGTACATTTTCAGACCATCTCTTTTCCGTGTCCAACTGTCCTCTTTCACGCTCTACAGTATGTCACAGTCTTGTCTTTTCGCTGCTTTCTGCAGAGACGAGTGGTGTCCTCCAGCTGAGGTTATGAAGCAGGGCCAGGGATGGTCGTACTCCACACACCTCAGTAAGACAGAGACTACTGTGGAGGAGAATGCAGTGCCTAAATAGCAGACAGGGATGGTCAGAGTGCTTAGCTTCCCTGTTACAATACTGTCCAAGGCACTTTTTGTCCGGGTTTTTTTTTTTTTCTTCTTTTCTTTTCTTCTGGATAGTTCGGGTTTGGCTTGAACCTACAAGAAAGAGTAAGTGAGATTTAGTGCTGATTCCAACTTGGCAGTACCAAAAAATGTTATCCTTTGCATAAGTACAATGAAAAATGATTTGCTGCAAATCTGCTGTTAATAGTGTGCAGATATACGCTTGGACACTGCATGCACAGACAGTCATTTTAATATATTTGTTTGACACAAAAAGGATAATAATAACATTGGCGAAACTTAACTGGCAGTACATTGTGTGTGCCGGAGACTAAAAATGATTAACTGTTCACTGACCGTTGCTAATGTTGTTTATCTGCCACTGGGCTACACATTACGATGTCATAACTTTTGCTTGTCGTCACATGTGTATTCATCCAAAAGAAGGACTTTATTTTCTATTAAGGAATCACTTACATTGCCACATGCATTGATTTATTTAGTTATAATATAACTGCTAATATATTCAGTTATAATATTACTCTTCTTCTTTCTTTAAGCTTGCATAACCAGGCCATTTTCGATGTACAGTATGTGACTGATATTATAGACTGAACCATATGGATTTTCATGGGTCACACATTTAGAGTAATGTCAATTACTCTTTCAAGTGGGACAGCATCACCATATGTTTTACCTGTGCTGTGCGGTGAATCACCCAGACATATCATATCACCCATGAAGCTGACCCGCCTGCATCACATTGTCTAACAGTGGCCCAATGCCAGTGCTTGGCAAGTTTTGCACATGCCTTTCATTGAAAGGAATGTCTTTCAAGGGTCTTGGCCGTCTAAAGCTAAAGTCTGAAGCATGACTGAATTGACAGGAAATGTTCTTCCGTACCTTGCGTTTGTTAACCCTCTATGCACCGCGGACTACCCGCCAACCGCGTGAGAAGTCGTGCACACCTTTTGAAGTCTGCGGAGAAGAGGACAGATAAAAATGGAGTGACTTATAGCAAATGCACAACTGCGCGAGAGGTACATGCTACATGCTCTGCTCCCCCGCCACCGCCGCTCATCTGAAACATGTGTTTGTGCAGTGCTTCCTAAACAACGTGGATGATGAGCTCAGACAAGACAAGAGCATAACTCAGCATGGCTGCAAAACTTACATGCCGGTATTGTGCAGTCCCTGGTGTTGTGGTAGAGTCTGTATACATGTTTCCTACACTTGGGACTGAAGTAAAGAGGACCTGAAAGAGAACATGCATCAATGTGAATTCAGGTCACAGTGTCACACCCACCTGCCGCAACAACAACAGCCGTTGCCTACGCCATTCTCTTATTTCTGTCTGTCTATCTGCTCACATACGCACGTATGCATGCACACACGCACGCACACACACACACACACACATACATACACACGTATCACTCCGTCACCTGTCTCTCTGTCCATGAATTATTACTTTTTTTTTTTTTACCATTAGTCTATTGATTCTCCCTTCTCACACATGCCCGCACACACATACACCACATGGCTGTCGCTCATATAGTAGGCCTACTGTATAGGCACGCCACAGTATATGCTTACCTGTTAAATGTTTGAGAAACTTCTCTTTCTTCCTCAGATCTCTGGGGAATATTTCTGTTAAACATAAGAACAAGTCAAGGGGCATCAGCTTTTAAGCTTTGAGTAAAACATATTGATAGGCCTACTGCCTATACAGCTGCCTATTAGACGACAATGCCCGTAAATGCATTTCATGTTCTTAGAGGCATTTGTACCAGCTATAGGCAAGAGCATTCAACAAGTTCAAGGTTGTCTGGTCAAGATAGGGCCTCAAGGTCAGGGCTCAGGACATATTAATTAAAGGGGAATTCCACCCATTTTCAACATTTTTTCTGAGTGTACAAATGCAACCAAATGAACCCTAACGGGTTCATTTGGTTCCATTTGTACACTCTCAGAAAAAAGAAGCGTCCAAAGAAATCCATTAACATGGTGAAAATACATCTTGATGATGTCATCAAGATGTTTCACCAAGTTGGTGGATTTCTCCACTTTTTATCATGTCTACCCAACACCTCGAAGGTACGTCAATGACATAGTAAAATGTTGAAAATGGGTGGACTTCCCCTTTAACCACTTCCACCCCAGGCAGGCAGCATGCCTGTGCTGTGAGGAATGAACAATTGCAGATCTCATAAAACAACAAAAGAGAGAGTTTTTTTTTAAGCTTTATCAATTGTTTTCTTTGTTACAGACCCATAAGGGTCCATTTGGATCCTAATTTTCATTTAGCTGCAGGGGTACCCCCTGGAATTCTTCCAGGGGCGGATATAACATTTCCCATTTGGAGGGGCAGGAGAAAATGGTATGGAGGCGGCTTCATCCCGTGCCACTTCGTGCCACAGGCGATGAAGTCACCATTTTCCATTTTCGGTTACAGGACTTTTATTAGGCAAGTAAATAAAACGTCAATAATAACATCAGTTGTTGCAACAGACACGCAGCATCCATAAAGCTATAGGTCTGACTCAGTGTTGTTCTAGTCTGCGATTTTTAATTTTAGTTTCAGTTTTAGTCCACTTTTAATCACCGGTTTTAGTTTTTATCCTATTTAGTCTAACTCGTCCTTTTTTTATTTAGTCTAGTTTTAGTCGACGAAAAGTAAATCATTTTAGTTTTTATTTTAGTCCATGAAACCATGATTTTATTAGTTTAGTTTTAGTCAACAAAAACTATTGTCATTTTAGTCTAGTTTTAGTCTGACAATTTAGTCTCCAATTGGTTCCAATATATCATTTAACTGGGGATCTCCTGGAATTTCCTGAAGGACCCCTGGGATCCAGAGTGTGTACAAGTGGAACCAAATGGACCCGCTAGTATTCATTTGTTTCACAAAAAGGTCCCAAAAGAAAAATCACTGGAGAAACATTGTGAAACACAACTTGATGTCATCAAATTGTGTTTCACCATGTTAATTTTTTTCAGACCTCCATTTCTAGGGAACACAGAATGGGGAGGGGGGGGGGCGTTTTTTTTTATCATGTCCACACAACATCTCTAAGGTATAATAATGGCACTCCCCTTTAAATAGGCTAAACTAGCATTCCAACTGAATTTTGAAACCATAGTTTCCCCACCAGCAATGTGTAATATAATGTGTGTTCAATTCATTCAATGTCAAAACACGATCTCAAGTTGTGTGCCAAACTAAGTTGTGGGCAGGTCTGATCTATCTATTAGAAGAGTTGCGACATTGATGGGACAGAAAACAGCCTGGTCACGTGGTTCATGTACTCGCACGAGCCCATAGACTCCAATGCATTCCGTAACTTTCGGTTGTCCCTTTTTGTTGTCTCTTCTCAATAGAAGTCTATGTATGAGCCTCCTTTGGACTGACCCCATGAAGTGAACGGAGTTTGCGTAAATCGGTCTATAATCTATTCCGCTTTGCGTTGCTAACATTAAGCTAACACTGTCACTCAACAACACAACGTTGATGTAGCGTTACATTCTACAACCAGCAGCAGACTCTGCTGATTGCTTTATGCTAAATCCTGAGGTTTCTCTTCAGGTTTGTAATCTAGCTCTCATCTTCAATGGAAATGCTGTAGCCCCATCAGTGTAAAATGATGGAGCTAAACAACAAGTTGCTTAACAACAAGAACAACAAGTGTGAGCATGCGGGTCCATTTGGTTTCATTTTTACGCTCTCAAAGAGTTACATCAAGTCTCCACCAGTTAGCCGGGGACGGGGACCACCTGGAACCCTCTCAAGGACTACTGGTGGTCCCCGTACCACTGCTAGTGATGTATACGGCATTTTCGGCGAAGATGAGACGTCGCACAACGGCGCTAGTTGTGAACAAGCATTCAGTATTGTCCCTGTCCACATCGATTTAGCGAAAATATTTCCATAAATCTTCTCTTCTCTTTGTCCCAATCCCGTACAAAGCGTGCTGTTTTGTGTGAAAGGATTCGACCATAAAGTATGAGTAAAATCTCTGTTGCGTGTCTTATAGTTTTGTTAGTTGCAGAGCCTTCTTGCTGCTCAGTGTGGAGCACCAGAAAGAGGAGGAGGAGGAGGAGGATTTGTGGAGGGAGGGTGTGTTCGGTTACAGCCACGCTGAAGTGATCACAATGCCTAGTATATACAAAGTGATAGGCGACTGTGCTCCCGGACAGCCCCGACGTGCACCTCCGAACACAACGTAACTTCATAGCAAAATACTCCGCAAGAAGAGATAAGATTATTATAACAATATATTTCGTGTCGTCTTCGTTCGTGAACGAAAATGACAATAGATTTTTAGATTAGTTTTTATTTTGTCAACTACATTTTCGTCTAGTATTTATTAGTCAACGAAATTGCATATTAATTTAGTCCCAGTTATTGTTTATACACATGTTTTTCGTTTAGTCTAGTCTCGTTTTTCGTCCCGCGAAAAATGGTCGTTGACGAACACATTTCGTTTTAGTTTTCGTTGACGAGAACAACTATGATCTGACTTAGCCCTGATACATGACGGTCGGTATACATCTATACGACCGTCATGGATGCTAAGCCCCTGTAGAGATAGTGGATGATTTCAACGGCAGCGTACGTAATCCCAAACGCCCGTATCTGTGAAACAAAGTGGCGCCTCTGAGGTTGTATGTCTCCTGAGTTTGTACGCTCGTCGAAAATCACCCGAAACCTCCTTGTTTTTGAATGAAATGACTTTGTTGCCGACCAAATCCTGATTTTCCTCCGTATTTCTGTCAACTTCCGGGACCCGCGTTCCGTGAAATGACTTCACGGAACAAATCTCTTCAAAATAAGAGTACCCATTTTAGTTTTTAAAAATGGATACTCTTATTTTGAAGAGATTTGTTCCGTGAAGTCATTTCACGGAACGCGGGTCCCGGAAGTTGACAGAAATACGGAGGAAAATCAGGATTTGGTCGGCAACAAAGTCATTTCATTCAAAAACAAGGAGGTTTCGGGTGATTTTCGACGAGCGTACAAACTCAGGAGACATACAACCTCAGAGGCGCCACTTTGTTTCACAGATACGGGCGTTTGGGATTACGTACGCTGCCGTTGAAATCATCCACTATCTCTACAGGGGCTTAGCATCCATGACGGTCGTATAGATGTATACCGACCGTCATGTATCAGGGCTAGGTCTGACTCAGAGAGTTTTCTGTTTTCAATGATGAAATGCTTTTGGTTTAGTGGTGAGACAGCTGTAGTTAGTTAGTAGCAGTAGTAGTGTTTCAAATTAAATATAATCACCAATTTGAAATATCTTGGCTTGTTTTGCATCCAATCATGTTTGGTGGGGTAGCCAGGGCATTTAGGGGGGCATTGCCCCCCCATGCCCTTGCCTAGATCCGCCCCTGAGATTTTCCCACTTTGGGAAACACTGTCTGGACTCAAGAGTAGGGGTGGGGGAGTAGGGGGTTGGGGGGGAGTGATTGGGCCACTGCTGCTCACCAATAATTTGATCTCCTCTGTCCGCCTTGTGGTTGCGTAAATCCCTTGGCTCCACCACCACCGACCGGGACGTGGAAGAGGAGGAGGAGGAGGACGAGGACGCGGCCGGGGAGGACTGCGCCTTATCGGCGCTGTTGGAGGACGGGCCACCGGCCCTGCTCGCGTCCACGTGCCTCACCATGTCCGCTATCCGCCTCAGCAGCAGGTTCTTGTCGTCCCGGCTCGCGGACGACGACGACGTCGTGGGAGCCACCGTGTGATGATGCGCGCTCTCGCCGCTAATAGTGCACAGGAGCAGCACGAGTCCCATCATGACGGGCTTGCGCAGTCCGCTCATCGCTGACCAGCAGAACTCAGCGAAGAAAAAAGGCTCCTTCTCTCCCTCTGGTTGTCGCTCAGTGCGCTGAAGTTTAGAACACACACCTGCAACCAAGAGAGCTTGGAGTCACACAACTCAGCCCCCCCACAAAGGCAGTGCAGTGCACACATTTCTCTCAGACTCCTCTACCAGTGGTTTTCAACCTTTTTCATGCCAGGGCCCACTATTTATTCAGCATTTTAGCCACGGACCACCTTTGATGATGTTGAGTTTAATTTCTTGGACCCCAAAGCAAGGATTTTTAAAGTTTTGTCTAATTTAGGAGAGATACAGTAACTGGCAAGACGTTGGTCAAAACAAGAATTATTCTACATTTTCTAACTATGTGGATTATTGAAAAATACGTGGGGCTAATTCAGCTGTTTAAATATAAATTAACTCTTGAGAGAGTAAAATGAAACCAAATGGACCCATGAGGGTCATTTGGTTTAATTTTACGCTCTCGAGAGTTACAGGTCTATAAAGGTTCATTTGGTTACCAACTGTCCCGTCATTTAGCTGGGGACCACCTGGAATCCTCTCAGGAACCACAGATGGTCCCCGGACCACCTGTTGAAAACCTCTGCCCTATACCAAAATGTTCGTCCATCACTTTCGTCTGAATCGTCTGATAGGCCAGTGCTTCCCAGAGTGAGATCCGCGCGATCCGGGGACCCCCAGGGGTGTTTGAGGGAGGGGGGTTTCCCAGGTAAATTATAGCTTTGCAACCAAATGGCCCCTTATGGGTCTGTATTTCTGAGAGACTGGGTTTACGAACGGAACCAATAGTTCGATTTCGATTTGTACAATCTGAGTTAAATCACCCCCCCCCCCCCCCCCCCCCCGAGATAGAAATGCCTTTAAATGGGGGTCCGTAGACTAATGCCTAATCAAACTTGGGCGTCATTGGAATTAAACGGGTTGAGAATCACTTTTAGAGCCTTACAAGTCTTCTCTCATGGGTCTGGGTGTCCCTGCAAGTGCATGTCATATCTTTCCAAATTAGTGTCAATTTGGGGGTCCTTCACATGGAAAAAGTCTGGGAACCACTGATGTAGGCTAATAGCCCATGCATGTATGCCCCTTTCGGTCATGTGTCACATTGTGGTGAACGCCCCGTGATCTCAGTATTCTAAATAGCCTGTTCGAATGGCAATTATTAGGAGTTCTGTTCCGGACTGTCCATATAAAGCAGACAGCGGTGGCCAAATATCACTTAAGGGCACTTTTGCTTTGAAATATACTATAATGTCTGTAGCCTATATCAGTGGTTCCCATGGTGGTGTCGGAGCTCTACACGATTATTAGGAACCAAATGGCCCCTCACGGGTCTGTAACTCTGAGAATGTCCAAATGGAACAAAATGGACCGGTCCGGGCATGCATTTGCTTCCACTAGAAATGCCATTTCACTGGAGTCCCGTAGCCCAATGCATGTCAAACCGGGGCTTTTGGAATTAAACGCGATGAAAATCTTTTTATAGGGGTTCCCTTAGCATGTCTTTTACAAATGGGGGCCAGCGGGATAATTAATTGGTGTCAATTTGGGGGTAGGCTATCCGCTAGTTGATACGAAAAAAGTTTGGGAACCACTGGCCTGTATAAAATAACGTATAAAAGCACGTATAAGATGATAATTACCTTAATATAGCAGGTAACGTCCTGGGAGTCTATATAAGAAACAATAGTTCCAGTGCGTCCAACAAGAAAACGGGAATAAAAGTCGCGCGTAAAATCAATGCAGCGTTTTGGCGGTGTCCAGCCCCATGTGGATCCTTATTTCTTTAAACAATTGATTGACTGGTTGGTAATGTATAAGGTCTTCTGAAGTTGTTATTAGTGTAGGCGCATCGTTTGTGGTCATCTCCTAATCCTTAGAATAGAACGGGTGGGAAAATTGCCGCCGTCCGTGCATGGATGGTCCTGGAATGGATCCCCAACTCCGTCTTTATTGCAAAGTGTCAGATCGTTTGCCAAAAGCTGCCGCCGCTCACTTTTTATTCTGTCTTGCGGACGTAGTGACCTGTCCCTTGTGGATTATACCACCATGCCAGGTCTTTAATTATAGAATCGCGTAATAACGCTCTCTCCTCCTGGAGAGAAAGTTCACATCAGTTACTCTGGACCGTCAGTCAGTCAGTCAGTGCCTTGAGAAGTTTTCTGCGCCCCCTCCTCCCTCCCTTCTCGTCACTGTACTTTTATCTGCAGTCTTGCAGTTACAGGAAGCTTTTTCCTTTGATTGGAATTCCAATCAGCCGACGTGCACCGCGGAGATACGGGCATCCATTCCGTAGCCTACTGTTGGTAATGCAGTGCTCTCATAAACTCCGTGCTATTCTCAGAACATCCTTTCGATTCACGTTCCTTACTCGCTTAAAATCCATAAGGCTGTATTGGCTGTAGTACATACTAACAGGCTATTAGCCTACACTCCGGTTCCATTTCTAGAGATCAAATACGCGCTGATACTAAAGCATTTTAGTCCGTTTCCATCTGAAGTAACGGGTGTGTAACTAACAACCCGCAGCTGAACTTTATCCTCCGTCTAGATGATGTAGATTAGTTTGTAGCTAATGCCCTATGGTCGGTGGAACACTCTTTAAGTGACTGCATGCAATTGGCTGGCCTAATTCCCTCCCCCCAAAAAGCAAAACACCTCAGAACTATGAAAAGAAGCTATAAATAAAGCGCAATACATGGTTCATGAGAGCAAACTGGCCGATGCAGCCATCTACAGTCTCACCTCACAATTCACTCTTTGTGTTTATTCGTAGTTAGATGATAATAAAGACAGGGCAATTCATTCATTCATGCCCCACACTGTGCGTATCGTGGCCGTGCGTAAAGGGAAGGTTGGTGCTGAAAGGACAGCAGCGCGCAATTGAACGCAAGAACGGCGCACCCCCGCCGGAACTGTGTCCAACAATGTCCATATGCATTTGTTTACAGCATGCTTACGTGATCAGGGCAGGCAAACATTTATTGTACTCATATTCAAAAACAATTACACAAGTAATGTATACGTTAAACTTAACTTTTCCAATCTAGTATGTCGGGGCCTGCGGGTGCCACGTGATTTCGTTTGTCGAGAGCGAGACCACACAGTCCGAACAGCCACATTCAAAGACTGTTAGACGAAAATATTTTCCTTTAAATACACGGTGCTGTGGGTATTATCATTTTTAGGAACTATGTTGTGTGGACATTTTTCTTGTATAGCCTACACTGCATATCATTTATTTCAAAATACACGCTCGTTGCGTCAATTCTCGCAGCAAACGTTTAGCAGCCTATATTATATAGGCTACTGTATAAATCAGAATGGAAACTATACCCAAAAATGTTTGAATGACTATATTACCAAGCCCAGTATAGTTGGGCGATTTTATTTCAACAGGGGGCGCCACATTTACAGGTTCACTTCACAGGCTGAACTAGAAAGTATAGGTCTACAGTATACTAGCCTTTAGCCTTAATTTGCCAACTTTTGCCCGTATTTTTCTGCACACTGTGCACAGTTTCATATGTTTACATTTATGCATACATGATCAACAGCAATAAGAATCAATAAACAAGAATAGAGCCTATAGTGAAGTAGGAATATTTGGCCAGACAGTTTAAAGGAAAAAGGAAAAAAGAGGATTAACACTCCATGTGACACCAAAAATGTGATCACTCAACACTGTCGCATATTATGTCCCATATTATGTACATTGTAATGTTCCACAATTTGTATCATTTCTGGTCTTTGTGGAAATTATTGCAGCAACAGCTAACGATAAACCCTTAATGAATATGTATGTATAAACTTGTAAACATGTAACCCTAGAACCCAAACATGCATGTTTATGTCTATGATGTCACTGCCATCTTCCAGTGACATCATAGATGATAGGTGTTTCCCTGACCACATTTCTCCCTTTCTTTTCACTGGACTATTCTCACATGCCCCAGGAATGGGTGGACCAGACTCTAAGTTCAGCTTAATTTTGGTAATGAATATTTATAATATAATAATGATTTCAATCATGACATTTTTTCATGTTGAAATATTAAAGTACACCTCAGACCTCAAACTTTTAAAGTATTGTTATGTGCAATATAAGTGATCATGTGACAACGGTTTAGTTTTCTGGGGTTAAACTGATTTATAGATAAACATATTGATGATTATCAACAATTTAACCATTTAGTTGAATTTTGGAATAAATTAGTAATGACATGCATGGGGAAATTAATTGACTAAAACTCCTATCGGGACTTTGTGATTGTCCATAAGCAACAGCACTTGTACACACAGGAAAAAAAGGGCGTGGAGAAAAATTAATATATGGTTGTTAAAGTTCAAAATGCAACATTAGTTGACCACCAAAATCAGGACAAAATGTTCACAGGTGTGGAAGAAACTACAAAAAAAAAGTCCACACAATTTGTTTAATTTTAACCAGCCTTCCATTAGGATAATAGAGGCATTGTTGTTGTTATGTTCTACAATACATTGTTGTGTCTTTGTTTTCTGTGTTCTGCCTCTCTGACGATAATGTTTCTTTCTGTCAGGCACCTCCAGACAACAATTAATTCTTCTCAAAAGAATTTGAGGCAGGGTTTAGTCCAATGATAATCCAAATAGTTTAGCAACTGTGATATGCAGGCCAAGCTTTCCTGGTCAAGCTTTCCTCTGCTAACGTGCCTATTGGACAAGGACTGATTGGGGAGGGACTTAGTGAAGGGCTAATTAACCTGCCATCTGGTCAAAATGTCACCTGTAGAAAAAAGAGCCCTACAGACCATTTTCAAAAAAAAAAAAAAAACTTTATTACCGAAGTGGTAAAAAGCACAACGTTTTGGCCTCATGCAGTGGCCCCCTTATACTTGACAAAACCACTGAGGTCAAAAAGTGCTTTTGACCGCTCTGGTAACGTTTTTGGGAGCTTTTAAAACGGTGTGCAGACATCTTTTCTTCTGTACAGTTTATTTTTGGGTTGACCATTGAATTATTGTGGATATGCGTGCATTGCACCCTCTGAACACAAAACGTCACCTGACCATTGGCAGTTCTCCCATTTTCTGCTCATGCTCCTCTAAATCCACTTCTACCAATCACATCCCTCCCTGGCAGATAAAAGGCCTGGGACTGCCATCAACCACTCCCTCTTTCACATACTTCACCTGCTGCTGCTCTTGCTTGTGTATCGCTTTGTAGTTGAACTTACTCATAGGATGCCTTTTTATTGAACAAAACAAGTCTGCAGGTCCTTAATTATACAAAGACATAGAGTACTTTCACATAGAGATGGAACCTGCAAGGCACAAGAAAGAGGGGAAGACCAAAGAACAGCTGACCCAGGAACCTTGAAACTGACATCAAGCAGTGTGTGCTGACATGGAAACAGCTGGAAAAATTAAAGGGGTACTCACACTTTCAAAAAAACTTTTGGTCATTTTATGGTCTACTCAGCCTCATGTGAACACACCAGACAGTTTATAAGTTACTCCTTTCAGTATTTAGATATTTGATGTTCATTAATCTGCCGGAACGTCCTTCCTATACAAACCCATTATAACTTAAAACTCCATTTTAACCATGACAGATTATTCAAAAACAACCCATCTTTTTTCTGGTGACTGATATTGTCCTCCTAATACGTGAGAGGGCCGTGGAATTGCATCTACAGTTTTCATTTATTTTTAAAATATTGTTTTGTAAAATGTAGCCGCCTCCATATTTGACCATAAAATGACCAAAAGTTTTTTTGAAAGTGAAATACCCCTTTAAGGGCCCAGGATAGAGGACTCTGGCAGATTGTAGTCAACAGCCTATACGCGCCATGAAAAGGTGTGATAAGCATAAGCAAGTAATACTTTCGCACATTAGTATTGCATTTCGAACACATTCATCCTCATTGACCTGTGGCCTCTCTCTCACACTCACACACTGTGGCGGCTGTGGCTCAGGAGGTAGAGCAGGTCGTCCAATAATCTGTAGTTCTGTGTTTTGAATCCCGAAGCTCCTGTCATTTCGAAGTGTCCTTGGGCAACGCACACATTCATATACTTCCATATATATTCATATACGTTTTATGACGTGTGTACAGTATGTTAATGGGTCATTGTAAAACGCCTTGGATGAAGGCGCTACAGTATATAAATGCAACAATTACACACGCACAAGGCACTGCCGATCGAGTCTCCGCCGTCCTGAATGATGCAAAATTCGCTTGAGCCAACTTAACCAATCAGAAGCTGTGTCTCTTTGTCTACTGCCAGATGCTGCTAATAGTTAGGATGGGTCAAATGCAGATAAACGGATTCCTCCACACTGAGTTAAGAAAAATAAATCACAACAATTTCATGCTGAACAGAACTCAGCAAACTAACCATTATGTAGATTTACAACACATTTGCATTAGATTTAACAGGCTGTTGAAAACAGCTATTGTAGCATGCCACAAAAGTTTGTGTTCTGCCTGATAGTGGATCACGTAATGTCCATTAAATCATGGTGAAGACACAGCACTTGCATCCCACAAGCATGTGGCCCTTCTGCTATTCTAAACGTGCTGTTGTCTGCAAACGCCAACAAACATACAAACAAACAAACCTGTGCTGTATAACACAAAAGACTGCATGTGTTCATGGGAATTGTAGGATTACAACAGGAAGAAACTGATTTCGCAGTTTCAGACGTGCACTTTAGAGCCTCATTTATCGCCCGCCAGATTGGCTCGTAACTTGACCGTGTTACCCGCCACTGTCAATCTTCATCTGAATCTGGCATGTTAGCGGGCGCTAATTTCAAGCTTGACTGCACTTTCCTCCTCCTTCTGCCTGTATAGCACCAGCAGACTTATCCTGTGCTCACATGGTGTAGTGTCAACAAAACTGAACTCAACGTGTCTGTTTCACATCTTCACTCTCACTCTCCGCCAGGTCAGAAAGGTCAGAGACGGAGAGTGCGTCTTTGCCTTTTCTGTGTGTGTCCTAATAAGTCACAGCAATTTCCTGAACCGTTGCACCGTTCAGAATAAAACTTTTTATGCGTGCTGACAGTTGGAAAAACATTCCACCCCAGTCCCTTTAAATCAGCCTCATGGTGGCGCTATGCTAAGCTACTTTCAGTTTTAACCCATGGCTCTTGAACCTAATGGCGCGCACGCACACACACACACGCACGCACACACACACACACACACACACACACACACACACACACACACACACACACACACACACACACACACACACACACACACACACACACACACACTTTTTGCGGTGGAACATTTTACATGATTGTGGTGTTCAAGACTAATTCAAAGTTACATCCTTGTATTCATTCTATTAGTGTTATAAAGGCTCAAATACAGTATCAACAGGCTTATCAGGTTTGGACAGGTTTGTTCCTTTCCAATAATTTTATCCACCACATTTAGCATGTGAAAGATCACTTTGTGCCTTGAAAAAGGATGTGACCCCTCCACAGCTCGTGGAAATGGTTTCTTACCTTTGAATGAACTGTTCAAATTGCTACAAATTTAATTTCCTTACGATGTTATTGAAGGACATTTTCTATTCTTCTACTTTTGAAGAATGGGTCTTGCGTAGTACTTGCCATACCAAAGAAAACTTATCCTATAATCAAAGATGATAAAATGTTTCCTTTCATGAAGGTCAGCTATTACATGGACACGTTGTCAAAGCAATGTAAATTCTCAAAGATAAACTTCATTAACAATGTGAAAACAAAGTATCCTGCTACAGGCCAAGATAGAAGTGAGTTTTCAGATTGTGGCGAAAGATTGGAAGTGAGTCTGCGGCTCTGATTGCATTGGGAAGTGTATAGTTTGTGGAGTTTTGGAGCCTTTCTTGGATGTGGTCACCATTTCTCAGGCTCCCTCTCCACCGCGGAGGGCGGGCAATTGGCCCGAGTTTATCCAGAGCCACCAAAGCTTGATGAGGCAGCAGCACCCGATAGGGTTTTGGATCTGATAAATGCATTCATCCCCAGAGGTCAGCATCCCCGGAGGTCAACACCCATGCAGCGAATTAGATGTAGAATTACCAGGGTTACGTATCTAAGTAACTGAGGAGCGATCAAAGGAACGATAACTGTTTTAATGAGCCTTTCACAATTTCACTTTACAAGCCTTTTGTACTTAGACATGCATGCATGGCTTAATCTTTGAGGCAAGCATATGCTTCTGGCAGGATCAACCAGGTAGGCCGCCTCCATTGTTGGAGTTAGTGCCCTCAAAAATCTAAGCTTGGCTCGCCTCAGTCGTCCATACTGACCGCATTCACATGGGCAACCCTTTTGCTCTGATATTCACGGGTGACAAATATTTTAATATATTCAGTGATTATTATAGGTTGAAAACACAATCGAAGTGTAAACAAATACTGTATGTCTAAACAGCATATTGCCTGATTTGACATAGAATAGATTAGAATTAGGGCTGGGACTTTACCTGATTAATTGAGATTAATTAATCACAGAAACAATAACGCGATTAACAAAATTAACTCATTTTAATCGCCACACAGACCCCAAAACTAAAGATTTATTTTGCTTTTGTCCACAATTTCAGAAACAATGTCACGGTCAAACATACAAATCAAAATGACCATTCATCTTCTACATTCTCTAGTTGCGTAGAATTGGAATTCAGATGGTGAATATTTTAACTCTTGAGAGCGTAAACATGAAACCAAATGGACCCGCAAGGGTCCATTTGGTTTCATGTTTACGCTCTCAAAGAGTTACATCTGGTTAACCAAATTTTGATCTGGTTATTGGTCAACCAACTTGCGTCGACCCAGTTTTGATATAGAAAAACTCTCACATGCTACACGAGCCTGTTTTAATTGACAAAAAAAATGCTTCTTGGGTCAAATATTGGTATGTGATTAATTGAGATTAATTAATTACACAGATTCAAATTAATTAGATCAAAAATTTTAATCGAGTCCCACCCCTAATTAGAATAGATTCCTCACCTGCCACTTGTCAACAAGCATCATTCACCTGGCATTTTGTCCTTTTCGCCCCGCCCTGATGGTTAAACATGACGTTGTCTCCAAGTGTTTATCAGAATCTATAACAACTTTGTTGTCATGTTGTCAAAATGACAAATGAGCGCATGTGTACTGATTGCATTATTGTTCACACTATGTAGCCAATAAAAATGTGTTCTACTCCCCTGTGGTACAGGGCTAGAAAAATGCGTTCCTCTGAGTGCAGATCTCCGCCAGGTGGGGTTGGCTACACAGGGCCTGCAAAACTTGGAAGTCGGTCAAAGCCAATCGGAATGGAATTATGAAAAATCTGACTAATACATCTTGATCACATCTAGTCAGGAGGAGGAGATGGTGCCAAGGATGTTGCGTCCAAGGAATGGCTCAAGGAAACAATCGATTGTACAACCTATGCGTGGCCAGGGGCGGATGTAACATGTCCCATTTGGAGGGGGCAAGAGAACATGTTGGAGGGGCAGGAGAAAATGGCGATGAAGCCGCACCCATACTATTTTCAGTTACAGGACTTTTATTAGACAAGTAAAGCATCAATAATAACATTAGTTGTTGTTGAAGTTGCGACAGACACGCAGCATCCATAAAGCTAAAGGTCTGACTCAGAGAGTTTTCTGTTTTCAATGATGAAATGCTGTTGGTTTAGTGGTGCCACAGCTGCAGTTATTTAGTAGCAGTAGTAGTGTTTCAGATCATTTTAATTATAAGCACTTTAATTTGAAATACATTTGAAATTTGGGTCGTTTGCATGCCATCATGTTTGGTGGGGCAGTCAGGTCATTTAGGGGGGCATTGCCCCCCCCCATGCCCATGCCTAGATCTGCCCCTGTCCGTGGCGTTACAGGCCAAAATGTGAAGTGACCTGCTGTAGCACCACCATAAAGTGGCGGTGGCAGTTCTTCCATGGCCTAGTGGAAGTGTCTGTGTAAAGCTTCACATCAATCAGACACTGTGTTAATGATTTGTGACATGGGCTATTTTGTGCACAGCGGGCCTCCTGAAATTGGAATTGATTTGGAATCTGAAAAATCTAAGTGATACATCTTGATCTAATCCGATGTGTGTGGGTTTTGGCAACCATATTAGTATCAAAGTTTGCAGAAAACACTTGACTAGAACATCTTGTCATGCAGAAATTGTATTTGGAGTTGCATCACAAGCCAAGAAATTGTTTTGGACTGTATTCTCCATCGTTCGCATGGCCATGGCCTACTTGTGTGTGAGCAGAGGGCAAGTATACTCTGACAGCTCTAGGAGATAATGCTCATGACAATACTTAAGATATCCTATTTAAATCAACCAACCAAGTGGTTCGCCGACTGCTGACCAACCAGGGAGAAAATGGTATGGAGGCGGCTTCATCGATGAACCCACACCCATACCATTTTTGGTTTATTAGACAAGTAAAGCATCAATAACAACATCAGTTGTTGTTGAAGTTGCAACAGACACGCAGCATGCATAAAGCTAAAGGTCTGACTCAGAGAGTTTTCTGTTTTCAATGATGAAATGCGGTTGGTTTAGTGGTGACACAGTTAGTAGTTAGTTAGTAGCTGTAGTGGTGTTTCAAATCATTATAAGCACTTTAATTTGAAATTTGGGTTGTTTGCATGACATCACGTTTGGTGGGGCAGGAAATCAGGGTTTTTAAAGAGCGGTTCACCGACTGACGACTGTGTGTGTGAATTGATCGTACTTGCACAGGTACCGGTAAAAGCATTTTAATCTAATCCTAAACAAACTGTGATTCTGCTTATTTCTAGTCCTGAGTAATAAGTCAGGACTAGACATAAGCAGAATCATTGTACATCATCACGACTCTCCACAAGTGTGCCAAGATTACGTGAATCCTCCCTTCATTTTCAATGGCATTTAATGTTTGTGTTTCATTGTCGGTGGCAAATATGAGACATGTAGGGACATACATCATCATCATTTCCTTAATTGTAACTTGTTTCAGCAGGTGATGTGTATGGTACTCGCAGTATTCGATGGTGACGTAATTTACACCTATATGCTTTGGTGTTGTAATGCATTCCTGCATTACTTTCTATTTTAATTTCTGTCGATCTGTCTCGTTCCACAACACAGACATTAAATGCCATTTCTGTCAATCTGTCTCGTGTTCTTATGCAACAAGATAGGGGCACTAGGGGCTGATCAAAAGTTCAGGGGGGGTCGTAATACTGCGCTGCTCTGTGCGCAAGTTTGCACTTGTGTAGTGCTAGTTGTCAGTGTGGCCCCTCCTGTTCTGTCAAGTGCCACACAAACACTGCGTGCAATCGACAACTAGTGCAGTACCAGAGACTAGCGTCGCTCAAAAACTGAAGCTGGTTCACCTCAGTCATCAGTATACTGACCGGATTCATATGTGTATATCACTTTAGCTCTGATATTCAGGGATGACAAGTGTTTATTTATTTAGTGATTATTATATATCATATGGCATGACGCCTGTTTACATGGCATGATGCCTGATTTGATATAGAATAGATAAGGAATAGATTCATCACATTCTACTTGCCAACAAGCATCATTCACCTAGCATACCCTCCTTTCACCTCACCTGCTTGTTGTTTGTTTGTTGTTTGTCTCCTAACAAAAAAAAAATAGTTTTCAGAATCTATAAACTTTTTGTTGTCATGTTGTCAGAATGACAAATGAGTGCGTGTGTAATGATTGCAATATTGCAGGTTTGTGGTTGCGGAGTTCACACTATGAAGCCAATAAAAAAATGTGTTCTACACCCCTGGGGTAACGGACTAGAAAAATGCACTCGTCTGAGTGCAGATCTCTGCCAGGCGGGGTTGGCTATCCAGGGACTGCAAAATGAAAACAAAATAAAATAAAATAAAAACAAAAACTAAATCTTCACTTTAGACATTACGAATGGATGACCAGGGACCACATCAAATGCCTTCGCAGGCCAACTCGTCGTGGTCCATGGACTACCAGTCTAAAACTGTTGTATACCACCATGAGGCTGATTCAAAGAATCAGTTATTCCGCAGGCCTACTGGGATTATATCTGTGCAAATGCTTCATGATTTGTGACATAGGCTATTTGGTGCACAGCGGGGTCCCCTGAAATGGAATTGGAATGGAATCTGAAAAATATGACTTATACATCTTGATCTAACCCGATGTGTGTGGGACGGGTTCTGGCAACAATATGTAGGAGTAGTAGAGCATCCTGTCATGCAAAAATGGGCATGGCCTGTATTTAGTTGGAGTTGCTTCACAAGCCAAGGATTTGTTTTGGACTGTGTTTGCCATGGCTCATGGGATGCTTGTCCTTCGTATCTTCGTCATATACCCGAATTTCATCATGTTTGCTAGTGCACCACGCTACACCGTTAATGTCTACATAAAGGTGCAGATTTTAAATATAAAGAGCTCACCCCGGGCCATGGATGTTACAGTTTTGCTCGAGTGGGTGCGCCTTTCGCATAGCAATAAATAGCACTTTAATCTGATCAGTGGCCATTTTCTCAAGAAGCCATATCAGTATCTCCCAACTGATAGTGGCACGTAGTTGAAAGCACATTGAAGAACAAAGAAAATGTCCACTCTTCGGATTAAAACGCTATTGAACAGAAATAAGCCATGGATGCTAATTCCTATCCGATCAAAAGTAAATGTTAATGCAAAGTGCTCAAAACATGGTGAAGTTGCATCATGAGTGTGATAAATATGAAAGTCATGTATCAGGGTTATGGGATTATAGGTTGAGCTTAAGTTATTTCTTTTACTAGGCAATGAAATGTCCAGTTAAAGCACCATCACAAGGCCGATTGAAAAACAATGGCCTACTGGAAGGTAAAGTTTAACACTGATCGTGCACCCCAAGTGAGAGCTGTCTGCTGTCTGCTCGGGAGTAATGTGAATTAGTGTCTGGTGGTGGTTGGCCTCCGCCATGGCTGCGCATTGTCACCATATCCTGTTGGTGATTTTCATGAACAGGATCTCGAGGCAAAATCGTAGCGGAGAGGGCATTTGGCTTGGAGAGTTAAGGGTTGCATCACTGCTTTTTGCAGATGTTGTGACTGGGTCGATGCTGAGTTCTGTATGGCGGCTGGGATGAGGATCAGCATCTCAAAATCCAGTAGGGAATGAGGCGTTACCCCTGCAGGCGAAGGAGTTCAAGTATCTCGGGATGTTGTTTGTTCGCAAGTGAGGGGAGGACGGAGACAATCAGCCGGATGATCAGAGCGGCAGTGGTTCATAAATAATGTTTGTTCATGATCTGTTCCAGCTTGCTCCGTTCATGTGCTTATTCATGTAGCTTCCAGTGTGAGATTTTCACATTTTGCTCCCATGAAAGTGTCATGGCGCAGCTCAGTCACGTGACCATGACATTTCCTTGATAAGAGCCTCCTTGGTCGGGACAGGGAAGTCTGGAGCTCTCTGGTGGAACTGATGCCCCCATGCAACCATTCCTCGGAGGTTGATACTAAATCTAACACTAACCAGGGGCAGATGTAATATTTCCCATTGCGGGGGGGATTTTTGGTTACAGGACTTTTATTAGGCAAGTAAAGCATCAATAATATCAGCCCTAACCCTAACCCTAACCCTAGCCCATGCCTAGATCCGCCCCTGACCCTAACCCTTAACCCTAAACCTACGCCTAAACCTAACCTTAACCCCCAACCGTTATGGCAATGGTTGTGACGCTCATGCAAATAGTCGCAATGTATGCCGTGGTCTCAAAATGATTTCAAATAAGTTGAAAAATAACATAATTAGCCGCGACCGTTGGGCCACCCGCCACGACATGTGCCACGGTCGCAAAATGATTTCGCCCCTCCCAGAGCAATAGATTCATAACGCCTAAACCAGCTGGGCTTGTTGTTGGCTGAAGCATATATCACTGGAATGGACGACCCAAATGGCAAAGATTTGTGAAGATGATTGGCTGAGCTGCTATGCTACTATTGTAGAAAAATAAATACAAATAAAAATATATCCTGTACGACTGTATAATATTGTTTGTGGTGGGTTATATAATAAATTGCTTAAATAAAATGTGATATCCTGGAGAGGTGAGATTAGGGATCCAAAAAGAAAAGGGCGTCAGGCCCGGCCCCAGCCCTATACATTGGCTATTTGAAAATGTGCTACATTTTAAACATTTTGGACAAAAAATGCTAATATTTTTAGACAATGAATGCAAATATAATGTTCCATATTATTGCCTAATTACATGCCCAAAATTATAATTAGTTCATTTGGTTCAATTCTTCTGGAAGCTCTGCTCAGCTGTGGTTTTCAACCTTTCATACCAGGGCCCACTATTTATTCAGCATTAGAGCCGCAGACCACCATTTGATGAAACCATTTTTTTACGCCCTCAAAAGTTACATCTGGTTAGCTAACTTTCTATCATTTACCTGGGGACCACCTGGAACCCTCTCAAGCACCACTGGTGTTCCCCGGACCACTGGTTGAAACCCACTGTTATAGGCTACTAAAGCTGTGGTGGCCATGCAGGCAGTGTCTCCTAGTATTCCCACTAGGGGTGGGACTCGATTAAAATTTTTGATCTAATTAATTTGGCGCTTTGTAATTAATTAATCTCAATTAATCACATACCAATATTCGACCCAAGAAGCTTTTTTTTGACAATTAAAACAGGCTTGTGTAGCATGTGAGAGTTTTTCTTAATCAAAACTGTGTCGACACTGCAAGTTGGTTAACCAGATCAAAATTTGGTTAACTAGATCAAAAGTTGGTTAACCAGATGTAACTCTTTGAGAGCGTAAACATGAAACCAAATGGACCCTTGCGGGTCCATTTGGTTTCATGTTTACACCCTCAAGAGTTAAAATATTCACCATCTGAATTAGTCCAATTCTACGCAACTAGAAAATGTAGAAGATTACTGGTCATTTTGATCTGTATGTTTGACTGTTTGGTTTCCCAAACAGTTGTGTGGCGATCAAAATGAGTTAATTTTGTTAATCGCGTTATTGTTTCTGTGATTAATTAATCTCAATTAATCAGTTAAAGTCCCAGCCCTAATTCCTACTGTACTGAACTGTGTGCAAGAGGGTGACAAACTCCTTCCCCCAGCGATGCAGCTCAGACTTGGCTTCCCCCTCAGGTCCTCTCAGGCATATTTCTTTCGAGGCTATTACAGCCTCTGTTGGTAATAAACATCAGCCACAGGAATTTTACTGTGAAACAAAGAAATCATAAGTTTGTTTGAGTTTGTGGCAAACAGTTGCATAGTGGCTGTTTGCACATTAACCTCTGTTTTGAAATAGGATTTTGTGTGGAATGAGCAGCGGTCTCTAGGTTAATACCCAGAACTCACAACAATCTTTGCAACCATCTCGATTTCAGTTGCAAATTGATATTCCTGGGAATATATTGAAAGTGTGCAGATTCTCATCTGAGCTGCATTCTCCTTGATATTTGCCTCATAAGGGTTAAAAGAAGATGAACTATGGATACACTGGGGGAAGAATGTGAAGCTACCAATTAAGAGAAGGAACAATATCTACGGACTATAAAAATTCAACTACCATCTGATAAGATATTCAAAAATACATACTCCACCCTTAATGGTGATAGGAAGGAATCCAACGATGCAAAGCAATGCTCTTCTATCCCTGTAGGATACACATGTTTATTATTAAAGTTGGAAAGAGTCAAGGACAGAGACAATTGAGAATTGAGAAACCATTATGTATTATCTTCTTTTACACGTTGTGTTAGTAGGCAAACCCACAATGCAAGTCTGCATGGAGGTTGTGACTTGTGAGGTACTTTCAATCCAGCTGTATGCATGTAATTTCTCCTACAACACCCATAAACAAAACATATCCTGACATAGCCTATTGTACATTCCAGGGAGATGGGCACTAGGCAGTCAACAATATTAGCAAGCTTTAACCACTTAAATACTATATTATATACATCATTGACCGGTGTCCCCCTTGGCGCTATACTCCATCTCCTCTCAGATTCCCTCTACAACAAATGTCTGCTGAAAATAGCCGATTTACAAGCTTGCGGCTGTCTTCGGTAAATGTTTGCCTATTGTGTCATGCCCAGAGTCGGGTTGCCAGGGTGCATGTGGTTAAGTGACCTGCACAGTAAAGGGACAGAAACACGCAAACGATGATGATAAAACACATATAAAGATCATTTGAACCCATATGATTAACGGTGACATGTGCCGAACATACTGTATGCTCATGATGATCAACCAGTTGTTGCATGTGTGGTTTCCTAAGTGAAACATGGAAACAATTATCTCTGCACTAATGGCCCCGCTCGCTCTGCTCAGGAATGGTGCCTTGGCCAGAGCTGTCGCTTTAATTGGGATTTGTGCAAGGCATAATGACTGTGGCAACCTCTGGCACAGGGTCATTAGCTGGGGACCTCCCCCCCCTGCTTGCGTTGACATCTTTATGTCTCATGATGCAGCAGAGGAAGCTTAAACTCTATAGCTTCCCAGGCATGCACATAACTGACTATGTGACGAATATATCCCCTCATTGTTACACAATACAAATCACAAGCTCGGTCATAAGGTTAAGTGACCACCTTGTAACACAGGAAACAAGTGTGTCGAACTAGTACATCATTCAATTACAGATAATTTGACATGAATCAGGTCGAAGGGACATAGAGCTGCGGGGAACATAGACATGACCCTTTTGGTGGTCGTACATGTCCAGTATGTGTTACGCCCGGGATTCAAACCCCGGGTCTTCCCCCACGTGGAAAGCCAACATCTTAACCACTAAGCCAAAGGCAATTACCGGGGGAGATATTATGACCATGGCTTTGGCCAGACATGTCATACGTGGATTCACTGACGCCTCCCCTAACGGGGAGGAAGCGACAGTGAATGATCCATGTTATCAGCCCCAGTACATCCAGGATAGAGATATTACACGTTTGAGGCCATCATGCTGAGGTTGTGAGACACTCTACACATGTCAGGCCAGTGCTTATCCCACAAAATACATCTTGGCAATTTTAGCTACAGAGAGAAGGGCCAGAATCGAAAGAATGGAGACTTCTCTGTCAGTATGAGTTACGTCCTAAATGTTAAACTATAGAATATGATAATAAGGGTGTTAGCCTACATATCTATTGGAGATAATAATGCTGGAAAAAAGTGTACTGTAGTTGCAAACTATGCAGACATTTGCATACTGTATAGTCTGTTTTGAATCAAAATAGTACTGTGTATTCATTAGGTTATCAGGAACCCATAAACCAAAAATAGTTGTGAAATTTGTGCAAATATGAAGGGTAATCCCCATACTATCCAAAAGGCAATCTCTCAACTCTAGCTACTTTGGCGTGTGTCACTGCCCACAAAATACATCTTGGGAATTTTGGGCTCAAATACAGCAAAAAAAAGGAAAGACAGGAGATTTCCCTGTCAATAGGGGTCACATTATAACGTTTGTTATTTTTATAGACTATGATCAGAAACGATGAATCATATAATAAATCAACAGTGTTTCCCTCGGCTTCATGTCCCATGAATGAACTTTTCACAAACTTTCACGCAAATAACAAAAGTAAATATTTACAGATCATAACTATTGCAGATACAGTATCCTGTTAGTGCTAACAAGCAGACAAGTCTATGTAGTTATGTAGCAGAATCTAGTTTACTGAATATTTCGTGAAGATTTTTGTAAACCATGTTTTTTCTGTTCTATGAACCGTATGGAACATGAAAAAAGTGGTTTACATTTTTTATCTTTGCCCAGAAAATATTTACCCATAACATCCCATATAATGTAATAATTAAAAATATAATCATACTTTAAGAAGCACATGTGACATGTCAAACTAGGGTTTTTTCATGCTTCTGAATCCATCCCAAGCATTAGTTTTGCCCAAAAAACATTGCTTGGGTTAAAATTGACCATAGAGATAATGGAAAATGTGATGAGGTCAGCACATTTGGGCAAGTATCTATGGCCGTTTTTAGGCCAATGAATGTTTTTTGGGCAAAACTAATGCTTGGGATGGATTCAGAAGCATGAAAAACCCCTAGTTTGACATGTCACATGTGCTTCTTAAAGTATGATTATATTTTTAATTATTACATTATATGGGATGTTATGGGTAAATATTTTCTGGGAAAAGATAAAAAATGTAAACCACTTTTTTCATGTTCCATACGGTTCATAGAACAGAAAAAACATGGTTTACAAAAATCTTCACGAAATATTCACTTAAATACACAATGACATGGAATACAGACAGACAGACAGACAAACGGAATGGGGTGAAAACACTGATGGGGGTAAAAAAAAAAAAAAAGACTCGATCCAGAGAGCTAGCTGTCCTGTTTGTGATTAGCACGCACATATCACAGTTTAATCAGTTCACTATTCCCCATCCATCACTTGCTATAGCTTGATGTATGTCTAATCCCCAAACCCAACATGCTGATCTGCTCAGTGGCAGGCTATTCATTCATAATAATAAAAATACTTGCAATCCCTTTTTTGATTGATGGGGGAATATATAAGTAAATTAATATGATAACCCTTCCACAGTAGCTTCTTCATATTTTATTTCTTTTGCATATTTTATATATGATGTGGAGAGTGTGAAGTGATGTACTGTGATGTACTGTGATATAACATACAGTAGTGTTATTGTTAGTTCGCACTGAAATTTGTCTTGGGACGCAACACATTTGACATGGCACAACACAACATGCGATTGAGCCTAATTTTCATATTTAGAAATTTAGATTTGTAAGTAATACAATAAACCCTTTTCTTTAGTTAAGTAATCAAGTTTCAGGGTGATAACCATTTAATATACTGTAGGTATGCTTTTTTCCCCCACACTCAATTCATAATTAAGGTTCCAGTTTTGGTGCAGCTAGGTTAGGGTAACCAGTAGAAAGAAGGTTCCCTGACAGTAATTCTGTCTCCACTTTCTATAGCAGTTGTCAAACTTTAGTTGGATGCAATCTAAGAACACCTGATAAAAAATAATTGTAGGTTAAAGTGGTGAGATGTTGTGTGGACATGAGAAAAAACTCACCCCCATTTGTGTTTCCTAGAAATGGAGGTCTGAAAAAAAACATTAACATGGTGAAACACAACGTGACAACAGCATCAAGTTGTCTTTCACCACGTTAATGATTTTTCTTTTATGACCTATTTTTATGGAAGTGTGCGCTGCATTTGTACGTATACCACATTTTGAATTGGGACTTTTTTCTGTGGTACAGTTCTATCTTTTAGGAGTGACTCCAGTTAGGATGTCAATTCTGGAAAATGGTTTGCAGAAAACAGAGATTGGACATGGGATAGTATATATTTGATATAGTTCCAACTCTCTCACTCTTTCTGTCTCTTTCTCTCTCTCTCTCTCTTGCTGGCATTTGTCTACTGTAATGCCTCAATGAGATTCAAAGCCAGCTCCTCTACATCAGCTACAAGACTGTCATTATAAACGCACCCTCCTAAGGGACCAATGGAGATGTCTTCACTTTCCAGAACATTCATATTTAAAGTAAATGTGACAGAACTCAGTTTATATTTAGGGCAAAGAGAAGAGGTGCAGAAATTAATTGGCTTTACAATGCTTTTATCTTTGTCTATATGTACCTCTTTAATCTCTGATAAACCAATCAATCAATTGATCAATGTGTGCACTATACTCTCAAGCCTCTGTGTTCAGCAGAGTGCAGATCTCTGCCAGCTATGCCCCAATAATACATGATTCAACGCTTCTCTAGTAGAGATACAGCCCCCATATCTCTGACACACGTATACCCTATAGGCAGAATAAAGGACCAAATTGGTGTGCAAATGTGTTTATAATTCACAACACAGATTGATCTCTATCATTCCACCCCCTCATGTAAGGTAGTCCCCGGGCGGGCCTCTATAGCAGGGGTTATTAACAGGTGGTCCCCAGGCTAAATGATGGACCAGATGTAACTCTTTGCGAGCGTGAACATGAAACGAAATGGACCCTTGCGGGTCCATTTGGTTTCATGTTTACACTCTCAAGAGTTAAAATAATAAACATCTGAGAGAATGTAGAAGATTAATGGTCATTTATGTATGATTGTTTTGTGTTTCCCCAAATCCAGCCTGGAATTGTGGACAAAAGCAAAAGAAATCTTTACAGTTTTGGGGCTGAGTCTGTGGGGCTAAAATGTCATCAAATGGTGGTCCGTGGCTCAAATAGTGAATAGATAGTGGGCCCTGGTATGAAAAAGGTTGAAAACCACTGCTCTACAGCAAGGGTTTTCAACAGGTGGTCCGGGGACCACCAGTGGTCCCTGAGACGGTTCCAGGTGGTCCCCATCTAAGTTGGTTAACCAGATGTAACTCTTGAGAATGTAAAAATGAAACCAAATGGACCCTTGCGGGTCCATTTGGTTTCATTCTCACTACTCTCAAGAGTTAAAATATTCCTCATCATGTTGATCTGTATGTTTGACTGTTTTGTTTCCCAAATCCAGCCTGAAATTGTGGATAAAAGTGGGAAAAAAGGAATCTTTAGTTTCGGGGTCTATGGGGTTAAAATGTCCTCAAATGGTGGTCCGTGGCTCAAATAGTGAATAAATAGTGGGCCCTGGTATGAAAAAGGTTGAAAACCACTGCTCTACAGCATTGCCTGTTGGGCACTGGCCCTCTTTGTCAGCCAGCAGCAGTGGCTCAAGAGTATGCAGAGTGGTCGCGTGAGAACTGCAAGGTTCCCTGTTAATCCTGGGCTCTCCCAGACATAGCGTGGAAGTGTCCTTGATCAAAACGCTAAACCGCTAATTGCTCCCAATCTATGTGAAGCGCTATATAGTAAAGTGCTATATAAATGCGCCATTAATTTCAATCTAATAGCTGGCTGACTGAACCACAAAGTATAGCTGTATTAGCTGGCTAAAAAGTAATATATTCAGGTATGTCCCTAGGAAAAAAAACAAACAAACATTTGTGCTATTGCTATGGTGTTGATAACCTCAGACCCAAACATAAATAATAGCAGTTCACCAAAGCCACTAGGGCTAGGCTGGATGAGAAAATGAAGCCACACCAATAAATCAGCACAGAAGCCAGAAATATCAGCATATTACTTTAATTATACAAAAATTAGAGGCCACAATAACAAATGAATCCTTATTAACAAGCTGTAGCTCACAACAAGCATGCTGTGTGTGCGTGCATGTGTGTGTGTGTGCGTGCGTGCGTGCGTGCGTGCGTGCGTGCGTGTGTGTGTGTGTGTGTGTGTGAGTGAGAGTTTCATTTGTATTAACGAGCAGCCGCAGGTGAGTCTGAGTCTGACTGTATGTCACTGTGAGGCTTATCATGCAATCTGCATATACTGTATGTAAACGACATGCGCACAATTCCCTGTGAGCCAGACTTTATGACGTCATTTGGTGTCTCTCAGGCTGTCACAGGCGCTTGGCTCGCGCCTCCTGAAATATCTAGCGGCTCACACCACGTCACCGATGGGTTTGACTGGCCTCAGGACACGTCACCATTGCATTTAGCGGACATTATGAAATGTTAATTCCAACGCTGCTTCAGATCAATATCTCTCAAGTCGTCTAGCTGACAAGATTAAGCTCCCCCAATGTTCATCTCTTCTGCTGTTTAAGGGCCATCATATCTCGCCCCTTCCTTCTTGCCAATTAGATGAGACTGAGAATTCTTTCTTCTTCATACAGCAGTGGTTTTCAACCTTTTTCATACCAGGGCCCACCATTTATTCATCATTTCAGCCACTGTCCACCATTGATGTTGAGTTGACTCTCGGACTCAAAGGATTTTCAAGTTTTTGTCTACGATTTAGGAGAGTTAATTGGCAAAATGTTGGTCAAAATAACAATTAGCTCATTCTACATTTTCTAATTGTGTAGACTTTTGAAAATGAAGTAATTCAATATAATTTAACTCTTGAGAGCGTAAAATGGAACGGGTCCATTCGGTTTCATTTTACGCTCTCAAGAGTTACAGATCTATAAGGGTCTATTTGGTTACCAACTGTCCATCATTTAGCTGGGGACCACCTGAAATCCTTTCCAGTCCTTTCCAATCCTGTTGAAAACCCCTGTCGTACAGGAATAGGCATCACCAGATTATAGATTGTGCTTGAGTAAAAATACATTCGTATTCCTGGGGACCCTTCTCTCTGTCTCTCCCTCTCTTTTTCTTTCCCCAACACGGTCAAGGCAGATGGCTGCCCTCCCGGGTTCTGCTCGAGGTTTCTAACAGTAAAGGGGGAATTTTCTCTTCTTGCAAAATGGCTTGTTTAGGGTGGGATCTCTGTTGGTTCTTTGCTCTACGTGTAGATTGTAAAATGTCTTAAAGATGTAGTGCCATGCATTTTCTCTACCCTAAGACAACATGATCATCAGGTATTAATGTTATATGAAAAGTAAGATTTCCCTAAAAAGTGTACAGTGTTTGTTAAACTGTCATTTTTGATTCCACCCAGCCAGTTCATTAAGTATGCCTGGTTTGCCTGGTGGGTGGTGATGGGTGGAGATCCACCTGAACTGGAGCCACACCCACAGCTTTAGTGGCCATGATAAAAGGGGAGGAGTTAGGGGAGGGGCTGAGTATGTGATGTCACTATATTGAAGTTTTTTTCATTGGCACATTTGGCTGGAAAGGTTCAGCCCCCAAGAAGAAACCCTAAATACAAAGGGAAGACATCATTGCACATAAAAAAACACACCAAGGGGTCTATTTACATACTGTCACCTCTTAAACATGTACAAAATTGGAAAAAATACAAAAATCACGGCACCCCCTCTTTAATACAACTTGTTGTGATTTGACACTATAATAAAATTACATTGAAAATGCAGGACTAACCTGAGCCGAGACCAAGTATGAATGCCTACTGTAATAATACTAGTATCACCTGGTTAGTGGAATGATTTCTTATTTTGTAAAAGTCAACTTGTGTTCACTTAAATCAGCTGCGGTACATGTTACATGTATACCAACTCAGTAGCCTTGCTCTTAAAATGCCCTTGGGATTTGGAGGTCAGGAGTTCAATCCTTGACCAAGTCATACCAAGGACTATAAAAAAGTTTCCCAATGCCTTGTGCCTTTCAGTTTGGCACCAAGGGTTGGATTGAGGGTAAGTGAGTGCGACATAATGTCCAGGGGGTGTACTTACAGTATACAGCTGTACATCAAGCTGCCACATGCTACGTGAGCATACAGTCTCCTGACCTACGGGCCACATGGATCAGGAACTGTTGGTTCCCACGGCTCCTTTTTACACTACATTGGTGCCAAGTCAGGAAGATTTATGGAATCGTTTGAAGAAGAAGTTGGCATATGATTCAAATTCTCTTGCTAATAGTGGTGGCAATATTTTCTCATGTCTGTGTGTCCACTGCCAAAGTATTGGACTATGCGTTAGCCTTTTTTTTCCTCTTATTTTCTTTTCTTTCTTGTGTGGTGATAGCCACTTCTATAGATGGGTGTCCCTATGTATGAAACTACAGTATGCATGCATGTTCCTGTACATACGTACTGTGTATGTACGTGTCCGTCCGAGTACAGAAATAGCATTTGTTGAGGACGCACCTATGTATGCGCTCACTTGCGTGCGTATGCATACACGCACATGAACACACATGTACAGTCCAGTCCAGTACAGTACCACTCACTTTAGACTGGTATTACTTGAAGCCTGACAATAATGTCATTGCAGGCTATAGACCTCTCTGTAACTGGTTTCCTCTACTAGGCTAAACAGAACTGGCCAGGTCATAATGTCTCAATTAGTCCTTGCTTAATTATGATCCAAACCAAATTCATGTAATTGTTTTTACAACTTGCTGCCAGCATACAGACGTCGGTTTCTTGATTGAGCTGTAGTATGTCAGATAGAGGCTTTTGATGAGCGACCTATTATTATTGGTTGGCTGTGGTTCTGATAAGCCGCACATATGGTCCTGACTCCTGCCACATTGTCAATTTAACAAAGAGAGTGTGCACTCTCACAGTTACAGTACCCATAACAGTCGATTTGATTCCAAAAGATCATTTAGCTGGGGACCCCCTGGTACTCCCTCCAGGGCGCTGTGTGATACACCTCTGAAGCTCCTGACTCGGTTGGTGGCGATATAGTCCAGCCTCACGCCTCTCTCCTTGGCTCGTAGTCCACTATCAGCTTCCTGGTCTTGTTGATGATGAGGGCGAAAGATTGTTGTCGTGTCAACACTCTGTCAGATTGTCTCTTTCGGCAAAGCCTTTCTCTTTTGATCATCTCCAGATCATTGTTTGTATGAATAACGTGTGTTTATCATTAGAAGGTCATTACTGTCCTGTGCAGGGGAGTATAGCCTACTCCAGTCACTTATGGTGCCTTTGCAGACCACGGCTACCATCTGCTGATTGTTTGTACACCTCGTGCTATGCAAGTGAACTTTAAAAATGTTTTCCCACATTGGGCCCCACAAGGGCCCCTGTGGTGCTGTGAACGTGCATGCGTGTCTAATTTGCAGCCAGTAGGGCTTCAAATTCGGGGGTTATACAGTAAATATTTATCCAATGAAAAGATCTTGCGACGACAAATTTACATTGGATCGATTGGAATACATGCCTTGTGACAGTAACAAACTTTTGGACATGAAAGGTTTCCAAGTGATGATCCTTGCCTTTTGGTGAAAACAGTTTGTTGGTTCAGCAGAGGAACCCTCACAACAAATGAGAAAACACTGCAGAAATGTGTTTGTTTGCATTAGCTTGATGCTCCAGCAGGGGCGGATGTAAGATGCCCCATTTGGGGGGGCAAGAGAACATGTTGGAGGGGCAAGAGAAAATGGTATGGGGGCGGCTTCATCGCCCGTGTCGCTTCGCGCCACGGGCGATGAAGCCGCACCCATACCATTTTCAGTTACAGGACTTTTATTAGTCAAGCATCAATAATAACATCAGTTGTTGTTGAAGTTGCAACAGACACGCAGCATGCATAAAGCTAAAGGTCTGACTCAGAGAGTTTTCTGTTTTCAATGATGAAATGCTGTTGGTTTAGTGGTGACACAGCTGTAGTTAGTTAGTAGTGTTTCAAATAATTTTAAATATAAGCACTTTAATTTGAAATATCTTGGGTTGTTTTGCATGGCATCGTGTTTGGGGGGGCAGACTGGGTATTTAGGGGGGCATTGCCCCCCCATGCCCATGCCTAGATCCGCCCTTGATGCTCCAGTGCTTCCCGTGTTCAAATTTCCGGGGACTCTCTACGTTAAAGTGTTTACTTATGTTGGAGACTTGAGAAGGCGACAGAGAGATATTAAGACTGTGTCTAACTCCATGGTAATACCCTTGTCCTTATGAGGTGAAAACAATCCCTTGCTGGGGATATCCATGGCCCAGGGTTCCTGGAAACCCGTCATGTGTCTCCTTCTCCTCGTCTCTCTCTCTTTCCTCTCCAAGATCCAGTTGCGGTGCACACTGACTGTGCAGGGTCGAGGTTGAAGCTTCCCTTCTTTGCTTTCATTCATTTATGAAGACATATTGATCCACGCTCCTCCCACACAGCTGCTGACACTCCAAACCAAGCACTGAGATGGGATGTAAAACTGAGATCACCACCTATACCAGTGTTGGGAATATTACTTTACCTTGTTAATGTATTACTTATTAATTATTACCTTCATTTTAAAGCAATATATTACAATATTACTGTCTGAGAAAGTGTAATATATTAATATTACTATTACATTTTACTTAAAAAAAAGTCCTGGGGGTAGACCTCATCCTATTCCGCTATGTGCAGTTAACACAGGAGTTAAATGTATTCCTTGAATTCATGGAAGCCAGTAAATAATTTGATGACAAATTATAGAAAATAAGTCATTATTTAACTTCTGAGGTTGTCATGATAATTTCACAAGAACACTTGCAATGACAAAGATTGACAGAAAGTAATATTGAAAGTAATGCAGTAATGCAGAAAGAAGTATAATATATTAGATTTTTTTGTTAAGTAATATATTTCTATTACAAGTTACTGCATTTTGGTAATATATTATGTAATATATTAAGTTACGTAGTGCACATGTCCCAACACTGACCTATACTACCAGTAAGGCTGCCCGCCGCTTTGGGTTGGGGAGGTCAGGTCAACATATGTAATGAATTTCATACTAATACTAGCCATATATGGGACGTGTCTTGAGTACACGTTTTGATGAGGTCAGATCAAAATACTGTATGGAATGTCAGAAGAGAAAGGATGAGTGGGTGAAGTTCAATTAACATATGGAATGTTAGAACAGGTCAGCTCTGCAGGTATCAAGAACTAAGGGTTTGCGGTCTAGAGTTTCTGGCCTGGCTCCATATATGCAGATCTAGGTGATGATCCAGGCTTCTCCGCGTAGTGATACAAGGTAGATGAGGTCAGTGTTATGATCTTCATAATAATAATCTTATTATTATGTTATGGTGTTATGGAGAAAACCATCCTTAAAGGGCACCTGCAGCTAACTGCAATTTTAAATCTGATCTGACACACACCCCCTTCCCCCAACCACTGATTCAGGTACCCTATTACAATAACAACTGTCTGCATGTATAGGCTGAATCACCAGTTTCAGCATCAGGAGGCATGATGTCACAAATCATGACCATATATGGAGGCATGATGTCACAAGATGATGTCATGTTAGCTGACAGCAAGAGTTGCCTAAAATATCCTGTATGAGGGAAAACCATAAGGGTGAGCAAGTAAATAATGAGACTAATTTCTGAGTCATTCTTTGTCAGACTGCATTTTGAAAGTGTTGCAGTCATACAGTATACATCTTTAACCAGACATTATCACAATATTAGCATCCATGACATAGAACAGTATGTATGATAAAGAATGTACAGCATAGCTGAGACGCTGATTGTGCGCCAGCTTAACATTTTACTCTAGTGATGTCACAGTTTGTCACTGGAGTCAATCATGTGAATGAAAACCCCTTTATTTCCTGATAGAAAGTTCTCTCTGTTCCTGAAAAGTCTGCAAGTCCTCAAGTTTTGAACAGTTGCAGTCGCTGCAGGCATCAGATTTGCAATAAGTTCCTATGGAAGATTATAGCAATTACCATTATGTGCGACCACATAATCACCTATTTCCTATAAGACATTCTTTTGTGTTCTACATGCACATGGCAAAATGATGTACAATTTGATGAACCAAATTTCCACTCTGGTGGACTTAAAGTGAGTTTTACTCTAGTTAACGACTTTGACCTGGTTTTGACCTGATGATATTTTAGACATGAGATTGTGTTGTGTTGTTGTTCGACAAGGTATAATTCATCATATGATTAGGTCTACATGGGTTATTTGTTTATTTATGCCAGGCCCAAGGTCTTAGATAAAGTCACACAACAATTCCACCTCCCCATGGACTTGTAGGCGGTTCCTTCCCACATATGAGCAGCTGTCAGTCTACGCATGCATGACATGAGCATGGCCCTCGGAGCCCCGGGGCTCGAGGGGACAGCATTCTGAGACCCCTTTTTTCTCTCTGTTACCACATGGCAATACAGAGGTCCAACTTAGTGGTCGCTGACGACAGCATACGAAAAAAGGGTGGAGAGCGAAGGGAACGACCTGGCCCCCAACTTGACAGAATCGATAATCTGGCTATACATAGACGTTGTCATAGAGGAGTATAGGTCAGCGATTTCAAAATACATTAGCAGTGCTGAGAAACTCACATGATACATCGCCAGCCAAGTGGTGAGAAAGTAAATCTTCCATTTATGTTGGCTCAGTTTGGTATTGCCGGCAAGCTCCTATGGGACTTCTAGAGAGGTACCACTGAGAGCATCACAATTGGCTGCAGATCACTGCCATGCAATGTGCCCAAAACAAACATCTGTGTGACATAGGTTGTCCCCTCTTTCAGAGGCAAGTAAGAGGTCACAATGAGTCTATAATTCAAATGGGAATTATGAACATGAACACAGATGGGGCATCCCAGGTTCACTGATATTATAAATATTGGACCCATTCGTCTCAAGTCACACATCTTATTGCGAACAGTCAAACAGTTTTTCAGAGAGGGAAATCAGGGGAAAACCTGCCATCTTCTTGGTTAGTGACCTTTGTCTGTTAACACACCTTTTATGCATCTAGCAGCCGGAATCATAGGACATCTGCGAGATTTGACATCAGATAGCAGCACCTTTAGGAGACAGTTGTGTACCATTTTGTATGTAGTGGTATAGCGTGGGACAGCGTATATTCCTAAATGAATGAATGCATCTTTGACTGTTCCGACCTCAACCACAAAGCAATGCAGAGGCTTGTGCTGACAGCCTTCCCTGCATTCTGTACAGCATAGTACAGATACACTGTACAGTATAATGACAGACGTTGTGTTCGTGGAGGAGGCAGGGCCTACTAGGGTGGGTTGGAAGAATGGCAGGGTGCGCAACTCCAAAGTTATTCATATGAAACAGGGGTTTTCAACCTTTTTGACACCAGGGCCCACTATTTATTCCCTAAAACTAAGGATTTCTTGTGCTTTCACAATTCCAGGCTGGATTTGGGGGAAAAAAATCATTCAAACATATAGATCAAAATAACCATTAATGTTCTACATTCTCTAGTTGTGTAGACTTGGGCGAATTCAGATGATGAATATTTTAACTCTTGAGAGCGTAAAAATTAAACCAAATGGACTCACAAGACAAGAAGAACAATACCTAGATTTTCTAAAATATACATAAAGTAGCAAAAATGAAAGTGCTCATTATGCAGAAAGCCCATTTTAGAATCATAGGCTATATCATGTTTATTCTTATTGGACTAGAACGAAAAAAAAATAAAAAATAAAATCTCAGAACATGTTGCATTGCATTTTTCCACTTTAGTCATTAAAACCACTTGTATAAAAATTGGTTCATGAGTAGATGGACTGTGGTCATCACAAATGTAATTTACTCATGTCACGGTATAGCCTATGAGCACATTACATTTGCATTTGAGTATAACAGTTTAACTGCGGGATTAATTAATCATGATCCCGATCTGTCTGCCTAGTTTATCACTAACCTTTGAAGAACCACCCGGTATATACATTATATTGATATTATATTTCAAACATTTTAACCACACAAATCTTCTATTTTCAAATGGGGGGGTTCACCGAGAAATACATGACATGATAATGTTTGAGAACCACTGGTTTGCACAAGATTAGGATGCAAGCCCAAATAAGCGACTACTGTATACTTTGGGAACAAGCCGCAACCCACAACTACCAATATTCACAAGCAACTTTACAGAAAAACAAGCCCAATAAAGTCACTTACAAGGAGTTACAAGAAGCAGACTTGGCAACACTGTTCGTAGCCACAGAGAGTATGTATGAACAGGCACGTACAGCGGTATACATGCATGCAATATATGCTGTAACTAACACACACACACACACACACACACACACACACACACACACACACACACACACACACACACACACACACACACACACACACACAACTCAGTATCTCGCTGTGGCCTTGACGCGGCCCAGCTACGCTGCACACTCTTATAAGAAATGGTGCGAGCTCAAAGCTTTACTTTATCTCATCAACACACACACACACACACACACACACACACACACACACACACACACACACACACACACACACACACACACACACACACACACACACACACACACACACACACACACACACACACACACACACACACACACACACACACACACACACACACAGCAATGCATAGCACTGCAAATAATGTGCAAAATACAGAGAGAAGTTGTGAGTATTAACTAAATAACTAACTAACTAAATAAGGCACATGAGTAAGACAGCATTTTTAGTCATTCAATCATCCTTGCCTCTACAAATCCCATAGCTGTTTAGTGAGACAATACCAATCCACAAGGAGATTTTAATTGGATTTGACTGATCAACCAATTGACCCAGACAGAACAATTGGAAGAATCAGCCTATAACTTCGTTTCAGAGAGGTCTGCAATATAACAGGATTCTTCCTGGAGTGAAATGTGAATCATGTATCATAAGCAGGCTTGCATTTAATGCTTTTAAATGTTTAGTCATTCATATCAATAGTGATATTACTGAAGACTGAAAGAACAAGCATTCAATTTGTAGAACTATAATGATTGATTTCATTTGAACATTTTTAAATTGGAGGTATATAAAACACTCGGGCCTCTATCGTTTCCCATTCTACTCCCCTCATACCTAAACTACTTTGTGTTTTATTTATTTTATGTATGTACAGTATGTACTGTATGTATGCAAAAATGCAATGACTTTATAAGGTGTATAGGCCTTTGGTCTAAACCCTGTTTTATCCGCTCATTGTGATCCTATATGTATTCAATTCATCGATCGAGCGTAGAACACCACTTATCCCAACGGTTCATTGACATAATTATTTCAAAAATCAAGTACAAAACAGCACTGGAATTTCTTTTATAAGTCTGTGCCCATGCATGCAGGGGCCTGTTTTGTTGTCCCATAATCCGCTTCTGACCTAAGTCCCATGGACTCTGTAATGCGCTGTAACAGATCCTTTTCGTTTGCACTGAGCTATTGTTTTCATGGTATTGTTTTGGTCAGTTTGTGCGGACAGACAGCGCGACACAGACTCAGTGAAGTACACAGCATTTTCTGGTTATTGCAAGCACTATACGCTGAAGCACATGCATTTCCCGTCATCCCCCCTGTTACGCGGGCAGCATTCTCCCTAGCCACGTGGTCAGGGTTAGTTGGATTCCCGTTACATGCTCCTGGCACAATGACAGCATGGGATAACCTGACCTCGCACGTGAAACCGGATATGGTCTGTGGTTTAATGCTCACAAAGGCACGCACGCACACACACAGCACACACACATACACAGACAGACACACACACACACACGCACGCACGCATGCACACGAGAATTGTACAAGCTTGTACGTTGTACAAGCTATTTGTAAGTGGCAGTTATATGTGGCAGCTACACTAGAAGCTGCGTCTATTTATTAGTGGGGGTATTGTGATGCGTGTTCTCTGTAACATAGAAATCATTTGATTGGCTGAGCAAGGAACGTGATGTCATGTATGATGATGATGTAAAACTTTCTCTTACTACGTCACCATTACAACATCATCAGGGCAACCACAGCACTTTGCAATTGCAAAATTGCATTCTAGTTTATTCTTTTCCGTCAGGTGATGCCTGTGTCTGCTCCTGCCTGTATCTGCCTGCTTGATGATGCTCGTACTGACGCAACTGCCAGAACACGGCCCAGAACCAAATCCACCCATTCAATATCCCCTCTGGAAGGCCAAGCACGAGAGAGAGAGAGAGTGTGTGTGTGTGAGAGAGAGAGAGAGAGTAGAGAGGAAAAATGAGGAGAAAGCGAGTAAGCAAGATAACAAAAGAGAAGGGAGGAGGAGCATTGAGAGGAAACAGGAGGAAGGCGAGAGGAAAGGGAAGAGGATATATAGAACAAATCGTTCTGGTTAAAGGGCATTACGGCATCTCATTTGCAGAGGAATTACGGAAGCCACACACACACACACACACACACACACACACACACACACACACACACACACACACACACACACACACACACACACACACACACACACACACACACACACACACACACACACACACACACACACACACTGGAACATCATGTACATTTTGTATACTGTACGTCAAGATAGAATTAATGCCACACTTTTAATATTACCCTAACTATCGTGCCACCTGACCTGGTGGAGACCTGTGCTCCGATACTGTACCGGTAATTACTTTCTAGTTTTCCTCAAACACAGACTCCAGTGGTGCTTTCCACCTCCTCTATAGCTAGTTATATCCTACGTAGGGCAGGTGGTGCATGAAATATTACGCTCCTATTGACCTTCCCACCTACAGTATCCACTCAAGGCATATACAGTATATGATCAGGGTGCTAGGACTGGAGAAGGTGTTATAGATGTCTTAGAACGGGGGTCGGCAACCCAAGATGTTGAAAGAGCCATTTTCGACCCAAAATTAAATTCAAAATCTGTCTGGAGCCGCATTTTATTATTTTTTTCCTGAGAGTGTGCAAATGTGAACCAAATGGACCCTGGCGGGTCCATTTGGTTCCATTTGCACACTCTCAGAAAAAAGGTCCTCAAAGAAAAATCATTAACATGGTTAAACACAACCTTTCTTCAGAAATGGAGTTTCTAAAAAAAATAAAATAAAGGAGTTTTACACAACTCCATTTCTACTCCACACAACATCTCTAAGGTATATTAATGACATAGTAAACTGAGTAAACCTTTGAAAATGGGTGGTTCAGATTGAAAGCTCCACCTCTGATAACTGCTGGGCTTTTTTGACATGGCCAACAAGTGCTACTTTAACTGGCAACTGTCAGACAGCGCAACGTGTTTTGGGTGACTGAAATGTTTATATTATTTTGGTGTGGATCACCCCAGTGTGTATGTAATAATGCTACAGCCACTAGGGCTGTGTTCTGGAGCCGCATGCGGCTCCTGAGCCGCAGGTTGCTGACCCCTGTCTTAGAACCACACATAGGCCTGCAGAATACAGAAACAACAGTGAGACAAATGATTGATCTACAGCAGGGTTTTTCAACAGGCGGTCTGGGGACCACCAGTGGTCCTTGAGAGGGTTCCAGGTGGTCCCCAGGCTAAACTAGAGTTGTGCCCCTATGGGGCACAGGTCTCCACCGTCCGGGCTCAAGAATTGATGATATTATTCTAATATATATAAAACACTAATGTCTTTTCTCCGGCTCAGCTATGAGATCTATGACGTCATCATTACATCACACACGGGACGGAATGACGGGCTACAGACACGGGCGGAATGACGGGGTGCGTTCCATAGTCACCACCTTACGGTGGAGACAATGATGGAAAGTTGGTCAGTCAGTTGTACCTCTTTGAGAGCGTAAACATGAATGGTCCGTTGCTCAAACGCGAAAGAAATAGTGCATGGGCACTAGCTGGTGCCAAAAAGGTTGAAAACCCCTGATCTACAGCGTAGGATCTTGCCCAGCATGACATACTATCACTCCTCCCAGAGCGCACAGGCACGCACAGTACCATACTAGCACACAGAGCGAGTGTGGTTCAGCACAAGGGCGTGAGTGGTGTGAAAAGGTCTAAAGAGTGGGAGGTTTCTTTGGGAATCACCATCAGTCATGCTCTCTGGGCCTCCATCTCTCTCGCAGCGTCACTAACATGGACAATTTCCCTTTTCAAGATGATTCAAGAAATATAAATAATATGACGACGAAGTCCTGCTTATCTGACAAGCCGCTTGTTACGAACGCGTTTGATCTGTTCATATTTGTAATTATCATCAAAGCGTAATGTCGTAGGTGTTCCCGTTTTCACTTGAAAGCCCTGAACTAAATAAGATCTATAGCCTATAGACAAAAGAATCATCCTCAAGGGAGGATTCCCAAAAAGTGCAATGACCTTTCCGAAAGTAAGGGAGTAGTAATACACCGCCGAAACTAAAAAACTTGCATGACTCATTTGTTTTCGTTCCTCCATGACAAGGTTTGCTGACTTGCTTTTGAGGAATGTTTTGTCATAGGATTGATTGATTGATTGATTGATACAATTAGTCATAGAATTGATCCGAAAGGAAAGCACCGAAGAAAAGACTTGTTGAAAAGTTGAAAAGTCTTGTTTCCAATTGGGTCCCATGCATTCCTATATTCACAATAATATAGGAATATAGTGAAAAGAAACAACAATTAACAATTCTAAATGCATTCAAATAACATAATAAAAAATGATACAATTATGTATACTGTATATATTGAAAACAATAAGGGGGTGGGTAAACAAGGTGGGGCAATCACCTACTGTCCCTTTGACCAGATGAAAGGTGAATTTTCAGACATTCTACACATGAGTAGCAGTGCTTTGTTCTGAAAATGGGTGGCACCAGATCATTATTTACACTCCCTCTAGTGTTATAGCTGTGGGAGTTGCTCACCCTTTTGAGGTAGTCAGTCAAGTAAATGGGAACTGATGGCATGAAGGGGAGATCAGATTGAATCGAATTGGAATTGGAATCCATGATGCAATAAAATGGAACTCTGACAGGCTGCCTAACGTGAGTTACATACAGTAAGCCCTTTATTTTGAGATATTCTGTTGAAATCTCATTCCCACACTGACTGAACCGCACGGCGCCGCCTGTGGTAACGCTATCCTACACTCGTAGGGTAGGCGCAGGTCGGATAGCGTGGCTTTTTTTTTTTTTTTTTTTACAATTATGCTAATAAGTAGGGTCGGGCCGGGCCTCAGGCCCCGCCTATTTAGGGCCGGGCCGAGCCAGGCCCTCTTTTCAGGCCCGTTGACATCTTTAGATCAGCCTATACTATCTTGAATGCTAGGCCCATTTTCAGTTGCTTCGCTCTGTGGGGTTGAACAGAGGTGGGTCATTGGCCCTAGGCCTAGCAAAAGTCTGATTAGTTTGTTTTTGGAGGTCTGGAGCTTATTTTTATGTGGCTTTGAGATGTTGGAGAACCAGGAGGTTTACATTATCGCTATGCTGAAATTGAATTCTGGAATATCACTGAAGCGTTCTTTTTTTGTTGTTCTGACACTCAATGGCAATTGACACTGGCAGCGGTTTGGAGGAGGATTGTGCCGATGTGGGTGTGCGTTGGGCGTGATGGAATATGAGGGGAGACTCATGATTCAATCCAGACATAACGAGCATTAAACTACAAAGCAATCACAGCAGGTGTCATGACTAAAGCTAATTGCCTTGCAGGGCAAATAAGAAAGAAAACAAGCAATGTTTAAGACAAAAAAGGGAAAAGAAAGAAATGGGCTCTACAGCAGCAACTAAAACATGTAATGCAGGGGTGGGCAATTATTTTTCCCAAGGGGCCAAATGAGATACCTAAAATATCGTGGAGGGCCAAGACTAAAGCCTGAACTAAAGTCTGCATAATATTAATTTAATTTCAAGACAAAAGTATAGTAATGCCAACCATTTTGACACCAGGGCCAACTATTTATTCAGTATTTGAGCCACGGACCACCATTTGATGACATTTTAGCCCCACAGATCCCAAAACTTTCTTTAAGATTTATTTTGTTTTTGTCCACAATTCCAGGCTGAATTTGGGAAACAAAACAGGATAACAAAAATTATCATTCTCTTACATTCTCTGATTGAATGTGTAGACTTTGGGCTAATTCAGATGATGAATATTTTAACTCTTGAGAGTGTAAAAATGAAACCAAATGGACCCTTTGGTTTCATTTATACGCTCTCAAAGAGTTACATCTGGTTAACCAACTTTCCATGTTTAACTTGGAACTCTCTCAAGGACCACTGGTGGTCCCTGGGCCGGTCAGAGTCAGCCAAAGGGCCGCATTTGGCCCCCGGGCCTCATAATGCCCAGGTATGATGTAGTGTAAAGTAATTTGAGCTCATTTATAAATTCTATCTGTAGATCACAATCTGCTTAGACAGGGTGCTGCTGGCTTAATGATCCAGGCACGTGCCACTTATTGGCTCTGGCCTGACAGCACGTTGTGTGTTTGAGTCCCGTTCATGAGGGCATTAGCTGCATGTCTCTACCCTTCTCTCTGCCCCTCTTCCCTGTCTGTCTTCACTCTATCAATGAAGGCGCACATATTTTAAGAAAGAAAGAAAAACAATCTGCATATACAACTTAGACCAGGTGTGTCCAATATGACATTTTATAAAACAACTACTAACTAATGAAAGTGGAATGTAGTCCGTTGAGTAGCCAAATAGGTTTATTGACAGTGTTGGGACTGGGAATTGTCTTAATTAGAGGTCTATTTTTGCTGCTCTTCCAGGTCTGCCTAGTCTCTCGTTCTTTTTGCCTGTCACTCTTTATGCATGTACCGCTGACATTTATGCTGTTATAAAATGAAATAAATTTCCACACAAATCCCTGTGAGTGTGATCAAAGTGAAACGTGTAATGAGTTATTAATATTAAATTGGCTGAAAATGCAGGTAATGGAACAAACACTTTGCTTCAGGAAGTGGAGTAAGTGACTGATTATGAGAGGATTAATAATGCATCAAGACAGGAATGAAAAATGCATTGCCTGAATTCCCTGGAAAACAAATATGGAACATAGATAGAACTATCCCCCCTTGTTCTTCTGTTCATTTTCTGTCTACCCACATGGTAGTTTTACATGAACATTGCCTATACAACTTGCCCAGAGATTAGACAAAGCTGTCTACGTTGTTTAGTTTTCATGACATTCCCTTCAGGATAAATGTAGCCTATAATCTTATTTTGTATAAGAGTATTGAATTGATATAGCAGGGGTTGACACTAACACTTGCCCGCTTGCCCGGGGCAAGTAAAAAAAAAAATGGTGGGGCAAGTGAAGACTGCTACCTGGTTGCCCGATCGGGCAAGTGTGCAACATAGTGCACTATAACACAACACAAGATAAATTAGTCTTGAAGACAGTCATTGCACTCTGCCTCTGTGTCTTTCCCTGCTTTCTAGCTATCCACAATTCCAGGCTGGATTTGGGAAACAAAACAGGCAAATTAACATACACATCAAAATGACCATTAATCTTCTACACTGTAGACCTGGGCTAATTAAGATGATGAATTTTAACTCTTGAGAGTGTAAAAATGAAACCAAATGGACCCGGAAGGGTCCATTTGGTTTCATTTTTACGTTCTCAAGAGTTACATCTGGTTAACCAACTTAACTGGGGACCACCTGGAACTTGGGGGGCAAGTGACCATGACCTGAGGGCAAGTAGAACCTGACTTGCACTTGCCCGATGGGCAAGTGCCTCGGAAACCTTATTGTCAACCCCTGTATAACCAAACTATTCTGGGCCAAATCTGACTAGTTATGATTGATCTAAATTAGTCTGGCCTCAATCTGACTCTCTCTGATTCTTTAGTGGACAGGATTTGTGTTGGTTGAGATCAGGTGATATTATCGGCCTGATTTGAATAGTCTTGGATTGCCTTGATCTGGCCACAATGCTGTCAACAATCGGCACCAATTTGTCCCGGTCTTGACAGACATGCATTGGTTCCCTTGGCAGGTAAGGGTTAGAGATAGGTTGTAGCCTACGCCTCTTGGTGGCAATATATCAAATATCAATAATTCATTAACGCATAGATTTGCAAAAGGGTAAACACACTGTACTGTAGACAACAATATCAAGGCTAATTCTGTCTGAGAAGCCTTGGTATTACTTTGGTTCATGCATAACTAAACATCAGAGGTCAGTGTGAGCATGTAATGGCAGTGCTTTGAGTTCTCAAACACAGTTTTGCATAAGAAAGAAGAGAGACATGCTGTTTAGATATTTCCCTGTGCCCATTGTTGTGTGTGTTTGTGTTTGTGTGTTTTCATTTATGGCTGAGCTTGTTTTAACTTGCGTGACTCACCATGCCGTCACAGATATCAGGACAGGGCCATGGGCTGATCGGATTACCGGTGACGTTATTGTCGCTACAATCATTCGTTTGGATTTAGAAAGAAAGTTACAGTCTTGGTTTTCCCACAAATGTTATTAACGCAACAATTCTATTAGGGTATCAGGGGTTGGCCAAAGCGCACAATCAATACTTTGATTGATCACAAAGACAATCGGGTGCAGCACACAAGGTCAGAGAGAGGTTACCTGATTGTGTCGGCCTTAGACACAGGCGTGTGTCTGCTAAACGGTTAAATGGATCTGTGTTGCGCCCATGATTGCACCGTTAGATCTCAGGCACGAAAAAGTGCTCCCTAGCTTTGCTGCTCGGGCCTGACAGGGTTTACAAAAGCGCGGAACCCTCCAGGGTGCTCCGGACAACCCTCTCCCATCTTCCTCTCAGTGGGGTAAACACTCCTTCGAAACTATGCATCGCCTGGAAGGTGTTCATATTTTATCTGTGTTTACCGTCTTCCATGTAGCGGGGAAATTACCCTCCAGATCGGTGGCAGAGTTGGTGCACCTGGGGAACACGGGAGGGGATTGTCTTGCAGACGGAACCCTTGGCTAAACAGGCCTGCTGACGAGGGAACATGCGACAGGCTGTCACCTCGAATTGATTGAAGGAGAAAACACACGGTGCTACCCCCTTCCTCCACTTTGGGTTTGCTCAGAGCCAAAAACACGAGCAAGACCCGGAAAAGACCTCGGTGAGTCATTGTTTGTCGCTGGAAAGTCGAGAAGAGGAGGTTAGAAAAGCAACTGGGATTAATGAGACATTAGGCTGTATCATTAATGATACATGTATCTAACAGGAAGTGCAGGGTGTACAGGGCTATAGAAAGTTCTGGTTGTCTTTGTACTTCCTGTGTTTCAGATGGACCTTTTTGGCAGTAGTTATTTTCCAGGATTTATCTCCTTTATACGATGTAGTTAACATTTGGAGCAAGGTCAGTGACACCGTAAAGAGGGTATGTTCATGTAGTTCTGCTGAGATTTTTCCTAAAGCTTTCTTCTCTCGTTCTGCACTCTAAATGTCTCTTCTCGCAGAGGAATGACAACTTTCTGTGGTTCCAGACCATGAAATTATTTCCATCACTTTGGACAGTAAATCACTCATGGTCCGCTCTGCTAAAATGATCTATTGCTTCTATACACGGAACATTAGGGAGAATCACAGTAATCCAGGTCTTAAGATAAGGCTTATACAGACAGAGGTGTTGCCAAGCCAATCATTTGAACCACTATAGTGATACTGTTACAACTCACAACCTTCAACATCACCATCAATTCCAAGTGTTAATTTCAATTCAAGCCTCTAGCAAGTTCATTGAGATAAGAAAATAGTAACCTCACACATTCTCTAATTGAAGTGACCACACATAAATACATGTTCCAAGTCAATCGATTGGTGATCCATCAGCATTCATTTCCAAGGCCAAAAACAGTCACCTAAATAAATCATTGAAAGATTACATTGCAACTCATTGAGTCCTATAATTACAGCAATGTCACAACCTGAATCACATTATTAGTATACACATAGCATGCAGACCCCCACCTGACACTCTTCCCAATGACCCCATTGGTAAGACAGGTTTCCAACTGTGCACAGTCTACCTCTGAGAGACATCCAGTAGGCATAAATGGCTCTATTTTATTTTATAAGGATCCTTACATAAACCATGTGGGAACTTCCCCTTTAAGTTAAAAGAGTGACATAGGGGAGAGATATCCGCAGCTAGAGTCCAGACAGTATTTGTGAGCAACTGTTGTACTTTAATAAGGGTGTGCATCTTTCAAACCCCACCCTGAGATTTTGTCAGGCTGTCCCACCCTCATAGCACCACATGTGGTAGAGTGCATAACAATGGGGTTCAGATGCGTGTACTGAACCGATTCCTATTACAGTAGTTAGCCTGTTAACGTTTATGTCTGTTGTTGAACAATTTTGTCTTCTGATTATTTTTTAAGAGGTCGACAAAACAACTTGTGTTCCAGGCTTCCAGCAACGCAACACAACAGGCTTTTTTAAGGTGTCCTCCACGCCAAACCTGCGAAATGTCCTTCTCTGCCTTTGTGGGCCTAATTCGTGGAATTTGAAAGGAACCCTTTCAAACGGGTGCGTTGAGCGGTGACAGACTTGACAATGTGAAGATGTCTCAAAAGACTGCGCTTTTTTTTTTAAACTTAGGTTATTGTGATATCAGAGCACGGAAAACATCTGCACATAATAAATCGCAGCAGCTGGTTGCCAACTTTGCAGACCTCTGTGTCGACCACTGGTCCCTCCACCGCCCATGCATCTGGATCATATCACCAATGGATCTATGACAGTGGTAGCCTACAAGAGAGAATGGACACTGGAACAAACAGAAAAGCTCTTGACCACATAATAAGGCATATACTTTGCCATAACTGAAAAGTGAAAATAGCCAATCTGCAAGCTCAAGCATCTTGTTCTTGCTTGTGTACATAAAAGGATATATCGAGGCTACATCGTTGGTAGATCTGCTCATTTTTACAGTATATTTTACAATACATTCTAGAGTTTGGTGCCTAATGATGCCCCAAATAGGGACATATAGGTTGAAAATGGTTAAAGATGGGGTCAGTGGGATTCATGTGGACTTCGTACATCATGTGACCATGGTCTAGGTTGGCAGTAGTGATATATCTAAGACTTACGAATCCATATTTGGCCAAGGTGAGTCAGCCCAATTCGATGGCCGTTTACTTCCTTTTGGCTTAGGAAGAGTGTACGTCAATCAAGCGCCTTTGCCTTCCGTTATAAAGTATTTATTATATATCCAAAAGTGTAGAACATTATGTAACCAAAAAAAATCACAGGGTTCTACGTTTGCCTATATATATATGTCAGTAGGCTATGCACAATAAATTTGGATAGGCCCAGCGGTTTGTGAGACACACAACAGACCCTTTTATCGACCGCTAGACTTTCAGGAACATGCCATAATAGAAAAAACGTGGCTTGAGTGCTTGAGTCTTGTCAGCTTAGTGTGGTCTGTGGTGACACGTTGCAGAATTCATAATTGTGAAGATGATGATGATGATGATGATGATGGTGACTCATTCATTTGGGGGAAAATGCGGCAGACAGCTCTCTGTGGAAGTCGAGACTCTAAGATCAATCATTATAGAATCCTCCATGTTCGAAAACAAGCCCAGACATTTTATGAGTTCTGTTAGGAGCCTCATTCTATCAAGTATGCCCCCAACCCTGTGCACCCTCCCATACATACTCAGTGTGTGTGTGTGTGTGTCATACACCACTACTGCATTTCTACATTGTTCAAATGTCATTAAACACACACACACACGCACGCACGCACGCGCGCGCACACACACACACACACACACACACACACACACATGTGAGCCAAATGGACCCTAGCGGGTCCATTTGGTTCCATTTGTACACTCTCAGAAAAAAGGAAACTCATTAACATGGTGAAACACATCTTGATGATGTCATTAAGATGTATTTCACCATGCTAATGTTTTTTTTTCCTTTTGCCCCAAAAATATTTTAGAGAAGTGGGGGGACGCCGTCCCCCCGCGTCCCCCCTCCACTACACCCCTGGACACACACACACACACACACACACACACACACACACACACACACACACACACACACACACACACACACACACACACACACACACACACACACACTTCCCTGCACGGTCAACCGCTGGATCCTCTCACCTCGAAGGAAAGTGAAATACGGTAGTTTGGGGAGTTAGGGAGAGTTCTAAATCTTCTAGATTTAGAACAAGATTATGATTTAGTTGTTATAATTTCCTGACGCCTGCAAATATGCTTTGAAAGTTGCTCGATGAATGAACTTGTTTGAGTGTCTGTAGAACTATTCACAGAACTATTTCTGAGAAGAATGTTGGCTAATGCCCAATTTATGCTCCATCGTACTACGCCAAAAATAGCCAAACTACGAGCTTGTGAGCACCTATATTCAGTGTGAATCATGTCTTAACGGTGACTGTAGAGTTTGTCGATGTTTTTTGGGTGTTGATGAGTCATATTCAGATCCCCCCTTCGTGTGTGTGTGTGTGTATGTGCGTGCGTGCCATGCATTTGTGTGTGTGTGTTTGCACTAATGTGTTTGGTGGTAATTGGGGGTGTTGCTGTATCACAGTTCTTTCACAGTTGTTACTTATCAGCCTACGTGTCAAGATGTGTGAAGCCTCACCTTTGTGGACCACAATTTTACAATTAGTTGTCAGGACATTTTCCCATCCTCCCCAGAGAGGAACCTAAAACTCAGCCCCATCACAATCTATAAATAGCATCAGACTTGGTGGTAGAAGGAAGGTGTGAGTCCCCAATACATCCAGAATCAGGTCTCCTGTTCCTCCTTCAACACGCGAGGAGCCACAACGACCTCTACTGTCAAACGCTGAGGAACGGACAGATCACCCCGGCGCGCGGCCGGCCAATTGACAGCCCCGTTGGCAGCCAGAAACAAGGAGACGCGGATGGAAAGAATGTAGCTCAGGCAAATCAACATCTGCAAACGGTGCAGTTTCAGTGGGCCAGGTAGTCCTCCGACACAACTCTGTATCCGGACTGGAGGAAGACCTTTCAAACGTAAGGACGTGACAAAGGTTTCAGTCAGTCATCTGCAGGCACATGACAGTATCCAGGACTGTTGATGCCTGGTATGACAACAAGATCAACGGGAGCATAATACATGTTTATCTTATTGTATTTATTCTGAAAGGAATAATGTTGAAAAACTAGATGCCCGCATACGCGCACAGCTCGGATCGTTTGTGGCTGTAGTCATGGGAAGGTCAACTGACGTCAGAACGCATTGGAATGAATCCACCCAATACGGGCAAGAAAAGCAAGTAGAAATGCTCTTTAAATCAAGTGTAAGGCAGACAATTGAGATTGCTGCAAGATGGCCCATAAATCATGTGTAATGAAGATAGTAGAGCCTGTTTTATGGGGCAAGAAACCACCGTCTTTCAACAAATTCACAAATCTGCTTAGATGGCATGCGAGAAATCACTGTTAATCTAGTCATGTTATAATTTCATGGTGCATAACATTTACAACAAAATCCGTGTATGACAGGAAATGCGTGACTTTGAAAATCGCTTGAGAGTCGAGAACAAGGCGCAATGGAGGCCTTTGAGGCACTGTGAGGCGCACAGCCTAGCAAACCGCTAGCCGAGGAAGTGCCCCTCGCCGATCAGCGGACGGCCTCACACACCGACGAGCGCGCTGTCTGAGTTGGTAAGCCGCGATGGCCGGAATAGGTTGTTATGCGCCCAAAAAACGAATGTTCCCTCTGCACACCACCACATCACTAAATCACAGTAATTGAGGCGGGAAATTTGGTTTGGAAAAGCACACGCGGCACACAGCCCAGCTACTGTAGCTTTTCCCTCCAACACTTAAATGGATGATGCTAGTTATCCCATATGTGTCCATCAACATTGGCACACTCTCTGTCTCTCTCCTCCTGTATAGATGTCACAACATTGACGACACAGATATTTATAAACGGGCCTGTGTTGCTTCTGGCTTCCTTTTTTTTTGTTTCACACACGTCTCCAATAGCAAGTCCTCCCACCGAAGACACGTAACTGCTGTATCAGTGGTGGATGCGGGGGTTGGATAACCGGGTACCATATGTGTTTGGGCTGACGTACTGTAACAGTCCTACCGTGATTACTAGTCTGATACCCTACCCCAAAACCCAAGCTTAAAACCTCACAGGAAACCACGAATAGTTTCAACCTGCCATGGGTTAGTGTTAACCTGCAACACGTGTTGGGAGCAAGGGGTTAGTTTTAACCTTCCATGAATTAGTTTTAACCTGGTGTGCATGCCACGATCCGAGCCACAGGTGAGTTTTAACCTGTTCTACGGTAAACCGTTAGTATGTCTAACTAATGTATGCACCCCAGGATCACAATCATTAATAATCCTAAAAAACACCCCCATGTTAGTTCTTTTGTCAGAAATAGTTCCTGCATGCCCCGCATACTGATAATAAAGCTTCTGAATTCCGACTATCAATTGGGCTCCGTCATGGCCATTTTGCTCTTGATCATGGGTGGGGAAACACCTCCCTGACATAGCCGAACAATGATAATGTGCGGCTCTTGCTCCCCTCCTCCGTACCTACGTAACTACAGACAAATGAGGCACCTCACCCCAAGTGACAGGGTTCTATAATTCATTACAGTGGTGGGGTATGATTCATGCATTTCAGACACAAGCACCAAATTGGCATAAGTGACAATGGAGACACTGTCCCCGGAGTATACGCGTAGCCCAGACAGGAGATGTGTTAGAATGGGCATTAACAAGCTGATTGCATTCAGTGGATCCATCCTGGCCCATTTTCATGATTTCTGGCATTACTCTTCTCCTCGTTTAGTTTTTAATCGAAGCAGAAACCGGAACGTACGCTAACTCTGCTCTCTGAAGCGCTACCATGATTCTCCTCCAAATGAATGGGAGTTTTAACAAGTTGCTTCCAGAAGATTCTGTATAGTTCATGTGCTACGTGTGTGTGCGCGCGCGCGCACGCTCGTGCACACCTATCTTTGGATTTATGGCCAGAATACATTTTACAGAATATGCAGCTGTATAGCATTTGCATGCTAGATTTGCATGCTAGATTGAAGGGACCGAATGCATTATGCCGTTCATTGGTGCATTAATTGCTATATATTGGAGCATCTTAAATTATCCACTTTTTCCAGGGCTTCTGTTGTAGGAGCAGTGGCGTGCACAGAGAGTTTCAAGGGCAGGTGCTCAAATGTAACCAGGAGGGTTCGCCGGGCGGCGGAAAATTGAGTTTTGGGGGGTTAAAAACGCATAGAAAACAGCATTTCAGCATCTTTTTGCTCTTTTAAAAAGGGCATGTTGGTCCAGAGAGGGCCACTAGGGGGTGCTCAAACCCCCCTTGACGTCTATGTATGCACGCCTGTGTAGGAGACTCAGATCTCCAAACCACAAGCACCTGACAGTGTAGTCATTTTATCATCACTTGTTACTTAAACTGTTTCAGATCATCTTCAAACACACCCATGCACTTATTCCCTTGTCCCCACCCATTAGGGTATGTTTATATCTGTTCTGCTAATATGTTCCTGTCTCTTTTTCCGTGCTTCCCCCTTTTTTATAGTTTCCTTTCTGTCTTCATTATATTACCCCTATATCTCCACTTTAGCCCGTGCCCCCCAATGCTTTGGTTAAGTCATGCTGTCTTCAGCACCTAATTTGTTGAGATCAATGACTTGGCAAGGGGAGTTTGGGTTGGGACTTGTGGGTCTAAGCATGAAACAAGCTGTTGTCAAGCGAAAGCATCATATGACTGAAGAGAGTGAAAGAGAGTGAAATCTGGTTCCTGAAAAAATAGATACTGTATTACAACCATGTGTTGACCAAAGGTAATGGAGAGGGTAACCTAAACATAATATTTGGGTTTACATAACCTTACAGTATGGTATTTCTGTCAACTAGGTTCATTATCTTGTGACTGCCTTCGATGTCATTCATGTAATTCCAAGTACTACAGATTCATGCTGGGGCACCAAAGCACTTTCTTTTATGTGCAGAAAGGAAATTGATTGATGCAATTTCTTCCAATTTAGCAGTTTTTTTAAAGCCCTGAAAGCTCATATTTGGCTTCATATTTACATAATTTAGTCAATCATTATAGTTTACCAGGGTGTTCTTGTGTGAAGTAGGAATCATTAAGCAAGAGAGTTCGACATCTCCTACCATCTTCCCAGGTACATTCTCACAAGTAAGCCATTTATGGACAAGTATGGCGTACTTATACGCAAGCACTGGTGCCGCTTCCAAAAGAAAAACACTGCAGCATATGTTGGTTTGTTTTTTACTGTTCCCAACCCACAGGTTGACAATAACTGGCATATATGAAATACAGGAATTGCGAAAGAACTATGACTGTTAATGCAACCACTCAGATGGTGTGTTTTGCCTTAAACAAGGTTGTTACTGTACATTAACAGATGAGTTGTGAAAAGAACAGAGAACGAGTACTGGCATAGGGTAGTGGGCTGTAACTGATACAGATTGAAAGATGAGTCACTGTAAATGATAAATTAGACTGACTCACTGGCTTAAAAGACTTGTCAATACGGATATTTTTCAGATGGACATTAAACAGCCAACTATAAACATATTGTTTTAAAAATTGTTCTACATCAAGTGGATGTGCAAGGTTCGCACCAACTAAATACGATGGTGAATAATAGTTAGTTTTAGATTAGATAGTTAGTATAATTGTGTAGTATCATGTGAGTGGCACTTTACAAGTACTTTACAAGAGTAGTGTTATTTTGGGAATTTTACAGATTTCTCATGCTGTGACTAAGACAAATCTTAGCTAATGGGGATGGAATATGGTGAAGTGGGCAGGTCTGTGTTGATTACATGACTATGGAGATAAGCGTATAGCGATTTGTGAGATGTATTGATAAAATGTGGATGAATAATGTACAGAAATGTATTCAGATAAAATTGTCATGGTGGACAAATGCGGAGATTCCTGTTCACATTCTAGGAGTGTGTGGGCAGAGTTTGGCATCGAATGGGGGGCCAAACATAGAGTGCAACACATATTGTCCACATTCCTTCAGCTAGTGGAAACAATACTGTACTTTTTTTTTTTACCACATACGGTACAGTGTAAAGGTTGACTTTAAACTTGGCACAGACTATTTTTCTGTAAAATGCCAACATATCAATACAGCTTATATTAAACAAAGCATTAACATAAAATCTAATGTATTCTTATTTTAAAATCTAATTTATGACTGAAGTTCGGGTAAAAGCCTTTACACCAAACAGTCCTTATAAATTTTGAGTAGCTATGACAAACATATTAATGGATATTATAAATATACTGTTGCCTAATATTACAATAAGAGTGTTTTCTGTTACTGTTTACTGTTCTTATTCTTACTGTTTCCAGAAGGATTGATGGTAATTGTTTTTTATAGTGTTCTATGAAATGATCTAATACTACTGACCCAGACGGTATGACTCAGCCAGGGTGAGATGATGTTGCTGTTGTCATCTGAAGCCTCAGGCGGTCACATCCACAAGAAGGTCATGGTAGATATTATGACAGACAGTTTATGCCAAAGCCTGATACTTGTGTTGTTGTTCTGCTCCTCACAAACAGAAAAGCTACGATAAATCTTCAACAATAATCTGACACTATATACTGTACAATATATTGTCATTGCGAATAAATGTCAGGTGATAGTTTATCTTACACTGTGCCTAGCCTTATTTGTTCACAAACATCAGATATTTGCTTTTGAACTGTGCTTATTGCTTAAATGATAATATAATAATATGAAATACAAATAATATGGATACAACAATGGCATTCTATTTCTAATAAGAACAAGAATGACCATAGTTTATCCTAAATCCTCACCTTCGAAAGTGATAATTAATTACAGAAACAATAACGTGATTAAAATAATTTTGTACCACAGAACCTTTCTCACTGGACGAGTTTCAGGCATACCGATCAAACCGGTGCACACAACGGGAGAAGAAGGCAATCAGGGTAACCAATAAGGTCTGCCATTGATCCGAACTCCCATTGTTTTGTCCTCCCATTGGTCTGAAATGACTAACCTATCTCTAACCCTCACCCTCAACAACATAGCATATCGCAGTGTGAATTCAGGGCTTAAAACAAGGCGGCCAACCATTATGCTGATGGTGGATTTTCAGTGCATGTTTGGGACTTCGGATCTATGGGCAGTCGCGGCCGACGTCTTGGCTTGGCCCAGTGGATGAGGGGAGATTTTAATGGGAAAAAATCACTCAATAAGCCATCCTGTTTTAATTGACCAAAAAAAAAACGCTTCTCAGGTCAAATATTGATACCGGTATGCGATTAAGGGAGTGACTCGATTGAGAGTGAAATGTTGAGCGAAATTTGGGATCTGAGTGAAATGATATCTTGTGTATGGGTATACTTTTATTCTTATATTTTACTACAGTAAAATTCATAGTATAGCCCCACTGCAGTGCTTGTTTACAATGCATAAATCAGTAGTTCATTTTACTTGCAGACACGCCACACACAATCAAACATCCACCATAAACAAGATGCCACAGTTCGTTTTTATTAGGTTGGGGTTTTGGGGGGATTTTAAAACAAATTTTTGGCAGACGGGACTTTCACTTTCTTGTTCGTTCAGCGGGGTCTTCCTGGAGAAATAGGCCAGGGTTTGTGAGCTGCATGGATGGTTTGCAGATGCAAGGCTGAAATCCATCACACAGCTGGGGTAATGTTTGGGACCAGTTCTAACAACTTCCTTGGCTCGTGTTCTTGCCAGACCATGTTCCGACTAAACAGATGCTCTATCTACAAAGTAAAGTTTGGATCATTCATAAGATTCAATGAGCGTGTGCATCACAGATATATGGTAACTGTGCTCGTGCTAAGCCACAAGGTGGAGAGGTCTATGGAGCAGAAGCCAGTGCTCTCCCAGGTTACCTCCAGAAAAGAGGATCATATCCACATATGAACATAAATTTGCTGCGGGATAGGAGTCCAGTCCTCTCCATATGGAAGGTTGCTTATTGATGGACAAACTGCATCAACGGCAGAGTGGCCTAAGTGGATAAGTCCTTATTCATCATTGCTCTGTGTACATTTGTACATAAACCACGCTTCCAGTAATCTCTTCTACTGAGTGAGATGTATCAACTACACGTCATTCAGAATGCACAATGGAAACATATATAGCATTCTGCATTTGAGCTCAGCTCACTCAGGGTTCACTGTCAGCCCATTCAAATTCCTAAGTTAGTATTTAGGCAGATGCTTTCTTTTTTTGTTTTCTCTCTTGTGTGCACACAATAAATTGGTTCACCAAAAGATCTCGCAAGGCCGAAGGCTGCGGACTCTTACCTCACTGGAAAGATTCTGGCTGCTATCTCTCTCTGGCCTGCTTCTTCACTCCAACTGGAGTGTCTCACCTGCAGGTGTATGTCAGTGGCAATGATTCATGGGCTGATTGTGGAAGCTGTAGTGTTCCTTCAAGACTGTAGTGTTTGCATAGGTTGGGGGTGTACTGTCCCACCACGCTCTTCCCAGGAGAATCCTGTTTGTCCCTGGGAAGTGAATATAAGTACATTGATAGAACAGACAAATACTTTCTTCTGTTGTTTTGAACATCCAGCCAGTAGAGAGGAGGTGGGTGCATTCAAGTTCAGGAATACAGCTCTCTTGCATGCTCAGTGCATGCTTAGCTTTTTGAATATTTTATATACATTTTTATTTTACAAATTCATACCCCCCAGACACCCCCCCCCCCTACATACACAGAAGGCAGCACATAAAATGAGAAATAACAGAGACAAATTAACCCATAAGGATATGCAAACTTTTAAAAGTGGCACCTTTCATACAATCCTCATATGTGAGAATAAAGTTAACATAAGATCTATAGTATTTTTTTTCTAAAGTGAAACATATATAAGTTTGTGATTTATGTGAATTATATATGACATTCAAAAATACATAAGTTCCATAGTATTTTTTGTAAAGTGGCTTGTATGAAAGATGCCACAACAGTTCGCATATAACGTTTTTTCCATATGGGAACTCATTTCTAGAAGCAATCGAAAGGTGAAAATAACTAACATATAGCACTTCTGATACAGTTAAGGACAATTCTACGATATAATTCAAATAAGATTGCCAAATGTGCAAAAAAAATGATTCAAACCCTATCAAATTTCTCAAAAGATAAGTAATCTTCTCAAGAGGAACATAACTGTTCATTTCTGAGAAGCATCTTGCAATAAGTAGGGGGGAGTCAAGTGCATGCTTAGCGTGTCAGAAAACTCTTAGGATTTATAATGCGTTTTAGAATCGGCCAAGAAGGCTGAACTAAGAGTTCACTATCTATACTTCGCCAAAATGAGCACAGCTCCCCTCTGACCTAGGATGACCTTTATCAGACCAGTCCTGAAATACACCTACCTGTTTGGGCTGGCCCCCTCAAATACTTGGTCCAAGATTTGGAGATTCTGAGGAGGTGCTGCCAGCATCCAGATCATTGGGATGATCCCATTTGATTCCTTTTTCTACCCTGGAGGCTAGGACAGAGAAAGTTACTCCAAGCGATTTTAATGGACTACTGAGTAGGAGCCAGTCCACACACAGAGCCAAAACAGTTTTACTCACCCAAATCGTGTTGTTATTGTTTGTATTTAAATATTATTTTAGAGAAGTCATCCCTAACATGTGAAACTTTTGATGATTCATATTGTTACGCAATGCTTTCTAATACACACACATTCCAATTCAAGATCGTGCCTTAATAAAACCTGACATGAAAATATGCACCATGACAGACTTGTTTCTGTGAAGCTACAAAGGGAGGCAATGCTTGTTTGAAAAATTATGATTTTCTTTTCTTTCTTTTTTTTTTTTTTTTTACATATACACAAAGATATACAGTATATGTTTAAGACATTTAACATGCAAGTAAATCTGGAAGGTAACTACATCCTTATGAGCCTCGTAGCTGCTCCATCATCTTTCCCCCATACTATACATACCACTGTCTCCTATTTTTAACTTTCTTGACAGCAGATTTGATCCAAAGCCTGTCTTCACCTACAGGTTTTATACTGAATATCATGAAGCATTGATATGATTAGGTCTTTCAGATGCACGAAGGTTAGTAGATAAGTGCATCCATATGGTCCTCACATCACATCTACAGTAGTTTGATTTCACATTTCTTCCACTGCCCAGCCTTAGCCCACAGCCATACTGTATTCCAGAAGTTATGTAACACGTCACATACAATGGGTGTCCATGCATCCGAGCACCTGCCCATGGCCACCAGGGCTTTTAACTTTGGCAGTGGAATCACTTCATGGTTATCATGGACTAGAAAAACATAATCCGACAGCATCTGCAGATCCTTATCTCATCTTAGTACTGCTTAATCTCTTAGACTCCATACAGTTCTATGAGGTTTCCAATATATTGTATCATATTGAGAAGCCTTATGTTGAGTGCGTCACATAACTACAACATGGAGGTGTATACACAGAGAAGACGCTAGAGGTTTCAGTGCTAACTCAAACTAACACTTTACTTTAAACAACTGATGAACACATTTCATGCCCACTATGGCAGTGCATCTATACTTCGATATTTAGTCTTCACCCATTCATTTTCATACAATTATCTGAAGTCGGGTTGCGTAAGTAGCAGTTTCAGAGAATTATTTTCTTCCCTTTTCCAGGCCACATTTCCAGTTTTCCAGACAGACATGTTGGCTCCCACAATTTTAATTTTTGATCGGCTCTTAGCAGATTTAAACAGGAATCCCAATAACCTATGTTTCTAGTTATGCATATAGCCTATTCTAAGCCTCTCACAGATGACTGAGTCAGATCCTGCCCACTGGACACATACTGTACCTCGAAGTAGGATCCAAGTCATTATTGAATCGCCAATCTTATTTCAGTCATGATGACACACATTATGACCATAGGTCGGTGTAGGAATTTGCTTTTAAAATCAGTCCATATTGTTGCTGTTGATTTCTTTGTGGTTCATCATTATTCATTTAGGTTGTTAAAACTTTATTTGAAAATACAAAACTATATACAATGATTCTGTGACAGAATATTGATAAATAGGTCCCGTCTATTTCTTTGTACGTTTTGCTTCGTTGAGAGCTTAAGAGACTTGAATCTGAATTTGATACATTTTGGCCACTTAAGATGCAACAGCTTGAAAGAATGTATTAGCTTCATCTGCCTAAAATGTTTCCCAAGCCCCCCCCCCAAGACACACACACACACACACACACACACACACACACACACACACACACACACACACACACACACACACACACACACACACACACACACACACACACACACACACACACACACACACACACACACAAAATACTTAATTACACTATACCAATGTTCCAAACCCTATATTGTTGGCAAATACAGAGGATCAGTAACACACTCACTACTAATTATGGCATGTAAATATATAGCACTCCAGAGTGACTTCAACAATCTACCAAATAGTTCCTTTTTTCTGTGACAGTCCTCCAGTACAATTCTCACTGTATTAGCAGTTGCTCATTTGGGGCATACTGCCCTCTTATGGAAGGCAGGAGAACTAAAGTGCTACAGTACTGAGCTTTAAAAAGTAGCAGCAATATATCTGTTATAACCAAACTAATAACCACAGAAAGGCCTTAATACTTGTTTTTATTATAGCCATAAAATGTACATTATGCAACGTAAGACTTTAAAACTTGTTCCTTAAATACAAGACATTAGTGTCCTTTGGTCCTATGTTCCACAGCACCATCCACCAGTAGCTACCGTGACCAAGTAGCAGAAATACAAACAACCTCATGGTTCCTCCTCGCTTCTGATAATACCATGACCTTATAACTCTTACAGTAACGTGAGAAAGGGGATATCTAATTCAGATCAAAGATCATGTATCAATCAACAGTGCTGGGGGGAAAAAGCAAAGGATAGCCCAGAGCACACCAAGCACAGCCTAATAAAATGTGCAAGTCCTTGGGTATAGACACCCAGTTGCCAGCTATATTGTATACTGGCATCCCTAGATGAGAGACTTGCTAGATTCTTAATAGATTCCAAAGGATCCAGCATAAAACAGGTGAAGACTTGGGATCAGTCTGCCTTGTTTCTGGTCTCTCTGCGGGCCCTTCTCTTCAGCTGGAGGGTCTTCAGCTCAGTCATGGTGGAAAAGGTCCTGTACACCCACACTGCCTGTGAAAGCACACGTGATACAATGTGCAAGTAATGTACACACAAGCACGGAAGAACAACATTTATGATTCAGACTACATGAAGGTGTAGCCAGGACTTGGGAACATTAAAGGAGGAATAACATGAGATTCAACTTTGTGTGTGTGTGTGTGTGTGTGTGTGTGTGTGTGTGTGTGTGTGTGTGTGTGTGTGTGTGTGTTTTAGGTGCTCCCATGTGTGTGTTCTATCCCCACAATTTATCTAGTTTGACCAATCAGTCATAGAGAAGCTTTGATGTAAACTGCTCTCAGGATTTTAGCCTCATAATGATGTCATCAATGGACCCCACTTTGTATGATTCCCTCTCTCCTTTAGTCTTCCAAATTTGCATTTCCACTTTGGTTATAATGTCCACCATTGTTGATTTTCCAAGTGACATGGAATTTAAACAAGCCTGGTTTTCAGTATCAGTATTATCATGACTTTACTATAAAATATCCTGCATATCAGCACCCGCACCACCTCAGGACAATGTGGTACTGCAGCTAAACTGTCCCTAAAGAAATGACAAGGACTGGACTTAGAAATAAGCTTGAAGGACATAAACAGTAGGATATTAAGCATTAAATATAATTTTAGGAATCTATATTATTCCTGCTTATTCCTACATGTACTTACCACGATGATAATTGTGTTGAAAAGAAGGGGAATGGAAAAGACCAAGGATATGAACATGCCCTTGGAGTCAAAGTACTGGAACTTAGAAAAAGACCTGTAAAATATCAAGTTATTTTATGTAAACAGATATATATATATATATTTTTCACAGATTCGGTTTCTTTTTTAAAAACATGCATATTTTGGACATAGTTCGAATGGTGATTAATCATGATTAAATTAATTTTGAAGCTGTGATTAATTTGATTAAAATTTTTAATCATTCAACAGCCCTAATATATATATATATATATATATATATATATATATATATATATATATATATATATATATATATATATATATATATATATATATATATATATAAATTATTTAAATAGTGAATCATAGTCTTACCTCCAGTTACTTGCAGCTAGCTCATTAAGATATTCAGCACTATACACCATGCCAACTGAAGAAGAACAAAGAACAAATAACAATGAGAAATGACAACAAATATTTGGTTCACAATTGAAATTGGGGCAGGCATAACCGGTATATCGTGTATTACAGGAATGCAATTTTTCCAACATCCAAAACATTTTCAGACAAATGTTATACTTGTTTGATGTTGGGGTTTAGGCAAAGTTCTGTGAGTTTTAGGTTAGTTTTAATGGTTGAAATTTAACCACTGCTTTACACTACTGCAGGCACATGTCATGTACACAGTATTTACTCACCCATGAGCAGGAACTGACAGATCTGTACTCTGTAGTACCTGCACGTCAGAAGGGTTAGGCAGAAACAAAGAGCATGAAACGCCAGAAGCCCAAGAAGCCACGTCTCCGACCACTGGATCTGAAGAAGAGATGATGAATAAATGAATGAAATTTTTATTGACAGAGATGAGAGTTACAGTACAAGTCAAGTACACACTGCAACAAATCAGCAAAACTGATATCAGCTTGGAGAATTACAGTACATTTCAAGTACGACTACATCAGACAGAGCTGATTGGACACTAGTTAAGCATACACTTGTTTACAATAGTGGCCAACTTGTTCATTTCATTAAGGCATTCAAATACATACAAAACAACTACTTCAGTGAAGTCAGAAGCAGCAAATCATGGAGGTAAAATCATAGTGGAGGTAAAAATGGAAAAGAGAAATGTACAAAGAGGAGGTAAAAAGGGAGGGGGGGGATTTTATATACATTTTTGTTTTACAGAGGCCAGTTTCGAATTGCAGCCATCTGTAGCTGCCCCTTGAGAGCGGTTTTGAAGGAGTCAAGGGATTCACAAGTCTTAATGACTGTTGGTAGGGCGTTCCACATTTTGGTTGCATATGAGCGGAAGGAATTAAGTCCCTTGTTTGTGCCAAATCTGGGTTGAACATGGTTAGTGGCACTCCCTCTGGTGTTGTGGGAGTGAACCTCATTGACATTTAGGAAGTATTTGGAGAGGTACAAGGGTATTTTGGTAGAGTATCGAAAAACGTAGCCCTACATGTCTATGAATCCTAGATTCATAGACATGTAGGGCTACGAAAAACGTAATATATTTACTTCACTGTAGAATCTAATCTACTGGATGTTCCTTTAGATAAGGTTTCCCTCGTCGACAAAGTCCAAGCCCTAGGAAGGCTACGTTACCTATGAGCTAAACAAGCTATACCAGCTTCATTCAAGACAAGAATAATAAAACGCACACTTACCGACGTGAGAAATGTCCATATCGATGTGATTCTTACATTACTGAACCCATCGATGGGAATGGAAGTAATGTTTTGCGCTTTTTGTTCCGTCATCTTCGGAGCAAACTTACATTTACTGTGATGGGATATGTTTTATGTCTGTGGTATCTTGTAAACAAAAGCTGAGGAGGTAGGATGAAACGTCGCTGTCGCACAAGAATGACGTCACGCCGTTTTTTGCCAAGAAGTGCCAATATCTAAATTATTAGAATTACAATGTAAAAATACGTAAAAGGCACATGGGCATAGCGCGGCTGATTCATTTTTCCGATGTAAATACATAATATGATGTATATTAAAAACAAAACAAAACAAAACAACTCTTTCTTTTTCTAAAGGCATCTTCCGTATGAATCTGACGTCACGTCAGTCTAGCTAGCCCATTGGTCCACGTCCAGTCGGTCCTGTGCCCTCTGATTGCTTTTTAACTTCTTAGTAAAAATAAATAAATAAATAAATAAATAAATAAATAAATAAATAAATAAATAAATAAATAAATAAATAAATAAATAAATAAATAAATAAATAAATAAAACATAGGTATACATATTTTGTACCGAGCTAAAAAATAGTTTAAATTTTTAATCCAATTTTGTTATTATTATTATTACCCATATTATTAATAATGATCAGGGTAATAATAAGATGAGCCTGAGGCGAAGCAGCACATTCAAAACAATAAGAACCAGTATTTCTCTCTCTCTCTCTCTCTCTCTCTCTCTCTCTCTCTCTCTCTCTCTCTCTCTCTCTCTCTCTCTCTCTCTCTCTCTCTCTCTCTCACACACACACACACACACACACACACACACACACACACACACACACACACACACACACACACACACACACACACACACACACACACACACACACACACACACACACACACACACACACACACACACATACACACACACACACACACACACACACACATTCCAGTCCAGTCCAGACATTCCAGTCCAGATGGGGGCAGTAATTCACCACAGCTCTACTTTACCAACGTGGAAAAATAAGAAAGAAAACTGAAGCCTGAAGACTGTTGACAAGAAGAGGAAGCATAACATTACATTACAGCTTGTAGCGTCCGCAGCGCGCGCGAACTGTACTGAACTGAACTGAGCAGGACTGTACGGTGGATGTTGTAGTCCTCTCTCTTTCCTCTGTGTGCATTCCACTTCTAGACAGCTGCTGTCAGGTAAATAAATACATCCACTCATTCATGAACTATCTGGGCAACTTTCGTCCTGTTGTATTTATACTGAATACGTCCGTTTCGTTTTGTCTGTCTGTCACAAGAGACGTCTTCCTGGGCGCCGTTCCAAAATCTTTCACTAAGTTTCGTTTAGTTTTGAACAGTATACTGTAGTTGCTAAATTAGTGCAAAACCTACACATATGTGTAGCAGGAAAAACCCTTTACTCCTTGCCCATTGTGTGTTTTTATGCTTTTGTGGTTGTTGGTGGCGCCATTCGATATGGTGTCTCGGGGAAGAAAAATAACAAAATAGCAGATTTACCAGCTCACAGCGCGCAGCGTCCGCCATTCATTGACTGCTTGTAGGTCAGATGTTGCTGGGTGCGCGACACCGCCGTACGTACGACTGATATATATATATATATATTTGATTTAGCGCTGTTTTACTTTAAAACACGTTTTGAGTCTAGATAACACGTATATATCCGCGCTTTTGCATGGTGCTTCGTGTTGTACACAATATAACTTGTAATATGCTTGTTAGAGATGTGTATTATTTATTTATTTATGGGATGGATGGAGACTGAGAGTGGAGACCCAAACGCACCTGACTCCGTTTGTGGTGGAATTTGCATCAGACAAATCAAGTCATCCCCACAAACGGTCACTGTTTTCTCCTGTAAAAGTTGTTTGCTTGTGTATCAAGAGGCACGGGAAGCAGTATGTAGGTGCATGCAAATGCATATTGACTTTTTTTTTTACATGGCCTTTTCAAATATTCATCTGATGAAGTGCCCATCCCATTCAGGCCTTTAAAAAAGACCTAAAAACATGTCCATCCCTGCATCTCGTTACAACAAGCAAACAAAATAACTAAGGGTAAATAAGTCTAAAATTGAAGAAAATCCTGCACACTCATGGTGATGAAATATATATCGTTTTTGTTGTTGTTGTTTTTTTCCTTCTGAGATTAACCTCAAAAGATGGGCATGAGTGAGCTCCAGGTCAGGCTAGTACCCAACTAGTAACCCAACTCATCTGTACCAACTTCTAGACGCTGGAATAGCTTAGGGTTGATGACAAAGTCGCAGCATCTATCAAATATGGGTCTGGTCTAGATAGACCAGACCTAGATAGAAGATAAAAACCAATATACTACCCACTATCCATGTCTAAATATTTCCTTAATGTCAGCAAAGTCCACCAGAGGGAGTTCAAAAAACCCTGTGCAACCCAGACTAGGGCCCAGTGTTGTTTTTGTCGACTAAAACTAAAGACTAAGTCGACTAATGTTTTTGATATTTAGTTGACTAAGACTAGACTGACAAATGATTTTCAGAAGACTAAATCAAAACCTAAGACTAATGTAAATAACACATTTTTATCTTTTTTCTTTCTTTTTAAGTATGTGAACATATCTGCATATACATACATACTAAAAACTATAAATCTGTATAACATACATACAACTGTATATAAACCTAATGTATTTGTATGTAAGACTAAACTACCAAGACTAAGACTAAATCATTTTTGACCTTTCGTCGACTAAGACTAATAATTTGAGAAGACTAAATGAGACTAAAAGACTAAATATGTCTTATTGAAAAGACTAAGACTAAATCAAAATATTAAAAAACAACAACAACAACAACAACACTGGACTAGGCACAAACAAAGGATTAAATCAATTTTGCCTCTATGCCTTGACAACTTTGAAACTGCTCTCAAAGGGCACAGCAGGCAGCTGGAATTCGAAACTAGCCCCCCATAAAATCTGAATCCTTCACCCACCCGTTTTCCCCCTCACTCTGTGTGGTTCGTTCCCTATTCACTTTGTTTATGATTTCCTGTTTTTGACTATAAAGAAGTGTTATTTGTACCTCTAAATGATGTGAATTGAAAATGGTGATTGTACCCCTTCTCAGAGCTTGACACTAACACTTGCCCGCTTGCCCGGGGCAAGTAAAAAAAATGGTGGGGCAAGTGAAGACTGCTACCTGGTTGCCCGATCGGGCAAGTGTGCAACTTAGTGCACTATAACACAACACAAGATAAATTTGTCTTGAAGGCAGTCATTGCACTCTGCCTCTGTGTCTTTCCCTGCTTTCTAGCTGTCCACAATTCCAGGCTGGATTTGGGAAACAAAACAATAACATACACATCAAAATGACCATTAATCCTCTACATTCTCTAGTTGTGTAGACATGGGCTAATTAAGGTGATGAATTTTAACTCTTGAGAGTGTAAAAATGAAACCAAATGGACCCGCAAGGGTCCATTTGGTTTCATGGTTTCATGTTTACGTTCTCAATTTTTGGGGGGGCAAGTGACCATGACCTGAGGGCAAGTAGAACCTGACTTGCACTTGCCCGATGGGCAAGTGCCTCAGAGACCTTACCCCTGCCTTTTCTAACAGTGTAACAGTTACATAGAAGAAGGGCTGGTGGGTTTGGGGACTCCCAGGTTTCCTACTTGTAGGTCTTCAATCCTCAGCTTAATCAATTATAGTTCTGAACTAAATTGACCAAAAAGGTCTATACAAATTGACCCTCTGCACATTCTATATACTTAGTTATGGTGCTTTGAATTTTAAAAGTTTGAGAAGCGGCAGGACATAACTGAATTGATTGAACACTTTAATAGTAAAACTTTTAACTTGGTACATTTAGGTTAAAAGTTTTCATAATAACAGCCGTGTTTATACAGTTTCTATCCATATCTAAGAAGAGACCTTGAGCTCCTATACTACGAATGAACCATTTATCTCCATTCCAATGAGTCTCTTTCCACTCTCCAAATGTTATATTTAACATTGTAACAGACAAAATATGATATCCTACAACATTCAAGGATGAGGACTGTAGAAAATTACTTCGTGTCTCATGTATTTCTATCTGTGTAGCATTCGATTACACACATTTCTTATCAGTGTGCACTGTGCAGCTACCTTTTATTGCACATGCACTTGCATGAATTCCGGCTCACCATCTAATGAGGGGGAAAAAAGTCCAAGGTCAAACTTGACACCTCCTGAAGTATGTGCTTTTCATTTTTTTCTCATTCAATTTTCAATCAAAAAAAAAAAAAAAAATAAAAATAAATTGAACTCTAAAACATTCACACACTCACCACCCCCCCTTCCCTCCCCACCCTCCCCTTGCATCCTTTAAAACACAATCCATCCACTACTCCACTGTCTATATCAACAGGTCAGTAGGACTTTCAGGTCAGATATTAGGTCTGTCCACATTGAAATTGTGCCGTGTTGAATTAGCATGATTAATCTGTGCTGTTGACAGACAGTTACAGATAAGCAATGTAAGCGTCATAGAATAATCATCTTCATCTAGCACATGTGTCTATGGGTCCATCGGGAGTTGTGCTTCCAGTAAATCTGTCAAGGTTCACAATCATGAACCCCCCCTAGTTTGACCCAACAAACTTGAGAGCATACTGGTGTTGAGATTTTAGAAATGTTTACCTTCATATATGTTGTCAATGGTATAAAAATAATTTCTCTATGCGGACAGCCGGTCAGCAAGTGGGTTCATGAATGTGTGTATTCCTGTTGGCTGCTGGTCTCTCTCTCTCTCTCTCTCTCTCTCTCTCTCTCTCTCTCTCTAAAAATAACAGCAAAAAGGTTATACAGTTATAGTATATGAATTGCAGATGGCTGTGGTTACCCCCTTATTTGAATCCATTATATTGACAGTTATGTCATTGTATTTGTGATCAGTATGTCGAAGAGAAGGAGCCGCTCTGTCCTCCACTCGCCCAGCAAACAATACCGAACTGAGGACAGCTCGGGAGACCTCCCACCCGTTGAAGACGACGACGAGGAAGTGGAGGAGGATTATGTTGGTCCCAGTCAGAGACGGTCTAGCCTCGCTAGCCAGTCTCTTAAACAGGCATCACAGGAGGTATCATTATCATTATCAGAAAACACAACAGAATCTGTAAATGGTTACGGTAATTTTTAGGGCCTTAACCGCCTTTTATCCAAGGTGCTTTACATAGTGCATTACATTCACCCACATTGATTCATTCACTGATTGTGGTGGAAACCATTGCGATGCACATCAGGAGCAATTTGGGGTTCAGTGCCTAGCCTAAGGACACTTCGACATGTAGATGGGTGGACACTGGAGCCTGGGTGCTCTACTTCCTCCTGAGTCACAATCGCCTGTTGATATGAGTTATATTTCCTTTTTAGTGTTTGAGCGAAGAAAGCCACACAAGAGAGATTGTTTAATTGATATGATGCATCATGCTATGTTTACTAACACATTCAATCATCTGCAGGGTCTTCAAGTAGGCATCGTGGAAAGCATTACCTTGAAGAATTTCATGTGTCATTCCCTGTTGGGACCTTTCACTTTTGGTTCCAACGTCAACTTTGTTGTTGGCAACAATGGAAGTGAGTTTAATGTTTATTGTTTTATCCCTTCTGTTGAATCTGTTTTTGTTTGTTCAGTATGTACTCTTACACCTGTGCTTTGTTTCTGTGCTCTGTGTTACAGGTGGAAAGAGTGCTGTTCTGACAGCTCTCATAGTGGCCCTAGGGGGGAATGCACAGGCCACAAACAGAGGGTCCTCCCTTAAGGGGTTTGTGAAAGAAGGAGAAAGGTAAAGATTGTGTATATACAATATATAATATATATACAATATACACCTTTCTGTGTATATACAATATTGTACACATAGAACGTTTAGCATCACGCACTATGAGCAAATATATAAAAATCCACTTCAGGATTTAGTTCAAGGAAATAAGTAAATAAAGAAACGCAGCATCCTTGTGTATGTGTGCATGTGAGTCTCTCTCTGTGTAGGAGTGTGTGTGTGTGGGTGTCCGTGTAGCTCACCCACAGCCCAGGTGTTCTAGTGACTAGAACAACATGGCTGACTAGAATCTAGTCAACAGTATCGATCGGTCCTGGTTTAAAGGGATAGTCAGATTTTACGCTGTATGAAATACTTGCCATTAATATAGTGGTGTCAACTGTATTTATTGATGTCCAGAGAGACCCATGGCGGGAGTTCTGCTCTGTTTTTGGGTTAATGTCAAGTAGTTCCGGTCATTTACTTTCACACAGTGAAAGTAAATGAATAAAAAATGAACTTCATTTGTATTGTTGACCCCATGTATTGTTAACCCCATGTGACCCCCATGTCAAAAATGAACGAAGGACGTGCTAATATTTTAGAAATAATTCAACAAACATAAGAAATTACTTTTGTGGATTCATTTGCTTTTCCTGCACGGCCCCAGTGACCTCCCCCCCCTCCCAACAATGACTGAAACCACTATAGCGTTCTGATTTTTTTTTTTTACTACTACATATGTCTACGTATGTATGTCACTTTTATGTACCTGTACTCAAGACATACAGTAAACATAAAGACCTACCTCACGCCATTTTAGTTTTATTTACCATTTTGACCAATAACAAATGCGTTTCCTTTCTGGTCACATCTCAGTAAGTCATGATATGATGTGGTTTGTTACAAGTTGCCATATTGGATAACACTTTCTTTCTCTTTTTTTCACAGTTCAGCTGATGTTTCAGTCACATTGCGCAATAAAGGGAGGGATGCTTACAGACCAGAGGTCTATGGTTCGTCCATCATAGTAGATCTGAAGATCACCCGTGAGGGGGCAAGAATCTACAAAGTGAAAAGCCAATCGGGTAAAGCCCATGAAGAGTTATAGATTAAACACCCATTCACAAGGTGGATTCTTGCATGAACTCTACTTTTTATTCCCTGAGCTCTGTGTTTATCAACTTTTTCTTTTTTCTCTCATAGGTCACATTATATCATCAAAAAAAGAAGAGCTCCTGGCAGTTCTGGACAATTTCAATATCCAGGTATAAACCTACACTATATGATTACACAGTTTATATTGATATGCTTTATACCCATATCTTGTTCAAAGTAACGTGACATTGTGATGGTTTTGTTGGCATGCGGTGCGGACACAAGGCTCTAGTCAACTAACGTTAGCCAACATGAGACGAATAAAGAAAACTACTTGTCTAATGCACTGGAGATTCCATGTTTAACCTACTTCCATTGTTTAGGCCAGAAATGCATGATTGAATACTTTATTGATTTGGACACTTTGCAAGGGCACAGTGGGTCAGTGATACAGCATAACTACATCTTTCTTTACTAGGTGAACAACCCAGTATCTATTCTCACGCAAGAGATGAGCAAGCACTTTTTGCATTCCAAAGGAGAGGGTGATAAATATAAGGTGGGTGTAATAAATTAACCTTATTACTTGTTCTTTAATCAAATTTGATCTATATCGCCTAAATACCTTTGCTATTGTGGTTTTTCTTGTGCTCACTCTGTAGTTATTTCTGTTTCCTCCACACAGTTCTTTATGAAGGCCACCCAACTGGAACAGATGAAAGCGGACTTTGTTTACATCAAACAAACTAAGCAAATCACAGAGTCTAAAATAGAACAACACGGGGAAGTAAGGACTCATCTGCTCACTCAATTCAAACGTGTCTTTATTAGATCTATTCTGGGAAAACATTCAGTGTGGGTCACATGAATGTGGGCTTGCAGATCAGCTATTTTCAGCAAAGCTGCAGATTTCGTTCTTGTGAACTAACTGAACTCACAAAATGTTCGGAAAACTACCTTTGGTTGATTATTTCTCCCCTTTAACAATACCAATTGGCCTATTATATTTTTATGTAATTTTACTGTATAGGCTCAGTTTACTGTCCAGACTCAGAAAATCGAAGCTTGTTCATTCATCCTGTTGATAACTATAATAATGTGTCTTTTAACTGCTGCAGTGTTTGGCAGAACTGAAGCGCAATTATCAAGAGAAAGAGGAGCAATACAAGAGTTTAGCATCACTGGATGAGATGAACAATAAGCTGAATGAGCTTGCGAAGAAGCTGGCATGGGCTATGGTGAGAGCAGCATATCTGTGTAATTTGAATTTAAATGTCATGCACTATTGTCAAGATGTGCACTTACCGTTGGTTAACCATGGCAGGTTAACGAATTGGAGCAGCAGCTGAAGCCGGTGCAAGATAAGCTACAGTTTGATCAAAGTTCTACTGCAAAATATGATGAAAAAGTTGAAGAATGGAAGGTGAGGTCCTATGTTAACTTAGATTAAAATGACCACAGAAGACCCACACCGGGTCGAAAACGTTCAATAAAATTTAACTGCCTAGGAGCTAAATCGTGTGCGAACTATTTTTCTTTTATGTACAGTACTTTTCACATTTTTTAGTTCAGCACCCAACGGTTTTTCTAGAGATGCGCATACTTTTTTTTCAGTTTAAAATGACCACTGGCCAGCTAAAAATGACCATAATGCTAAAAATGAGAGTACAACTTTTGTCAACACTTCTTTATTATTTTAAGTGCTGTTTTTGTTTTTCAGGGACATTAGTGCACACAAGTGTAATTCAACATACCATTTTGGGCTAAGTCAAATTTCTTTGGACCGATACTACTCCCTACCTGACATCTGCTGTTAAAGAATACAAAAACTGGGCAAATGAATTACATGAAAGTGACACCCTTGGTGTGTTGAGTTTAATTAGGCATAGTGAGTCAATTATGCTTTTTTTTTTTCAAACTTACTATTTTCCCCTATACAGAACAAGGTATCAGAGGCTGAGCAGAAGTTCAACCAAATCCAGGAGCAGGTGGAGGGCATCGCACAGCGCCACAAGGATCTCCAACCACAATGTGCCGAGCTAAAGACGAAAGCCAAGCAAAAGAATAACCTCCTCAAATCTGGCGAGGTCAGACTTAAATCACAATATTATAAACCTAGTACAGAACCTTTTTTCTTCTTTTTTTGTGTGAAAAAGTGTCTTCACTCCTGCAAAACCAATGCAGGTTTTTAAAGCGGTCGGTCATCTATCACAAGGGGCAGAAGAAACATTTTGACTCTATAAACAATGTCTCTTTCAGGTCAGTGTGCACAGAAACAAGACCAACTTAAAAGGTCTGGAGAAGGACAAGACTCAGCTTTCTAAGAGGATAGAGGAGCTCAAGTTGAGGTACCAACCGCTCACTGTTTAGTTTTTAACCAAAGATCCAAATGGATGATCATTTGAGCAATAAAATAATCCATAGTGGATGCCTGCAATCTACAGTTCTCCCTGGAACAAAATGCCTGGTTTTCCGATGCTAACAATTGAGTGGTTCAGTTGAATAACAAAACAAATCTGTAAAATAATTTACCCCCCCTCTATCCTTTGGCTGCATAGAGGGCATATCATGTTTATGTTGAACTAAGTGTGTAATGTGCAAAGAATTTGCCCGTTCGCCTGCTATTGCCAGAATCCATCATACATCGTTGCCTCCTGTTAAAACGTACTGTTAGGCAGTTCTACACGTACTGTTAAGCAGTGCTACACCAAACAAAGGCTTGCCACTGCTGCACGTATTGATCATTTGTGCACTACTAGAGACTATTCAGTCGATTACGTAAGCATAATTTTAACGGTAGTGTGCAAAAAGTGAAAATTATATCAGGTCTACAATCTCAAGGTATTTGCAAGGCATAGAGTTTTGAGCTTATCTGACCTATTAATCTATTGTATTTATTAATGCATTACTTTTAATTAGACATTTCACAGCAATTGGACTGGCTGATTAGCGTTGTTAAAACCATTTTTTCCATTATTATTTACATACTGTATGTTGATATCTGTGCCTGAATGAGTAATGTATTTACATCCATCTAGCATCAGTAAGAGTAATGAGGAGGAGAGCCAGGCGAGGGCAGCACTCATAGAGAAGCATGAGGCTACGCTGGAGAGTTTGAAACACCAGGACGCCACCCTGAGCCAGCAGATGGACCAGTACCAACAGGCCATCGCCCTCACTAAGGAGGAACTCGGCAAGATGAGGTGGGTAGCAGGGTTCATTTTAACTATGCTAAAAAAATATTCGTAGACTAAATAAAAGCAGAGCTAAGATGACTAAAACTGAATAACAATAACAAATTAAAAACTAGACTAAAATCTGAAGGTGGGACAGGAGAAGAAAAGGGATCCAGTATTATGAAGAAAAACTCGTTTGGTTGCGCCTTGGTTAGTTGATCTGAAAATATCAGATCAACAAGCTCACAACTTTTGTCTAATTGCATCTTAACAAGCAGTAGATGCCATCAGTGTGGTGACGGGAGGGGGGGTTGACTTGAGAACTCTACTACCTGTAACTCATACAATTCTGCACTTCATTTCTAAATAGAAGTGCTTGGTTCTAACATGGGCCACACTACCATTTTTTGGGGGGATCAGGTTCTATTGAACTGTTCTACATGTTCTTCCAGTGCCACCATTTCTTTATAAATTTCATACCTGGCAACCTGCAATTCTAGGTCAAAATACGCATGTATGACATTCACAATGATAACTATTATTCTGTTCTCAATGTGTGTGGACTACACAAATAAACAGATAGCTAACAGTTTGACTCGAAGAGACAGACGGAGGCAGAGTAAAGTTGAACTGTCTTTTACTTGTCCCAAAGTCAGGTGATGAGCCAAATACTGTAAAACTGTAACAAACAAATCACAAAAAGAAACACTCAATATACAATACATATTCGCACAAACAAACAAAAGCATGAAATATAATATAGCCAACAAACAGTGTTATATCACTTTTAAATGACAAGCAATGAGCATTAACTGTATATAGCCATAATATATTTATATTGTTTTTAACCTGATTTTAAAGTACTGTGCTTCACTGTGATGAATTAGAAATAATCATGTAAAGGTATCACTGTCCCTTTTTTAGTCAAACATGAAATAACAATCCAATCATTTAGAAAAGCACAACCATGAAATGCTGCGACATTGCACTAATGCACAGAAAAGAAAGCAGGCCTAAACCGAGTGCCAAACAAACATACATACTACTACTGGGATGAATTCAAAACGAAATAAATGTCTGCAAATTCCTTCAAATGTGACAGAAATTGACATGACAGTATACAAACAAAGTACTTACAGACGATACTTTCAGAAGATACTCAGAAGAAAGTGTTGAAGAGTACCGTCTTAACAGCCTGCACACCGCATGGTCTGTCGATTGTTTGTGATACACAGAAAATTGTTCAAAAGAAAATAGTGACCGCTAGAGGGTGCCAAATCACACAATAAAAGGCATAGTTCTGTATAGAACATGACACTCCCCGCCTGGTATTATTATTTAATGCCACTAACTAAACAACAAAAGAAAAAACACATGTTAAACATTTCTATGCTTAACTTAAAGAATGGGGAGGTCACTTTGAGTTCAGTCTCTTGGCTGTCATAAGGAGGACTATCTCCGAGACAGGCCGCAGAAAAGTCTTCGCTGACCCCGATCTTGTCACCTTGAGCTCGATCTTCCTGACCTTCCCGTCGTCGCCAGGAAACGTCTTTGTGACTAGAGCGAGGGGCCATTCGTTCCGCTGCACCTGGCTGTCCTTCATCAAGACCAGATCACCTTCTTGAATGTTCGGCCGGTCGTCTTGCCACTTGCTGCGGCTTTGGAGTGTTGAAAGGTACTCCCTCCTCCATCTACTCCAGAAGACATTAGCAAGGTGTTGTACCTGTCTCCACTGCTGGCGGTGGAGGTCGGTGCTGTCGAATGTCCCTGGAGGCGGCAGAGGGGTGCACACCTTCTGCGTGAGGATCGTAGCCGGCGTCAAAAGGAAGGGATGCTCTGGGTCTGAAGAGATCGGAGTAAGTGGCCTGGCATTGATGATCGCTGTCACTTCTGCCATCAAGGTAGACAACACCTCGTGAGTGAGATGTGAGGGACTGACTTGCTGAAACATGGCGTCAAGTATCCTCCTGGAGACTCCGATCATCCGCTCCCAGGCACCTCCCATGTGTGAGGAGTGGGGCGGATTAAATATCCATGTGCAGCCTTCTTCGCCTAAGTACTTTCTGACATTAGGCTCTTCAGGATCCGTGAGAAGTATATCCAATTCCTTACATGCGCCTGTGAAATTGGTACCACAGTCTGAGCGGATTTGCTTCACAGGTCCTCGCAATGCAAAGAAGCGTCGTAGTGAGTTGATGAAACTCGAAGCGTCCATAGACTCGATGAGTTCTATGTGCACAGCGCGTGTGCTCAAACAGGTAAACAAGACAGCCCACCTTTTGCTGTTGGCCTGACCTCCACGAGTTCTTCTTGTGACGATAGACCAAGGACCAAATACGTCAAGTCCAATGTAGCTGAAAGGTGGCTCCGTGCTCAGCCGGTCAGGCGGTAGATCAGCCATCTTCTGCTCTGCTGCTCTGCCACGAAGTTTGTTGCAAGTGACGCATTGACGGAGGATGCTGTTGATGCTCTTCTTTGCTCCGATGATCCAGTATCCTGCTGAGCGGATAGAACCTTCCGTGAACACGCGGCCCTGGTGTTTGACCTTTTCGTGGTAGTGCTGAACGATGAGTGAGCTGATGTGGCTGCAGCCTGGGATGATGATGGGGAACTTCTCTCCCGTGTCGAGTGTCGAATGCTTGAGTCTACCTCCTATCCTCAGGAGGCCATCTTCGTCGACATATGGGTTGAGTTTTCTGAGAGGACTATGCTTTGGAATGTCTTTCCCAGAAGTCAAGCAGGTGAACTCTTCACTGTACTTCTCTCTTTGGACACACCTGATGATGAGAGCTTGTGCCTGTGAAAGTTCATCTGCTGTTCGAGGCTTTGTGCAACGGTGCCAACCATTGCATGTGGTGGAGTTGTCACCTGTAGCGTTCTGAGTGATGTGGATCAGAAAAGCCATGGCTCGTACCAAAGTCCTCCAGGTGGAGAACCGCTCAAACCGGTGTGATCCCAGTCCGGCTGGTGTCGCAGAAATGGCAGTCACATGAGAACGCACTTCGACGTCAGAGTCGGGATCGACAAGGTCATGGGACTCCTCCTCGAAGGCTGGTGCTCCCTCAGGTTGAGACAGGAAGGTGGGTCCTGTAAGCCAAGTTGTGCTGGCAAGTTCTGCTGCAGGCACTGAACGACTGCCATGGTCTGCTGGATTCTGAGTGGTGCAGACATAATGCCACTGCTCAGGTCTGGAAGATTTCTTGATACGTTGCACTCTGTTGCAGATGTACATGTGGAAGCGTCTGGTTTGGTTGTATATGTAGCCTAGTACGACTCTACTGTCTGTGTAGAACTCCACTGCGTCCACACTGATGTCCAATTCACTCTCCAACAGTTCAGCCATTTCCACTGCTAACACAGCGGCACTCAGCTCCAATCTCGGGATGGTGTGTGCTGCTGGGGGAGTGAGCTTCGCCTTTCCGAGGACAAATCCAACGTGACACTCTCCGTCACAGTCGATTACCTTGAGATAGGCTACTGCAGCAACTGCTTTCACAGAGGCGTCGGAGAATATGTGCAGCTCCTTCCGCTTTGCAGTGGAGAGGGTAGTAGTGGTGTAAGCCCTGGGGATCCTGAGTTCTTTCAGGTCTTGTAGGGAGTCTTTCCAAGTTCTCCACTCGTCTTCTCTTTCACTAGGGAGAGGGCTGTCCCAGTCGAGAGCCTCGGTGGTGGTGAACTCTCTCAGAAGGTATTTTCCTTGAATGGTGATGGGTGAGACGAAGCCCAGAGGATCGAAGATACTGTTTACTACGGACAGGACGCCTCTGCGCGTGAAGGGTTTGTCTGTCTCCACCACGTTGTAAGTGAAGATGTCACTTCTGAGTTCCCAGGTGAGCCCCAAACTTCGTTGGATGAGCGCCGAATTGTTGTCGAAGTCCAGAGTCGTCATGCCCTTGGCGTGGTCTTCCGCAGGAAAAGCTTCCAGAACTTCACGGCAGTTTGAAGCGATTTTGTGGAGCCTTAGGTTGGAGTTAGCGAGCATGTCTTGTGCGCTCTTGAGCAGCTGAATAGCTTCTGTGACTGAGGGCAGCGATAGGAGCCCATCATCGACGTAGAAGTTGCGTGATATGAAGTGGTTGGCATCCATGCCGTATTCCTCAACTTCATGTAGTGCTGCACGATGAAGACCATAGATGGCAACTGCTGGCGACGGGCTGTTGCCGAACACGTGCACCTTCATCCGGTACTCGATGATGTCTTGGCTGGGGTCGTTCTCCCTGAACCACAGGAACCGGAGAAAGTCTCGGTTGTCTTCTCTGACCACGAAGCTGTGAAACATCTGCTCGATATCTGCTATGATGGCTACCCTTTCTCGTCTGAAGCGTAGCAGGACACCGAGCAAACTGTTGTTCAAATCCGGACCAGTGAGGAGTACATCGTTCAGGGAGATGCCGTGATGTTGGGCGCTGGAATCGAAGACGACTCTTATTTTGCCGGGCTTTTGAGGGTGATAGATGCCGAAGAATGGCAAGTACCAGCACTCGTCTCCTTCCTGTAGTGGTGGTGCAACTTCAGCATGGTCTCGATCGAAGATCTCTTGCATGAAGGTTAGGAAGTGAGCCTTCATCTCGGGCTTCCTCTCTAAAGTGCGGCAGAGAGAAGTGAGACGGCTCAGAGCCTGAGCTCTGTTGTTGGGGAGTCTGCGTCGAGGGGTTCGGAAAGGAAGTGGCGCCACCCAGCTATTGGTGTCGTCCATGAACACCTCTTTGTCCATTAACTGCAGGAAGAGTCTGTCTTCGATGGAGAGGCCCACTCTCTCGTCGTCCTTGGTTCTTTCGAAGATGGTGCTGCCTAGATCACAATCATTGGTGACGGATGAGGAAGAAGGAAGGCGAGAAGCAGCAACAGTCTGTGCGTTGGTACTGAACCTTTCCTTGACGTGGAGCTGATTTGGGCACGGAGTGAAGAGCGATGGGCGTCCGTTTTCTAGGACATTAGTGCGGAAAGAAGTAACCTCTGCTGATCTGTGGGCTGCTCCCAAGCAGACGTCGCCTATAACAACCCACCCCAGGTCCAGTCTCTGGGCGTAGGGGGCGTTGTGAGGGCCGTTGCGCAGCTCTCGCACTTTGTGCACCTGAAGAACATCACGTCCCAGAAGGAGCAGAATCTGAGCTTCTGGGTCCAGGCGTGGGATTTTGTGAGCAATCGATTGTAGGTGGGCGTGATGTTGTGCAGCCTCTGGGGTCGGAATCTCAGATCGGTCGTCTGGCATGTGATTACACTCGATAAGTGTAGGGAGCATCACCCTAACCGATCCATCCAAGGACTCCACGGTGAACCCTGTAGCTCTCCTCCCAGATGTCTCTGTGATGCCGGAACATGTACGGAGAGTGTAAGGAGATTCTGACCCATCGAGCTTGAAAAGGTCAAAGAATTCTGACCTGGCCATCGATCTATTGCTCTGGTCATCCAGAATGACGTAGACTCTTGCTGCTTGGTCTGGGTGAGCTTTGGGGTAGACCATTGCCAGGCAAATCTTGGAACAGGATCTGGGGCTGAGACCTCCACTACAGACTTCGGTGCATTTCGAGGTAACTGACGGCTGACCTGACTCGCCTTCATCCTCCCCGCCATGCTCTGCAGTGGTCGCTGTACTCCAGGGGGCTGGCCCAGGATGAAGCGCTGCCACATGTCTGTCGCTGTCGCATTCTTTGCATTTCACCTCTGCATTGCAGTCTTTGGCCAGGTGAGTAGTAGAGGCACAACACTTGAAACAGACACCATTCTCTTTCAAGTACTTGACACGGTCTCCATGTGCCATGCTTCGAAAACCCCTACATTTTTTCAAGGAATGGGGCTTCTTGTGGATGGGGCACTGTCTATTTATGTCGCTGGGTACTGCGTCGCTGGATGCTGCGTCACTCTGTGCTTTCCCTGACTGGGGAGCAGTGTGTTTCGTAGCCACTTCGGTCTTGTGGATGGAGACATGTCCTTTCGCATTCCCTGAAGATTTCCCTGTCTCTGGTCTCGATGAACCCGTGAAGGATCTGTGGGAGCTACTTGGACCTGAAGAGGCACTTGAAAGGGTGAAGCTTGGGTCATTTCTTTTGCGTGCCTCAGTACAGATAAAGGTAGCGAAATATGAAAATGGAGGAAACTGGACGTGGTGCATCTCCTTGTACAGCGAGCCTTGGTTCATCCATTTTTCTTGAAGATTGTAGGGCAGTTTTTCGACGATGGGTTGAATGCCCCTGGCAGAGTCCAGAACTGCAAGCCCCGTTAGGTAGCCGCCCTTTTTTGCAGAATCCAGCTCCCGAAGTAAATCTCCTAGTTCTCTTAGCTTTTGCGGATCCTTTTGATTGATTTTAGGCATTTTATCCAATTTATCAAAGAGGGCCTTTTCAATAACTTCAGAAGCGCCGTAACACTCTTCTAGACGGTCCCAGGCCATCTCAAGCCCTGCTGCAGGATCATCCACATGCACAGCACGGATTCTCATGACCTGTTCTGAAGATTGGGTTCCTAGCCATTTGGTTAACAGATCAAGCTCCTCACTCGCTGTCAGGTTCAGTCCTCCCGTCGCGTTCCTGAATGAGGACTTCCACGCCCAAAAGTTGTCTGGGCGGTCGTTGAACTTGATGAACCCTGAGCTCACAAGTTCCCGGCGTACTAAGTACCTTGCCATTTCACTCATCCCGGACGTATCTGCTGGTGGAGAGACAGGTGAAGGGGAAGGGGCGTGAGCGGCATAGGGAGTATTCTGGGTGTGTATGAAGCCTCTACGCTGCTGTACATCTGCACGTAAGTCACATGTGTGATGTGAGGGGCGAGGATCAGAGAATGTGGGCTTCATGATGGAGGGATGGCCTGTAAGTGGTTTTACGCCTTGGGAGACATTGTTCATGGTGGCCTGTTGGTGACCGGCAGGTGCTGCTCTGCCCAGCTGCCGTGCTGCACTGTGCGTGTTGTAGTCACGATCAGGTCTGGAGTCGACATGTCTCTGTATGCAGGTGTAGGCAGGTGAGGTCGTTCCTTGGCGTATGTTTGACAGGACATCTTCTTGTGGTTGACTTTGAAAGAGTGATGGTTGGAGTGATGGTGAGTATGGTTGGAGCTCTGGAGGTTCACCTTCTCCAGGAGGGTGCTGTGTAAGGTCTATGTGAGTCGGAGGGAGCTCAGAGTGCTGCTGAACATAAGCCTGGGTACGTTCCTTCGCTGTCTGGGAAGTGTCCTCCATGTCCCTCACTCCATTCTCAGCATCCGCTGCTGCCTCTAAAACCTCAGCCTCTGCTGAAGCTGCTGCAATCTCTCTTTCGTGCTGTAGTGTTAATAACTGAGCAGCAATATGAGCCTCTTTAAGTGATGTTTCAGCTGCCGTCTGCGCGGACTGTATCTTGAGGTCGATTTCTCTCTGAGCGAATGTAGCCTTCACTTTAGCAGCTTCAAGTTTAGCTCGCGCCCTGGCTGCGGCGCTGGATGTGGAACATCTGCTCGCACCGGAACGAACAGATTTACTGTCCTCAGAAGGTGATCGTTCTTCGACTCCCTCTCCTGCAGTCGACATGGTCCCTCAGGGGTAGTGGGGATGTGAAGCAGGTCGAAGCTGTAGCGATGCTGTTGTAGTAGTATCTTGTTTTGCTTTCAGCTGAGTCTGCTGTCCAGTGCGTCTTTTTACTATTCTGTTCTTAATGTGTGTGGACTACACAAATAAACAGATAGCTAACAGTTTGACTCGAAGAGACAGACGGAGGCAGAGTAAAGTTGAACTGTCTTTTACTTGTCCCAAAGTCAGGTGATGAGCCAAATACTGTAAAACTGTAACAAACAAATCACAAAAAGAAACACTCAATATACAATACATATTCGCACAAACAAACAAAAGCATGAAATATAATATAGCCAACAAACAGTGTTATATCACTTTTAAATGACAAGCAATGAGCATTAACTGTATATAGCCATAATATATTTATATTGTTTTTAACCTGGTTTTAAAGTACTGTGCTTCACTGTGATGAATTAGAAATAATCATGTAAAGGTATCACTGTCCCTTTTTTAGTCAAACATGAAATAACAATCCAATCATTTAGAAAAGCACAACCATGAAATGCTGCGACATTGCACTAATGCACAGAAAAGAAAGCAGGCCTAAACCGAGTGCCAAACAAACATACATACTACTACTGGGATGAATTCAAAACGAAATAAATGTCTGCAAATTCCTTCAAATGTGACAGAAATTGACATGACAGTATACAAACAAAGTACTTACAGACGATACTTTCAGAAGATACTCAGAAGAAAGTGTTGAAGAGTACCGTCTTAACAGCCTGCACACCGCATGGTCTGACGATTGTTTGTGATACACAGAAAAATGTTCAGAAGAAAATAGTGACCGCTAGAGGGTGCCAAATCACACAATAAAGGCATAGTTCTGTATAGAACATGACAACTATGCAGTTTTCACGGCAAAGAAGAGATATTTTAAGCATAATGTGCAACATGCACCGTCAAAGTATTGTAGGCTACAGTAAACACCACAGTCTCTGTGATGTTCATGGCATTATTACTACAAAACGTCTATTTAGAAAAGCCACCATTGGACTGGCTCCATGAAGCAAACAGAGTTGGTGTAACTGTCTATATTCATAATACTCTAAGCTTTGGGCATGATAGGAGATATTGTTATTGACAAAATACGGCAAGCTGGTATCTCTGCCACCAAAAAAGCATGTTGTACAGAACCCAACAACAACACACTACTGACAGCCCGGGCATTTTAGCAGCACAACAGAACACTGCAGAGTCATTCATAACGTTAGCCTGGCAGCCTACCTGACGTTGCTTCTTCGTCCTTTTTTCATGAGAGTGGTTACTAGCATCTACACCTCACCTTCTTTCTATTAGTTCTTTAGGCAGAGTTGACGGGGGTTTGGCGGGGCCCTTTTGGGAATCGGGGGGGCCCTATGCAGAGTGCGTAGTCTGCGTTTAGGAAGAATTGGCGCTGTCTGGAATATTATGGATCCAACCACAGTTCTAGCAATGCTCCGCTGTGATTGACCGTCTGGCTGGCTGCTAAATCCAATTTGAGCAGTGATCATGGGGCCAGTCTAATGGCATGCTTTGCTACCAGCAGTGTGGTCAATCAGGCGCATTTGCCGGTTGTAAACGCGCCACGTTAGCAGCACAATTTTTTTTTAATTATTAGAAACAAATAATTTGTCAAGGTTTGCAGCCCTGAAATTTGGCTAATTTATGATGAATTAAATCGAATACATCTTTGCCTACTTGTGTCTGCATTTGACTCCTCTGCACCCTGTCATAGGCGAGAGCAGGACACCCTCCAGAGGTCAATAGAAAAGAACAGAAGGAATCTACAGACAATGGAGGGTAGCCGGTCCAACCGCCTGCGGCGCTTCGGAGAGCACATGCCAGCGTTCCTCAACGCCATCCAGGAAGCCTTCAAAAAGGGCCAATTCAAGCAGAAACCCCGTGGACCACTAGGTAAAACTCACTCTATTGGTGGCAATGACTATATATTGGGTTGATGGGGGAAAACGGCTATATACTGGATGGAACATGGCAACCTATTTAAGTACATTGACCGCTAGGGGGACCTTCTTTGTTTCCTCTCCATTGCCGCGGCTCAAACCAGTTCGATCGTAAAAAAGCCCTTATTTTGAAGCTCAGATCTCCTAAACAGGATGTGCTGTTTCTGTTATGCTGTGTCTGTTGTCTTGCCTAATCGGTCATCTGGCGATCTGCCCATATACATCCGGGTCACAAGTCAGGAAGAGCCGTGTAGCGCTAGTTGATTCACCAGTGCGACAACCCCATTCAGAGCGAAAACACAGGAGAGCCGTTTGAATGCATTGGATTGAATGGAAGTGAATGGGACAAAAAAAAAAGAGTTGTCGCTCAATTCTGTTCCAAATGAAAGTTAGCAACGGGATGATCATCAGACGATGCGCACGGACTAATAGTTGGATTAAAGAATGAAATCTACATCTCGTCGTGATACGAGCCGTCCGCGTTACCGGCAGTGGGGTTCTCCACGGGAGGTCCACGAGCAGCTCGAGAACGGCGCTTTAAGAATTAAGTACGTACAGTACCTGCTTGTTGGTAATGTTATTAGCTAAAAACAAAAATTTGCTAGTGTCTACAAACAAAAATACTGTTATTAAGAATGTTATTGTTATATATCGCGAAGCAGGCAGCACATTATGACTGGACTGATTGCATCACTACTTTGATTGGTACAGAGCTAGTATTCAACATCATTGGCATTGCAGTGTTTAATTGACTGAATACATACAGATGTAGTATGATCTGCTACTGTCATTATCTACTGTATATAACAATAAATACTGCTTTCATAATTTACTGTACATCATCCAACATTAGTGTGCAGGAACTACTTTCTTCATTTCATCATTCTTGGTGGTCTGTACCTTGACCTTCAGAGTTTGTGTTTGTTGTCACTTTGTACTTAACAATGGTGATGAATGGAATCATTAAGCTATTGTAGTGTAAAACAGTATGTTGTTGACATGTGTTGAGTTTTACGGCAATATGACTTCATATATTTTTGTGCAATGTGCAAATATCCTTTGTTTTATGCAAATCCCATGTCTTTATATCCTTCTTTCTCTCTGTTGACCCCCCTTAGGTTACTGTATTGGCCTGAAGGACCCAGAGATGGCCCTGGCTGTGGAGATCTCGTTGAAAGGCCTGCTACAAGCCTTTGCCTGTGATAACTATGACGATGAGAAGGTGCTCAAAAGCCTCATGTCAAAGACATTCCCTGGTGGCCGCAGGCCAAACATTATCACAAGCCCCTTCCTCCCGAACGTTCACAACACCAGCAGACGGTAAGGGCTGTTATAATAGAGGCCAATTCTAGACTAAGAGGAGTGGTCAAATATTACATTGCAAATAACATTTGTAGTGTTCAGAAACTTGCATAGTGTCAACCCCTTACCCCTGTGTTGGTTCTGTGGTTACACTGGCATATTTGTCAATACCGATCTGACTGTTTTGATCTTGCATCCATATTTGTGCCAGGGCTGTCAAACATCGAGAATATTGCTCAGTGCTGCAATCTCTAGAAATTGAAGACCCTGTTGTGGCCAACTGCCTGATTGACCAGAGGGGAATAGAATCTGTTCTGCTCATCAAGGTGAAAATCACTTCTTGTGGGAAAAGACATCAGATAATCGAACACAACACTGCTGTAGATATTTGTTACTGCTATCCACTTAATTTTGGGGCTCTGATCATTCTCTGAAGGACAAAACGGAAGCTCGTCGAGTGCTGCAAGGAAGACAGCCACCAGAAAATTGTTCCATGGCCATCACTAAGGAGGGAGACCAGATCTTCACTAATCGTGCCTACACCGCTGAGCAGAACAGAGCAGTGTGTCTCACTGGAGACGTGGAGGAAGAGATCAGGTCAGCATGAAAATTATGTCAAGAACGCTGTTCCTTGCCTGTTAATTTCCTTGAATTTTCCAGAACCGACCTGCCTACCTGTATGCTTTGTTGCTCGCATAATCAAAGTGGATGTTTGTCAATATATAGGTTGTATTCCATGCAATATCTACTTTGCCTATACAATTAACACTCCAAAGAGCAAAAAACATTTTGCAGTTACATTTTAATGTTAATTATTGTGTGACATCTCTTTCCTGTCTTCCTTTTCACCTCCCATTCTATCCCTTCCCAGTCTCTTGAGGTCAGATCTAGAGAACCAGAAGGCCCAGGCTGCTCGCTTCCAGAATCAGATGTCAAAGGTGGATGAAGACATTAAGCAGAACGAAACTCTGTTGAGGCGAGCCCAAATAGAGCAGAGAAACGCAAAAGTATGTGTTCGCTTTTCAACTTGACATTCTTGCCTTTCTAACATTTCACATGTTCATAGTTCATAAAAAATATTGTCATTTATTCCAGGAAAAAGCAAGGAGGCTACAGGTAGAGGTGAATGAGCTGCAGAATGTAGAGGAGCCACAGTCAGAAGACCTCAAGCCACTGGTACGTAATCTAAAACAGCTCTTCGTTTGCAAAAATATAAACACCTACAGTACATAGTTTTACTGTAGTTGTTTCTCTCTAGTTGTGTGTACTTGATTCAAGACTACAGCTCTTAAAGAGAACCTTGCAAGAATTTCTGCAAATCTTTGGTTGAGACCATACCTATGTTGCCCAAGTTCTGTGTTTGCTTCTTTCATGCTGCCTTATTTGTGGCGTGCCCACTCAAACGACATCTTGTCTTTGCCTTAGATTTGTATGTAATCGTTGCCTTAGATTTGTATGTAATCGTGCCCTTTGAACTATTCAAGTTTGAACTTGGCTTAACCGATGCACTGAACTTCTCCAGGAATAGCTGGCCCTGCGTTTTATATTCAAACACTAACTATAGGAATCTGAGTGAAAGGTTACTTATACCAGTAATTTCACCTACTACTCAGTCTAGTTAGTTCTGAACGGCATTAGTTCAGAATGACATTTGGTACCTGAGCCCTGCCACAGAGATAAGAGCTCAACATTAGTTGCACATTCAGAGTAGCGGTGGGCAAAAAAATGATATAGTAAACAAAATGGCACACAGATCCAAAAAACTAAATGCCAGGTGCTGGGCCGAAAAGGAAACTAGAAAAAATAAATGAGGTCTGCACACTGGTCTGCTGCTCCAGGTTAAATGTTTTATTTCACCACAAACATGGCGTGCCATTTAACCTGGAGCAGCAGTCCAGTGTGCGGACCCTATTTATTAAAAAAATAATAATAAAATGCCAGGATATAAATATCGAATTTTTTTTTTTTTTTTATGTAGATCTATTCATTAATTTGTTCATGTCAGAATGACTGACTGACTGTTATCAGGCTGCACTGATGTGTATGATTGAAAATTTTGTTATCCATATTGTTTAAAATGTTCTAGTTGATTGAACTTGTCATGGTCCATATCGTTTAGAATTGTTTTAAACATTTTCAACATTAGTACCTTAGATGTTGTGTGGACATGTCCGGCATGATAAAAGAAAGTTCTCCCCATTCTTTGTTTCCTAAAATAGAGGTCTGAAAGAACCATTAACATGATGAAACACAACTTGATGACATCCTCAAGTCGTGTTTGCCAATGATTTTTATTTTAGGCCCTTTTTTCTCAGGAAAAATCTTGAAAATGGTTGGAATCCCCCTTAATCTAGTAAAGTAAAAGCACAGTCATTTGTGGGGGAAAAATGTGATATATTGACATATCAACTATGAATCGTAATATAAGTTGATTCAGAACCCTAAATATCAATATTGTATCGTGAGGTAAGTGATCTGCTGAGCACACACCTCATCAGTCCACAACATCCTCCACTCTCCCACAGGAGGAGGACCTGGAGGAGCTCATGGGAAAAATCTCGTCTACACGGGAGGAGTTAAAGTCATCGACGGCTCAGATGGCTCAGCTCAAGACCTCCTACGAGGAGGCAGAACAGGAGTACAATCAGCACAAGGAACAGATGAATGCTGTGTCGGAGGAAATCGACAACATCAAGGTACTAGGGATGTCCTAAAACAGTGTTTTTCAACCTTTTTCATACCAGGGACCACCATTTCATGACATTTTCACCCCACAGATATTTTGCTTTGTCCACAATTCCAGGCTGGATTTGGGAAACAAAACAGTCAAACGTATCCGATCAAATTGACCATTAATCTCCTATATTCAGTTGTGTAGTTGTGAATTAGTTGGGGCTTTTGTTTCATGTTTTCCACTCTTAAAGAGTTACTTCTGGTTAACCAACTTTCCATCATTTATCCTGGGGACCACTTGGAACTCTCAAGGAACACTGGTTGAATAAACACTGTCCTAAAATATCTGTCAAATCTGTTTTCACCTTTTATTATATTGAGCCATGGACAAATTAAAACATGCACAATTCTCACAAATGCTGTCGGGTTCATGTAGATTTAATGTGTCACTTCAATGTGCATTCCTGGATGCTATAAAAAAACACATGGCTTCAAATTGCGGATTCTGCATCGCATAATCCACAATCATCACACAGGACACAACTGTTCAGGCATTATTTTCCCCGCACATAGAAAACATTTCACTGGCTTGCAATTATGAAATATGACTGTTTGTCCCCATTTTTCTCTTGTGTCCCATTGTAGGAGGAGCTAAGTGTTAGTGACCAGGAGGTGGCTAAGTGTAAGCACCACCTGAAGCATTACCAGGATAAACTCAAGGGCCACATCAAAAGCATCCAGGCCCTCAAAGACTCCCTGAATGTGAAGGAACAGGAGCTCCAGGTACTCTTCATGGGGACAAGAGAAATTAGAATTTGCTGTTTTTGAGTAAGCAGGTGCAAAAAGTCGACGTATAGAGTTGCTACCAGAATGCATAGTGTAGAGTGAAACTGGTAGAACTTAAAAAGTGGAGAGGTATTGGAGCTGTTTTGTTGATTTAATGCAGGGGTTTTCAACCTTTTTGACACCAGGGACCACCATTTATTCAGCATTTGAGCCACGGACCACCATTTGATTACATTTTAGCCCTAAAGACCTAAAACTAAACATTTCTTTTGGTTTTGTCCGCAATTCCAGGCTGGACTTTGCAAACATAACAGTGTAAACTTCTTAATTAAACAGTGCTAATTCAGATGATGAATTTTTTAACTCTTGAGAGTGTAAATATGAAACCAAATGGACCCGCAAGTGTCCATTTGGTTTAATTTTTACATTCTCAATAGTTACATCTGCCTAACCAACTTTCCATCATTTAGCCTGGGGACCACCTGGAACCTTCTCAAGGACCACTGGTGGTCCCCGGACCACCTGTTGAAAACCCCTGATTTAATGCAAAACCGAATTTTGTAGTAATATCTCCATGTGATGTGATGCAGGAAGCTGTAGCTAAAGCCACAGAGATGTGTCCTGAGCGGCAGGAGGTGAATCGCACTCTGAAGAGCCTGGACACAGAGATAAGCCGTCTCAGGGCTAAGATCACCTCCAAGCAGGACCAGCAAGGCAACCGTGAAGAGATCATTAGGTACGTCACCACTTCTTCCCACATCATGTTTGCTGTCAAATGTTTGCTTAAAGGTAGACATTGCTTGGACTGGTGTTATAGGGATGCAACACCTGTGCATGTATGTTTTTCAGGCAGTACCATGAGGCCTCTAAGAACTATAAGACTGTGAGCCAGCAAGTAAAATCCCTCAACAAATTTATCCAAACCATGGATGGGATTGTCACGCAGAGACTCAAGGCTTATGACGAGCTCAGGAGGTTAGTTGCAATTAATACTGTACATGTCAGTATCTGTGCAAATGTGCCTCAGCATTTAAAGAAGGATGGCTTATTGAATTTGAACTCTTTTATACCTACATTTGTCTGTTTGCTCTCTTCTAGCTTGATGGCACTTCGTTGTAAATACTATTTTGATAGTATGCTGGGCCAGAGAGGCTACACCGGGACTATGGCATTTGATCACAAAAAGGAAACTCTCACAGTCTCTGTAAGAATTCTTTCAGTGATGTAGCTTCCCTGTGTATTGCAAAATGTGCACTATTTTACTAAATTGCATTAACTCTAAAAATATACAGTATATTTGCATACAAACATTATTATCTTCCCCATCTGTCCTCGACTTTTACTACGCTTTCCTTGCCTTTTTTTTTCTTGCTAACTACAGGTACAACCCGGTCAGGGTGGCAAGGCTAATCTGAGCGACATGCGTTCCTTGTCAGGGGGAGAGCGTTCTTTCTCCACTGTCTGCTTCGTGCTGTCTCTGTGGGCAATCACAGAGGCCCCATTCCGCTGCCTCGATGAGTTTGATGTCTACATGGTAATAAGTTTAGAGTAAATGAGTAAATTCTGTAGATGTATTTTCAACTTCATGTACTGATGTAAACAAAACAAATTGTCTGGAATTATCCTTTAATACAATTGTATTATTTCTAGTATGATACCATTAATGTTGGGCTTTAGAAATTGGTAGATACTGTATGTGTTGCTCTTGATCGCAACCGACAATAATTCAGTCTGTGTGCCTTGTCTATTAGGACATGGTGAACAGGAGGATATCCATGGACATGATGTTAAAGGTTGCCTCTAACCAGTGGAACAGGCAGTTCATCTTCCTCACCCCACAGAGCATGAGGTTAGCCACCATCTATTACATCCCTGTACGAGCTCTTATATTATTTTGTCACCTTAATTACAGTACATGCTCAGTACATTACTGGGTACAGTATTGTACCCCAGGACACGATTCTGTCCTTTGTACGTTTATTGAGTCTAAGGATATTTGCAGGATATTTTTGTCACTGCATGTTATACTACTAGAGCAACCAGTCCAGGTGTAGCATTTTATAATTGTCATTTTATTTTCTCAGCTCTATCCCCTCTAACAAATCCATCCGTATACTCCGGCTGAATGACCCTGACCGTGGGACGCAGACTCGTGGACAGAGAGACGAAGAGGAAGAAATGGATTAAAACCATCCAACCTGTTATTGTAGTTATTGTTAATTCTCTTGATTCACATTAGTTTATTTAAAGGAAATGTAAAGCCTTCCAGTTTCTCTCAGTTGAGCCTTTAAGATGAGTTCAGAAGTTTATTTAAAGCTTTATATTTTAATTTAAAAGAAAATGATATATGATGCTTTCTTGTTTTTGTACTGTGTATGTGTTTTTTAATAAAGAATGGATGAAATGTGTACTATTGTTTCTGTTAAAATGTGATGTTTTTTATTAGCCTGGTCCAAAACCATAGACACAGAAGCTGAACTAGAGTCTGATAATCAGGCTATTTATGACATGAAGAGGGTAAACTATATTCATTAAAACAAAATATGGTTTTGGAATAGCACTGTAAACCAGCTGGCCTGCTTGCTAGAAATGATCCAAACCGTGAACTATTTCTGAGTAAGAAATACTGGGTCTGGGAAAGTTCCAATTAAGTTTTGTGTCAGTTCTGTAAAACAATAGTTCTCAAACTTTGCCAAATATTCAGCCGAGGATCACCTTCCAAAACTATGTAGACTGAGGCAGGTATCCCCTTACAAACTGTTTGCTGTCTCATTGCAACAGGTTATGAACTTGTAGACAGGCTATATGCCAAAATAATAAGCTAATGCCAAGACTATTTGATTAAACCGATGGACTCATTTTACTGTGGACCCCCATGAACCCCCATTAGGAATTAGGACCCTGCAAATAAAAAAAAACTTCAGTTGCAGTTATGCATGTAGCTTGATGCCTTGTTGTCCCACATGCATTAGGCCCATAGTTTGGATCTGGTCACCCTATTCAAAACATTTTGGCTTGAAAATCACCTTAACAGACAAGTTGACAATGACTATACTTTCTCATCATTTAAAAGGGGAAAACATCATCAACATGGTGAAACACAACTTGATGTCATCAAGTTGTGTTTCACCATGTTCATGATTTTTTTTTTTGTCAGACCTCCGTTCCTAGGCTAAAATTAGCCATAGACATAATGGAAAATGTGATGAGGTCAGCACATTTGGGCAATGAGTAGGCCTATCTATTCCCGTTTTCAGGCCAAGCAATGTTTTTTGTGACATACAGTATTAATCCGACACTACTAGCTTGCCAGTCAGCCTGAGATAGTGACTGTACAACAAATCATTTTTTTTTTTTAATGAACTCAGAATGTAAATTGCACTTCCGGCCAGTGTTGCCAACCTGGCGCATTTGTCGCTATATTTGGCTCTTTTCCAAACTCCCGGCGGAAAATCTAGTGCTTTTTTGCCGGTGAGTTGGGGCAAAATTGATTGACAGGCGCCAGAGATAAAAAAAAAAAAAAAAAAAAAAAAAAAAAAAAAAAAAAAAAAAAAACATTTTCCCCATTTTTGCCCTTCTGACAGTCATGTTTCAGGGCTACCTCCTTCCTTATAGAAAGGACCATTGGGAACCAAATGGACCCTTACGGGTCCATTTGGTTTCATCTTACGCTCTCAAGAGTTAAATTATATTTAATTAAATCTGAATTACCTAATTTTCAAGAATTGACACATTTAGAAAATGTAGAATAATTTCTATTTTGACCAACATTTTACCAGTTATTTAAATTAGTCCGAGAGACTACACTCTACATCAAAGGGTGGTCCTCCGTGGCTAAAATGCAGAATAAATAGTGGGCCCTGCTATGAAAATGGTTGAGGTAACCCCCACTGCTCTAGCGCATTCTAGTGCATTTTCAGAGCCTTGGAAATAGACAGAGTTACGCCAACTCCCTTCACTTCATAGGGCCAGTCCGATGGCGGCTCCTCTACATAGACTTCTATTGGAAAGTGACAAGGAATAGTGACAGCCGGAAGTTACTGAATGCATTGGAGCCTATGGGCTCGCGCGAGTACATGAACCACGTGACCAGGCTGTTTTCTGACCCCTCAATGTCGCAACTCTTCTACTAGATGGCTCTGCATTTTGGAAGTGCCACTAGTACATTTTGGATTTTGGCGGCGGTTGGCAACACTGCCGGCCAATCAGGCGGGCCTGTCGTACACGTGTGAGTGGAACCAGAAGGCTCTGGCAAGAACTTCAACAACTCAACTCAACCGCCATTTTCCGGACAGACAGCTCCTCAAGTATGTTAATTTATGAATTATTTTGTACTCAATTACTCACACAACAACAAGCAACTTTCGGTCTAATAGTATTCACTGCAAACTAGAGCATTTGTTGAAGTAGAGTCGGTTATGTAGCTTATAGCCTCTGCATCCGCGCGCCATTTTGGTTTTCTACCGCTTTGATTTCAGGGCCCATTGTTTAGCTTTTGAGCCATGTAATGTGGACCACCATTTGATGACATTTTAGCCTCCCCGGCAAAACATGTTTGCCGTCGCTGTTTAAGATTGTGTCCACAAACATTTATCAAAAATAACCATTTCCAACATCGGTGGTTTGCAACCTTTTTGATACCAGGGCCCACTTTATGCAGCGGGCCTCTCGTCTTCAATGGCGTAGGCAATGCCAGCAAAGATAAGAGGTCGACCAACGGGGCCACATTATTTGTAAAATAAATAAATAATGCACATGTCAGGGCTTGACACTAATACTTGCCCGCTTGCCCGGGGCAAGTAAAAAAAATGGTGGGGCAAGTGAAGACTGCTACCTGATTGCCCGATCGGGCAAGTGTGTGACTTAGTGCACTAACGCAACACAAGATAAAAGGCAGTCATTGCACTCTGCCTCTGTGTCTTTCCCTGCTTTCTAGCTTTCCACAATTCCAGGCTGGATTTGGGAAACAAAACAGGCAAATTAACATACACATCAAAATGACCATTAATCTTCTACATTCTCTAGTTGTGTAGACCTGGGCTAATTCAGATGATGAATATTTTAACTCTTGAGAGTGTAATTTTTCACGTTCTCAAGAGTTACATCTGGTTAACCAACTTAACTGGGGACCACCTGGAACCCTCTCAGGGACCACTTGTTGAAAACCCCTGCAAAATGCAAAATTTGCAATATATTTTTGGGGGGCAAGTGACCATGACCTGAGGGCAAGTAGAACCTGACTTGCACTTGCCCGATGGGCAAGTGTCTCGGAGAGCTTAGTGTCAACGCCTGACATGTGTAACAACAATGTGTGTGAAAGTTTATATTTGTATGTCTTTAAATGTTATGAAGAATTGAAAATGGGAAAAGCCTGAGAATAAACAACTCCTATTTTTGGGGTTGTGTTAGCCTAAGATTTAGAAAACTTTTTTTTTTTTTCTCTCTGACGTCGCTTGGTCCATGTCACACACACACACACGGGTCCACGTCCACCGGTCCAGTGATGCCAATTAACATTCTTTAGGCTCTTACATACTCGCTGAAGTAAGTTAAATTGAGAAAGGACATAATCATGTGGCCCTGACTGTTCTGGCTATTGTACTCTAATAACCCTTCTAATACACACCTCCTGGTTCACTTCCCATTACATTGAACATTCTAAGGTGAGGTGTGGGGAGTCCACTTTCACAATATAAGAGAAAAGCTTCGTAGTTTGTTTATTTAATTGATTATTATTATTTTAATTAGTGACTCATTCATTCACTTGTTACAGACCAGTCAATATGTCGAAGCGGAGCCAGTCTGTTGAAGACGCACGCAGAAAACAACTCCGACATGAAGATGAGGACGAGTCAGGAGACTCCCCACCTGCTGAAGACCAGGAAATGTTGGATGCTGTTGCTGGTCCCAGCCAGAGTCGGTCTAGCCTCGCTAGTCAGCCTCTGGCACAGGCTGGATCATCACAGGAGGTATTGGAGCCCAATTTGGAGCTGTTGAAAAATATGAGACCTAAATCTAGATTTTAATAATCTGAAAACCCACAGGCACATAGTGGCACTTTGAGCGCTAATCGGTTGGCTATGTTTGCGGGACAACTTAAAAAATATTAAGGCACTGATTTGTAAAAAAGACATTTTCAAGGTTTCTGCCCAAAGTGGCGAATGGCGATATGTAATTTCATTTCGGCATTATAGTTTGGTTCACCGAGATTGAGTGTCTTTGGTCTGTATGGATGACCATGCAGGCCTATGCAAAGGTTAAAATATAATTTATTTGCATGTTATTTAAACAAATGCTCATTTCGTTTTGTTTAGCTGGTATGCTATAGTTTCAATGTACAGATTCGTATGATGATGGGTTCTTGGTTTACCTACCATCCAAGAATGATTAGCCATTGTCTCTGCCTTTGATGTAGGTTTGTCTACCTAGTCTATATATCCCTAAAATCCAGCTCTTCTATAGGTCTACTTCTAGAAGGTGTGCATTTCAGTGTTGCCAACTTGGCGCGTTTGTCGCTATATTTAGCGCTTTTTCAGACCCCCCTAGCGCCAAAATTAGTGAAAAACTCCTGGCGGAAAATCTAGTGCTTTTTGGCTGGTGAGTTGGGGCGAAATTGATTGACAGGCGCCAGAGATAAAACCCTCATTTTTCACTATTTTTCCTCCTATGATAGTGATTTCAACCAGTGGTCCCCAGACTAAATGATGTAACTCTTTGAGAGCGTAAAAATGAAACCAAATGGACCCTTGCGGGTCCATTTGGTTTCATTTTTACACTCTCAAGAGTTAAAATAATCATCATGTGTGTTAGCCCAAGTCTACACAACTAGAGAATATACAATTTTAATGGTCATTTTGATCTGTATGTTTATTCCCTTCCAGGCAGAGCATCTAACCGCATTCTAGTGCATTTTGGAAGTGTATTAGTGCATTTTGGATCTTGTCAGTTGGCAACATCTGGTGCATTTGCACAACACTACACAAGGAATTGCTGAGATGGATAGATTGATATGACATGTAATAAGTTACACAGATGTGTGTTCATCTGCAGGGTGCTGATGGTGGTGCTGAGGGCATTGTGGAAAGCATTACCTTGAAGAATTTCATGTGTCATGAGCTGCTGGGCCCTTTCACTTTTGGTTCTAATGTCAACTTTGTTGTTGGGAACAATGGAAGTGAGTGAAATTGTTTATTTTCCTTCTTGTTCATGTCTACCTCAGTATGTAATGTACACTTAACGTCTGTGCTCTGTGTCATAATGTTACAGGTGGAAAGAGTGCTGTTCTGACAGCTCTCATAGTGGCCCTAGGGGGGAATGCACAGGCCACAAACAGAGGGTCGTCCCTTAAGGGATTTGTGAAAGATGGAGCAAGGTAAAGACTGTCATATTTATTTGGTATGTTTTGTCTGACCAAGTCTGACCACCGGATTATTGACCACGAACAGGAGTGACTGGTCAGGTGATCTTAGCTGACCACTCACTGGCTGACTTGCTGAATGAGATGAGATCAGACCATTTTGGGCTTTGAGGAATGTCAGCCTAGGTTATAACAAACCTTTTTTTTTTGCGGAAATGATTCTAGAGTCGTTTTTCTTTTACTGATATCCTAAGGTTTACTTAAAACCTAAACCTAAGGAATGAACTTGTACAAAAGATGTAACGATGAAAACGAAGAAACCTAGCATTTGGCGTATTTGTTTCTTTCATGATCACATTCACAACTCTATTGTCATGCAAGATTTGATGCAGTTTATAACTTGTACTTTCTTTTTCCTCATATAGTTCGGCTGATATTTCAGTGACCTTGCGCAACATAGGGAGCGAAGCTTACAAACCAGAAGACTATGGTTCGTCCATCACGATAGATGTGAAGATCACGCGTGAGGGAGCAAGAACCTACAAATTGAAAAGCAAATCTGGTTCATAAAGATTTATATATTTATATATAATAAATATAGTGTGTGTGTGTGTGTGTGTGTGTGTGTGTATATATATATATATAGTAAATACTCGGACGCTAATTGGAGTCTAGCATTCACGTGTATTCACTGAGCTCTGTTTTTCTATTTATTTTTAACAAGTTATCTCCTGTCTCATAGGACACATTATATCATCCAAAAAGGAAGAGCTCCAGGCAATTCTGGACACTTTAAATATTCAGGTATAAACCCCTATATATTCGTACACTCTAGCAATTTCAGGCACACACAGTCCATGTTGATATACTTAATAGCAATATCGTGTTTAAGGTCTTGGACTGTCATGGTTTTGTCTTGGGTCTCTGGGTTTTGGCATAATCTGTATCAAAATCATCAGGTCTCCAGACTAAAACAATCAACCCCTATCACCATAGTAAACTACCTGATGGCAGTCAATTCATACATCCACAGAGTACATTGTAGAATTAATAAAATAATAATCAGACTAATATGTGTTGTGGTTGGAGAATGCACGCAAACTACAGCTGCGCAATGTTGTGACAAACGAACACTAACCTCGACACCCAGGCTTTCATTTTCGTTCGCCTTGCGCGAAAACGGAAAGCCTGGACTAACGCACGTTGGAAAGTGGCCTTCAAGTGGGAGTGAACCTTCCGGGGTGGGCGTCGCTCTAAATAATGTGACGTAGAACAGCAGTGGACGGGCGCGGGAGGGGCCGGGGATGACGACACGTTAGTGAGATCAAATCAGATCGCAGCACTTCCGCCGTGTGGATCCCACGACACCCCCGCCCCCCAAGGCCAAAATCATTGAGGGCTAGACCAGGCTAAACGAACACTAATCAAACAATAATCCTGCTAATATGGGGGAAAACACAGCGGTAACGGTGCTTCTTTCACCTGACCATTATCACTGTGATGATTTTTTGTTTTAAGGTGGACAACCCAGTTTCAATTCTCACACAAGAGATGAGCAAGCACTTCCTACATTCCAAAGGAGAGGGTGATAAGTACAAGGTGAGTTTTAGCTTTAATGTCTAAAAGAAGTCTAAAATGAGTGAAAATGACAGAATTTTAGAAGACTGCCCCTAACCCCCCCCCCCCCCAATGAACATTATTCTTGATTTCACTGTACATTTTTTTTTAAAAACCCTGCAGTTTTTTGCGAAGGCTACCCAACTGGACCGGCTGAAACATGACTTGATGTACGTCAAACAAAGCAAGGAAATCACTCTGGCTAAATTGGAGCAACACAGTGAAGTAAGGCCTCATTTGCTTTGAATTGCCCCATAAACTGGGCAAACATCCAGTATAAATGGCAAGTCTGTGTGTGTGTGTGTGTGTGTGTGTGTGTGTGTGTGTGTGTGTGTGTGTGTGTGTGTGTGTGTGTGTGTGTGTGTGTGTGTGTGTGTGTGTGTGTGTGTGTGTGTGTACACTATATATAGTATGGTGGGTCACATTGTGACATATATGAGCTTGCAGATAATCTATATTCTTTAAAGATATTTTGTGTATACTTGCTGTGTCACTATTGCATAATTTATATTGCGTGGTGCTTGAGTTAGCGGTTGCTTCATCTATAGTGGGGTCCGAGGACCCCTGAGAGTTCCGGGGGGTCCCCAGCTAAATCATAATTGGGATACGGATTATGGACCCTTATGGATCTCTAATTCGGAGAGTAGATCCAGAATGTTGCATTTCTGCTTTCTTTTGCAAGTAGATGACTCATAGTGGGGTCCCACGACACACCGTCATTTACAACTCTTGTAAAAGTTTGACTTTCGCTTCTAATTTGTAGATGATGACCTATAGAACAATTTTAGTTCGAGTGGCCCATCTGTAGATGAAAAAAATATACATTTTTTGCCTAATTTCAAAATTGACCAAAATCGGATTTTTGTTTTTCTTAAAAGTCTTTATTTTCTCACAATTGCTGTTTTTTCTTTGTTTTCTTTTGCTATATCAAGTCAATACTAACCCAGGAATTAACTGGATTTCAAATATTAATGTTTGGAATATGATATGGAAAAAATGGACGCCCATGTACATCAAATTACTTCAAATGGCACCTAATTTAAATTCTGTTGAACCTAGAAGGATGAAGTTAGTGCCTACCTATCATGAATGAGTAATGGTATAAATTGTAAATAAATAGAAACAATACAGTATTGGGGGGATTAAAGTTAGGCATACCCACTTATAGCCCAGCCTCTATGTGTGAAAATTGTGCACTTTTCAATGAAAGCATGACATTTGGCACAAAGTTAAAGCCTGCCATAAGGAATTGTTTTGGCTATGGGTCTGTGATGACAGCTATGGTGGCCATCATCTGCTGTTATTTTACCAATTCAGCTCATACAACATACAATCTTGATTCTGATGACAAAACGTTTTCAAGGATTATGATTTTTTATAAAATGCTAGATAATAGTCAAATCATCAAAATGTGTAATATTGATGTATTGATGTAGGCAGTAAATCCATGTCTTCTACCCTATATGTGAAAATCAAGTGAGCCCATGAAATCAGCTGACATATTCTTAGTACTCACTCCAACTCAAACCAGCTCTACCCGATTGACCAGTACCCAGTGAGGTCAGAACACCAGTCTGTGTACTTCTAACCAGATCCCCATCCAGATCCAACACCAGTCTGTATACTTCTAACCAGATCCCCACCCAGATCCAACACCAGTCTGTATACTTCTAACCAGATCCCCACCCAGATCCAACACCAGTCTGTATACTTCTAGCCAAATCCCCATCCAGATCCAACACCAGTCTGTGTACTTCTAGCCAGATCCCCACCCAGATCCAACACCAGTCTATGTACTTCTAGCCAGATCCAACACCAGTCTGTGTACTTCTAGCCAGATCCCCATCCAGATCCAACACCAGTCTGTGTACTTCTAGCCAGATCCCCACCCAGATCCAACACCAGTCTATGTACTTCTAGCCAGATCCAACACCAGTCTGTGTACTTCTAGCCAGATCCCCATCCAGATCCAACACCAGTCTGTGTATTTCTAGCCAGATCCCCATCCAGATCCAACACCAGTCTGTGTACTTCTAGCCAGATCCCATCCAGATCCAGATCCATACAGTAAAAGCTGTCTGGTGAAAACCACTGCTGAAGTGCTGTACACACAAGCTAGTTGACAGGAAAATAGTCATACTCAAAGTAGTTATATTGCACCATGGTGACCATTCTTTTCGACTCTCATGTCCTTCTTGAAGATGGTTCGGAATGCATAATGCTTCTCCCCATGAAGACTCAACAACAATGTCAATTGAAGGAGCCTTCACCTCATGATCCCTGGTGCTGGTGAGAAACTGTCTCCTGTATATAGCCTCCAAAACAAATGCAGACACTTGGCTAGACTGCCACAGTTTGAAAGGGTCAAGCCCCTAATCCTGATTGCGGCAGTCAACCCCACCTAATCACACAAACTGGGGCCTCCAGATGAGCCAGCAGCCATCTGCACAAGTCTGGGTTAGACCTTGCAGGGCTGAGCTAGAGACTTGGAAAGAAACCTTCAGCAAAGACAATGGCATTGACATAGTTGACATAGCCCCAGAACACTGAGGCCATAAGAAGTGAGGAGAAACTCTGGCTGGAAGCCCTCACCCCACGTCATCCTTTAGACCTCGTCCTTGAAAACGTAGGATTAGTTACCAGAATCAGGATCAGAGAATTTTAATTACTGTTAAAATATCAGCAGGTGGTGGCCATTATGAGAAATATCTACCATGGTCACAGGACAAATGTAAATAGTACCAATGAATTTCTCATCATTGACAACGTGGGACTATTTACTAGAATTAATATTTTAGAAAATAGCTGTCAGGATTACCAAGGGACAAATCTGTGATGGTGCCATAGCCAACAATGCTCCTAATGACATGATCCAACTGTGTTCCAAAATTCATGCTGTTATCATCAAAATACTGCACATAGAGGCTGGACTACGTGCTATTCTGGTGGATACACACAAGGGGGTGGGGAGGGGGGGGGGGGGGGGGGGGGGGGCTGGGGTAATATGGTCTAAATGACTAAATACTACTTCTGAATGTGAATATGTCATATGCTCAGATTGGATAAGTTACGACAGTCTTATATCATATTTTGGAAGCCCCCCCTAATAATCTTTATCTGCGTGCTGGCCACTCTAACCAAAATGGTTACCTCACCTAGAATTTAGTATTGAAAGTTAAACTTTTAAAGTTGTAAATGACAACTAAATTTAACATGGAAATGGAAACTCACTTCGGTTTTTGCTAATTTTAGCTTGTTTTGCTTGCTATTTTTGTCGATATACACCAATAATGGATGAAAAAATATATTTTATGTGTAATTAGGTTTAGGTAGCAAATGCTACTCCTGATTGTGAATCCATAGATATCCCATATGTACAGATTGGACAATTTGATCAAAAGTTACAACAGTTTACATGTTTTGGTAGGGTTGGCACCTTGTTACGCCCCCTACAGGCCAAATATTTAATTTGTGTGCGGGCCACTCGAACCAAAATGGTTCTATAGACCCTCACCAACAAATTAGGACTGAAAGTGAAACTTTTACAAGAGTTGTAAATGACATCCACATTTAACATGGAGACGAAACCCCACTATCAGTTCGAATTTAGACGTAAGCAAAAGTGTGCATCATCATTGTAAACTGACATGTGTGTACATGAAGCCATTGCGGTTGATAAAAAAATATATATATATTTTTTTGTTTACAGAAAATCACAGCCTGTTGTTCATTCATTCTGTTGTACTGTATATGTGACTTTGCTGCAGTGCTTGATGGAACTGAGGTCCAAGTATCGTGAAAAAGAGGAGCAATACAAGAGTTTGCGATCACTGGACGAGATGAATGATAAGCTGCAGGAACTGGCCAAGATGATGGCATGGGCTATGGTGAGATCAGCACAACTGTGCAATTATGTTTTTAGTATGTCATGTAGTATAGTCAAGAAAAGATTAACCGTGGGTAAAACATTGCAGGTGAGGGACTTGGAGCAGCAGTTGCAACCGTTGCGAGATAATCTATTGGCCAATCAGAGTTGCACAGTAAAATATAATGAGAAGATTCAGGAATGGAAGGTGAGTTTCCCAATATTCATTAAAAGGTTAAAATTAGCAATACTGTATGTTACATAGGGCTATACATTCAAATTGCTTTAATTGTACTTAATTCATCATTTCCATAATCGCAGTTCACAATGATTAAATTACCAAGTGTTCTCCTGTCATTTTAAAGAGCCCTGCTTCTTTCACTGTTAGTCACCCTATGTGCGTGAATCTCCAAAAAAAATCTTAACTTCCCTCTTCATATAATTAAAACAATATAATTCTCATGAATTCACCCAAATAGACACTATAATTTCTCTGGCAAGTAATACACAGAAAATAATAATAGATAAGTAAGTTGTAAGCTCTGTTTTTGAGGTGTGTTGGAAATGTTAATGTAGGCTGCTAGGGAACAACGCTCACACAAATGTAGATCCTTAGTCATACTGAGTCTTATTTATGGAAAGTTAATGTAATACGCACACTATTCTTGCTATTACAGAACAAGGTATCAGAGGCTGAGCAGAAGTTCAAACAAATCCAGGAGCAGGTGGAGGGCATTGCACAGCGCCACAAGGATCTCCAGCCACGATGTGCAGAGCTGAAAGCCGAAGCCCAGCAAAAGAATAACCTCCTCAAATCTGGCGAGGTCAGACCTAAACCACAATATCAAACAAAACAAAAATCCTCATGAGTACACCCATTGTGGAGTAAAAGATAGAAAAGGTTGTTAAATTCACTACCTGAACAATGACTCTTTCAGGTCAGTGTGCACAGATACAAGGCCTCCCTGAATGCTCTCGAGAAAGACAAGAAGCAGCTCTCTCAGAAGATAGAGGAGCTCAAGTTGAGGTACCAACTAATGATGAGACTGTTTATAAAGTAATCAATTAAATGTTCTCAAACTTCTCAATGAGTGGGAAAACAAACTGTAAACATCCTCAAATACTAATACAATGCTGCTTAATCATTATAATCAATAAATGTATTGTTGTACGTTTCTCCATTCATTGCTACAGTCGACATGTTGTTATTCATTATCCAATGCAATTATTGCTGTTATGGCCAATGATCTGTTATTGCCAATGTCGATATGATCTCATTCCTATTAAAAATATATCATTTTATTAATTCTGAAAAATGGGCTATAATAGCAAGTCAGCACTGCATGTTCCACCCAGCTCTTAAACCCCTGCCCCCATTACACCTTGTGTAATGGGGGCAGGGGTGATGTTTAAGTGTGTATTGTACTACTGAGCAGCATTTCCCCCCTGTCAATTTCTTCTTTTTGGTTATTTACGCCAAAGTATATTGATGTTGGCACGTGAATGTTTAATTTTGCCCCCAGCATCTGTAATGGAACCGAGGCAGAGAGACAGGCAAGGGCAGCAAATATAGAGAAGCATGAGACTACGCTGGAGAGTTTGAGACACCAGGACGCTACCCTGGGTCAGCAGATTGACCAGTACCAACAGGCCATCGCCCTCACTAAGGAGGAGCTCGGCAAGATCAGGTGGGTTGTAGAGACGAGCGAACTGAACACTTTGCAGTAGGGATTGGAATACTTCTCGAAGCAAGACACTCATAACAAGATTTGGTATTAATGGCCATTGACAGCATACTGTATAGGCTACTACAATAATTCAATATCCGTTTAAGACTGAATCACTAAAAATGTTGAATCATTCTGGTATTTGTGCAACACATTTGCCAATTATAACAAGCAGTAGATGCCAGAATCAGCAGCCATTTATCATAGTACATGTTCCATAGCCACAATTTATTTGAATGTGCGGTGCACACACAGATTAGACACACCAACGGAGACACATGCATCAGTGCTTGAGGTTGGGGTTAGTGTTTCAGGTAGGTTGTTGGTTCAATAGTGTGTCTAAACCAGGGGTCAGCAACCTGCGGCTCAGGAGCCACATGCGGCTCCAGAACACACCCCTAGTGGCTCAGTGGCTGTAACATTATTACATACACACACTGGGGTGATCCACACCAACATAATATGAACATTCCAGTCACCCAAAACGCGTTGCGCTGTCTGACAGTTGCCTGTTAAAGTAGCACTTGGCCATGTCAAAAAAGCCCAGCAGTTATCAAAGGTGGAGCTCTCAATCTGAACCACCCATTTTCAAAGGTTTACTCAGTTTACTATATGTCATTAATATACCTTAGAGATATTGTGTGGACGAGAAATGGAGTTCTGTAAAACTATTTTTTTTAGAAACATTTCTGAAGAAAGGTTGTGTTTCACCATGCTAATGATTTTTCTTTGAGGACCTTTTTTTCTGAGAGTGTGCAAATGGAACCAAATGGACCCGCCAGGGTCCATTTGGTTCGCATTTGCACACTCTCAGGAAAAAACTAATAAAATGCGGCTCCAGACAGATTATGAATTTAATTTTGGGTCGAAAATGGCTCTTTCAACATCTTGGGTTGCCGACCCCTGGTCTAAACTAAAGCCATTGACTACTGCTTCCTTCATCAGCCGAGAGAAAGATGCCCTCCACAGGTCCATTGATTCAAATGCGAGGAATCTACAGACAATGGAGGGCAGCCGGTCCAACCGCCTGCGGCGCTTTGGAGAGCACATGCCAGCGTTCCTCAACGCCATCCAGGAAGCCTACAACAGGCGCCAGTTCCATCAGAAGCCCCGTGGACCACTGGGTAAAACTCACTCCATTGTTCCGATGGGAGCAATTACTATAGTTTGGGCCCCTATGTCGCACTGTTGATTGACGAATATGTCGAAGAGTCGGAAGCATACAACGGGCACTCTGACTGTTCTGTGCTAATCTACTGTATGCAAATGTTTGGTGCTGTCTGATGGTTGCAGAGATCTCTATAAGCACATTAAAGGCACATAGATGTTAAGTGTGTTATTGAAAGGCATCATTGTCATGTGCCAACATCCAAAAGTCAGGCTTTGACACTATCTGGCTAATGTCAACACAATGGCCCTCATTTATCAAAAGGAGTGCAGATTCATCCCCAAATTTCAACGTGGGTTTTGGAGTGCACACAACTCCACCCGGCATATATCAAGCGATCCCAAACAGCTGAGTCCATCCTAATTTCCTTCCTACGATGATAAATGTGACGGCTGAAATCAATCTGGCACGCCCTTGGAAACAGGCCGCTCCTCCCTTTCTTTGCGACATAAACAACTGCAATACGACCAGCAACCATGGTGATGAGGGGGGAAAAAAATAAAAAAACTTTCCACCGATCGCGCTGCTTCCTGCGGCCAGCCAGCCAGCCAGCCCCCCCCCCCCCCCCCCCCCAGCCCGATTGCGCTGCTTCCCGCGGCGCGACAGCCCCCCCCCCTCTTTCACATAGACACACGCAACTCCGTTCGCCGTTGTTTTAAGTAGGCTAAGTAGGCTAAGTAAATAATAGCATGGCATTTGGTTTTATTTTTAGTTTACACTCTCAAGAGCCAACTTTCATCTGGTTACCTGGGGACCACCTGGGACCCTCTCAAGAACCACTGGTGGTCCTCGGACCACATTGAAAACTACTGGCCTATAGGACCAGTTTTTATTACATCGCCTGAATGGAATAGGCTACAGGCTAATATTCTGCAGTGTAGGATTAAATCCATGCATTTTTAGAAAGAGCGCAGCCCCCCCTCTCCCCCGAGTCGGACTGCTGCCTGTGAGTGACCACGTAGCCTAAATCAGAGATAGATAACTGCCAGCAGTGACAAGACAGTTCATAAACTCATATCAACCATATAATGTGATCGCCGGTGATTAATAAATGAATCGATGGCAGGCACATGACTGCAGGAGTGCAGTTGTTACATATTAGTGTGATGATGCTGATTTACAAGCTTTCTATCCTTCGTGCAGACCATAATTGTAGATAGTGAGGCTGTGCGTGTAGGCTATTGTCACTGCAAATAAAAGTGCAAATAAAAGTGGCTTTTATTTAATTCTTTTTTTCATCAGGATTAGGCATTAATGAATAAAAACTTTCCACCGATTGCGCTGCTTGCCGCGGCGCCCTCCCTCTCTGTTTCACACGGACACACGCAAGTTGCCTTGTTTATTCAGTACCTAAGTAAAATAATTGCATGGTATTTGGACCCGCAAGGGTCCACTCGGTTTTATTTTTAGTTTACACTCTCAAGAGTTACATCTGGCTAAACCAACTTTTCATCTGGTTAACCAACTTAGCCTGGGGAACACCTGGAACCCTCTCAAGAACCACTGGTGGTCCTCGGACCACATTTTTTTTTATTACATCGCAGTAAATGGAATAGGCTACAGGTTTGTATTCTGTAGTGTAGGATTAAATCCATGCATTTTTAGGAATAGCGCACGTACCTCCTTCCCCCTCAAGCTTTCTATCCTTCATGCATTGTACAAACCAGACGTAGGCTACTGTAGATCCACATCGATGCAATCTCCCGCCGATCCGCGATCACGACTACCGAAATTGCTCTCACAAGCAGCCTACTGTAGGTCTGCAGTTTATCTGAGTGACTGAGGCGAACGATATACCTGTACTAACGTAGCATATAATATCATTTTAAATAGTCAGGCTGTGCATGTATTTGTCACTGCAAATAAAAGTGGCTTTTATTTTATTTTCACCCCACCGGGATCAGGGATGTAATCTCGCATAATATGCCTTTTCAAACCTATATATTTTTCATCTGTATCATTTATTAGGTTTTATAGCTATTAGGAGTGAATAGATAACTTTAGATACGTTTCCGCAGTTCAGACAATGCTGCTCCGCTTGTTTAGGACAGAAAAACAGGCAAGGACAAATCCTACGACAGCTCCCGACCTGACGTGGGTTTTGTCCGGACGTGGGATCAACTTCAAGTTCATGGTGGGAATGATATATGTCAAACAAGGTGGGAATTCTGCTCTACGCATGTCCTACGTTCATTTTTGGGTGTACACCACGTTGATAAATGAGGGCCAATGTGTGCAGAACGTCCGCGTATTGCTTAAGTCTCCGTTTTCTGTACAGCTTAATAGCGACAAAACCGAAGTCCTCATTGTAGCCCCTGATCACATTATTCCTAAGGTGGTGGACTGTATGGGGCCCCTTAAATCAAATGTACGTCCCAGCATCAGAAACCTTGGCATCCATTTTGACCAATCCTTACATCTTGATACCCACATAAAATCTGTTACCCGGACATGTTTTTTCCACCTTAGGAACATCGCCAAACTCCGATCAATAGTCTCACACACAGAACTTGAACAAATCATCCATGCATTTGTTTCCTCTCGATTGGATTATTGCAATGCTCTCTTTACATGTCTTAGCAAATCCTCCATTGATCGACTCCAAATTATTCAAAATTCCGCAGCCAGATTACTAACCCGGTCCAGTAAATACTGCCACATTACTCCAGTCCTGGCCTCACTGCATTGGCTTCCTATAAATTACAGGGTCAAATTCAAAGTTCTGGTGCTCACTTTCAGAGCTTTACATGGTCAGGCACCAGAATACCTGACTGACCTGGTATCACGCTATGTGCCTAGTAGGGCCCTTAGATCCACCCAACAGGGGCTGCTTGAGCCACCTTGTACTAGGCTGAAAACAAAAGGTGACAAGGCGTTCCAGGCTGTGGCAGCCAATCTTTGGAATTCTCTTCCACCAGATCTAAGATTTGCGCAGTCTGTTGACACCTTTAAAAAGGGTCTTAAAACTTTTCTTTTTAATCAAGCTTTTGTGTAAATGTATATGTTTTGAACTTTTGATTTCACTGCTCTCTGTTTTTGCTTTTAGTTCAATTGTATAGCATCTGTTTTTATTTTTTGTCTATTATTGTGTGTTTTGCTTGTACAGCACCTTGTGAGGCCTCTCTGCGAAAGGTGCTTTATAAATAAAGCTTACTTACTTACTTACTACTTACAGAAAGTGTTAATCACTGTTAATTCACGAGTAACATACCACACATTCAAACCATACGGTACATCGCTGAACATTTTATTAAGAAAAGAAGGGGTAAATTGAAAGGCATGATAGGAATTAGATGTGCATGAGTGCTATAGAAGGAAGGGGATGAGGATGATGTAGCAGGGGAAGGGAGAGTAGGGACTTTAATTTGTCGCATTTTAGAACGGCAACCCTAACGGGAAGTACGGCTGCTATGACGCAATTACCATAGCTGTCAAAATCATTAAGCTCATAGCCATCCGCAACAGCGACGGGTTACCATGGGGACGCGTCTATGCAGCGTGTGTCAAACAGGTGTTGTGGACACGTTAAAGTGTAGGTTCTGCCGTAGTAGGAACGGCTGCTACGGCAAGCAGGTTTATCAATCGAGCACGGATCGAGTTCCTGTTACCGTACTAGAGGCTCGCCGTCATACAGCTTAAAGTCCCTATTGAGAGAATGCGAGCGGCTTGGATGGATCAGTGAGGAAGGTTCGATATGAGGGAGTAGGGCTGTCATTTTCCTTCTAAAATACCATTCGAAATTCATTTCTTTAATATTTTTAATAATCGAATATTATATTTGAATATTTACGTTATTTTAGCTCATTATTTAATATAATATAGCCCAGATATAGCCCATAAAATACTCTGGTAATTAGGCATACCTGTATTCTATGCATTGTCATTGACTGCAGTCACAGCATACTCTGTCCACTAGAGGCCCCCCCTTCACATGCAAATGTGGGCCATTGTGTGCATTACATGAAGCCCCATAGGCCACATCAAAAGCGGTGACCTATAGAAACCAGCACCTTCGAATGATCACGCTATTACCATAAATGGCAGAACATAATGACCACAGTTTCCATGTAACTCGGTCATCACACAGCTGTAACTAATGTTGTTTATGACTGCAGTGGTTTTATACTGAACGCGACTTTTATTAACTTATCTGTACTCTGCTAGCAATACAGGCTACTATAATGCACTGGACTTATTTTTTGCTCTATAAGGATTATTTTGGTCTGAGGGGACGCACACGGTAAGCAGCGGTGCTTCTCGTGAGTTCTCTCTCGCTCTCTAGTCTCTACACCTCTCTCTCGCTGCTACGCCTCCCCCCTCCTCTCTAGGTAGGCTGCTGTTACGCAGCGCTGTCAAGTGAGTAGACGCACACATTCGTATGCAGCGATGGTTGCAAACTTGCAGGCACCGGAAGATTTGTTACATTTAACGGGGGGAATAACGTATGAAACCAAATAAAAATATGATATAGAATTAATTAATTATTAAGGCTAAATTCGAATGGCAATTTAATCTTTCGAATACTATATATTTTTTTTAATATTCGAACGGAATTCATTAAATGAAATTCGATCTGACAGCACTATGAGGGAATGAGGATGAGTGGTGGCATTAAGTGGCGCTACAGAGGTGAGTTGAAGGGAGTGAGGGAATGGAAGGAGCATGGTGGTGGCAAGAATGGGTGGTGTAGACCAGAGCCTTCTAGGGGAGAGTTGCGATATTCCCGTTCACTCCTGTGCGTCAGGGCAATGGCGGTGCTGGAGGAGCAGCAGCGCTGATGTAAAAGCCGTTTGAGTGCACTCGGAAAACCGGAAGTCGATGAATATGAATGGGACTCTATGGATTTAATCAGGGACCAGCAAAGAAGGCACGAAAACAACATGTATTGTTGGCGGTGACCTCGTAAACAAACTATCGATGCAGGCAAATTAAAGAATGCCTTCTGGAGGTTGATTTCGAATACTTTGTCACATGATTTGCAAAGAGTATATAATTATATTGACGTCTTGAAATTGTTAGTGCTGATTGAAACTGGTTTCAAAGCAGGCGATATCGCGAGAATTCACTGAAAAGCTAAGATTCTCGCGATAACAGCGGGGGGTAGGAGTATGCAGTAAGTTATTTAATCAGTTATTTAATCCAGCTTTAATGACTTTATTTTAGTTGTTCTTTAATAATACTACAACATAAACATTACAGAGACTCTAGCCGTGACTGAACAATACTTTAAAACAGTTGTCTTTTTGCATACGTACCTAAAATAGCTCTTATTGCGCCGTTTTCGTTGAAAACAATGTACTCCCAATGACAATTAGGACTGGGACTGCACTCATAGACGAATCTCTGTAGTCTCGTGCACGGTGCTCTGCTCTGGTTTCTGACCCCCTCAATATCGCAACTCTCCTACTAGAAGGCTCTGGTGTAGACTAAGCCCCTGCGGGGTAGGTGAAGGATGAAGGTCAGAGCTCTGGTGGAGGAGGGTGTGGTCTTGATGGGAGACGGTTTCGGGTTCCAATGGGGGTACTGGACCCTGAGTATCTGGCCTGGGGTCCGAAGAGAGAACCATCCGTCTTGGTTGACATCAGAGACAGCGCACTCCGTCACTTCAGGACCCCCATGTGGAACCTGAAAAGAAAAAGGAATAATTTTAGTTTAATTGATTTAAAAGGTGTCAGAACAAGACAAGTTCACTCACTGACTTGTAGAGACCGTCTCAGTGTATGTTACAGAAGTTAACCAAGGATGGAGTATGAGGTAGAGTAGAGAGAAACGGGGTAACAATTTCATTATTTGAAGTGTGGTCTTCCTCCTGAACATACATTGTGCCAATTCCATTAAATGCTTCAGTTGAACTTAGAACAGTGCAGTATTAATCAGAGATTCTGCAGTAACATTATTGGCGGTTTTCTTTTCGTGTAATTTCTGTCTGCACGTGACTGTGGAACCCAGTGCTATATTTATACATTGCGTGCACACACGATGACCAATCTGATTGCAATGCATCAGTGCTTAGTTGTTTTTATTTTCCTTCATTAGGTTACTGTATTCGCCTAAAGGACCCAGAGATGGCCCTGGCTGTGGAGATCTCTCTGAAAGGACTGCTGCAATCCTTTACCTGTGACAACTATGACGATGAGAAGGTGCTCAAAGGCCTCATGTCAAAGACATTCGCTGGTGGCCGCAGGCCAAACATCATCACAAGCGCCTTCCTCCCGAAAGTCCATGACACCAGCAGGAGGTAAGGGCTGCTATAACGGAGCAAGAGTCCTTCAGTGCAAGTGCTAAAGTGCAGTTAGCACTTCGATCTATTTTCAATTCTGTTCCAATAAATTCTTATTTAGTCCACGGCAAAACTTGGAGAATCATGTTTACAAACATGTGAAAAACTCCCAAAACTGTATATCCAGTGATCTGAAAAATGTACTTTTTTATTTCATCACCATCGACCAACAAAGCCACCGCAGATCCAGCCAATAGCTGGTGGAAAACTCTGAGCATGATTTGAATCATATTTTCATTCACATTCCTAGTGCAGAAAATACCAACCAGTTTACATTTACTTCCAAATGCCATTCTGGGCGCATGGTGGCACAGTCTGTAGTGAAGTCTACTCACAGCAATAAAAGCTGATACAAATCATGGTTCAGAAACTTCACAAGCCATTGACTCATGTGGGATTCATAATATTCCCACCGTTTTTGTTTCACTGCACCTTTAATTGCATGTTTTGACCTTTGAAAAAGGAATCCATTAATCCATGCAAGATGTGGGTATACATTTCCCACGCTGATATGGTTTGATGATACGCTCTGAAAATTTGCTGTTAGCCTTCGCAGAAACTATAAAGATTAATAATTACAGTATGTGTGGTGATACTTTATCTATTATTGTCTTTCTAATTTAAATTGCGTGCATATTTGTTGCAGGGGTGTCAACCATCCTGTATATCCGTCAGTGCTGCAATCTCTGGAAATTGAGGACCCGGTTGTAGCCAACTGCCTTATTGACCAGAATGAAATAGAAAGGATTCTGCTCATCAAGGTGAGGAGAAATGGCTCACAGGGCTTAAAGTGTGTGTGTGTGGGGGGGGTTAATAACATGAAATTCAATTTGTGTTATATACATGCTCTTGATTTACGCAGCATTTTGTGTGTGCTGTCCATTAATTTGTGCTATCCCATCCAACTTCAAATAAACATAAATAAAAGGTAAATAATACTCCTGTGGATATTCCAAAGCAACTTTGACTTTGACACCATCTCTCTCTGAAGGACAAAACGGAGGCTCGGCAAGTGATGCAGAGTCGACAGCCGCCTCCGAATTGTAAAATGGCCATCAGCAAGGAGGGGGACCAGATCTACCCTAACCGCACCTACACAACTGATCAGAGAGTCTGTTACCTCGGTGAAGACATGGAGGAGATGATCAGGTCAGCATGGAAAGTGCTCACTCACCTGTTAATGTTGATTATGCTTGCATAATCAAAGTGGATGGTTGCACAATTGCAATTTCGACTGTGATGCATTATTACTTTTACAGCAAATTCTGGATTAATCTTTTCAATAACGCACGATTTAATCTCATTTCAGTTATCTGAAATTGTTTAGTCTTAGTCTAGTATTAAGCCCAAACCACACCATGAGTCGAGACGCAACAAAACCATATTGGCGTTCTTCGCAGTGTTCTGGTATATCCTATTGCATGTCAGCATGTGTATCAATTCAGGTGAGCTTTTTTATCATGGAAAAACGCTACTTTCTATCCAAGCTGTGCATGTGTGTGTCCTGAGTGTGTGCATGTCACTTTACATCAAGTTGACAAAAGGAGTAAAAAAAAAACATTGTGCATTTGTATTTTGTATCCTGTTCTCCAATTTCACCTCATTCTTCCAGACAGTTGAGGTCAGAGCTAGAGAACCAGAAGGCCCATGCTGCTAGTTTCCACGCTCAGATGATGAAGGTGACTGATGATATTAGGCAGACAGAGGCTCTGCTGAAGCAAGCCATAACAGAGCAGAAAAACGTTAAAGTAAGTTTTCTTTAGTCTGTTATTGCTTTCACATTCTTGCCTTTCTGACTGTTTTTCCCCTATGAACTATGAACTATATGTCCAATTGCTATTCCAGGAACGTGCAAGAAAACTGCATTTGGAGCTGAATGAGCTGCAGAATGTAGAGGAGCCACAGTCTGAAGACCTCAAGCCCCTGGTGTGTACTCATTGTTTCCTGAAATAATAGCTCACATGTTTTTTTTTGTTGTTGTTATTTTGCTATTTCCTCTATTCTTGATGTTCAATTGGTTCGGGCAGCTTTTCTGTAGTTCCTCTGCACTTGGGATACTCGGTCACACTCTTAACATGCATTTCAGCACATTTTTTTTTTTTTTTTGTAAAAAAATGATCTGATGATCATACCATTTCCATGATTCATTTAGTGAGCGAGCATCAGCCTGGAATCCCTGGAATGCCGATAGAGTTTATGGCTGCCAATACATTAGCCTGATTTTTGCTGATATTAACTCTTAACACTAACAAATCAAAGGTCTAATTACAATTCAAAAATGTAATAAAGATAACCGAATTGCAACCTTGACGTTGAAAGTGGTCTGCTTTCCCACAGGAGGAAGACCTGGAGGAGCTCATGGCTAAGATCTGCTCTACACATGAGGAGTTGAAGATATCGCTGACTGAGCTGAGCCAGCTCAAGACCGCCTACGAGGAGGCAGAGCAGGAGTACGAACAGCACAAAGAACGGATGAATACCGTGTCAGTGGAAATTGAGAACATCAAGGTACACACTTCATAGTGAATGCTAGCGATATGCTATAATATCTACCAAATCATTTTTTACTTTATTATATCTCCACGGTTCCGGAGCCCACGTGTGTAATTGGGGACTTATTCAGGAGGATTGACTGTTGTCCTCGTATGCTACTACTGTTAATTGTTTAGGACTAATTTATACATTGCTATGTTGTCCCCTTTTGTCCCCTTTTTTTCCTTTGTCCCAATGTAGGAGGAAGTAATTGGGCGTGAACAGGAGGTGGGCAGGTGTAAGCACCACCTGAAGCATTACCAGGATAAACTCGAGGGCCACACCAAAAACATCCAGGACCTCAAAGAACACATGAGAGTGGTGGAACAGGAGCTCCAGGTACTCTTTATGGGTACAAGAGAAATACCCTATTTAACTGAGGTTAATCACAATTAGTTGCAGTACCAACCTAGGTATTTAATTTTAGATGGCATATTTAATACAAACCATGTATTACCATGTTTTAATGCTTATATTTTAAAGTTCATTGTACATTCAACTAATTTGTATGTACCAGTAAATGACTATTGCAATGTTTTTTCTTAATCTAAGTATCTATGATGGAAATATTGGAAATATTTAATATTTTAGAATCTAATTGTGAATGATTTACATATGTCATCTTGTAGATCTGTTCCATTCATTTTACCATCTTGTAGATCTGTCATTTTGGCCTGCTCTTTGACACATTACTTATTAGAGCAAAGTGTAAAGTGCCCTTTGTTGATATTACACAGATCACAATGTATTGGTTTGTTATGGTTAAATCGCTTTCTTTCCCAGACATTTTATCAGTGTTGCCAGCTACTATGGCCTTGCTTGTCTGGGGGAAGGATCCGTCTTTCTCCTGTTGCTGGGTAGGATTGGTTAGAACTACAGTATAACGATTGCATCATCTGCTTCAACTTCATCTCCATTGTATTAAAACTTCATTTCCCGTAAGCCTTTGCAGTAAACGTCATGCAGGAAGTTCATCACATGCCACGTGTATTTCCTGATAACAGAATTGAATATAATGCTTGTCTCCGCCATTAATTCTTTGGGAGAAATGTTTCAACATTTTTGTGCGACGTCTGTGGGCTATTTTGTAATAAATCTTTTTGCTTCTCCCCCATAATGCGGGTTTTTTCATCTATTCCACTGAACTGCCTTGCCGACTGTGTTTTTCTGTGTTTCAATTCATGGGTCCATTTGGTTTCTCAGCTTGTCCTGGTTTGTAAGTAATTTTCAGGGTTTATGGGTATATTTACTCATCATTTTAATCTTTTCCAGGATTACATTTTGAACTATTTCTAAATGCTCTTAAAGCTAGACATTATTTTATGGCAAATTGTACTTCAGGACAGCTAAAAGGTTTTTCTACATTTTGGGTTTGGTCATTATAGAGCTATCGAAGATATACAGTCTTTTCATCATATCAATTATAACAAATTCTATATACGGTCCTTTATCCCAAATCCAACAATTTGGATCCTTCTCGCCTGTTACGAACAAGCGCACTTATTTATCAATCTATCTCTGGATTAAGACTGTCTGCTAAATGTCTAAATTGTCAGGCACTTGTCCACAAAAATGTGGACATGTGAGGTTGGTAACCTGGGGCTGGGGCTGAATAGTTCAGTTATGTTGTGTTACTTTATTGGAGGATATTTAGTATTGGTGGTTGTACTTTCATATCTCACTGTGATGTGCAGGAGGCTGTAGCCCAGGCCACAGAGATGTGTCCTGAGCGACTGGAGGTGAATCGCACTCTGAAGAGCCTGGACACAGAGATAAGCCGTCTCCGGGTTAAGATCACCTCCTGGCAGGACCAGCAAGGCAACCGTGAAGAGATCATTAGGTACGTCACCACTTCTTCCCACATCATGTTTGCTTAACCCATTGTGTCCTGACCCTCGTTTCGAGATTCTGACACCAGATTATACAGTAGTTCCTGACACCAGATTATAGCTGCAGCAACATTCTAGCTTTTGACGCTAGATTCTACAGTAACTAGAGTCTAGTTATTGGCACTAAATGATAGTTTCTGATGCTATTATCTACTTTTTGACACTAGAATCTAGTTTCTGACGCTAGAATTGAGTTTTTGACACTAGATTCTATCGTTTCTGACACTAGATTCTAGTTTTTCTGAAAAATCTGTGTTCCTGTGTCAGTGATGCTGATATATTTTAAGCCAAGGACCACCAGAATTATCCATATTTGGCTGTGGACCTCCATCTGAAAACATGTTGTTCTAGGGATCCCCCAGAAGCAAAGATTTCAGTTAAAAATGTTTGCTTCTGAAATAATGTATTCAAAGATTTGCAACACATTTTGACAATTTTTCAAAAATAGCAGAACAACAAGCTCATGTCGCGCCACTCGGTGGCGCGACATGAGCTTGTTGATCTGCTATTTTTCAACAGATAAAACACCAAAACGCGTTCAGGACACAAAGGGTTAAAGGTAGACATTGCTTGGACTGGTGTTATAGGGATGCAACACCTGTGCATGTGTGATTCTTCAGGCAGTACCATGAGGCCCATAAGAACTATAGGACTGTGAGCCAGCAAGTGAAATCCATCAACAAATTTATCCAAACCATGGATGGGATTGTCACGCAGAGACTCAAGGCTTATGACGAGCTCAAGAGGTTAGTTGAAACCAATACTCTATTCAATGGTGTCTCGGTATTTAAAAAAAAAAGAACTTTTTTTTTAACTAGTACCACAAGGTGGCCACGTAAATAGAGTGTAAACTTTAGTTGGTTTTAGTGTTCACTTCACAGTAAATATACAGCAAAAACACAGTAGCGAGGAAACGCTGTAAAATTTGCCAGCTGAGCAAACATGGTTAAACAATTACCATGCAGAGCACACAGCCAGGTGCGGATGGCAGTATGTTCCGGTGGGGGGGGGATGGTGGCACAGAGTGGTAGCTTTCAGCTCACAACGAACACAATAGATTGTTTGATCAATGATCAATGATCAATCAACATTGAACAGTTTGTAGTTCTGCCCGGCAGAACACAGTGCTCGCGCACTGCTTATGCAGCCCTGGTCTGTGCCAAACTGTCTATACTCTAAGGATCTGGAATTACCTCTGCACTATGGGTTTTAGTACAGGCTATCTGATTGGCTATCTGCTCTCTCGGCCAGATAGCCGACAACTTCTGATTGGCTATCTCGGCTCTAGGGTTAGTTTTCTGCAGAAATAATACAGCAGCTGCCACTTGCGTCATTTCTTGTTTAAGTGCTGTATAAAGCCAATACGGGGTGTGACAAATCACTATATTTTGGACCGAACAAATAATTACTTAATATTGCTGTAACATGCAGTTTTTTCATCTGATATTTGTTAGGCTCAATAAATTGTCATGATTTCTCATGACCCGAGTTGGCTTTGTCAGTTTCTCAGGGCAAGGTGATGGTGAGTCTTGCTTGCCCCATTGTAGTTTGCAAATTAGCATTTGAACAGGATCAGCTCCGTCTTGAGTATGTGGCTGGCTAGATGATCACACCTTTAATAAGTAAGGGATAGCACCCGACAAACCGGTGAGTTGTTTCGTAATAACTGACCAAGGTGCAGCCGAGCTCTGTCATTGGGGAAACAACTCACCAGTTTGAAGTGTGTTATCCTTATCCCACTTTTTACATGGCTTAATACATACATACATACATTAATAAATAACTAATAATTGACAGAAATGGTACCTAACAAGGCTGCTGTTATTTATTTGCAGTTGTATAGGCTACAAGAAGGAGAATGCTCCCCTTCTTGCTACCTAAATCAGTGTTCTTGTTCTCCCCTAGCTTGATGGCAGTTCGTTGTAAATACTATTTTGATAGTATGCTGGCCCAGAGAGGGTACATTGGGAGTATGGTGTTTGATCACAAGATGGAAACTCTCACAGTCTCGGTAAGAATTCTTCATCTGTAATCCACCTTCTTTGTCAAGCATGTACCGTACTCTTAAGACTATAGTGTTGAAGACAAAATGTGCAAAACAAAATGCCACAGATCATAAACGGTGTGCAGTTTCCATAAAAATTTAACACACACATGGCATGCCACTTTTTTCCCCACAACCAGCCTCATGTTTTTCAGTTAGCCCCCCACCTTTGCCATTTATAGACCAACCATAAGGCCGATTTCCACAAAAACATGCTTCTATTATTATTGGTCACATAGATTTCATCCAATCCTCACTGCAAATAAGTACATGTGATCTCTAGTCATGTGATCACAAGTCTGTTGGATTTGGTCCTAAATACCTAAATGCCAAACATGACTCCTGGTGGAGACTTTTCTGAGGGCGAGGGGTGAAGCAATTGCCTTTGTTGTGCATTTCAGTAACCTTATTCAGCCTGACCGCTTGCCAGAAAACATTTGCATTGTTAATTTCAACTGACACTAGACTAACTCCTCTCTCATTTCCCTATTTCATATAATATCTTCATGACTCTTTCCCCATTACATTCAATCTACCTATTATCTATCTGTTTTCCTCCTCCAGGTACAGCCCGGTCAGGGTGGCAAGGCTAATCTGAGTGACATGCGTTCCTTGTCAGGGGGAGAGCGTTCCTTCTCCACTGTCTGCTTCGTGCTGTCTCTGTGGGCAATCACAGAGGCCCCATTCCGCTGCCTCGATGAGTTTGATGTCTACATGGTAATAAGTCTGTTTAGAGTAAATGATTTACAAGCCATTTTACAGTTATGATACTAATGTTGTCTATAGAAATGTCAGAAAAACGCGTTCCTTCCAAACAATATGTCCAGCTTCCTCCCCAGGTTGGCGGAGGGCGTGTAGAGTGAAAAAATGAGTTGCAAAACCGTGGGATAAAATTTAAGAAAAAAAAGAGATGCTCTATCTGTTGAAAACATTTTCAGACAATAATCCAGCCTGTGTATTTTGTTTATCAGGACATGGTGAACAGGAGGATTTCCATGGACATGATGTTAAAGGTTGCCTCTAACCAGGGGAACAGGCAGTTCATCTTCCTCACCCCACAGAGCATGAGGTTAGCTACCATCTATTACATCCCTGTATGATCTCAATATTATTTTGTCACCTTAATTGCAGTACATGCTCAGTACATTACTGAGTACAGTATTGCACCCCAGGACATGATTCTGTCCTTTGTACGTTTATTGAGTCTAAGGATATTTGCAGGATATTTGTGTCACTGCATGTTACTACTAGAGCAACCAGTCCAGGGCTTGACACTAACACTTGCCCGCTTGCCCGGGGCAAGTAAAAAAAATGGTGGGGCAAGTGAAGACTGCTACCTGGTTGCCCGATCGGGCAAGTGTCTTTCCCTGCTTTCTAGCTATCCACAATTCCAGGCTGGATTTGGGAAACAAAACAGGGAAATTAACATACACATCAAAATGACCATTAATCTTCTACATTCTCAAGTTGTGTAGACCTGGGCTAATCAAGATGATTAATTTTAACTCTTGAGAGTGTAAAAATGAAACCAAATGGACCCGCCAGGGTCCATTTGGTTTCATTTTTACGTTCTCAAGAGTTACATCTGGTTAACCAACTTAACTGGGGACCACCTGGAACCCTCTCAGGGACCACCGGTGGTCCCCAGACCACCTGTTGAAAACCCCTGGTTTAAAGCACCGAAGTAGGAAGTAAACTTAAATGCAAAATTTACAATATATTTTGGAGGGGCAAGTGACCATGACCTGAGGGCAAGTAGAACCTGACCTGCACTTGCCCGATGGGCAAGTGCCTCGGAGACCTTAGTGTCAACCCCTGCGTGAGTCCAGGTGTACCGTTTTATAATTGTCATTTTATTTTCTCAGCTCTATCCCCTCTAACGAATCCATCCGTATACTCCGGCTGAATGACCCTGACCGTGGGACGCAGACTCGTGGACAGAGAGACGAGGAGGAAGAAATGGATTAAAACCATCCAACCTGTTATCCAACCTGTTATTGTTAATTCTCTTGATTCACATTAGTTTATTTCCAGTTTCTTTCAGTTGAGCCTTTTACGATGTGTTCAGACAACAAGTTCAGACGTTTATTTAAAGCTTTGTTTTAATTTAAAAGAAAATTATATATGATGCTTTCTTGTCTTTTGTTTTTGATGCTTTTGTTATGTTAATGTTTCAGCTCAGAGTCTTTAAGATGTCTTCAGACAAGTTCAGAAAGCTTTATATTTAAATTTAAAAGAAAATGAAGAAAATTCTTGTTTTTGTTTTAGATGCTTTTATGTTATGCTAATGTTTATTTTGTTCATCCGTTTGTTTGTGGTAAAATAATAGATGAACCACTAAACGTGTAAAATGTTCTTCCTTATTTGAATTGTTCTGAGCATTGAACATGTAAAATGCATTTTCATTTTTACGGTTTCTCTAATCTTAAGCCATAAAATCAATATACGGTAACAGCATTAGGAAAAACTAGTATTGGAGACTACTACCTTCCTAAACAATGTTAAAAGAAGTATACTGTGCCAATGTAAAGACTTCTACTGGGTGCTGTGCTACCACAGTTTGGTGAGGTACAGTAAGTATAGGACAATGTAATTTGCAGACAGGTCTCATGAGTCAAAGCATTCAGAAAAGGTAGAAAGGAGTGGTAAACCTTGAATCTGGAATCTGGTTTTGTAAAGACATTTGCCATTGTAGCCACACAGCCCACTTGGGCCAATAGTCTATAGTTGGTGTACTACATCATGGGTATAAATAATGAAAATGTTCACTACTGCTAATTACATTTATTATTATTTTTTTTCATGACAACTTTGGCACTTCACCAGACATTTCTTATGTGTCTTGGTCTAATAGAGAGATTGGGGACAAACATTACGACTGAGTTGAGCCGCTTTGAGAAACCTCAAGGCCCTCTGGCGTATGTATTCTGTGTGTGTGAAAATACTCTATACAGTATACCTGTAGAGAGAGAGGGTGTGTGTGTGCCCCCCCACTGAGACGAGGTTTTAATAGACCTTAGGTAAACCCTGCCGCCTTGCCACTTTCCAGCCGGGCTTATTCATTCCAATGTAAATATCATGGACTTTACACAAATACTGGTCCATTTTGGAAGCTGTTACCAGACCTTCAAATTCTCTTCCAAATCCATCAACAAGTGCAGTGGAAAAATGTGACTTTTGGTGTTTTTTTTTTAATCATACAGGAAAATGGTGACTTTTGGTGGAGAGGTTTGTCTATCACATGTTATGCTTAGCTGTGATTTGACCATAGCATTTTAGAGAAGGGCTTACCTAAAAGTCTATTCTCATCAAGAGTTTGACCCTAAGGGCAGTCCGGCCCCTGTCCGAGCCTGTCCAATGAAATTCAAGCCCATTCATGCACGTCGACATCCAGGGGCGGATTGGCACATACTTTCCCACCGGGACATTTTGGGGGGGGGGGGGCAGCTGGTTAACCAGATGTAACTCTTTGAGAGCGTAAAAATGAAACCAAATGGACCCTTGCGGGTCCATTTGGTTTCATTTTTACACCCTCAAGAGTTAAAATATTCATCATGTGAATTAGCCCAACTTAGTCTACACAACTAGAGAATGTAGAAGATTAATGGTCATTTTGACCTGTATGTTCCAGGCGAGCATCTAGCGCATTCTAGGTGCATTTTGGAAGTGCCACTAGTGCATTTTGGATTTTGTCCAGCAGGCCACTAGGTGGCGCAGGCCACCGGGAAAACTCCCTGTACTCCAGATGGCCAATCCGCCCCTGTCGACATCCTCGAGTCGACGGGACCCTGGCCCTTAAACAGAGAGTGGCATTCCACTCCATCCCGGGGACTCCACCAACACAGACATGAAGCCAAAAGCTCTGGCCTCGAGGTTGTTTGACAGAAATACAGGAGCTAGGAGTTTATGGACTAAGTATGAACGGCAGGTAGATTGCACCACCGACCAACAACAGCAGCAGCCGAATAATGCCGGACAAAAAGAGAAATGCCACAAGGAAGTCCACTTTGCGTTTCTGCCTGAGAAGTATGAGCCTTTGATAGAGGACGAGACTTTAGCCAGAAGCCGAGAAGAGAAGAAGAAGAAGAAAAAGAAGGAAAAACACGATAAAATGAAGAAGGTTGGTTCTCGCTCTCAATGGGAATTCACGTTCTGCTTCAAATGATTCAAAAGACCCACTTAGTTACTTTGTAAGTTTATCTTTTAGGTTTGCAATGTGTAGCCCAGATGCTTTCAATCCAATCAACATTCTCATCAGTCTCGTTCGCACTTTTAGACCTGCTACACTGGAGGAGATAAGTTTGATCATTAGCTACTATTATCAAAGAGATAATACTTAGGGCTCAATTATAATGTAGCATAAATGACCTACAGTGCAGAGAGAACCCATTGTAGTAATAATATAACAATAAACATAATGGCAAAAATCAGCAAATTTAATTTCCATGCAAGTATGCAGTTCACAAAATATATATTAAACAAACAAGCCAATAAACCTTATGAAAACCTTACTGAGATGATTGAGGACCTACACTATGTTCATAGCCTAATTGACTTGAATTACAATAGAAAATCATCTGAGAGATGTTGACCTAAGTGAGTGTGATATCTATTTTTTCTTTATAAATGTCAGGCTTCCTGTGTTCCACTTCAGCTGGCCTGTCCTTTCCTGTTCAAGGAAAATGGAAAGCTATTGTTTGAACTGGCCTGATTATTTAAGCCAGGAGAACAACAGACCTGAGCCACTCTACTCCCCCCTGCCGTGGAAGCACTTTCCTGTTTCTTGTCTTAATCAGTGTTGCCAACTGCCAAAATCCAAAATGTTCTAGAATGCGCTGGAGCAGTGGTTTTCAACCATTTTCATAACGGGGCCCATTATTTATTCTGCATTTCAGCCACCATTTGGTGTTGAGTTTAGTCTCTCTGACTAATTTAGGAGAAATAACTGGCAAAATGTTGGTCAAAATGGCAATTCTTCTATTATTAGGTAATTTAGATGTTTGAATATAATTTAACTCTTGAGAGCGTAAAATGAAACCAAATGGACCCTTACGATCTCAGGAGTTACAGATCTATTTACCAATGGTCCTTTCTAGGAAGGAAGGAGGAATATATCATTGGAGAAAAAAATGGTGAAAAACGAGGGTTTTATCTCTGGTGCCTGTCAACCAATCTCGCTCCAACTCACCAGCAAAAGCACTAGATTTTCCACCAGGAGTTTTTGGCGCCTAGGGGGCTCTGGAAAAAAGATAAATATAGTGACAAATCTGCCAAGTTGGCAACACTGGACTCTTAATCCCTTCTCCTAACGTTTGACAGAATCTTTGTTGACAAGAGCTCCAAAGTATTTTAAATGTGTGAAGCAGTGGTTCCCAAAGTAACCTCTGGGGGCCCCCAGGGGTCCTTGAGGTAGTTCTAGGGGTGGGAGCCCAACCAAATTAGAGTTAGTTGGAACCAAATGTACCATTTGTGGATCCATTTGGTTCCATTAGTACACTCTTTGACTGACAGACCCATAATGGTCCATTTGGTTCCAACTATAATAGGTCCAGTTGGTTTCATTTGTACACTCTCAGAGTTAATTAACATTGATTTTACATTATAAAGTGGGGTTACAGTGATAGAAATAGGCTACCTAACACATGGGGGATCCATTAAAAATGGGGATTCCTGGCATATGTTTTCAAATGGGGCCTGCAGGCTGATTAGTGTCAATTTGGGGTCCTTAATTGTCACAAAAAGGTTTGGGAATCCCTGGTGTAAAGCCAATAGGCCTGCAATGCATGCATATAGTAGTAGTTTGACAGAGATGGTTTTACACACTGAGGCAAATTTTTGACCTTGTACAGATGGAGGTTCAAGGCCCAATGTCAGCAAGTTCAACTGTGTGACCCTACCATGTACCTCCCTAAAGGAAGTAAGAACATTTATCAAACAGGTGGACAATGAAATGTTACTAACATTACCGTTTTCCCCTTCAGAATGATTGATGATCGTGAATGACTGTGTGTATGTGTGTGCGTGTGTGTGTGTGTGTCTGTCTTTCAGAACGTTGGCAAGGCATTGCGCTCCAGCTGGAAGTGTCTAATGCTCGGTCTTTACAGTTTTGCCCTGGGCTACTCTGCTCCAGCTACTGCTGCTTCTACTGTGCCAGCTTGGTCCACGTTATTTCATCAAGACGGAGCCAGGGACTAACTAAACTATAAGGCATCAACTCCTGTTTCAGCAAACCACAGCATTGTGACCAAAGAGCATATAGCCACTGTTGAACATTTCTATTTTGTTTGTTTTTGTATACTGTAACCTAAACATTGATTCAAAAACATGTACTGTCAATATTATTGCAAAACAAAACTGTTATTTTCATGTAATTTTTGTTTGGCCCTCTGAAATGCATTATTTTGAATGAATGCATTTTTAAATCACAATGTGCGATTGCTGGTCATGAAATGCACAGTATAACATGTAAATAATGTACTTTTGTATGTACAGTAATAGTAGCTACAGAATTCATAAACTTTGGCTTTCTAACACTCTGTGTGTATGGTTAGGCCCACAGCAAAGCATATTTGTCTACACTGTGTAGCTAATGAAAACGATGTGCCTGTAACTCTTTTGTATTTTTAGAATTGTCATGATACCCACTACCCAGCGAGATTGTTTTCTAACAGGAAACACTGAAGGGCGAGGTGTTATTGCAGATAGGTACCAGTATGTGACTGCTTTCTAACAGGAAAAGGCCAAAAATAAACGAGGAGCTAGGTTTATTTTTGGCATTTTCTTTATTTTAGATGGATCTGTGTAGCGAGACAGGGGGTTAAAGGTGAGGCATGTAAGACAAGATGGGTTCGATTCAAACTAACAGTAACTAGTCTAGTGGTCCTCAAATGTTTTGCTCCGCGACACCCCAAAATAATCAGATTTGAACCGGGGACCCTCAACATGACAATGTCTTAATGGAAGAGTTGAGGCATTATGCATTTCCAGTTCCACAGATAAATATTGTGAAAATAGTCAAGCTATATTATAGATACTGTTTTCACGATAAGCTACAAATTAGCTTATTGATTCTATAAGCTCATTTTTAAGTATTAAAAAGTTTAATCTGTATACTATACACTGTACTGAATGTTGATCTGTTTACTGTTTCTTCCTAAAGAACTTTTCTTTTCTGGGGGGTCCTGACCAACTGGTTGAGAACAGCTGCACTAACCCGAACTGTCTAAACAGGAAAAACTTGAGTGAAGGGTGAGGTGTTAAACTTTCAGTGGACAAATGGCCACTTTTACTGTTCTCCAGTAAATTGGATGGTGTGAGGGGCATCTACATGTAACATGTATGAGTGTAGGCCTGCTGAATATTTCTAGCCTAAATTGTCATTTAATTTCACTTCGTTATTCATGCAACGTGCATAGGCCGTGCCTACTGAATATTTCTGCCTGTAACACACTGCCTACTGAATGTTTTTGTTATAAACTGAGCACCGATGCTATATATTTTTTTTTGTTTGACTTTGAAATTCCAAAAGGGCTCACTTTACTGTAATACTTTTTCACAGCTACATTGATAAAAGTTTGAAAATCACACAAGCTATAATGTAAAGCTTATGTGAGCCATCATCCAATATAGCAGCACCCTGATGAACACAATTGGTGTGACACCTGTGTTTATCCTCCTATTAATGTTTGGAAATGATTATACATAACATAAAAATGGTATGTTTATTTGCCAAGGACATCACAGTCAAATTTGACAAACCATATGCATTGCTGGCATGGGTGCAAATCTTCAAAACCTGTTCACAGGAGACGTTTCTAAAATAGAAAAAGCAACATAGCAAAAAGCTCAATTAAACAAAATTATATACTATTAGTAATAAGATCAAAACCAAACGTTAACATTAACTTACAAAACAAGAAGATGATCATTTTTGTACCTAGTCAGAAATAAAGTGAGCAGTTGATTTGATTTCAACCTGTTAAGTGCTCTGTAAAACATGACGTGGATTCATTGGTGAACCCAGTCCAAACTGAAAGGTTTGAGAACCACTGAAGTAGCAGTGATTCTTAACCCCTTTAATTTAACTGAACCCCTTTGATACTGTACATAATATCAATTTAAGGGTCCTTGACATTAAACAGTTTCATGGTAACTGTTTGATACAAGGTATCAAAACGGTTTCATTGAAACAGTTTTGATGCATTGTATGTGTAACATACCTGGCAATAATAATCCAATTCAATTAATAATGATAAATCTATTATATTTTGAGTGGCAGTGATGGCCCAGAATTATTTTTGTTTAATTGGCTTATACGATATGTCAATACTATAACATATGAACCTATTCTGAAGCAATACAATTACAGTTATCTTAAATCAAGATCATATACAATTAATACATTTGAAATTCTAAGGCAATAAAGGCGGTACAGGGATGCAGGTTGCGGTTTCATTTTACATTGTATTCCCTTTATTTTTTTAAGAATCTTAAACCCACATTCATGTGGTTTAAAGCAGTGGTTTTCAGCCATTTTCATTTTAAGACCCATTACTTGGCATTTGAGCCACAGACCACCAGTTGCAAAATTAACATGCAACCACCAGTTGCTTGTTAATTCTGCACACAATTCCATGCTGTATTGAAACGATCAAAAATATATATACGTTATATATTTATATTCTCCAATTGTGTAGACATCTTATAAATTAAGTAATGCAAATATAAGCATATGAGTGTATAATTGGTTTCATTTTGTGTGCCATCATTTAGCTGCGTGGAATCCTCTAAAGGACCACTGAAAACCAAGGATTTAAACCATTACAGGATAATCAGTATACCTGATTAGAACATACTTTTTTTTATTATAAATGAATACACAATATTTATATAAATGCTACACAATCTGTATATCCAGTCATGTTCGGGCATAAACAAGAAGTCAAATGATTAAATTAAGCCTGTATCGTGCATCACGTATACATTCTTTTTCTTTTCTTTTTTTTTTAAATACGCTACACAATAGTTTAGTCCATTTATCATTCGTTAGAAAGTGTCACAGAAGACTGAAGTTCCTTTGCCTTCTTTTCATCCAGAATGAAAGGAGTCGTCACAGTCTTGCCTTTCAGCAGCTTCTCCAGACCCTGATAGACAGAAAAGTGCATGGGTGGGTGTCTGGGTTAAAAGCAGAGCAAGAGGTTTCTCAACAGCTACTTTCCCCACCCCCCAAAAAAGAGAAAACAATGGGGAAATGTAAAACCCCTACCCTCCACCGTAACTGCCTGATGTAACCCTAGCCAGAGTGGTTGAACTCTGAACGATGCACCTAAAAGCTCTAAAAAAATCTTTAGCTTTAATAAATATCTATATATATATTAAAGCATTTATGTTCAAGAACGTTACATTGTATTATTGTATATATACTGTACATAGATTTTTTTTTAATTGTTTTTACTGCAGTTTTCTATTCTTTCTTCAACTTTTTGTTCATGCTTGCTGGTGCAAAATATGAACACATTTTTTATATTTTAACTAAGCTTTTCATTCTGCTACTTATAAAGTCTGGAGCTCCCTCTTGTGGCCAATCTTAGTAGAAACCTTAGAATCTATAGGCCCTATGGTCAAATTGTAAGAGCAGGATATTGGGGATGGGGACAACATTGTCCTGCTGTACATAATATGTAAATGGTTATAGTTAAAATAGTGTTTAGTGTTCCCTGTTTGCCAACACTGAGCCACTTGAGGCAAATCCTGGTAAAGGGATCTGGGAGAATGTTTGTGGTGGTTAATCTGTCAAAAGGTAGATGATAATCCATCCCTTTCCAATTCAATTTATACGTACAATTACAGTCAACCATAACCAACAGAATCTAGTAATATTTCCCATATGTAACTGGGCAGTTTCACCGTCTCACCTCTCCAAAATAGGAGACCAGTGGGGAGATCTCACATTTCACTGGAGTGTTGTCCTCTGCTTTGTCACTGTCACACAAAACACATGATTTTGCTTACAAGTCAATTTAAAAAACGAAACTTTTTTGATGGACAAAACAGATCTTTAAATTATAACATCCCTGTGAGCAGGGTGAGTACAATCAATGTTGCCAACTTGGTGCATTTGTCACTATATTTAGCTTTTTTCAGACCCCCTAGCTCCAAAATTAGTGAAAAACCCCTGGTGGAAAATCTAGTGCTTTTTAGCTGGTGAGTTGGGGAAAAATTGATTGACAGGCACCATTTTTCCTCCTATGACAGTGGTTTTCAATCAGTGGTCCCCAGGCTAAATGATGGACAGTTGGTTAAGCAGATGTAACTGTTAAAATATTCATCATGTGAATTATTATTAGCCCACACGACTAGAGAATGTAGAAGATGAATGGTCATTTTGATCTGTATGTATATATATATATATATATTCCTTTCCAGGCAAGCATCTAGCGCACTCTAGTGCATTTTGGAAGTGCCGCTTGTGCATTTTGGATTTTGGCAGTTGGCAACACTGAGTACAATTATTTTCATTTGAGTGCAGGCAGGGTGTGTCTACAACCTGGACGAAGTGGGATGGACGTTTCCATGATCATCCAACAAGGTGGCTCCGGAAGCCTGGGCCCAGCGACAGTGTTGTGTTAGTAAAGCATGTCTGGCTGTTGTTGGGGTATCCAGGGCTGCCCCGTCTGCGTTTTTTAGGGGAGAAAACTCCTCCTCCCTCAAGACCTCAAAAGCCACAAAGTTCCTTTGAAGAAAAAAAAAATGTTAAATGCCATTGTTACTTGAATGACAACCTAACTAGATGACTACCGGTATTCTAATTTATAGTACAAAAACATTTTCAGTAGTACTCAAACGGCCAGGTTTGTGAGATAATGAGGTCTTTTAGTTAAGTTAATTGTGAACACAGTGAGCGAGATTACTGTGTCTGTGCGCCACACTGCATATTTCGGCATACTGACACAAATATAGAGAACTCCATATGAAAGCGAACAGCGCTTGCACCAGTAAGACATGGTGGTTACTCAAGAACAAGCAAGATCACCAGATGCAGAAACAGTATTGGTATAATTAATACCTTGAGAACTGAAAGGCATCAAACACAAACTTCTCCATCTTGATGCCATTAGGCTTGGTGGGTTTTATCGGATTGCCGTCACTGTCCACAAAAGGTACCTTCTTGATTGCAGCATGTTGCGTTAGTTCTCCTTCAAATTTCCTGTAGGAGGAAAAGTATTTATTGAAAACAAAAAGCAGCCCATGCATCAAACTTGTAGTTAACCACAATTTAACCACACGAACACCAGCATCTCGATTCTGGGGGGGAACATTCACACCAAAATCGCAGGTATACAAGCTTTTTAGGGTTTAGGTGTCTACAGCCCTTGGTGTTCAGCTACAAGAATACAGAAGAAGTAGTGGTACTGTATATTTTGATTATAACATGGCTATGAGTTTTGTTAACACAAAGTAAAAGAAAACACATAATTGTTATGAGATAATATGTTAATCATGACCATAATTGTATTACTGCTTTTATAGCATGGCTACCAGTAATTAGCAGTAAGAGTCACCCACAATTTTAATCCAGTGCGGTCATAATTTACATCATTATGTTACAGAGAACGTCTATTCATTCCAACTTGACCATTTTGGTTGACAACAACCACACCACATCCACAAACTGACAACATCCACACCACTGCTTGGTCGCTGATGCATAATCCAAGATCTTGGGAATCTAATCATTTAGCCACAAATATGTTTAGGGCCATCAGCTCCAGATCCATGTTGTTAAAGCGGAGGAAGGTAGATACCATTTATTTCCTCCAAGAGGGCACCTTATCCATCATAATACTACTCCAGAAGTCTTTAAAAGTGAATGTTTTTCCTTTTAGAATCATAAAATCTTGGGGGGAATGTGCAGTCAGTCACCATAAAGAATGACCAAACATGGCAAGATTGGGGGTACAAAAACAGACAAAACAGGGGTAAAAATCAAATTAAATTTTCCATTTTTAAACTAATGCAATGTTGGAGGTTAACCCGTACCTTTAGTACAAACCAATGGTATGTTCTACAATTCTGTACAATAGCCTTCTGTTCCAAACTTTCCAACTGTGAATTTACAACAAATTCTAAACGTAGCAGCGTTTGCCATGTGATTGTACATGGGACAAAGTTCTGCCTTATTATAGTCATAAAATATGAACACTCCTAAGATTATTCCTTGAAGCAAATAAAAAAAAAACATCTTCAAATTACACTTTGTAGCTGCAGTCTGAGGTGGTTCTGCTAGTTAACTAGACAACACCTTTGCAAAGTAGTAAAATTATACTGTTGTACTTTTTAAATTTGACTCCTGACACAATCACCTCTGTCTTGAGAAAAGAGGCTTTTGAAACGATTTCAAAAACACCAGATTTGGTTAGAGGGGAGATTCACACTATGGTGCTGTGGTAGTGTGAATGCTGCATACTATTCCCGGGAGCAGAACACCCACGCTTCCCAGGACCACATGATGAAGTATTGGGACCAGTTGAAGTATTCGTCGATACCGGTCGATGCAATGTGAAAGCACTGAAGCGAATTCTGCGGGAGAATCAAGGCCAAAGTGAATTATGGCCAGCGGGGTTCAGGCAATCATATTGGGGAACAGTTTGAGTCAAACGGACTCATGTGAATCTTTCCAGTCTAGTGTTTACGTTCTCGGCATAAAAAAAACAACTTTTGTAAGAAGATTCACATTTTCTCTCCAATGTGTCATGCCATGAAAAGCAACCATGAAGAAGGTCCTTACTGTGCCACCTCTTGCAGAAAGGTCCTGGTAAAAAAGTGGTTGCAGATGTTTCCAGCGCTGTAGAGCAAGCCCCCTCCAGGGCCTTTAAGTGCAGCCGTTTCTGGCTGGATCTCGCTGTACTCGACTACCTGGTAGACTCCTCCAACTCTGCACACCACTCCAACCGGCTCTTCGGGATATGCCTTCTGCACAACCTGACAGAAATGATGCAGGGGACATAATTTAAACTGAAATATAGTGGTCACTCATAGATACAGCCCATTCCATGATGTTTTCAGGTTAATGAGCACCTCAATATTGGTCTCTCCTGGTTGTATGCCATATATATCTTTTAAATTACGGTATAATCCTGCCATGGATCAATTTAGAATATCAAAATAGAATTTTAGGAAAGAGCTTTAAGCCATGGAATCTTGAGCAGCTCATACAGAAATTGTGTGTGCTGCTCTGTGCATCTAAACACCGTTATCATTTCCTCCAATAGGCACTACATCAAATCACAATTATCAAGGTGGATTTGCAAGAATGGCATTGTCTCCAGTCTACAGGGGAGGATTATCCAACAGGCCTGCTGGGCCCAGGCTCGGGGGGGCCTGAGCTAGGGGGGGGCTTGAGCATTTGCATGAACAAGATGCTCAAAATCAAGGCCCCTCAGAAAAGCGGCTAACAGTGAATAACACATGCACACAGTCCTTCTCACTCTTACTTATTAACAACAGGTGTATTAATTTGTGTCAATAAAATAACCCCCAAACTCCTAAACTATCGTGATATGGTAACTTACTTTAAGTGTTTATATAGTTTGCATTTACAGTATTTGGCTAATTTGCTGTAAATCCTGCTGAAATGCAGGTGTATATTGCAGGCCTGTATGTCATAACTCTAACACTGGTGTGTGTAGAAACACCAGTAAGAGTTACCAAAGCACCGAAGCCATTTTCTTCCGCATCGGGAAAAAATAGCTTGGGTGCAGGGGCATACATGCCCCTACATGGTAGATATTACTATACCTTAGCTCCACAGTCTGCCCCTTTGCTGACACAGAATCCTATGAAGAGTGGATCGGCTATTTTGACCAGGATGTTGTCCACACAGTAGACATGGAGATATTCCACTCCTCTCTTTGTCATATCCTCCAGTACCTTGTTATCCATGACTGCCCGGTACAGACCACCATTACCATCTGACAAGAATGGAATTAAGTCAACTTACTGTACAACAAGACATTTTTTTTAAATGGAAGAACAATGATGATGTTCGTATGCAAGTGCTTCTTAAAACTGATCAATTATATTACATTATTTACATACATTACATTTAGTTTGACTTGGTTCCACAGCTTAACATTGTGAACATCATGATGTTGTACGCTGATAAGAGTGCCCTTCACTTCACACAGGTGTGATTATTTCAGAATATAGTTTCTTAATTACCTTTGATGTAGTAATGTTTGCTTTTTCGTTATTGTTTATTCTTTCAGGTATTTAAAAAATGTCTATGCTCTTTCTTCTATCATTCACTCTCATCTGAATCAAAGCAGGTGGGGTCCCAACTCATGGGTTGAGAAGCATGAATATTGGACCATAATGATCTAGTGATCTGTCTGTGCCACAAGGCAGTGCACATGCCACACAACCACTTGGAGGAGCTACAGTATGTTTCTATTTTTGCTGTGGTGCAACAAATATTTGGAGAAACCTTCCTTGGTCTAAATAAAGAAGCACTCAATTTATTTCAAGCAGCAGGATACAATGGCCACATTCAAATGATGGAAATAACCAGCCTTGAGTAATATGGCCATGTTACATATTTATGCATTTGGTTCCATCTTGTAGACTCTTGTGTGTTAAATTAAAATATTTCTTACTCTGTAATGTAAGTGTCTACATCAAGCTAAATTATACTTTTTAAGGGCTTTACAGACGGGGAGTAAAAAAAATCGCGCCTTCTAGTTCATTTTTAACAGGACCGGGTTTTGTGCTCAGAAAACGCTGCGCGGTCGCTGTTCGTTATGTGCAGTTTGTGCACACACCCACAAGTTATTTTAGACTTAAATCCTGTGAGCTTTTTTTTTCTCACAATGCAATTCTCGTCTCTCTGAACTGAGTGCCACGGTGGAATCGCCCCGATAGTGTGTGTGTGCGTTTCAGGCAGGTATCAAACTGGCTTCAGTCAGCTTGTAGGCAAAGCAGCGTTATGTGACATAACGCTGATATTTTAGTCCAGTACTCAGAGGAGCACCTGGGGATGTTACTTGGTGCTCCCAAAATGCGGTGACTCGCATCGCCGGGCCCTGGGACCCCTTTTTTACACTCCGTACAGCACGATCAATGTACAGTATTACAGTACAGGGCGATAGTTTGGGCAATAGTGGCTAGCCTAGTAGTAGTACTACTTCCTGCATTCTACATCCATTCAAATACTAGTAGTATTTTAGACTTTAGTTAGAATTATTTCATTTTCAAGGCTTTTTTTTACTGGCCCAGTCAAGCAGTCATTATGAGCCCCAGCTGTGTGGTGCTCAAAGGAGCTTTCCATCCCTGGATTGACAGCTCATTGTAGGATTTTTGGTGCTCCTTAGCACCGGAGCACCACTTATGTGCACCCCTGGTTATGTCAGTATGTCAGCCCACGCCTCATTCACCGCGTGGTTCAGATGGAAACCAATGGGAGAGAAGCCATGATTCGAGGAAGAGAGAGATTGTAGTTTTTTCTGTTGGCAAGCGAGTAAAAGAGACTGGATAGTGGATACAGATAAGATTATGCACAGAATTGACAGCACTGGGGTGCTTCATTGAGTGTTTTAGAGAAGTTATATTATCATATTAGGGGCTGATTGTTATTTATGCACTAGGCAGGGTCTGTGCAGATGAGATTTCGTTTTTATTTGAATTAATGCACCAGGGCATCTGGTGCATTGGAGAACTACACTCATATGTGAGGATTTCCTCATTGGCTTATTGCCACCACCCAGATCCTGCAAAGCATTGTGGGAAATGGAGGTCCTGACGCATAAGTCATTAGGGCAACAGGGCATTATGGCAAGCTTTAATGACTGAACTGTGTGAATGAGGCCTCACTGTTATTGGCTGTCACTCACGCCCACATTCAATCAGGTGTTCTTTATAAGCACTCACTAATCTGACTTCATGTCCCTGTTCAGATGCCACGACCCCGATTGTGGTCTATGTTCTGTAATATGTTGAGTACCTGTGTGGTACATGTATTTGGAGTAAATTACGGTAACCATGTTTGTGTTATGTCTTCTGTTAGGCAATGCTCAGGGGGGTTGTTGATATCAGAGCTGTGTCTCGGTGCACAGAAATCCAAATGATATAAATGATATCAGACCTACTGTATGTCTCGGTACATCTGATATCACATGAGCATAGCCACACCGCCATATTAACATGCAAAAGCTTTGTAATAAATGGTCTATGGTCATTCTCAACCGAAGTGTGTCAGTGAACTATAATTATAATCTGCATCACGTACCTGGGGCCATGGCTACCTTTCCTTTACTCTGCAGGATGATCTTCCCATCAAAGGTCACTGCTGGTATCATTCTTTGCTCAAACATAATTATGTTTGATGGCTCCAAGCCAAAGTAGTTATTTTCCTTGAAGAAATTCTCAGTTGGTTTCAGGGTGAATTCACTGGTCATTATGTACCTAATTACGAGGAGGAGAGAGAGAGAGACAAATGTAAATATAGAAAACCATCATTAAATAGCCTACTGCACATTTGTGGATACAGACAGGTCACACACAATCTTACCAAGGAACGGTGCATTTTGAACCATGTTTTAACGTTGCCAATTCCTGTATTTTGCGGATGCGCTCTGCCTGGAGCTGGTACAGGGTTTTGCTGCTTGGGAGCCCAACGTCATACATCCCTTTTGGGTAAGACACCCCGAGGCGGGTCCCCTGGCCACCGGCCAGAAGCAGGACTGCAACTCGATTTTCGGAGATTTGCAAGAGTCCTGCAGTACAACACACATCAGTGGACCATTTTTTTTTATCACAACCACTTCGACTGTATTCAGGAGCATTCAGTGATTTATTTGGGATAATAACCATTGTTTGGTAACAACATATGCACATGCTCAAGCTCTACAGTGTGTGTGTGTGTGTGTGTGTGTGTGTGTGTGTGTGTTGGGGGGGGGGGGGGGCATGCAACAGGACAACAGCACGTGCACCAAGGCCTCCCCTGCTTGATTGTGATTGGAGGAAGCCGCCCTCTATGCTGATTGAATAGAGATAGTTATAGGGAGGATTGCCACAAAAATACATTTAAAACATTTAAAGTGAAATTGAATATACATGAATACAACTATGTACTACTATAATAGTACTGTATAAATGTACTATAATGCAATGCAGATCATTTTAAATATAAGCACTTTAATTTGAGATATCTTGGGTTGTTTTGGCGTGTTTGGTGGGGCAGACAGGGCATTTAGGAGGGCATTGCCCCCCCCCCCCCCCCCATGCCCATGCCTAGATCCGCCCCTGCTGCACATAATATAAAAATGGTACCAAAAAAATCACCTTCATTTTGCCAATCTGCCAGAGTAGCCCCGTCGCTTCTCTGGATGCCGCCGACAAACTCCTCCGGCAGCGGTTCTAGGTGTTGTTCTACTCTCACCGACGGACCACCAGCTGCAGCTTTTGAGGCTCTCTCACAGTGGGCTCTTAATTCACTGAGATCTAACAGAGACAGTTCACTGAGCAAAACGTCCCGCTCCTCTTCAGTCAGCTCGGACCAGAATCCCAGGACGTGAGATTGACCTGCATTGTCTAAATGCAGCTTGAGCTCCTCAAAAGAAGGCATTATTGCGTTACCCTGTTGGTCAGCCTGAAAAAAAAAAGTAGCCCAAAACGAACTTTACCAGGATGGAACTACTTGTTGTTGTACCACTATTCCGTCAGGTATTTATTATGAAGAGGAAGCGACGGCCCCTTTTTCGTGACGGACTCGTGACTAAAGGAGGCAGGATCAGAACAAGGATGTTGTCTTGTGATACTTACTGCTGACATGCTGGCAAATGTTCTGCCGAATATGTTTATAAAACACAGTCAGGATCGTAAAATGTCTTGATTACTTGCCACCACAAAAAATATTTTATACTGTGCTGCTACTGCTACTTGATCTTCCCGTTTGTGGTTTGTCGGGACTGAGCACGAGACCGTTATTGTGGCTGATACTGCACTCCTATAAAAAACTGTCAGATCAGCTAACCAAACCACGAACTAAAGTAAGTATCACATAATGCAGGGGGTTTCAACGTTTTTGATACCAGGGCCCACTATTTATTTAGCATTTGAGACATGTTGGACCACGATTTGAGCACATTTTAGCCCCCCACAGACCCTCCCAAAGGTTTATTTTGTCCACAATATGGATTTGGGAAACAAAACAAAACAGGCAAACATACAGATCAATATGACCATTAGTTTTCTAGTTGTGTAGACTTGGGCTATTTCAGATGATGAATATAACTTTATGGACCCACAAGGGTCCATTTGGTTTCTTTTTTACGCCCTCAAAAGTTACATTTAGTTAACCAACTTTTCATCTGTTCAATCAACTTAGCTGGGGACCACCTGGAACCCTCTCAAGGACCACTGGTTGAAAACCATCACAAGCAGTGCATATCCACAGTTATCTGGCTGTTATGTTTATATTTGGCTTCATGATGCATTGGGGAGGGAAAAGTGAGGCAAAGAGCAAACTTATTCCAGCCCAACCCCCAGAGCAACACAAGTTCAGTTGTCCTGCTTTCAACTCATGCAGTCTGGAGCTGGATCAGAAACAACCGAACAAAAAAATTAAGGCAGACAAGACATAACACTTTTTAACCTTTATTTATTTAAATTTGTTTCAAATAAAAGTTGAAGATAGAAGATATTATTTTACAGAAGTTAGTACAGTAGACTATTTGCCGCCCCAATGCATAACACTGCAACAATGCAGTACTTTGGTAAAATGAGGGATGGCATTTCTATTCACTGTATTATCCAGGCGATTTCAACATCCTGATGCTTTTCTTCTCTAAAACCTGCTCTTATCGGCCCATTATGAGAGAGACTACCATAGACCAACCCAACTTGCAAGACCCTATAAAAATATGTGTAGATATACCTGAGTGAACCTTTTTGCTATAGGCAAAGGGCAAAGGCTGGAAAACATTAGAGTTGTACAACCTTACATCAGGGGTTGACACTAACACTTGCCCGCTTGCCCGGGGCAAGTAAAAAAAAATGGTGGGGCAAGTGAAGACTGCTACCTGGTTGCCCGATCGGGCAAGTGTGCAGCTTAGTGCGCTATAACACAACACAAGATAAATTTGTCTTGAAGGCAGTCATTGCACTCTGCCTCTGTGTCTTTCCCTGCTTTCTAGCTATCCACAATTCCATATGCACATCAAAATGACCTAATCTTCTATATTCTCTACTTGTGTAGACCTGGGCTAATTAAGACAATGAATTTTAACTCTTGAGAGTGTAAAAATGAAACCAAATGGACCCGCAAGGGTCCATTTGGTTTCATTTTTACATTCTCAAGAGTTACATCTGCAAAATTTACAACATATTTTTGGGGGGCAAGTGACCATGAGCTGAGGGCAAGTAGAACCTGACTTGCACTTGCCCGATGGGCAAGTGCCTCAGAGACCTTAGAGTTATACAACCTTACATCTTGTAATACTGTATCACAATGTGACTGTCACAGCATCCAGCTCTGCTTGCATGTCACCTAATGAGAGGAATCTGCGCAACTTAAACTCAAAGTCAATGGGATGGTCACTCGGATGCCTGAAGGTCCTGGTCATGTTGTTGGCCAGGTAGGGAATGAGATCACAACTCTCTTCAAACAATGCCAACTTCTTTTTGTATTTCTGATGGACGTAGTCTGAGCTTTTATGGTTGAAGGCTGGGGGGAAAGTGAGAAAAGGATGGAGACAAACAAGAAACGGAGGCGATTAAAAACCAAGAACCATTAACCAGATTGTTAGAAAAGAAAGCAAGGGTAAAATGTACCCCAATGACCGCTGACCAACACTGCCACCCTGCCACTAAGAAATGTGTTAAATGACACATGACTTGGACTCAAGGCATCACTTAAGTCTCATTTACCTTTCAGATAATAGGCCATATAGAGCAGTGCTGATCTTTGCACACTCATATAGGGATGCTTTGGTTTGCGACGCCCAACAGCCGTCATGGCCTTGATGATTGCTTCTGCAACACCCTGTCATTTGGGGGGGAAAAAACCTTGAGTTGGATGTTCAGAAGCATAGTGCAATTCAGCAATGACATTAAAATGTTGTTTGCAATACAGGTGTATTCATTGAGTTCAAGTTTCACCTGTTGCAAATAACCCAGCATTGGGAGGGAAGTAAGTTGCACTGGCTCACAAATGGGTGGAAGCTTAATTGGTAGCTTTTGGTCCCAGTAGATTTCAGGCAGCCTGTGGACAATGTATAGTTTTGAACACTTGCTAGTCATTGTCAATAGGCTCGCTGTAAAACACTTACCATGTCAAGAACTCCATACCTGAGAAACTTGTCCTGTTTACGCTCTGTCTCAAACGTGTAAATCCGTTCCCTGTATTCCACAGCATATTCTATGTTCCCTCGAATCAGGGCATCGTATCTGCAGAGAGGTAAATCTGCCATCAATACTGTGCCTATGATCAGATCATGGCTTCACTGGACAAATTAGTTTAAATGTTCATATGGTTTGATTAGTGATAGTTGAGCACATTGTAGAATGCATTGTTTCTCACTGTGCTTTGTCTCCAGAGTGAAGTGCTTTGTGGACGGTGTTGCAGCATACCTTTGCTTTCCATCCAGATAAGTAACAGGGCAGAAACCCTTCATTTCAAGCTGCTGTGGGAACCGCTTTTTCACCTGAACTGCAGTCAGCTTTCTGGGCAGTAGGTGGGGTGGGGGCAGTGGGTATGGGCAGCCAGGGCTGACAAACTGATCTGCAGTGGCCATGAACCGCTGTGGTTGAGGAGAGAAAATGTGTTACTGTTGTTGTTTGATTTTCCTTTAATAAGTACACATCAAATAAAGTAGAAAATCCTTACTAGGGTAATCTTAAATAACAATTGACCTGGATTTCGATTTTTATACAGAATTTGTATGTGTTTTTCTTCATGAAGTCTATGGACAATCACCTCAAAGTGGTCTCTGCAACACATCCTGTAGTAGTGTTTCTTGTACTCAGCTGCCAGTGCAAGCGATGCAACGCCTGTGGAATCCACTAGGTGGTGATGCAGAGCCAAGCAGACTGGGCAATAGTGGCCAAACTCACCCATTCTAGACTGCAGCTCTTTGGGGGTAATGCACAGCCTATAAATGCAAGCCGCTAGGCCTGCAGAATTAACACAATTAATAGCTCTTAGTTGAACAGAGATGGATTTAGTTTGGTTAATGTTTTTCCATGATTATGATATTTCTTACTTTGTACAATGGATAATTGAATGGCTATGGCATGTAGACTGTTGTTAACGATCAGTATTTGGACCCATATCAGTTAAAATGAGGCAAAATCACTAAAATAAATAACTGTTCATTTATGATATTATGAACCTGCATATGTTCAACGTCTTTCAAATAATAGAAATTACTATATATCTGGAATGCAAATGTAACATTGAGGTATATGTACAGTACTCTATGTGTTTCAACATGTCCTCCTTCATAACATACCGCTGCGGTTTCTCTCCAGGTAGCTGCAAATGTGCTTCATAGAGATGCAAACCTCCTCTATAGCGTGGTTCCACACCCACCATTTGCTCCTGAATCCGTCTAGCAGGACCCAGTTATCGTACTGCTGCTGGAAGTATTTCCTTACACCCTCTGCCTCCTGCTTGTAGTGGGAGTTACGGATGTGGAGGATCTCAGGGCTGTCATGCATCAGGTGAGGCCTGACGGAGTACAATGTTGCATTGCTATGTTTATGATTTCTAAATTGAATTATGGTGATGGCATGATGTCAGTAGAAGTGAATTATATGGAACATGAACACATTTAAGCAGTCATGATAACGGTTCTGTTATAGACGTGAGATGTTACAGTGGGTTCTCTCACTTGTTGGGCTTCATCTTGTCGACCAGGCCTCTCTTCAGCACCTCCACCGTGTCAATAGACAACTCCACTACTATCATGGGAATGATGCTCCGCGCCTCCATCAGCTCTGCCTGTTTACGCGTCACAGGGAAGCCATCCAAAACATAGCTAGAAGAAGAATAAGCTACATTGGCCAACGTTGTATCGTCCTCTTCTAAGGAATAACTTAACAGACAGGGTATCATGCTAATATCAACTTTTTCTCATTTTAACTATGACAAAGTTGTGATAACATTCGAAAATGCAAACATATGGCTATATAAAGCCGTTTCAATGCTGTTTCCAGTCGGAGGACACTCTTCTGAAAAACCCCTCCCACCAGCTCGGAAAAGCCCGACCCAAAACAGCGCGTCACCAGTAGAACACGCTGACGTCACACCTCTAGGAACACATAGGAACACATGTTAAAAACTCCTCGGAATTCCATTATTTTAGCGTCATGTTAATGAAGTAAATAAAAATCTTTTTTGGTTAGCATGACCAGGGACGGCTATACTATGCGCTCGAGATTTTTTGTAAATAATCCGCCAGCCGATTTTGCATAATCTACTGGGAAACACGGCTGTGCACGGCTCGCATTTCTACACAGGCTTGGGGGGCGTGTCTTTCTTGAGTCACTGTATCCAACCTCCAGCTGGTTCCAGCGGGCCACGCTCGCTAGCCTGCCCATGAAGAGATTACCTCTCTTGGGCAGGCTAGTGAGTTTACTCTGTGTCGGTATGGGGGGGAAATAGACAGAGTTGCGATATTGAGGGGGCAGAAAATAGTCTGGTTACGTGGTTCATGTACTTGCGCGAGCCCATAGACTCTAATGTATGTAGTAACTTCTTGGCTGTTTGGCTTGATAGCCTAGTAGCCACCTAGCAGTGGCACCGGCTTAGCGGCTACTGCTACTGCTAGTACCGGGCTGTGATGGCGGCGGCTGCATCCTCTCCCGAGCCCCCCGCTCGCTCTAGCCCTATCGTGTGCATCGAATGCCGCATGCATAGTTACGACCCCACTACTTTTGGAACGATGGGTCTGTGTAACAAATGCAATGCGATCTCTGTGCTAACGGAGAGGTAGCCCCGTTCGTGACACTCTCATCTCGCTGGCGATGCTGACTACAGCTACGAGGAGTAGCATCGCCAGCGAGATGAGAGTGTCACGAACGGGGCTAACGGAGAGGCTGATCGAGCTGGAGGCTCTGGTTAAAAGTGCTAGCGGTGGTGCGGCTAGCTCGCCCACCGCTCGCACCCGGACACAGGGACGCCACCGTGGGGACACCGTGGGGACCCCGATCAGCCGCGGTCCGCGGCTGATCGGGGTCCCCACGAATCAGATCGTGACGGCGGCTGGGTGACTGTTACTGGAAGGAAGCATAGTCATACGTAATTTTCTCTGCCCCCCTGCCAAACATGATCAACAATGACATGTATAGCCGTATGAGTCAATTCAACCGCTGGTTGTCTAGGTGGTGTCCAGATAACAACGTGGGCTTTATAAATCATTGGCAAAGCTTTGAGGGGAAAATTGGTCTGATAGGGAGAGACGGCATACATCCAACTTGGGACGGTGCGAGGCTCATCTCTAGAAACATGGACAAATCTATAAACAAAGACAAATCTATAAATAAAGCATGACAACCCAGAGTTGAGACCAGAAAGCAGGGTTGCGGTCCTACACTCTACCCTGTGCTTCCTCTAGTGCAGCTCCCATCTCGGAGCGGAGGGACGGAGCAGAGTGGGAGCTAGAAGAACATTAGTTAGTCTCTATAAAAGTATTATTGTCGCACCTCGATCGCAACGTGTGTGTGCGTATGCACCAACGCACATGTGATCTTGAAGATCATGACAACTAAGCAGCTGATCGCTGCCAAATATAATTTAATTGTATTGTGTTTGGGTAGGCTATCCTACTACTATGCTATGCTATGCTACTGTGGATAACTTTAGCCGGAAGCTCAGCTGCACAACCTGCTCGCAGAAGTTGGCCGAGCGTACCACTGTATACGTCACGCAATGGCGCGTTCGGCTCTTTCCCGAATGCAACTGCTTTTCAGGGAAGCAGGGGGGGCGCTCAACTTCTTTCTTCAACTCTGCCTATATATTGTATTTTTTCTGAAACGACTTTTTTTCTGGACATCTTTAGGGGGTCATTGATAGATATGCGTCATTAGTTTTTAAAGGAAATATCCGTGATACCTACTCTTTAACATATACGGCTGTAAATGGATCTTTGTCATCATGAATAACTCCCTTTCCCTTTACCCGCGAGTGCTGCAGACTAATCCCAAGAGCGCCACCTCCAGGCACTGAATGGCCAGTTCATCAGGGACAACCAGGCCCTTGGAGAGGAGCTCCTTCATCTGAACGGCCAGGTCTGTGTGCCCCTGAGAGTTCAACACCATGCGCATCACCACACCGATGGACAGTCGCGCCAAGCCGTACTTCTGAGCAAACTGCTGCGCCACTAGAGAGAGACAAAAAGCGTCAAAATCATGTCAGCAGTGAAAGAGTGAATGAGAGTTCATTGCAAGAAAATACCATATCTCATTTCATGTTCTGCCAGTCTAACCTGTGGTTTTTCCGGATTTGGGCGGACCGATGACAGCCACTTTGAGGGGGAGAGGCAGGTTGGGCTTACTCTGCTTGAGGTACTTAATGGGGTTTAGCATGAATGCGTTGCGAGTCTCGTTGGATGCAAAAAAGTAGATGTACTGGTGGAAGAGTAATGCATGTGTCATATGGAGTGGCCCGCGCAAATGCTGGATCCGGTCTCCTTCTGCGTACTAGACAGAGAAAGAGGTGGGACAGGTGGAGGGAGGAAGGGGTAAGCGTACAGTGCTCAGCAATAACATTGGGGTAAACCAGGGGTCGGCAACCCAAGATGTAGAAAGAGCCATTTTAGACCCAAAATTAAATTCAAAATCTGTCTGGAGCCGCATTTTGTTTTTTTCTTGAGAGTGTGCAAATGGAACCAAATGGACCCACCAGGGTCCATTTGGTTCACATTTGCACACTCTCAGAAAAAAGGTCCTCAAAGAAAAATCATTAACATGGTGAAACACAACCTTTCTTCAGAAATGGAGTTTCTAAAAAAAATAAAGGAGTTTTACAGAACTCCATTTCTAGTCCACACAACATCTCTAAGGTATATATGTGACATAGTAAACTGAGTAAACCTTTGAAAATGGGTAGTTCAGATTGAAAGCTCCACCTCTGATAACTGCTGGGCTTTTTTGACATGGCCAAGTGCTACTTTAACTGGCAACCGCCAGACAGCGCAACACGTTTTGGGTGACTGAAATGTTTATATTGTTTTGGTCTGATCACCCCAGTGTGTATGTAATAATGCTACAGCCAAGGAGCCACTAGGGCTGTGTTCTGGAGCCGCAGGTTGCTGACCCCTGGGGTAAACATTAGTAAAACAAAGCTTGTTACTACCAATCGGCTCTTTGGGTATGTCTTCTCACCATGACGGGGTCCCAGCAGCCAAAGGCACTGTGGACCTTGTATGAGAAGTGCAGCAGCTTACGTGCCAGCCTGTAGCTGATAGGCTTGCACTTCTGGAAGAGTGACTCCCGGTTGGCCAGCAGGGGCTGGATGTTCTGCAGCAGCAGGTAGCGTACAATTCTTGGCTTACGTGCTGCATTGATAGACACTCTGGGAATATTCTGTTCGTTGAGGAGCTCCTGTACATAATAGAACAAATGGAACAAACAATTGTAAATTAAGCCTATGTTCATTCTGTCTAAGGAGTATTGTCTGAATAGTAGAAGCCGTCTTGGTCTGTAGAAATACACTTGGAGCTAATGTACAGTAACTCTATAGTGTGGACCATTCACTATAGTATGCGTGTTTCAGTACCGTCACGCTACTGAGGCTGTTGTCGTCTGTGTCAAAGCGTTCTCCTATCTCCATCTCCAGCCTCTCAACAGCCGCTTCCTCTGTCTCTTCACTCTCCTCGTCGTCCTCCTCTTCCTCAGGCGGGAACTCAAAGTGCAGCATGGCCTCCACCTCTTCTACCCTGGTTTCACCTTCTTCCATGTCCTCCTCCTCGTCATCTTCATCGTAGTCATCCCTCAGCTGTGAGTTTGTAGAGTCAGTATAGGAGATTAGAGGACATAGGGAAAGTGATGAAGGCTATGCAGGTGACGTGGAGGGTGATGATGAAGGTAGTTCTAAAAAGATGGCCATGGTTACCTTTGATGATTTGCTGTCTGGCTCAGCCATGAGTTCAGACCTTCTCTTAGCAATGGCCTCCTCCTGTCACAGAAACGGACAGACTTGTGATCTCTTGAGCAGAGAATTAACCACGTGAACCGGAATGTGATAACAGGCACTTGGTGAAAGTGAAGAAAACGTGGTGGCTAAGGACAGACCCCATCTATGGAGTCCAGTATATAGGTCTATAGTATAGGGTTTTTGTTTTTTTAATGTTTTTCATCCCACGATTTAGCAACCCATTTTTTCACCCAATTCCAATTCCTAATGTGATCCTGGGCTCTACACCCCTCCACCAACCTGTAGAGGCAGTGGATATGGCCCCATGCTTCCTTCAATGCATGAGGAGTGAGGAGCTGCCTTTTTTTCACCTGACAGGGGGGAGCCAACGTGAAAATCACAGCTGTGACCTCAACTGTGGCCAGCTACATCTGACCTCAAACTGTATTTGTTTTTGTAGCCATTTAAACTGCTACAGTATGCACTTTGACAATGACGGTTGTAGCCACAGGTTCTCATACCCGTATTTTGTGACGCAGATCACGGAGGAGTTGGCGCTGTGTCCTACGGTGATCGCGTCTCTCCCTCCAGGCCTGCAGGCGAGTGGGCAGTAGTCGCTTCACTACGTCGTCCACCTCCAATGCCATGACGATCGCAACGTCAGGGAAGAGCCGCCGCTGGACCATGTAGCTCACCTCATCAGCGCTGCGGGGGACGCCCTCCAGGATAAAACCTGTGGACCTGAATTACATTATAGCACACAGATTAAAGTAAGTACTAACCAAAGGGTGTTGTAGAGGGATTGTGAGAAAGAGCACAAGATGCTGGGCAGAGGATGAAAGAGTAACTTTACTTGTATGGCTCTTGTTCCCAGTACGGTGCCAGTAACCTATCCAAGATCTCAGTGGCCAGTGAATCACCATCAGACAGGTAGGATTTGATGGCTTCCTCCTCTTGGGTCAGTGTCAATTCCTGCCAGGCGTATACCCGCACATGCAGACGCATACACACACACACACACACACACACACACACACACACACACACACACACACACACACACACACACACACACACACACACATCATATTGGCAACAGGAATGGGTTTCAGGTGTCACGGCTCACACAGTGAAGGACATGATAATGTACAGTACCTCAGCAGGTTCACTGATGCGAGCATCCTCTCTCTCCTGTCCATCATCTGCTCTGACTTCCTTTATCAGGGCATCGATGTCCTCCGGAGGGTCCTCTGGGGTTTCCAGCTCATCAGCACAGAGCACACGGCTGTGCGTCTTGGCCAGCATAAGCTCTTGGAGCTGCTCCCTGAAGTCTATATAGAAGATGCCCAGTTGCTTGGCAAGCCACTCGCCATGGGTGGTTTTGCCAGACCCTCTGGTACCCAGCAAAATTACTTGCAGGGCGGGAGGCTTGATTGGTAGAAAATGGTTGAATAGTTAGGAAATATTTCATTCACATCTTTGCCTTAATCCGTTCTATTTTTTGTTGCATATCTGCCTGCACACCTTGAGCAGATCAGTTTGTGCCACAAACTCTGTGGGGTTTTGAAGGAAGTGTTCCCTGGCCTCATGGCTGGAGAAGTAGTAGGACTTGTCACGGTACTTTGCTGCGATCTCTTCTGTACAGGGCCACAGGACGTTGTGTTCTTTAAAGGCCACAGGACAGAAGTGATGGGTGTCCCCCAGTGATCTTGTGGCCGTTGTATCCTGCATTTCATAGAAAGTGGAGACAGGAATCCAAGAGATTGATAAATGGGTGGACAGCATTATATAATCCCATCGTTGCAATAGTTGTAAAGGATCGGATGATCTTGTGCCTACCCCTGTTTAATGTTCCCGGTTTGGACATCATGCTTGCATGTGTGGCCCCAATTGTGTGGAATATAGTTATACTGTATGGATGTATTTAGTCATCTCATCCAACTCTGCCCAAGTTTTCTGTTCTTTGTTAACACAGATTGTTACGAAGGTTGACACAATCCTATCTCACATGAACACCTAATAAGTAACTTTTACTCCCGTTGCCCTAATGAATTTGAGTGCATCCTTTTCTACAAAAGGTATTTCTGGCTGAGCTTGCACTGCAAATTGCAAAATAGTGTTTATTCTCTGAGCCTGTGTAGTGGTAAATGGTGCATTTTCACTATATAGCTCCTTTATCCAAGGCGCTTTTTTGTGTGTTTTCATAGCACACACATCACAATTAGAGATGGCAGATATTATCGGCCCTCCGATATTATCGGCCGATAAAAGCTTTCAAATTTCATATCGGAAAATATCGGTATCGGTATTTACAAACTGGAAATTATGACTATTTACAGAGATGTAGACTCAGCGCTACGGTCATGTTTATACCATTACTTTTGTACTTTGCTCAAGTAGGCTACATGTTGAATTTATAGTTGTATGGAGTATTTCTAGGCTATAACATGAATTCATATTTATACTAAATGTTTATTTATATTAAATATTTGTATAGTAATAGTTTCTGTTATTTTTCCACCACTGGAGGCCGCATATATCGGTATCGGTTGATATCGGTTGATATCGGTATCGGGAATTAGAAGTTGGATAATATCGGGATATCGGATATCGGTAAAAAAGTCAATATCGGGCATCTCTAATATTCACCATCTAAATTAGCACCAATTAATTAACAAGTCATGGTCATTTTGATCTCTATGTTTTGCCTGTTTTGTTTGGGAAAATCCATCCTGGAATTGTGTTCAAAACCAAAGAAATCTTTAGTTTTGGGTTCTGTGGGGTGAAAACGTTGTCAAATTGCGGTCTGTGGCTCAAATGCTGAATAAATAGTGGGCCTTGGGATCAAAAAGGTTGAAAACCACTGCTCTAACATGAAGCTTATTGCCTGGTGCGGCTTATAGTCAGGTGCGGCTTATACATGGAAAAAATCAGTGTTTTGCCCCAAATTTAGCTGGTGCGGCTTATATTCAGGTGTGGCTTATAGTCCGGAAAATACGGTACTGCAAAGAATAATCGACTACGTCTCCATATTCGGGCGTGGCTTCAATCCTGTCTGGCCTCCGTTGAGATCTTAAATACCTAAAATGAATAGTGCTATTGTCGGGGTGTAGGTGGCCCAGCTGTTAGTGTTGCGCTCTCCGAAGCCAGAGGTCCCCGGTTCAAATCCCGTGAGAGGACAATAGATTTGACACAGCGTAGACAATGTCTACAGGGGTGTCTACATATGGGCACGCCAGTGAGCACGCTCGTAGGCACGACCCGTAGTCACCCCCGTAGGCCGACGATTGACACTATGACAGGATGCTTGACACTACAGTTGACACGACGTAGACAATGTCTACGGGTCAATGTCTACATATGGGATTCGAGCCCGTTGGTCGGCACGCCCCGTAGGCACCGCCCGTAGGCCGACGATGGACACTACTACAGTTGACAGGATGCTTGACACGACGCAGACACGACACGGTGAGTTAGACACTACAGTTGACCGGATGCTTGACACGACGCAGACACGACGAGTTAGACACTACAGTTGACCGGATGCTTGACACGACGCAGACACGACGAGTTAGACACTACAGTTGACCGGATGCTTGACACGACGCAGACACGACACGGTGAGTTAGACACTACAGTTGAGCCGCCTGCACTCCCGCCGACTCAGTGGCCTTTGTGGTTAGAGTGTCCGCCCTGAGACGGAAGGTCGGGTTCGATTCCCGGCCGCGTCATACCAGTGACTCTAAAATTGGTACTCAATTCCTCCCTCCTAGGCACTCGGGATCCAGGGTTGAATTGGGGGTAAGTCCCTGTGACATGCTAGCGTTCATGTCCAGGGAGTGTACTTGTACATGAATGTACTTGTACATCAAGCCGCTTACGCTACAGAACTAAGAGCCTCATGGCTCCACCTAGCTAGGCATAGCTAGGCGAGGCTTGCTTATTTTAGCTTACTCCCACATTTTAACAGTTCTCTGACCATGTTTAAAGGGATAGTTCAGATTTTTGGAACTTAAGTTGGAGGAAATACTGTCCATTAATTTAGTGGTGTCAACTGTATTAATTGATGTCCAGAGTCCCGTGGTGGGATTTTTTTGACCCTCCTATCACATGGAATTACTTTTTTGTTAACTAATGCTATAATCCTACAGTAAGTAATGTTAATAATGCTAATTGATGCTAATAATGCTCAGTAAGTAATGCTGCTAATGCTAAGTATTGGTCATGCTAAGTCAGAAAGGCTAATAATGCTAAGTAATGCTAATTATGCTAAGAAATTCTAATTATGCTAATAATGCTTAAAACACCAAAGCGTACCCACCCAATAAGTGGGGGTTATGATGTCATAACCGAACGCTCCGCAGCAGAAGTAATGAAATGCATCAAACAACTACATATTTTGTCCACCTAATAGTTTGTTTTACAGTCCCTTATTTTACCAGCAGGGGTCGCCATTTACATTACAAACAGAGCAGTGTATATACATTGATGTTTTACATTGCAATGCTGGGTAATCATGGAACGTTCCATAGCTGGACTAACTACAGATCTCCTGTGACGTCATCCCTATGACAGGTCATGTGACAGGCACAGTAAAATGGCGGCCCCCTTGGGATAAAAACCATAACAACAACTACCGTAATTTCGGGACTATAAGCGGCTTGTACAGTGGTGCGGCGAATCTATGGATTTTTACAGGTGGCTTTTTAACAGAGGTTTTCAACAGGTGGTCCCTGAGAGGGTTCCAGGTGGGCCTAAATGATGGAAAGTTGGTTAACCAGATGTAACTCTTTGAGAGCGTAAAAATGAAACCAAATGGACCCGCAAGAGTTATGATATTCACTAGAGATGGCAGATATTATCGGCCCTCCGATATTATCGGCCGATAAAAGCTTTCAAATTTCATATCGGAAAATATCGGTATCGGTATTTACAAACTGGAAATTATGACTATTTACAGAGATGTAGACTCAGCGCTACGGTCATGTTTATACCATTACTTTTGTACTTTGCTCAAGTAGGCTACATGTTGAATTTATAGTTGTATGGAGTATTTCTAGGCTATAACATGAATTCATATTTATACTAAATGTTTATTTATATTAAATATTTGTATAGTAATAGTTTCTGTTATTTTTCCACCACTGGAGGCCGCATATATCGGTATCGGTTGATATCGGTTGATATCGGTATCGGGAATTAGAAGTTGGATAATATCAGGATATCGGATATCGGTAAAAAAGTCAATATCGGGCATCTCTAATCACAATCGCCCATTCATACACTGATGGCAGTACTTACTAGCACATCAGGAACAATTAGGGGTTCAGTGTATTGCTCAAGGACACTTCGACACTAACTCTGGGGGAGCCTGGAATCAAACCAGCAACCTTGCAGTTACCATCTCTACCCCTGAGCCACTGCCGCCCACTCTTACACTCTCTCTTATACTCCACTCTTAGACTCTGTCCCTGACTGAGACATCTGTGTTGTTACTGCTGCCTGGGTATAAATAAGAGAGACAAAACATTATAATTGACTGCTGGTATTTTCTGTTTAATAAAATACCATCAACACCCCTTTGCTGGGGTGTAGAGTGTAGACTGGAGGACAGTATGTGTCAACTTTAAGGTTTTGACTAAGGGCATGACTAAGGGCATTTATTATGATTCGAACTAATCCTGCTGTGTATTGTTGGAAAGTGCTCTTCTTTTGGCAGGTGGGAAGTCTCATTCTAATGCGCATCAAAGACCCGCATTCTACTCATCCCAAAAACGGTGGTTTCGATTCGCTTCAAAATGCAGCAGAGCACGGATCACTTCAGGTGTGTGAATGCAATCGCATTAAACATATGGAGTAAATATGCCATTGTGGGATGAAGAAGTTGTTTTTTGGCACACCAGAAGGAAGGGGAAGTCACCATTACGCACAATGCAGTGACACGCAAAGATGCCCAAGTGTTTGTGCTTGTATACAGGCCTCAACAGGGAATCCTGACTGCCACAGACATGCACGTCGCGCACACACACACACACACACACACACACACACACACACACACACACACACACACACACACACACACACACACACACACACACACAGACACACAGACACACAGACACACACACACAGTCTCCGATGACAATACACACTGCAACCATGTTCCTAACTTATCACCACATTATGTCCAGCTCCTACTCCTAATGTCCTATTAGTATGGCCTGCTATATTTCACTGTGTAGTTTATAAATCGAACATTGATAAGGGTCCCTGCCACGTGTCCGATTTCTGTGGATGACAGTGCAGTCAGTGTGAAAGCAAACCACAGCAGATTAAAGGATTATAGACGTTTTTCTTTTGACTGACTTCATTCTCTCTCTCTTCTACATCCTCCTCCTCGTCGCCCTGCTCTGCCTTCTCCATCTCTGCCAGGGCGTGACTGTCTTCCTCTTCCTCATCTTGGTCCACACCTGACAGCTCCCAGGGAACGTGATTGAAAGGCCCTGAAGGACAAACACGTATGTAATTTATTTGAAAGGTCGATTGTCATTAATTAAATTAAAAAAAATATATATACATGCTATTGTGTAAATCAGTGGTTTTCAACCTTTTTGATACCAGGGCCCACTATTTATTCAGAATTTGGCCATGGACCGCCATTTGATGACATTTTAGCCCCACAGACCCGCAAAACTAAAGATTTCTTTTGCTTTTGTCCACAATTCTAGAACTGGATTTTGGAAACAAAACAGGCAAAACAAAATGACCAAAATTACCATTAATCTTCTACATTCTCTAGTTGTGTAGACTTGGACTAATTCACATGATGAATGTTTTAACTCGCTGAGAGTGTAAACATGAGCATAAAGATTTGGTTTCATGTTTATGCTCTCAAGAGTTACACCTGGTTAATCAACTTTCCATCATTTAGCCTGGGGACCACCTGGAATCCTCTGAAAAAACCCTGGTGTAAATGTTTGAACTGTAAACTCAATTGTGAAAGGAAACAAATCTAATGTAATGTAAATCTAATTATTCAAGTCTGTCTGCCTGACAGACTCTGACAAATGAAAATGTGCACACGCACAAGCAAACAAACACACACAGTATAGGACACTCACTCTCTAATTGGTCGACCATCTCTCCCAACAGGTCATCAGGACTCTTACTGCCAATCTCCAGTATTGCGTAGCTGCCGGCAGTTAAAGAGGATTCCATGTTCTCCCATTCCACCATAAACTGCTTCAATTGCAGCTTATAGTCATCCATCACTGGGCTGTCTGGATAACCTAAATCCCACTCTTCAGGTAAATTCACATCTACAGTGACCCAAAATGGAAGCGGGGGATAGGGATGCGAGTGTGCGCATGTGTTATGTGTTTATGTTAGAGACAGAGTGAGTGAATTGAAACCATAAGAAACATATTTCTTTATTATACTTGATTGTTGATATGATTGTGATGCATGAAGAATAAAACCAACCTTCTTCTTTGATAGTGACAGACCTCAGTGTGTTGTCTGGTTCAGGCATGTCTAGGTTTTCTGCCAGGACAAAAAGAGTTGAGATAATATGTTGCTGTCTTACATTGTCACATTGCAGAGACATACAGACAGAGAGACGTAAAGACAGACATACACATACCATCAGTCTCCTCTGCCACTGTCTCTAGCTTAGACTGGGATTCAGAGGTTTTGGCAGATGCCTCTGCTTGCTGCTGATTGCCACTTCTAGAATAGAGAGCAAGGTGACCACAATCAACATGTAAAAAACCCTGAATGAATGAAGCTCTAATAGTCATCATTGTGATGCATCATCCAGAACTACTCACAACAACGTTTGCTTCTCCCTCTCAGACCTTTCCTCCCGCAACCTGCTTTTCACTGCCACATCCACAGAATCCTTGTTCATCTTGTAGAGTCTTTGTAAAACTGTTCTTCCTGTAGTTGGTTGTGAATATAGGAATTAATCATTATTACTATATATATATTTTTTAATATATTTCTTTGTTACTGTACCTCCAACTAACTAACGTTTCAGGTCAGGATGCCAATACCAATTTCTTCCAATCAGGAGAGAGAGAGACAATGTAGGGTACAAGATAAACAAGTGAAATTGTGTTAAAGTAATGATTATTTTATTGATACTACACAATTGAAGCTGAAAGTGGGTTCTCTCTAGTCTCTTCTAATTGAATTGAATTACAAGTAACCACCTGAAAATATATTTTCTATTCATTCAGAGACTGAACAAAACTCTTAATATCAGCGATTAAAATAAAAAAATAAATGAAGAGTGTCTTTAAACACCAGAAATACTTTCAAATGAATGTTCTTGGTTCTTTTTGTTTTGTCTCATGGAGCTTCTCCTACCCTCATTGTGATTGTCTTGGAGGCAGAAGAGGATGTCTGGCATGATTCTAGTGTTCAGACGTATGGCAGCCATCTGTGAGTGGTTCTTGGGAAAGTTGTCCAGCACCCAACCTGTTCTCATCTCTGCATCTCCATCCGCCTGCTCAATCTGATTGACGTCAGTGCCACATTAACCTCATAACCTACATTTATACAATTCTTTGGAGTGTGACGCGTCAACTACCATTTATGACAGCCTTTGTAGTGAAACTGTTCATTTAAATGTTGTCCTATGACAATAGTACAGAAGATTTGGATATCCTAAATCAGGGGTGTCAAACTCAGCTACAGAGTGGGCCAAAATTTAAAACTGAACAAAACCGCGGGCCAAGTTGAACGAACTAACCTTTTAAAGGGGAATTCCACCCATTTTCAAAATTTTCCTGAGAGGGTACAAATGTGAACCAAATGGACCCTAGTGGGTCCATTTGGTTCCATTTGTACCCTCTCAAGAAAAATGGGTCTGAAAGAAAAATCATTAACATGGTATGGTAACAAGGTATATTAATGACATATTAAAATGTTGAAAATAGGTGGTCTTCCCCTTTAATTTGATAATGTCTCAAGGGCCAAATGAAATTACACGGCGGGCCAAATTTGGCCCGTGGGCAAGAGTTTGACACCCATGTCCTAAATAATGTAAACACACACCAACTGTGGGACAGGAGTCTGATGTACGTACTTCTTTTATTCGCTTCTCCAGCACCTCAGCATACAGGTCAATGGGAGGTGGTGTGTTCATTTGCTCAGCCTCTCTTAATGCATTAATCACTATGGCCCTCACATCTGGGTGATCTTCTGTCACTGAAATCAGAGGAAAGCACTTGCCATTAGCCTTTTCTTTTGTATAAAATAGAAAGGTTGGTCCCAGCCAAAGATAATGTATGAAGTGACCTTGGCCAAAGCTTTTCCGGCTGTTTCCAGCCAAAAAAAAAACCCTGTTTAGTTGAACCTTTGAAATTGATATTTGACAGATTCAGATTACACAACTCAAAATGTATACACAGATTATCTCACCCAAATCCTGGCTGCCCTTCATTTCCATCTTCATCTTAATTTGTTCTATGGCGAGGTGGGTTGTGTCTTCTTTCACTTGGTCCAGCCTGTCCTGTCGGAGCTTGACTACAGCCAGCTGCATCAACTCCTCTACGTCCAGCACCAACGCACCATAGTGCCGGGCGAGAAGGGCACACAACGTGCTCTTCCCCGCCTGTTGGGGCCCGATGATGGACACCTTACAGGGGGCCCTGGGCATTGGAGGCAGTAGGTAGCGCCGGGGGTTGATGGCAAACTTACGATAAGCCTCCTCAGATGAAATTATGTAGACCTTGTCTTGAAACCTTCAGGAGTTGAAGGAGGATTATTCAACCTACTGTATATGAAACAATCACAATCGTTCTTTTCTCCACATGATAACGTATATGAAATACATAAAGTGCAGTGACAGTACTGTATGTACAGTATCTAATCTGTAGCTGAAGTCCAGCACATAACCTCCCAAAACAGATCACTTACCCCACAGCAAACTCAGGCAGTCCGGGGACAGTCCTGCCCTCCTTTAGAGCTACAGGGCAGGTCCGACCCCATCGGCTCCTCCTCCATCTGAAACCAGGAGCTACAGCCCTGGTAGAGGACATTAATCGTAGCAGCTCCTCCTAGAAATGGAATACAATACAATGGACTCATGATCACTCTAGCCTGGCATTTCCAGACTAATGATGTGGCTTCACACATGATGATGATCAGGAACTGGAGGAATCCATGTTCCTGAATTACGTTAAAGTGAAAGATTTTGAGTGATCACAGACCGTGCCGATCTCATCTGGCAGTTCTTCCTCGTCATTTTGGTGCAGGCGAACAGGAACAGCAACCCTCCTGACAGCTAAGGATTCTAGACGGGACATAACATGCTACAGACACAACATGAATGAATATAGCTGCAAGCAGCAATAAAACGGGATCAAGCAAGCAGCAATAAGGAGTAAGAACAATACGCACAAATAAGCCCTAGAAACATGGGAGCCTGAACTTCAGAAATACATCAGGTAATTATGGGAGCAGGGCAGGGTTTTTGATTCCTGCCCTGACTGACTCACACATTGTAATCTGGTGTGACTGAGTGAATGATTGGTGAGCTGTGAGTGAGTGGTGAACTGAGCTATGAACTGTCATTAGTGACAACATGGCCGAATAGTGACAGTCAAACAGCCTTGCCCAGCCATGAGGCCCATAGGGCACGTGCCTATCTCCTGTTTCTGTAGCATGAGGCAGCTTGATGTACAAGTACACCCTCTGGACATGACGCTAGTATGACACAGGGTCTTACCCCCAATCCAACCCTTGATGCTGAGTGCCAAGCAGGGAGGCATTGGATCCCGTTTTTAGAGCCTTTGGTATGACCCGGCCGGGAATCGAACCCCGGCCTCCCAGTCTCAGGGCGGACACTCTAACCACAAGGCCACTGAGTTGCTGAATGAGTAAATGATTGGTGAGCTGTGAGTGAGTGGTGAACTGAGCTGTGAACTGTCATTAGTGACAACATGGCCGAATAGTGACAAAACACAACATGGCCGAATGGTGACAACCACCATTACATTGAGTTTTACCCTGGGTTACACATAGAACCATGAACTTAGATGTAGAAGACCACATGAGATTGTGCATGATTGACTCATATTACTAGGTGTCCGTGCCGGGATTTGAACCCAGGAACTCTCATTTCCAAGTCATGCGCTCTACCAATGAGGCTACCCAACAGACACAAGACATACTGGAAACAACACACACATTCAGTGGACTGCTTGGTAAATGGTAAATGGTGCATTTATATAGTGCCTTTATCCAAGGCGCTTTACATTGTGCATCACATTCACCCATTCACACACACATTCATACACTGATGGCAGTGGGACAGGGAAACATCGACACTAACTCTGCAGGAGCCCGGGATCGAACCGGCAACCTTGTGGTTACCATCCGGTTACTCTACCTCTGAGCCACTACCGCTCCTTAAATATGCACAAATAAGCCATAGAAACATGTAAGAAATACATCATGTGATTGTGGAGAAACAGCCGAATAGTGACAAAACACAACATGGCCGAATGCTGACAACCACCATTACATTGAGTTTTACCCTGGGTTACACATAGAACCATGAACTTAGATGTAGAAGACCACATGAGATTGTGCATGATTGACTCATATTACTAGGTGTCCGTGCCGGGATTTGAACCCAGGAACTCTCATTTCCAAGTCATGCGCTCTACCAATGAGGCTACCCAACAGACACAAGACGTACTGGAAACAACACACACATTCAGTGGACTGCTTGGTAAATGGTAAATGGTGCATTTATATAGCGCCTTTATCCAAGGCACTTTACATAGATTGTGCATCACATTCACCCATTCACACACACATTCATACACTGATGGCAGTGGGACAGGGACACATCGACACTAACTCTGCAGGAGCCCGGGATCGAACCGGCAACCTTGTGGTTACCATCCGGTTACTCTACCTCTGAGCCACTACCGCTCCTTAAATATGCACAAATAAGCCATAGAAACATGTAAGAAATACATCATGTGATTGTGGAAACACAGCCGAATAGTGACAAAACACAACATGGCCGAATGCTGACAACCACCATTACATTGAGTTTTACCCTGGGTTACACATAGAACCATGAACTTAGATGTAGAAGACCACATGAGATTGTGCATGATTGACTCATATTACTAGGTGTCCGTGCCGGGATTTGAACCCAGGAACTCTCATTTCCAAGTCATGCGCTCTACCAATGAGGCTACCCAACAGACACAAGACGTACTGGAAACAACACACACATTCAGTGGACTGCTTGGTAAATGGTAAATGGTGCATTTATATAGTGCCTTTATCCAAGGCGCTTTACATAGATTGTGCATCACATTCACCCATTCACACACACATTCATACACTGATGGCAGTGGGACAGGGACACATCGACACTAACTCTGCAGGAGCCCGGGATCGAACCGGCAACCTTGTGGTTACCATCCGGTTACTCTACCTCTGAGCCACTACCGCTCCTTAAATATGCACAAATAAGCCATAGAAACATGGAAGAAATACATCATGTGATTGTGGAAACACAGCCGAATAGTGACAAAACACAACATGGCCGAATGGTGACAACCACCATTACATTGAGTTTTACCCTGGGTTACACATAGAACCATGAACTTAGATGTAGAAGACCACATGAGATTGTGCATGATTGACTCATATTACTAGGTGTCCGTGCCGGGATTTGAACCCAGGAACTCTCATTTCCAAGTCATGCGCTCTACCAATGAGGCTACCCAACAGACACAAGACGTACTGGAAACAACACACACATTCAGTGGACTGCTTGGTAAATGGTAAATGGTGCATTTATATAGCGCCTTTATCCAAGGCGCTTTACATAGATTGTGCATCACATTCACCCATTCACACACACATTCATACACTGATGGCAGTGGGACAGGGACACATCGACACTAACTCTGCAGGAGCCCGGGGTCGAACCGGCAACCTTGTGGTTACCATCCGGTTACTCTACCTCTGAGCCACTACCGCTCCTTAAATATGCACAAATAAGCCATAGAAACATGGAAGAAATACATCATGTGATTGTGGAAACACAGCAGGGTTTTTGGAGACTTGGAGACTCAGACATGAGCATTTTTCAAACTGCTTAAAATGGCAGACACTCTGGGGGTGGAGCTTACCAGTCGAAATTACAGATGTGTTCCACATGAATCAAGGAACGTGTAGAAACAAGTCCCATGATTTTAAGCCAAACGAAGCCTGAGTTATGCTTGTTCAAATGTTTCAGTTTCAAAGAATTGCTATAGCGCCCCCATTTGAGCGATTGGAGCAAGACTGGTTTTAGTGCTATTTGGCATCCCCCTCTACAAAACTGTAAAATCCCAGAAGCAGATTACGTTGCATGTGTAGATTAGGGGCAATAGACGAATTTTCACAAATGAGCAATTTTCATTGGCTCGTAAAAACATCATTTTTTCCACTAAAAACATGATTCACACCCATTCCATGTTTGTATGGCTCCAAAGTTCATGTGTAGGTCATTGTTATGCATTTTGATCAAAGATTGTAGGAGAAGAGACATTTTAACTGTTTTACATATAATTCAAGATGGCAGTTCATCTAAAGGTCAGAGGTGAAAAGTCAGAATACAAAAGTTGTTTGACATAAGCAGACGCATAAGTGAATATAAGTTACATTTCTGAGAGACGAGCAGTTCATGAGTTATGAGTGTTTAAAGTTTGCAATTTCAGTTGAGTGCTATAGCGCCACCATTTGACCAGTGGTCACAGGCTTCGCATCATCACCGTTTGGCATCACCCTCTACCAGATTACCAATTTTCGCGAAAACCGACTGCACGGTTCAGCCAGAACAGCTATTTCTGGTGAAAGGAGAAAAAAAGAGACAGAATCAAGAAGGTATCAAGGTCCACTTCGTGGACTGCTACAGACCTGAATGAATGCATACGATTTTGTTCAGTTCGCCATGTCAAAGGTAGAAAATGCAGACGCATTTGCAGATGCATACAGATTCATTTTCCACACAATGCAGATGCATTTTCTACCAAGCTCATACTATAGTTATAGTACTATAGAGTATAGTTTAGTGAATTTGTCTTACCATATGGAGCTCCTCAGGGCTGTGATTGCCATCCAATTCAAAAAGGTAGAGAGGGTTATGGTAGGCCATGTAGTCCTAAAAAAGAGCAGTCTACCTATTTACTCAAATACCCATAGGACCTACTTGATATGAGCATTGATTAGTGGTTTTAAGATGACCTTTTAAGTGTGAAGTGCTGCCATGTGGAGAATACCTCAAGTGGTTTGAGAACTGTATTCCTGTACATGTTGATCCTGAGTAGAGCATTCTCTGCTGAATTCTCTGGCAGCTGTACCATCTGGCCCATCATGTTCCTCAAGAGATGCTTCCACCAGACACCAAAAACAAATGCAAGCAGATGCACGCACACACACACACACACCCACACACACACACACACACACACACACACACACACACACACACACACACACACACACACACACACACACACACACACACACACACACACACACACACACACACACACACACACACACACACACCATAACATCAACTGCTATTACTGCAAGATGTAAAATATATTGTTAAGCTGTTGCCACGCTATGTTAGACCTGATGGCAAATGTCCATGAGTCATACCTGCTGGTATTTCTTCTTATGAATTGTGTGTCTGTCAACTTTAGTAGTGTGAACTACTCAATTGGGTGCTTGCTTCTTTTTCTTTTTTTCCGTGAGTCATACCTGCTCAGCATCGCCTTGATCGTCATCCTCCCCCACATCCTCATCTTTGTTCTCTTCCTCACTCATGGAGTTCAGCTCCTCTGGGTTCCACTGTTCTCTGAGGTAAGCCTGCCCTGTGTCTGGATCCTGCTTCACTCCGGACAGTCTCTGGATCAAGTCCCTGTCTGCACACTGGTGGAAAGGAGGGAGGGGGTAATCACAACATGCATCACAGCCTTAATTTTCAAGTTGACCATCCATGCAAATAATAGTGGATAAAACATTAACGGTATTTCTGTGGTCAGGTAGCCAATATTGTTTCTATAGCATACTGTAGATATGCAGACAAACAATCAATTTCTTTACAAAGCAGGACAGGTCAATTTGGGCAAATCATGCATTGCACTACGTATAGGAAAAGCTAAAGAAAGAAACTTAAAAAACCTTAATATTTATGATGAAATCAGGAGTCAGCTTGAGATTCCTGATCAGCTCAATCTGCTCATGTATCTTCAAACACTCTTCTGACATGACGGGCATGCTGCTCAACACATAGCCTGTAAGGAGCAACAAGGTGCCATTAGACAAAGACATAAGCTCTTGTAGATGTATTTTATCTATTCGGACTTCTTTCATCTGTCGGAATCGATAAAATACAGTATATCTACAAGGGTAAATGGCTAAGGTGCCATTACACACAGGCTGTAGTAGAGCCTACTCCAGGTGCAAAGCAAATGCACAGTGCCAGCTTATTTCTGTCAGACACAGCAAGAGGACTTCCTTTTTTTGCAATTAGAAAATTCCGGTATGTCTGGTTACAAGTGTAATGTTTCATAAAATTATTTATTTTTTTATTGTACACATGAATTATGTGAGATGATTTACCGTAATGTTCAACATCTGGTGACTGGAGTCTTTTGGTAATCAGTTTGAACACTGTCTCCTCTGGAATACTATTCCCCCCAGACAAGATGTCCAAGAGCTGTAATTATAACCAGATAACAGGAGGAGGCTTTAACAGGCTATACAAAAGGCAAGTAAAGTTGTTCAGGGCATAAACCAGACCAGTCTCACCTCTATGCCTTGCTGTGTTTGTTCTTTGATTTGAGTGTTGAGCAGTTCTGTATCTAGAATATTACAGAAAAGATTCAGAAAACTTAGCTCAAAGTTTTATAACCGTATACCATGGACACTATAATGTTGAAACAGGTGTGATAACAAACGTACTTACCATCTATCAAGACGCACCGCCAGGACTCTGCAATCTTTTTGGCCAGAGTGGATTTGCCAACACCCTTCCACAAAATATGTATAGATGTGTATTAGGCACAGGTTATGCACATGGTGTGTGGCCTTATTTTATGTATACAGAAAGAATGCACTGTGATGAGACCAATGCCTTATAAGACATATGTTGAATTGCTTATTTTATGGTTAGGGCAGGGGTCGGCAACCCAAGATGTTGAAAGAGCCATTTTCGACCCAAAATTAAATTCAAAATCTGTCTGCAGCCGCAAATGTGAACCAAATGGACCCTGGCGGGTCCATTTGGTTCCATTTGCAGTGTTGAGCAGTACATTTAGGTTACAGTTAGGACATGGTTATGGTCATTTGGTTATACAACGTAGTTAGTGTATACAACAGTTGTTGATATAAATGTATTATACCGGCTTCCCAACAATGATGAAACAAGTGGGTTTGGCAAGAAGAATCTCTCTCTCAGCTTCATCTTCGATTAAGTTGTCGACATACCGGTATGTCTCCATAGTCCCTTTTGCAGTTTCTACAAAAGTCAAATAAAGAATTCAATAAAACAAATGGTATTGAACAGTAACACATACAGGCTGTGATATTACTTAGCCTAGCCCTAGATCATGTCAGTCAGGTAATAATCGAAATGCAGGTAATATCACAAAGCCATAGCCTATAAAGATGTAATAGACAGGTAGGCTATTAGTTATTAAGGTTAGAAGCATGGGCGGCCACACATCTCGATTTAAGGTTACTCACCTTTAGTTGGACTTATGAGAGCAAATCCTCATTTTCTTTCACGTTTGGTCGTCGACCAGACCGCACTGACAATTCACAAAGGTGGTAACCATAGTAACCAGCAAACTAAAACAGTTAGGAGGCATAAACATACGTTAATTACATTAATACATACATTAATTATTTTTAAATACTGTAATTACACTAGTCACTAACTTTGGGAGATGGGCAGACGTAATTTATATTTGAAATCGGAATGTTTATGTACACGTTTTGAATGTAAATGTAGCGTTCCGCGTAAAACTGGATTGGATCAATGCATGCGATGCATGGCTGGTCTTGCCCAATCACCCCGAACCAGTTTTGCCAACTTGGTGCATTTGTCACTATATTTAGCTTTTTTTTTTCTTTCTTTTTTTTCTTTTTTTTTTTTTCAGACACTCCTAGCGCCAAAAAACCTGCTGGCTGAAAATCTAGTGCTTTTTGCTGGTGAGTTGGGGTGAAATTGGTTGACAGGCGCCAGAGATTTAACCCTCATTTTTCACCATTTTTCCTCCTATGACAGTGGTTTTCAACCAGTGGTCCCCAGGCTAAATCATGGATGGACAGCTGGTTAACCAGATGTAACTCTTTGAGAGCGTAAAAATGAAACCAAATGGATTTTTACACTCTCAAGAGTTAAAATATTCATCATGTGTGTTAGCCCAAATCTACACTACTAGAGAATGTAGAAGATTAATGGATATTACATTCTCTAGTTGTGTGCTTCCGTCACTAGTAGTGCTTAAATCCCTTCAGCATCTAGCGCATTCTAGTGCGTTTTGGAAGTGCCACTTGTGCATTTTGGATTTTGGCAGTTGGCAACACTGCCCCGAACCTTTTTGTCTGTGTGCGGTGCCCGTATCAGCTGACAGTCACCTGACAGTCCCATAGGACAGCCCTGACTGAAAACAATTCATCTACATGTTGCTTACATACCTTTTATAGCTTTTATTAGTGGAGCTCAAAAACAGACCCGTTTCTAATTAAGAGAAGCTTTGTAGCAGCCATGGTGTGACCCTGGTGAAATGCACATGTTATCATCCGCCAGAGCTGTAACGTATGGTTAAAGCTAAGCTACCATTAAGCTAACATTAATCTCTGTGGTTTCAAGGCAAGCACTTCTTCTATTTTGACTGGATTTAGTAAAAATATAATAACAAGACAACAAGCATGCCTCAGTCAGCGGGTTTCATCAGCGGTATACAGAGGATGGTTCTGTACGAAACCAGAGCAGTAAGTTTCACATTATTAAGATTTTACTTGATTGTTAATAATATAGCATTAGCCTCCACACAGTAGAATCATTCTGTTCTATTTTGGGGTTTCTTCGTGCACGGAGGTGCACATTGCAATTCCTAATGTAAGCTGTTTACATGCATGCATATGCAAGGCATACTTTTAGTAGTTTAAATGAAACGGCCCCTATTCATGGGTTCCATTAGAAAATACTTAATATGGAGCCCTGAAACATGACTGTCTTAAAGGGGAATTCCACCCATTTTCAACACTGTTAGAGATGTTGTGTGGACATGATAAAATACCCCCCCCCCCATCCTGTGTTTCCTAGAAATGGAGGTCTGAAAACAATCATTAACATTGGTGAAACACAACTTGATGACATCATGTGTTTGTGTTTCACATCATGTTAATGATTTTTCTTTTAGGACCTTTTTTCTGAGAGTGTACAAATGGATCCAAGCAGCCCATTTGGTTCACATTTGTACACAATTGTAGAAGAAAAAATGAAATTTTAAGTAGGAGCGTCATGTGAACCATGGCTAGTTATCATCATCCATCATGTGGTTTGACTGTTTGAGGCAGTGCAGCACATGGAGAAAGAATTGTGGAGAACTTGAATTTCGATTAAACACTAGATGGCAGTACAAGAGAACTTTAGACGTTTAGTTGGAACACCATCACCAGAGAAAGAAAAACAAAACAAAACAAATATTGGCCTTACCATTCCCCAGTGTTAATCTATTGTACACCATTGTCATGCCTTAAAGGGGTAATTCAGATTTTTTTTTTTTTAAGTTAAGCTATTTCTAAAATATTAGTGCACCCTTATCCTCTGTCACAGGGAACTATGTTTTTTTGTGTCCATCCATATCACTATGACCAAAAAGTAGTTCCATTTGATAGAGGAGTCAAAAATGAATGAATGATGTCATAATATATTAGAAACAATTAAACAATACAAATGACGTTATTTTTGTGTATTCACATACTTTTACTGCACAGCCCCAGTGACAAAATTACCAGAACTACTTAAAATTGATCAAAACCAGAGCAGCACTCCTAATGGCAAGTATTTCATACAACATAAGTTCCAAAAATCTGAAATGTCCCTTTTTTAAAGAAGCATTCAGTGATTTGGGTGATTTGGAAAACCCCTCTGTCCACGCTGGTAAGAAGATATGACATACAGTACCTCCTGTACACGCTCGGTAGTGGGAGGAAGTGCAACAGCACGTGCACCAAGGCCTGACCTCCTCAATCATGGTCGAGTCCCTCAATCATGGTTGAGGTGCGACACTCAAATCAAGAGTGTCATTTTGTGAACCGAACTAAAGTCTCTGTAATGTTTATCGTCGATTATTACTAAAAAGCGAAATAAAGCAATTTAAGAACATTAAGAAATGTTAAGCAAAGCTTAAATTGCCGTAATGCCGCTATACCGCACGCTTTGAAACAAGTATCGACAGCACCAACACTCTTTCTAGACGTCAATATAATTATATCGTTTGCAAATCATAAAACATGGCATTGTTTTGGTATTATTATTATTAAATCCCATTGATTCACCAAATTCCAGTTAAAAAGTGCCTCCAAGGGGCTCACTCAGCAGTGTGAGCGGCCGTTAATCAACATGGAAGTGAACTCTGTCAGAACTCTGTCTCTACATGGTGCTGGTTGGGACGAGCCTTCCAGGCAGAAAATGGCAACAGTAACAGCTTACTTCACAATGTCTTATAGTAATCTTTATAGTTATCTTATGTGTTAGGGAAATATTATGGTGAGCTGTCCCCGAATTTTGGGCAAGCTGTCTGAGTGTCTCTCTGCAAGTGAGCTGTCTCGGCATACCCCTTGCGGAAAATACAGACAGCTCACCCTGCCATGTGAAGTTGTTCAGTATTCAAGGACTCCAGCCTGCACATGGGGAGCAATTACGGGTTCAGTATCTTGTTTGAGGTCACTTTGACACTAATTCTGGGGGAGGCCGAGTGAACCTTGCGGTTCCCATCCAGCCTCTCTACCCCTGCCTGAGCCACCCCTGTAATATAATGGACTATCAGCCATTTAGCTGGGGAACCTCGGACATCATGTTGACGACCACTAGTCTATTAATATCAAAACACAATGTTCCATCTGGGCACTCCATGGTACTGTCCATGATGAATAGAAAGTCTGGTGTGAGAAGAATACTATTATCGGTATCTTCCAATCCACGCCACAGTGGGCACACTACTGTTTAGTGTGCCCTGGCAAATGGAGAGATGCCATATGACTGTGTAGTTGTGCATATGGCACATACAGTATACCATGCAGGGCTTGACACTAACACTTGCCCGCTTGCCTGGGGCAAGTAAAAAAAATGGTCGGGCAAGTGAAGACTGCTACCTGGTTGCCCGATCGGGCAAGTGTGCAACTTAGTGCACTATAACACAACACAAGATGAATTTGTCTTGAAGGCAGTCATTGCACTCTGCCTCTGTGTCTTTACCTGCTTTCTAGCTATCTCTACCTATCTCTCTCCCAGGTCCATTTGGTTCCAAACTATCATTTTGCTGGGGTCAGGGACCACTGGGTCTGTGACCACAATGGGCTAATTAAGATGATGAATTTTAACTCTTGAGAGTGTAAAAATGAAACCAAATGGACCCGTAAGGGTCCATTTGGTTTCATTTTACGTTCTCAAGAGTTACATTTGGTTAACCAACTTAGCTGGGGACCACCTGGAATCCTCTCAGGGACCACTGGTTGAAAACTCCTCGTTTAAAGCACCCAAGTAGGAAGTAAACTTAAATGCAAAATTTACAATATATTTTTGGGGGGCAAGTGATCATGACCTGAGGGCAAGTAGAACCTGACTTGCACTTGCCCCGATGGGAAAGTGCCTCGGAGACCTTAGTGTCAACCCCTGAGATTCAACTTTATTGTCATTGACAAAACGTGCATACATCCTTTTTGCTCCAGTGTCGATTTTGACAGCACATTTTGATTTAGTTACTTTTAATCATAGTTTACTAGTCACCTGAAATGTTTTGTTGCTGGCTTTAGTTGACTAAATGTCACACAATGTTAGTCGTCTATTATCAGTATTGCAGAGCGGCGGTGGCTCAGGGGTAGAGTGGCCGGATGGCAACAGCGAGGTTCTCAGTTCAATCCTGGCTCTCCCAGAGCTAGTGTTGCTCCAAATCTGCTGGTTGGTGCTTTTTGCATGGTTTCTTCCACGGTCACACACACCTTCATATTGGTGTATGAAGCTGTGTGTGGATGGGTGTAGTCTTGGGTGGTATTGATTTTTTAATATCGGTATCGATAACGGGTTAATTAGCTCGATATTCGATATTACCGGTATTGACGTGCAATCAGGGTCGGACACGTTCCACCAGTCACCTAGTTCTCAGAATTGCAACATTGAGGGGTCAGAAACTGAGTGCTCTGATGTTCAAGCAGACTAAATAGGGACAAACTGGAGTTGGAAATACATTGTTTCCAAAAGCCTAGCCCAAATAAGGGCTATTTTAGGCATGTGTGTAACATGAAAATTGTTTGTATAGTTACAATTAAGTCTCATTGCTCATATTTTAATAGAATACAGTATAATGTCGGTATTTGACGATATTCGGTATTCAATATTTTTTATAGACCCAACGATATTACTCGGTATTGATTTCAATATCGCGATAAACGGTAATACCGGTATATTGCCCAAGACTAGTGTATGGGTGAATGTAATGCACAATCTATGTAAAGCGCCTTGGATAAAAGTGATATATATAAATGCACATTTTATTTATTTTTTATCTGCAGTTGTTTTTGTCGACAAAAATGCATTTTATTAGTTCTTGATGGCCTCATAATGCCTGATGTTACGCTTGGTTGCATACTGAAAATATCGCTTGTACAAGCTGTCAACCTGTGAGTTTGTAGATCAGCTTTTTTTTTTTTTTTTTCCCCAGAGCACAACCAAACACAACAATCTCTTTTCCACTGGTCACTAGTAATCATGGGAGCAGACAGGCCTGCCCTGTGTGCTACCAACAACAAGCCCCTCAAGACGTACTTGTTTCCCTATCATTTTCAGTTTCGAGAAAAGGTTTAATCATTAAAATGGCTAAAGCTGCACAAGGAGTTCTCCCTCAATGTAACACATTAACAGGAAGTCTCACTGCACTGTGTGGATTGTGAATGTGTAATGATCTGCAAGAAGTCCCATCCTTATGATGGGCACAGCATGTGCTGTACCGAACATCCCTCAGTGTGAAAGATGGAACTTCCCGTCAATTACTGTACTGTAAAAGAATGAGGCATTAGGAGAGTAGAGAAACAAAAGAAAATGAAATTGGTTAAAAACAAAACAAAAAAAAACACAACCCCTCATGTATTAGAACTGGGGTTTTCAACCTTTTTGATACCAGGGCCCACTATTTATTCAGCATTTGAGCCATGGACCGCCATTTAATGCCATTTTCATTCCACAGACCCAAAACTAAAGATTTATTTTTTTGCTTTTACCCTCAATTCCAGGCTGGATTTCAGAAACAAAACAGTCAAACATACAGATCAAAATGGCCATTAATCTTCTACATTCTCTAGTTGTGTATACCTAGGCTAATTCAGATGATGGATGTTTTAACTCCTGAGAGTGTAAATATGAAACCAAATGGACCAGCAAGGGCCCATTTGGTTTCACTTTTACACTCAAAGAGTTACATCTGGTTGGCCAACTTTCCATTTAGCTGGGGACCACCTGGAATCTTCTCATGGACCACTGGTGGTGCCTGGACCACTGGTTGAAAACCTCTGTATTAGAAGGACAATATCAGTCACCAGAATAAACATGATGTTTTAATCTATGATGGTTAAAATTAAGTTTGAAGTTAACAGTTGGTCTTTATAGTATAGGAAGTGGGCAGGGCAGCTAAAATCAATCTCTATACTCAATCGCTCAATTGAGCAACTTAAAAACTGTTCTTGGGTGTTCACGTACATTTGAGTGGATGATGAAATGATTGACCACCACCACCACTGCTGTTGGTGTCATCAATTGTGTGATCTGGCTTGTCACGACTGGTGGTCAGTGGAAGGTGAAAATGTAGTTTTTCCGCTGAGCAGACAGGCTCCTTTGGCCTGTCATGTCAGCACTTGTGTAGGAGGCCTGGGTTCAAATTCATCACACAACATGAAGATTGCATAGTGCAGCCTTTATGTAATCCATTTGTAACTAACTATTCATGTGTACAAATCGAGGCGCGTTATTTCTGTGGGGGCTCAGGGGCCCGAGCCCCCATGAGAATGGAAGACTTAAGGGGCTCTGGGGCTCGGGTAGCCCTACTGTGTACAGGCACATGCGGGGCTGGTGTTGTTGTTTTTTTTTTCAGCCCCCATGAGCACGGACACAGGATAACGCCCCTGGTACAAATGGAAACAAATTAAACCCATTTGGTTTGGCCCAGGCGGTTAGCTCAGCCGTCTGGGCACCTAGTTTGCCATGCCAGTCTGACAGTGTGCCGTGGGTTCTCTCTCGGTGGCCCTGGCCACATGTCTTCCCCACTTTCCTGTCAAGCTATTATTATTCTATCAAAAAATAAATAAATAACGCAATTTGGTTTCATTTGGTCGTGTCGTTTCTGAAGTGTAGAAACTTTCTGAAAAGGTCCAAATAAATTTGCTTTTTTTTAAGGTAGATGTGAGGGCTGCAAAGCAGCAGAATCTCTAAAACCTAAACACTGACAGTGACCGCTGCCAGTTATCACAGTAAATGATGTAATTTGACCAAAACACAGGAATTGCATTTAATAATTGAATACTGTTCAAAAATAGGATATTTATCAACAGATTAATTAATTCAGACGAATAGTACCGGTAGCTATTCGACAATTATGACAAATAATTGATGTGATGTGATGTAATTGCCTAACTGGCTTTCTAAACATGTTGATTGTTTTCGCAGAGGTATTTTCTGGTGGGGAGCAATCAGGCCCAGACCAAACACCGCGTTCTGAAGATTGACCGCACCGAACCCAAGGACCTTGTGATAATTGATGACAAGGTGAGTGGCCCACGCGCCGCACTGATGTCCCAGCCGCCACAGTACAACGTACTGTAAAAACCATGTGTAATGTACACTCTTATGTAATACAGTAGGCACCGAAAGCCCGGGGGAAAACTTTACAATCACTCACCCTGGCTGGCCCAATATAATATACATGACAGCTTAGCTGATGACTGCTTCTCCCCCTCTTTCTGCTGCTCATTATTACCACAATCCTGTGAACCGGTACTTGATTTGTTGTTCTCATTGTGGGTGATTATGATTATTATGGATTTGTTATTATAGTATCCATTACGGTATATCCATCAGGTTGTTCCTGTAAATATTAGACCCAGAGAGGGCAGTTTTGACTGCAGGGCATTTTTATGAACAGTGCCTACCGGTAATTCATTTTAATAGAAAAAGCAATGTTTAGATTCTTAATTTTATTTTCTCCTGGTTCATGTGCAAAGAAAATTGTGTCATACAGGTATTTCTATACTGTACCTACCTGCTCCTGAACCAAATGGACAGTCACCAGCAATAACTTATAACTATTTAAATATGATATTAAGTAGACTTACTCTTAATTTCTTGCTGTGTATTAATTAGCAGTTTTTTTTTATTCATTTAGTTCTGTTTGGTTTGCTTGCATATACTGTATGTTGCCTTTCGTGTGTTCCTTTGAATATTGACCTCTGTCTATCTGTCCGTGTCTTCCTGTTTTTTTTTCTCTACTTTTTAAATTGTGACTGGTATGCAGCATGTATACAGCCAGCAGGAAGTCAGAGAATTGCTAGGACGCCTTGATCTGGGCAACCGCACCAAGATTGGCCAGAAGGGGTCCTCAGGCCTGTCCAGGGCTGTCTCAGCCTATGGCATTGTGGGTAAGAAAGAGCGCTCCATCCTCCTTTCACCTCATCTCTACTATATAGAGATAAGTACTGGGATTCACTGACAGAGAGGAGCCTGTCTTCGACAGCTTACTGCATGATATTAATACTATAATACAAAAAAACAGATCATATATCCAGTATATAATGCACACATGTCCAAACTCTTCATCCTGTTGCTGGACAGTAAAAAATAATAATAAAGTATGCAAAGATGTATGCTTCTGGTGTGTGAGCCATTTTGCTGTTAGCCTTCTGCTTTTGACACTCTCTGACCCACATTATTATTGTGTAACATATGATAATTAGGCCTTTCATAATCTCTGCTATCATCAGTCGTGGCTTTAATTAAGCTAAATTTGTCACAGCCCAACAAGACGCTCTACATGCAGCGTGTAATTTCAGCCTTCAGTCATATCAGTCATGGCCTTTCTATCATTATTCTTTTGGATCATGTTTACATTAAATTGTCTAAAGCGTCTTGTTGATCTCCCTGGCTAAGAGATGTAAGAAAGAAAAAAAGTGCATAATAACAGTCTCTCGCTCTCTCTTGTTATTTCTCTGTTGCTTACCCCCTTTCAATACTGCAGAGTCTAATACAGACTCTTGGGCCGGGTTGATGCATGCATGCATGCTCCATCTGTCTGTCGTTTTTTCCCCAGTGGGGCAGAGCAATTTGCATCCTTTGATCACGATAATATTCCAGTGTCCTGAATTGGACGTAATTACTGTAAGGCAACAATAATTGTAACATGCTTTGCATCACCTGGCCTACATACATTGATGGCAAACATAACTGTAAACAAATTATGGTTTGTATTTTGACTTCATTGTCTATGCAGATGGTTGGACATAAATTAAGTAGAACATCTTGGATAACCTTTTTTTCTGAGGGTGCACAAATGAAACCAAATGGACCCGTTCGGCTCCATTTGCTTCCATGGGTATTAACAAACACAACTTTTTTCTGTTGTGTATCACCATGTTAATGATTTCTTTTAGACCTCCATTTTAGGAAACACAGAATGGGGGGAACTTTTTTATCATGTCCACACGACATTGTGAACAAATGAATGAATAGGCCTACATGCATATAAAAAAAATCGATTTCGAACCTGACGAATCGATATTGATATCATGGCATTAAAAATTGTGATACATTGGCATATTGATTCTTTTGCCCACCCCTAGTGCCCGCTGGCCCAATATATGGCTCTGTAGACTTGACAGTAGCAAGGGTCTCACTGCTTCAGTCAGGCAGTCCATGCTGAATGCACCATGTTATTGTTATGTTCACTGCTCAATCACTGTAGTTGTCAATTAATTGAGTAGTCAGTTACCAATCAATCAACATATCTGTCATTCTTTGTATGTGGTGGTCGGTATCATCTTATACAGCATAACAAAATTTACTGTACTGTACGTTACTGTTGAAATGAATTGATATCCTCATAAGTCCTAATAAATTTAACATGTTTTTATTTGCGTGAGCGGTGAGTGGTCCCTCAGGGGAATCCGATTGGGCGGTTTAAGTGATGATGTAATGGTGATGTGAGTAAAAGTATAGTCACAAGCACAAAGTTTGCACCCTAGCGAGTGCTGATCTAGTTAGAAACAACATTAGCTGTTCTATTTTTTTTTTTCCTGGCAGGTTTCGTACGTTTCCTCGAGGGGTACTACATCGTGCTGATCACCAAGCGGCGAAAGATGGCCGACATTGGTGGCCACTCAATCTACAAAATTGAAGACACCAGCATGATCTACATTCCAAATGACTCCGTTCGTATAACACACCCTGACGAGTCCAGGTACACTTTGTCTTCCAACACTGCATAGCGCTTTACTAACCCTGATACTAATTAGTGTTTTGATGCTGTGTGACAGTTGATATCACCACCACCTTGGGCTAATCGGGTTATGCACAAATATTGATGTGCCCTATGCCCCTAACGCAGCGCAACTAGTTTTTTTTTGGCCCTGTGCATCATAAGCACATTATGTCATAGAACCTGCCTGACCCACAGACCCATTGACATGCAGTAGGAAGTGGCCGTGACTGAGCAATTGCAATGAACAATATTACATAATTATTAACTGTGGGCGTGTGAATTGTATATTGTGTTTTTAAGAGTCCTTACTCAGGTGAATGAATGAATAAATGAAAAACAAAAACACACATACAGAACAATACACCATGAGTGCACAAAGTATACCAAGTAATCCAAACGTTGTTTGTTAGCTCCCACATTTTAAACATGTGATTATTTGGTTCTCTCACAGATATGTACGGATCTTTCAGAACGTGGACCTGTCCAGCAACTTCTATTTCAGGTAAACCAGCCAGACCCAAGAAAGCTATGCTGTCGAAATAAAAAAAATATATATATAGAAATGCCATTAACATTCTTATTATCATGTCTCTATTATCATGTCTCTAAATACAATGAAAACATGTATTTACCTATATATATATATATATATATATATATATATATATATATATATATATATATATATATATATATATATATATATATATATATATATATTTTTTTTTTTTTTTTTTTTTTTTTTTTTAATGTACAATGTTGAACTCAAGTCATGGTGACAAATTGTGCACCAATCATGATGCATGGCCCTGTAGAGCAGGGGTTTTCAACGGGTGGTCTGGGGACCACCAGTGGTCCCTGAGAGGGTTCCAGGTGGTCCCCAGCTAAGTTGGTTAACCAGATGTAACTCTTGAGAACGTAAAAATGAAACCAAATGGACCCTTGCGGGTCCATTTGGTTTCATTTTTACGCTCTCAAGAGTTAAAATATTCATCATCTGAATTAGCCCCAAGTCTACACAACTAGAGAATGGACAAAAACAAAAGAAATCTTTAGTTTTGGGGTCTGTGGGGCTAAAATGTTCTCAAATGGTGGTCCGTGGCTCAAATGCTGAATAAATGGTGGGCCCTGGTATCAAAAAGGTTGAAAACCACTGCTGTAGAGTACCAGTAAATCAGTGCAGCACATTTTCATTACTATTACAAGTCGAGGTGACATCAGCATATTATGTATTTTTTTGCAAGGCATAATTTGCAAAAGGAACATGGTGAACCACAAATTTTAACAATTGACTGATATTAAAGTTTGTGCTATTCAATATTGCTCAACTGACCTAGTTTGCCACACAGCAAAGTGAGAATGGGCTATTGTATTATATATTATTATTGTCATTATTGAGAAGAGGATTGAGGGGGGTTAAAGAGCCGGAGAGGCAGTGAGACCCTTACTAGTGAACAGACACTCTGCATTCATCCTGTCTGCATTCATCTAATATAGCACAGTATGACTTCATCCGCTACCAAAGCTCTGGTCCAGATCTCCACTGCTTCTGAGTCTGACCTGCATTGCAGCTCTGCAGAATACAGTGCAATCGGCCATTACCAGCCTCTCTTCTGGAGTGGATATATAAAGAACGTTTTACATGCTCACCAAAACAAACCCGTTTTGTGTCATTAGAAAGCGCAAATCATGTTTTTTTTTTTCCTCGGTGAAAAATGATCACGTTCTGGCCAAAAATCTATTTTATCCATGTGGTGGAGGGCTCAGACTGCTAGTTTGTTTGTTTTGGTGAGTACGTACAACGTTCCTTATAGGCCTACTGTATATCCACTCCAGAAGAGACGCTGGTCGGGTGGAGTAATGGCCGATTGCACTGTATTCTGCAGAGCTCCAATGCAAGTCGGACTCGGAAGCATTTGGAGCTCTGGACCAGAGCTAGGGTATAGTGCAGGGGTCGGCAACCCAAGAACCCCATTTTCGACCCAAAATTAAATTCAAAACCTGTCTGGAGGCGCATTGTATTATTTTTTTTCCCGAGAGTGTGCAAATATGAACCAAATGGACCCTGGCAGGTCCATTTGGTTCCATTTGCACACTCAGAAAAAAAGTCCTCAAAGAAAAATCATTAACATGGTGAAACACAACCTTTTCTCAGAAATGGAGTTTCTAAAAAAATAAAGGAGTTTTACTCCATTTCTAGTCCACACAACATCTCTACGGTATATTAACATAGTAAACTGAGTAAACCTTTGAAAATGGGTGGTTCAAGGTCAAGGTTACTTTTATTAGCCATTTCAACAAGTTGAATTGGAATTTAGTTGAATTGGAATTTCAGATTCAGAAGTTCAGATTGAAAGCTCCACCTCTGATAACTGCTGGGCTTTTTTGACATGGCCCAGTGCTACTTTAACTGGCAACTGTCAGACAGCGCAACGCGTTTTGGGTGACTGAAATGTTTATATTATTTTGGTGCGGATCACCCCAGTTTGTGTATGTAATAATGCTACAGCCACTGAGCCACTAGGGCTGTGTTCTGGAGCCGCATGCGGCTCCTGAGCCGCAGGTTGCTGACCCCTGGTATAGTGTATGCATGTGTGTAATATGTGGTTTTAGATATTTTAGCCCAGTGATGTCATCAACACTACTGCCTGGACTACAGACGGCCACTCCCCCAATCATTCCCTGTGGGAATTGTAGTCCAGGAAGTAGTGCCGATGACATCAGAGACATTGGACTCACTGCTCAAATCACCAGGAAAGTGATCTAACTCTTCTAAATATTTAATATTTTTGGGCAAAAATGGTGAAATGTCCCTTTAATAGTGTGGTACGATGTGTTCTGCCATAGGGTGTTTTTGCTAGTATTGCTTGTATCGGCTTTTAGGAACCAAGCTGTTAAAAATGAGGGGGTTCCAATTCCCTGGGGGTGGGGGGAATCCACTGTGCCCCTCAGTGTCTACATTATCACAATTCAGGGGTTGACACTAAGGTCTCCGAGGCACTTGTCCATCGGGCAAGTGCAAGTCAGGTTCTACTTGCCCTCAGGTCATGGTCACTTGCCCCCCAAAAATATATTCTAAATTTTGCATTTAAGTTTACTTCCTGCTTGGGTTCCAGGTGGTCCCCAGTTAAGTTGGTTAACCAGATGTAACTCTTGAGAATGTAAAAATGAAACCAAATGGACCCGCAAGGGTCCATTTGGTTTCATTTTTACACTCTCAAGAGTTAAAATTAATCATCTTAATTAGCACAAGTCTACACAACTAGAGAATGTAGAAGATTAGGTCATTTTGATGTGTATGTTAATTTGCCTGTTTTGTTTCCCAAATCCAGCCTGGAATTGTGGATAGCTAGAAAGCAGGGAAAGACACAGAGGCAGAGTGCAATGACTGCCTTCAAGACAAATTTATCTTGTGTTGTGTTATAGTGCACTAAGTCGCACACTTGCCCGATCGGGCAACCAGGTAGCAGTCTTCACTTGCCTCACCATTTTTTTTACTTGCCCCGGGCAAGTGGGCAAGTGTTAGTGTCAAGCCCTGACAATTGCTCAGCGTAAAAAAAAAAGTTACCAGAATCGAGGTCTAAGATCAGACACGTGCATGAGCATGTGTGCAACCAAATCAAGGGACGCTGTGTGATCATACACTTGCGTCATTGCATAGCGTCTTCACATCACAAAACGCAGGTCTCTTTGAGAATAAACTCTACTAGAGGTGTGTTTTATTGCCTGGCTTAATGTTCTGGGAGGTCCCAAATTAGATGCCCCACTAGAAAGGCTTAGTGAGTGGGGCCCCGGAAATTTTAGCACAAAGCCTAGTATCACACTGTTAGAGAAGGATTATTTGCAAATAAATAAGTAATTATAATTGACTTTGGGAACAGACATAAAATATAATGACATTGTCACTAAATACCATTTACACAAGTAAAATTCTCTGCTAAATTTAACAATTTAGGAGCATGCAGATGTACAGAACCAAAGATTTAATTGAACATCAAGAATTTTACTCATGCACACACAGTGGTGGTAATAAATACTACAATGTCGAAACACAAAATGGTCAAACTAAAAGTGTAAAAGTACGAACAGAATATACTTTGCAGCATTTCCATAAAGCTGAAATATATAGAAAATCTTTTGAAAATAGCTTTGTATTGCAGTGCAATAGATTACGTTTTGGAAAAAAAATAAAAATTAACTAATGTCATTGTAGTGATAGCAAAAGAATACAATATTTGCCTCTGAGTAAAAGTAAAATGATTGAACATAAATAGTCAATTAAAGTAAAAAGTACAGTATTTGGATAAATAAACATAGTTGCTTTAGAGCAGTGGTTTTCAACCTTTTTGACACCCCCCATTTATTCAGCATTTGAGCCACGGACCAGCATTTGGTGACATTTTGAGCCCCACAGACCTAAAACTAAAGATTTCTTTTGCTTTTGTCCACAACACCAGGCTGGATTTGGGAAACAAAACAGACAAACATACAAATCACAATGACCATTAATCTTCTACTGTACATTCTCTAGTTGTGTAGACTTGGAGCTAATTCACATGAGGAATATTTTAACTCTTGAGAGTGTAAACATGGAACCAAATGGACCCGCAAGGGTCCATTTGGTTCCATGTTTACCCTCTCAAAAGAGTGCATCTGGTTAGCCAACTCTCCATCGTTTAGCCTGAGGGGACCACCTCTGAAGGACCACTGGTGGTCCCCGGACCACTGTTTGAAAAACCCCTGCTCCAGAGTAGAGTAGCACTACTGTACCTGACATGTGCAACGACGCTTCCTGCAGCTATAGCTACGACCTGAGCCACTCGCTGCAGTACAACCTGACTCTGCTGCAGAGGCCATGTGAGCCGCCGGAGACGCCGACGCCTGAGGAAGAGGAGGAGGAGGAGGAGCTGCAAGACACGCACAACAAGCAGAACAGCTTCGACATCTTTGAGGATGAAGGCCTGCCCACGCACGGTCAGCTGGACCTCTTAACCCATTGTGTCCTGACCCTCGATTTGAATTTCTGACACCAGATTATACAGTAGTTTCTGACACCAGACTATAGAGATGCGCAGGGACGTCACCGCCCCGGTTCCAGAAGTTTTTTTCCCCATTCATTTTCTCATAGACTTTTCGAAAATAATTTATATCAAGGCGATTACGCCGCGGACAAAACCAACTCGAGTCGTGACGAATCATGATGACACACACAAACTTTTGGGACAATAAAATAATTTCTAAGATGAAAAACGAAACAAAAAGTCTTGTATCATGCCGTTTTCTACTTCTTCCTAATTATATATTATATGACGATATTGTGTTTGTTGTCATGATTTGTCACGGCCCGAGTTGGCTCTGGCCGCGGCACGATCGTGTTTTTATTAACCATTTTCGAAAAGTCTATGAGAAAACTGAATGAGGGAAAGACTTCCGGAACCGGGGCGGTGACGTCACTGCGCATCTCTATAGGTCCTCACTAATGTACATGATAAAATACCACTGTTTTTTTTTTCTACTCAGTTCAGAAACTTCTTCCAATGACATCATCAATGGTGGAATGAATCCAAGCTAATAGAAACTGCTTTCTATTCCTGAAAAGTCGCAATGAGAAAAATGGGAGCCGTCATTCTCCCGATGATAAAAATATAAACATTTTTTTTCAAAAACATATTGTTTAAAAAAAATCTGCCAAATGATGATGTCATTGGAAGAAGTTTCTGAACTGCCCACAGCCCTCCTGTGAGACACAGACTGAGTAGGAAAAAAAATAGTGGTATTTTATCATGTACATTAGTGAGGACCCATTATATGAAGATACACTGAAAAGTGGTGAAGTGGTCCTTTAACCCTTTGTGTCCTGAACGCGTTTTGGTGTTTTATCTGTTGAAAAATAGCAGATCAACAAGCTCATGTCGCGCCACCGAGTGGCGCGACATGAGCTTGTTGTTCTGCTATTTTTGAAAAAAAAATGTGAAAATGTGCTGCAAATCTCTGAATATGTTATTCTGGAAGCAAACATTTTTAGCTCAATTTTTTTGCTTCTGGGGTATCTCTAGAACAACATCTTTTTCCCCGTTTTCAGATGGGGATCTGCAGCCAAATATGGATAATTCTGGTGGTCCTTGGCTTGAAATATGTTAGCATCCCTGACACAGGAACACGGATTTTTCAGAAAAAACTAGAATCTAGTGTCAAAAACGATATAATCTAGTGTCAAATACTCAATTCTGGGGTCAGAAAGTAGATTCTAGTGTCAAAAAGGAGATCCTAGTATCAGAAACTATCATTTCGTGTCAATAACTAGAATCTAGTGATGGAAACTACTGTAGAATCTAGCGTCAAAAGCTAGAATGTTGCTGCAGCTATAATCTGGTGTCAGGAACTACTGTATAATCTGGTGTCAGAAACTACTGTATAATCTGGTGTCAGAAACTACTGTATAATCTGGTGTCAGAAACTCCAATCGAGGGTCAGGACACAATAGAGATGCGCAGTGACGTCACCGCCCCGGTTCCGGAAGTCTTTTCCCCATTCATTTTTCTCATAGACTTTTCGGAAATAATTTATATCAAGACGATTACGCCGCGGCCAAAGCCAACTCAGGTCGTGACAAATCATGACAACAAACACAACATCGTCATATAATATATAATTAGGAAGAAGTAGAAAACTGAATGGTGACAAGACTTTTTGTTTCGGAACCGGGGCGGTGACGTCACTGCGCATCTCTATGGGTTAAGAAACTACACCGTGGTGAAAGCTCCTTCACCTAAACCCACTTCACCTTGGAGTATGTAAGAGCCTTAAGCTTCCCTTCATAATACACTCATCCTGAAGTGTTCCTTGCCTTCCCTCACAGTGGTCCATGGCCTCCAAAACGAGCCCTACTTCAAGTACGTATGGAACGGGAGGCTCCTGGAAAGGGTGAAAGACACAGTGCATCGTGACTGGCTCATGTACATTATTCATGGCTTTTGCGGCCAGTCCAGTATCCTTTTGTCATGTTAACATTGTAGTGACCACTTGTCCTTAAGCTCAAAAATGTTCAAAACACCTTTGTCCGAGTGTGTAGCCCCTTCTTGGGCAGACTGAAAATACTAAAGACGCTTGCAAAAATGTTTGTAAAATGATGGAAGTCCAGGGTTTCTTCAGGCTCAAAATAATATTTATTGTTCTCTCTTTCAATGTAAACTTAAAATTGGAAAACAAAATATACTAATCAAACAAGTAAGCAGCAAGTATGCAATACTAAAGACTGTAGCTTCTCAGTCTGCCACACCCCTGGTGTGACAACACATTTCCTTTTATGGATTTCCTGCAGTGGGCACAGAGCAGACTGACATGTTAGCTGCACTTAACATCACCACCACCAGAGGGCCAAAAACTATAAATCATATCTTAGAATTCTATTAAATAAGTAAATGGCTCCTACAAACATTATAAAATGTATACATTTTGGGTGCTGTCTCCATGTAATGTTTCATTGACACCTTGAGATTATTTGACCTGAAGGTCAAGATTTCAACAGCCACTGCACCGGCCACCGAGTTGCTTGTCATGAAAATCCACGTTAAAACAGTGCAATCACTTGTAGTGTAGAAAATTTTCCATAGTGGCCATCACGACAACAGACCGGGCTGCGCACCTATTCCTGCATTGACAGCTTTCCCATTGCAAACAGTAGTGACTAATTTTCCCATGGGCCTTTGCATCCCAGCACGACTTTTTGAACACGTCTCATATCCAGCCGTGAGGCATGGTTATTATTGCAAATATTATTTATGATGGTAATCGCTGCTTTATGCTGCCCCTTCAATTGCTTTCCGTAATTTTGAGTTCATTTAAATCATGCTCCTTTTTCATACATCATACCCACGAGGGATTAATTTGTTGGCATTCCCCCCAGTCAGTAATTAATGGCCGAATAACTTTATTTTAGCAGTACAATGTTTAAATGCATGTGTGGGTCTTCGTCATGTAATGCCTTCCACCTTCATTGTACTTTGTTTTTGTTCAGCACAGTTTTGTTTGAAATGTCCGTGCTTCCCCATTGGAATTTTACGGCAAGAGCCACTGGTAAATTTATTTTTGTATAATATCTGTGTCAATGTTGTGCTAGCATTACTCCTTTACTCGCAGACTAAAGAACTTCTCATCTACGGCCGGCCAGTTCATGTGACCCTCATCGCCAGGCGCTCCAGCAAATTTGCCGGGACCCGCTTCCTCAAAAGAGGAGCCAACTGTGAGGTACATGGGTTACCACGACAACCGGGGAGAATATAATAACGGAGGCGGGGGTGAAAGGATGATTGCATGAGTCAGTCTGATCACAGGGGTTTAATTTAACCTGCTACAGTGTCCTTGCGTATGTATGTGTGAAAGCGTGTGCCTGCGTACACGTGTTTGGTTGCTCTTAGAAAAACAGATCTGACCTATTTTGTTTGCACTTGTATTCTGAAATTGGGTTTGACAAATACTCACAAATACACACTGTATTTGCAAATGAACTAGGCTCTATCAAGAAATGTAGTATTTTGTTTTGTATTTTTTTTTTTTTTTTTTAAGCCAGTCAGCCCTTCACTAACTCCCTCCCTAACCCGTTCTTGTTCAACATGTGCGTTAGCAGCCAGCAGCCTGGGCAGGCTGTCCTTCTCAGTCACCCATTGAGATGCATGTAAAATATTGGGGTTTTCATCTAAATCAATGGTTTTCACCCTTTTTGATACCAGGGCCCACTATTTATTCAGCATTTTAGCCCTGGACCACCATTTGAGGAGATTTTAGACCCAAAACTAAAGATCTCTTTTGCTTTTGTCCACAATACCAGGCTGGATTTGGGAAACAACACAGGCAAACATACAGATCAAAAGAGTGTAGATTTGGGCTGATTCAGATGATGAATATTTTAACTCTTGAGAGTGTTCTTTTTTACGCACTCAAGAGTTACATCTGGTTAACCAACTTAGCTGGCGACCACCTGGAACCCTCTCAAGGACCACTGGTCGTCCCCGGACCACCGGTTGAAAACCACTGATCTAAATATTTAATCATTTCAGTGGCAAGAGCATCTAAATGTCTTCTGGACAATCACTGTTTGGGGTGAGGTTTAGTGAAGGCCCAATTGAAAGCTGTACACTGGATTTTGTGTTAACATACTGATCATGACGACATTACACATGAAAATGAATGACAATATTAGGAGGTGCACTGCAGTATTTCAATGTTCCTTTGCCTCTCCTGTTGTTTCCAGGGGGATGTAGCAAATGAGGTGGAAACGGAACAGATCATCCACGATGCCTCGGTTATGTCATTCATGACAGGAAGCTATTCCTCCTACGTCCAGGTCCGGGGTTCAGTCCCTCTCTACTGGTCGCAGGACATTTCCACCATGATGCCCAAACCCCCCATACGATGTAAGACCCCCCCCCCCCCCCCCCCCCCCCCCCCACACACACACACACACACACACACACACACACACAACGACAGACAGACATGTATTTATAGATTCATTGCTTGTACCACATCAAGTTATACAGGTTATTACAGTTGCAAAGGGAAAACAATTGACCACTGAGAAACACTTTCCACCTGGTTTATTTCTGATGATGTAATGATAGGGAAAATCTCAACGATTTCCAAACAATTCAATTCCGTTCAATGGGCTTTATTAGCATGAGAAAACCTACATGTACATTGCCAAAGCAAGAAGCACAGTACAACAGTACAACTCAATATCAATATATCAAACACAATATCAGATCTACAAGCTCGTGACTGATGCATATTGATCACATGAGAGACAAGGGTTGCGTCATGATCAAAGGAATAACCAAATGTGATTCTGCTATATGACTTCCCAGATAGCAAAATGCATTGATTCAACGTTGACTCTTGGTTAGATAACCAGAATTCAACGTTGAATCAATGCATTTTGCTATCTGGGTTGTGATTCAAGAGTTTTTGGGCCAAAACGTGAATTGACCCCTTATTATTGCGGCACATTTAGGCCGATTGAAAGAGTTGGTGTGGCGGTTCTTCCTTGGCCTTGTGGGGAAGTTACCCAGCAGTGGATGCTGCGTTGAAATGGAATCTGAAAAATCTGTCATCATCTGAGATCACGTGTGCTGACTTGCGTGAGATAATTGGTGCTCTCAAGAGGCAGGATGTGTAGATCTGACCATTTGCTCATTGACGATTGCAAAGTGGTAGTGAGGTCAATTGGATGATGATGTACAGTATATCAATAACCTGCTGACCCTTTTTACCTTGCCTTTAACTTGCCCTTTCGCTGAAGAGCTGAGTGGCTTTTAAGTTGTTTGCCATTGCATCTGAATCACCCTTAGCAGATAATTGAAAGGGAAGCGATGTTGGCCGAATTGCGCTCCATATGCAACTCATGTCACGCAGGGGTTGACACTAAGGTCTCCGAGGCACTTGCCCATCGGGCAAGTGCAAGTCAGGTTCTACTTGCCCTCAGGTCATGGTCACTTGCCCCCCAAAAATATATTGTAAATTTTGCATTTAAGTTTAATAACCAGATGTAACTCTTGAGTACGTTTCATTTTTACACTCTCAAGAGTTAATTTCCATCATCTTAATTTGCCCCAAGTCTACACAACTAGAGAATGTAGAAGATCATTTTGATGTGTATGTTAATTTGCCTGTTTTGTTTCCCAAATCCAGCCTGGAATTGTGAATTAGCTATAAAGCAAGGAAAGACACAGAGGCAGAGCGCAATAACCACCTTCAAGACAAATTTATCTTGTGTTGTGTTATAGTGCACACTTGCCCAATCGGGCAACCAGGTAGCAGTTTTCACTTGCCCCACCATTTTTTTTACTTGCCCCGGGCAAGCGGGCAAGTGTTAGTGTCAAGCCCTGTCACGTGTTAAAGCTGAATGTAATTCCAACCGAGGAATTAATTTTAAAAGCTTCCACTGATCATCTTTACACTGGCACTCTAGAATGCACTTTTTAAATTCCAATTACTGTACACTACACTAGATAGAATCCACAGTGTAAATGTATTAAAAGGCCATGTTCCGCATGTTGACATAAAAGGGAGACCATGGGATACCATAACCAAGGTGCCTTTATCTTGAACCGTGTATAATGGAGGCCCCCATGGTGTGATTACTTCCTTTGTGTTTTCTATGATTGGCCATGTCTGGTCTATATTTATTTCCATGTTCACATAGTTTATTGCCATCCAATAATTGCTAAATAAACCATACCTACCTTAAGTTTATTCATATACATGCATTCCAGTGTGTCCAGTGTTACTAATTAATAGTCTATAAATAGTGTTTTTGTGTCCAAAACTAAGACACAAGAAACCCCCCAGCTGGTCAGCAAGTGGATTCATGAATGTACTGTATGTATGGGTATATAGACAATATTTTAGGCCAATAAGACTATATACTGTACCAAATTTTACTTTAAACAAAAAGAAGGCTGTTGAATGCTTAACTATGAACGGGGGAGACATAATTTACCCTGTCATTTACAGCAGTGCCTTTTTCATTGCCATAACATTCCTAACCACCAGGAAGGTTTGGCTACATGGTGCTTGAATATATAACCTCTGTAATTTTATGATTTCACGCTAATAAACAAGCAGTACACGATGTTGGTAATAATTACAATGTGATGAGTAAATACTGCTGCAGGGGTTGACACTAAGGTCTCCCAGGCACTTGCCCATCGGGCAAGTGCAAGTCAGGTTCTACTTGCCCTCAGGTCATTGTCACTTGCCCTCCAAAAATATATTCTAAATTTTGAATTTAAGTTTACTTCCTACTTGGGTGTTTTAAACCACGGGTTTTCAACAGGTGGTCCGGGGACCACCAGTGGTCCCTGAGAGGGTTCCAGGTGGTCCCCAGTTAAGTTGGTTAACCAGATGTAACTCTTGAGAACGTAAAAATGAAACCAAATGGACCCTTGCGGGTCCATTTGGTTTCATTTTTACACTCTCAAGAGTTAAAATTCATCATCTTAATTAGCCCAGATCTACACAACTAGAGTACGTAGAAAATTAATGGTCATTTTGTTGTGTATGTTAATTTGCCTGTTTTGTTTCCCAAATCCAGCCTGGAATTGGATAGCTAGAGAGCAGGGAAAGACACAGAGTCAGAGTGCAATGACCGCCTTCAAGACAAATATATCTTGTGTTGTGTTGTAGCACACTAAGTCGCACACTTGCCCGATCGGGCAACCAGTTAGCAGTCCTCACTTGCCCCACCATTTTTTTTTACTTGCCCCGGGCAAGCGGGTGTTAGTGTCAAGCCCTGATAAAGTGTGACCCTTGACCCTGTCTTTCAGTGGACCAGGCGGATCCATATGCCCATGTAGCTGCTCTTCATTTTGACCAGATGCTGCAGCGCTTTGGCTCTCCCATTATCATCCTCAACCTTGTCAAGGTAGGGATGGTGGTTTGTGGTGGTGGTGGGGGATGGGCGTACAAGGGTTCTAAATATTCCATCTTTAGTTATTCCTGCTGGGCTAGGATGTCTGTTAGAAAATATGTTTTCATCTTGATGTTTTTTGATGTTTTGTTGTACTTTATTGTACAGTGTTTCATGTGGGTAAGATTTTGTGCTTTGCACGTGACAAAAATAGGAAGGCAAACATTTTCAGGGACCATAATGGACAACCATTACTTTCCCAATACCCATGTCATGTTTTCCACCAGAAGTAAAATAAATAGTGGGGTGGGTGTTTTTGTAAACTTAGGGTGGTAGCCACCGCTGGGGGTAACGAGTAACGAGTAACGAGTAATATTACTACTTTTTCAGGTAACGAGTAGTGTAACGAGACTACCTCCTAGAAAATAGTAATAATATTACAGTTACTTCTACTAATATTACTTCGTTACTTTTGTCATGCTGCTGCGTTCAACAGTATTGCGTTGGTGAAGGGAGATGAGCTAATGTCACTTTAGCTTGATCGGAAAAAAGATGAGCAGCGGATTTTTATCAGGCAGACGTACAAAGACATCTGGTGTCAAAGCTGCGACATTGAGGCGTCAGAAACGTAGCGCTGGAGAGCTGTTTGTGCAGCTTGTTGTCCCTATTTATTGTCACGATCCTCAATAGAAGTCTATGTAGAAGAGCCGCGCTTGGACTGGCCACTTAAAGAGAACGAAGTTGGCGCTATACTGCTCTGCTTTGCGCTTACCGGTGATTCTTTGTTGAGATTTGAGTCGAAAAAATCTCAGTCCATTCTTACCCGATTGCAATAATTCCAACTGTGGTCCAAGTATATCCAAGGATATTTTCATTTGCAATACAAGTCATGCGTTTATAATATGAGTTTATCACACAATAGATGGGGGAAATGTCCACACTCAAAGCCTGCCTGTATGCGCTGTCTGTCAGGGGATTTCCCATAGGCTACACAGCTGTTCTGATTACGCGATGCCAGTGGCTTAATCATCAATTAAGCCACTGGAGCTATAAGCCCTCATATACTCAATATTAAATCAAAAAGATCTTATGCTTATGTATGTTTATCATACATTTTAATTTTGCATTAAAAATAGTTGACAGAGAACTGTAACTAAATAACAATCCACTGACTGAAATAACACCCTACTGCAACTATGTAATCTATGGTAGGCTATATGTTAATCATGTGTGGCATATAAATATTAATATATTTTAGTGTTTTTTTCCAGGGTGGGATGTCTGTATTCATTCATCTAAATACATATATCTAAATACATCCATCCATCTTCACCTGCTTATCGGTAGTCGGTCGTGGGGGCAACAGTCACCCAATTGATGTTTGGCTGATTTGTGACTCTTGTTATTCTTCTTCATTAGATTCAGCTCTAAAAGAAGCTGACAGATTGTGTAGTTGTAGCTAATTTCCTTTTTTCAGGGATCTGGGTGCAAAAGTAATATAAAAAAAGTAATATGTAATATACTACATATTACTTTTGCATCCAAGTAATAAGTAGTGTAATATTATTACTTTTCTAAAGGGGTAATAAGTAATAAGTAATATATTACTTTCCTAAGTAATATTCCCCAACACTGGTGGTAGCGCACCACTGCAAGGCAAGGCACTAAGCATCACCATTAGTACGACAAAGAGCATTAAAAGGCAAAACTCACTCTAAAAGGACATTTTAATACAGTTAAAAGCTGAAAGCTTGGCATGAGATTTTCCTTTTTATACTATATGTTCCACTACTATTTCCCAATAATCAGTCATTCCTGTCAAATTAGTTATTAACTTATTATAATGAATTACTGGTAGTCCAAATAATCGAATTTAAGCAAATTGTGGTGAAATGAGAAATCTCCTATTCAAGATTTAAACCTCTAAAAGCATACGGCTGCAAGTTAGCGGCAGACGCTTGAATGACGTCACTGTGGCCGGTGACGCAGTTGGCTTTTGTAACATTGAGCACTCTGGCAGGTGTTAATTCGGGGCTGGTATATACCCGATATAGTACACGGTCTCTGGGGATTCATGTGTGCTAACTGTAGGTGGTTGTCCTGCAGTTCACAGAGCCCTGCTGGACTGTAGGTAGGGTGCAGTAGATACGCGTATCAGAGGGGTATTCACATGGACATGTCACATGTGGGGACTGAGTGAAGAAGGAACGGAAGTACACAAAAACTACAAAACAAGGGAGTGAATCAGCTTGAGGGGATGAAATGTATATAAAATACACAGGAGAGAAGGTATTGAGGAGGAAGGGTTACAAGTAGGAGGCAATCTGGATGCCAATATCTCCAAATTGGGGACATAAATTGATTATATTTAAAACAAAAAAAACTTCTCTTACCGCATGCCTATGGTGGCACTTAGAGATGGCCATGGAGAGATTTTATTAATGATCGTCGTCAGGCCTTGGTTGGCTAATAATCATTAACCGATAAGGAATAAAATGCACTATTTTTATCTACTAAAAAGACAAATAATAACCCGCTACAACCGGCTTTTTCAAGTCCCTTATCCACCTCAAGCGATAAGCAGCAATAATGGCCACAAACAAATTAAATGTATATTTTGGGGACGGGAATGAGCAGCCACTGTCGCACACACTTTGAAAAATCGACTTACAAACTCACATCGTGTCGTGCGCCGTGTGCTTGTGTTTTGAAAGAATTAAGACCACAACACTTAATGAGCAACATACAGTATATACTGTACACCACCAATGTTGGCTTACTATACCAAATCTATTTATTATGTTATTAAGTATCGACTTGAATATCAGCATCCTTATGCAGTATTGAGGGGAACCAATTGTGCCGGAGTTTAGCTGTACACATACGGACAGACAAGCTTATGGATGTGCACAGGTGAAAACATCGTCTCGGCTACTTGGCATGGCAGTGGAGATGATAATTATTTACAATTAGTAACATTTAACTGCTTGGCAGAAAGCAAATAGTGATTGATTCAAGGAATGGATAATGATAACACGATAAGTGTTATAAGTGTGATTTAATGTTATTAAATAATATTACTCCTTTCCATACAATTTCAACTGATAGAGTGTAATAAACAGAACAGAACAAAGTCTAAGTAAAGAATAAAAGTACTAAAACTACAGTGTATTGCTTTCAATTTCCACACATGTACTGTACACAAACAATCCAACAATCTCCCTCGCTGCGCGGCTTGGGTTTCATGCTCACGTTGTCATCCGCAAGATGAGCTACATTTTGAGGGGACCAATCGCAGACCGCAGCAGTCAGCAGGCACAGGTTCCATCCATGTGATACTAGTGGACGGTGGGGGTAGAGGAGTGGACTCCGTTGTACAGTAATTATCCTTCTCCTCCGTGAGGAAGAGAGAGAGATGAACATTACTTTAACCCATTGTGTCTGATACCAGATTATACAGTAGTTCCTTACACCAGATTACAGCTGCAGCAACATTCTAGCTTTTGACGTTAGATTCTACAGTAGTTTCCGGCACTAGATTCTAGTTATTGACACTAGATTCTAGTTATTGAGACTAGTTATTGACACTCAATGACAATAAATTATGCTAGGATCTATTTTTTGACACTAGACTCTAGTTTCCGACGCTAGAATCGAGTTTTTGACACTAGATTCTATAGCTTCTGACACTAGATTATATTTTTTCTGAAAAATCTGTGTTCCTGTGTCAGTGATGCTAACATATTTCAAGCCAAGGACCACCAGAATTATCCATATTTGGCTGCAGACCCCCATCTGAAAACATGTTGTTCTCGGGGTTCCCCAGAAGTGAAAAATTGAGATAAAATGTTTGCTTCCAAAATAATGTATTCAGAGATTTGCAGCACATTTTCACAATTTTTCAAAAATAGCAGAACAACAAGCTCATGTCGCGCCACTCGGTGGCGCGACATGAGCTTGTTGATCTGCTATTTTTCAACAGATAAAACACCAAAACGCGTTCAGGACACTAAGGGTTTAATACACCATTGAATTGTGGGGTGAGGATGAGTCATGAAATACCTGGGATATGACAATTTTCCGTGGTATTTGCATGCACGTTTTATCTGTGTATAATATGAAGATCGAGAGACTGTGAAAGTGCACATGGCCAGTGCATGTGCTGAGGGTTTTCTGCATCAGGTGTGTGCGTATGAATGAGTGTGTGTGTACACGCCTGTATGCTTGCACTTTATGAGAGTAACAATGAAATGTGATTTGTTCAGTGGTTTTCCAAAAAACAGTCATTGTGTCCTTTTTATGTGAATGAAATTTTAAGGGAGTACCCCCCAACATAACAGATTCAATCTACCTTGATCGCTGTGACATCATATATATTTTTGTCATTGATGCCCCCCCCAACCCTTTTTTTTTCAACAGTTGAAAGGGTGCAGGTTGTCTTTATTCTAATGTGGGTATTTTTGTAGCTCCAAACTTTTTTTTTCCACACATCATATTTTAATAGTATACTGATAATCACACATGAGTTTTATGTCACTCTGGGCCAGCTTTTACTTGTAATCCAAGAGGTATTCTTTTCCTCCTCCTCCCCTCACTTCTGCCACTCTCCTCCTCTCACTCAGGTTGATACTCCTGTCGCACGGGTGCCACCTGAGTTTTTTTTTTTTTTTTTTTTAATCATGTAGTGGCCCAATTATCTTGTATTGTCTGGTTTGATGAGGGGAAAAAATACGTTTGGAGTTAATAAAATAGGGAGGGGGACCTCAGGGTGAAATGTAGAAAAGGGGGCATCTATGACAGAAAACAAGGGCATTATGTACTGTATCATGTCACGGGAATCAAGGTAGATGGATGACCAATGTGTTTTGGTGTGGAATTCTCCACACCAGTGCCACTCCTCATACTGCTTTTCAGACTTGAAAAAAGACAAATGCATGTGAGGCGAAAGAACCAGCAGCATGATGAATAGGGAAAAGTGGATTCAGAAGTGCTTTCAGTCACTCATCGGAATGTACAGTGTCAAGCAGACAATTTCACTGGGCAATCTTATGTTCCTAGCAAGATCATTTTTATGTTTGTTTATTTGTTTATTTCGTTTACTGGTTGGGGCACCCATTCAGTGGGAGGGGAACTAGGGGAAATTAGTAGTAGTTAGAGTTATACCCTCCTGCTGAATCTCTTTGCTGTTTGTGGCTGCTAGATCCATGTGTATCAAATTTATTTGATTTGAGTTGAGCGGGCATTTCTAACAAAATAAAACAAATTTCATACCAATGTCGTAAACACAGCTTTGTGGTATTGTGCATGTGGTATTAGAAAACAAGAGTAAAAAGAGTTGATAGGGCCAGTTTCAGTAATCTACCAGTATTTTATTAAACCTCTATTAATGTATTTGCATGCCGGTGAATATTCACTTGCACAAAACACTCCATTTTCTCTCTGATGTGATCTTTTCGTGTGTGGTTTCCATACATTTTTCAACACCAAATATTCACAATCCTCTGGTGTTGTCTCTTGTTCTCCTCTGTGGCCTTTATAGAAACGGGAAAAGAGGAAACATGAGAAAATCCTCAGTGAAGAGCTGTACCCTGCAGTGATCAACTTGAACCAGTTCCTTCCTCCAGCCCATTGCATTGACTACATAGCCTGGGACATGGCCCGCTACACCAAAAGGTACCCTGCTCCGTGTTTGTGCCATGTTTGAACTAGGGGTGGGACTCGATTAAAATTTTTTGATCTAATTAATTTGAAGCTTTGTAATTAATTAATCTCAATTAATCACATACCAATATTTGACCCAAGAAGCACTTTTTTGTCAATTAAAACAGGCTGGTGTAGCATGTGAGAGTTTTTCTAAATCACTGTGTCGACACTGCAAGTTGGTTAACCAGATCAAAATTTGGTTAACCAGATGTAACTCTTTGAGAGCGTAAACATGAAACCAAATGGACCCTTGCGGGTCCATTTGGTTTCATGTTTACTTACACTCTCAAGAGTTAAAATATTCACCATCTGAATTAGCCCAAGTCTACACAACTAGAGAATGTAGAAGATTAATGGTCATTTTGATCCGTATGTTGGACTGTGACATTGTTTCTGAAATCCAGCCTGGAATTGTGGACAAAAGCAAAAGAAATCTTTAGTTTTGGGGTCTGTGTGGCGATTAAAATGAGTTAATTTTGTTAATTGCGTTATTGTTTCTGTGATTAATTAATCTCAATTAATCAGTTAAAGTCCCAGCCCTAGTTTGAACGACTCTACACATACAGTATAACGTTATCCCGTTGATACATGCAGTCTTGACGATTCATAGTATGCAGGAATTCATGTATTCTCCTTCTAACCTTTCTCTCTCAGTAAGCTGTGCAACGTGCTGGACCGCCTTAGCATGATAGCTGAAAATGTGGTGAAGCGGACAGGCTTCTTTGTCAACCGTTCAGACTTCTACTGCCATACGCTGAGACCAGATGAGAGGTGAGCCCCCTCTAACCACTTAGCAGGGGCGAATGTAACATTTCCCAATTGGGGGGGGCAGGAGAAAATGGTAAGGGGGGCGGCCGATGAAGGCAGAAGTCGCACCCATACCATTTTCGGTTACAGGACTTTTATTGTGCAAGTAAAGCATCAATAATAATAATCAATAATAATAATAATCAGTTGTTGTAGAAGTTGCAACAGACACGCAGCATGGATAAAGCTAAAGGTCTGACTCAGAGAGTGTTCTGTTTTCAATGATGAAATGCTGTTGGTTTAGTGGTGCAACAATTCTAGTTACCAGTTAGTAGCAGTAGTAGTGTTTCAAATCATTTTAAATATAGGCACTTTAATTTGAAATATCTTGGGTTGTTTTGCATGCCATCGTGTTTGGTGGGGCAGACTGGCCATTTAGGGGGCCATGCCCCCCCATGCCCATGCCTAGATCCGCCCCTGCCACCTAGCATTAGACCCAAACTAATCATATAATTTGAACACATGTTATCAATTAATATCTCCATCACACCTTGCTGCACCAAAAACTGGTGTCCACAGAAACACACATTATGATAAGGTAGTTGTAATGCAGGCCAAGATTTACCATTGGGCAAGGGTTGGCTGCAGCTCAGGGGGCCCTCAACTGGGGAACAAAAAGAAAGAGAAAAGAAATATATATTTTTAATGACGAAATTGTAATGCATTCAAGTGAGATTTGTCTTTAGTTATTGTGTATTTAGTTGTATTAAGGTTACAAAAAAAGTAGTTTTGGCTGAGAAGTCATTACACGCAATGCGGCCCACCAGTTCGGCACCCCTGCCTGTATACTGTGTACATTATATTGTTTTCCGCGTGAAATAGTTCTTGACGAGGCTCCAAGGCTTTGTTTGTAAAGAGACTTTGGATACAAAGAAAAGCTCTCTATTAATGTGACGTACTGTTATGGGTTCGAATGGGCCATACAGTCGCATACTCTGCAGTTCGTCTTTGTAAAACTGTACGTCTTACCGCTGCTACAGACGACCCCATCGTGTTTCAAGTGTCACATTATCCCCTTGGAATGGTCATACATATTCACAGTCACACATGTATTGACGGTGCTTTGAACAATTTCCCCCAGACGCGAATGGGAGGTTGGGGGGGAATTGCTCCACAGACATTTCCTGCTAACTGGTTGAGTAGATGACCATTCATGTATGAAGAGCATGGGGCTCTCCATGTCTGCCCGTTTACACTGAACATTACCATTATGGTTACATAACAGATTCATCCTTATGTGTTTCTTTCCTCATTGTGCCAGCAGCTAGCCAAATATCTCTTTTTTTATTCTCGTTTAGTCAGTCTGGCCTTGGTTTTCTTATCCCATTGATTTAACACAGCACATGGACAAACACTTGTACACTGTACATTTGTGGTGAATCCCAATGAGAGATGATATCACTTTTGTTCTCTTCAAGCTACCGGTACTTTTTTGTTCTTGGTTGCTTTCTTACATGTACTGTGCATGCAGGCAGACACTCTCCCACTCCTCACACTGCTTTTCAGACTTGAAAAAAGATAAATGCATGTGAGACGTTACAAAGAACCAGCAGCATGATGAATAGGGAAAAGTGGATTCAGAAGTGCTTTCAGCCACTCATCGGAATGTACAGTGTCAAGCAGACAATTTCACTGGGCAATCTTATGTTCCTAGCAATGTTATCATTTTGATGTTTGTTTATTTATCTATTTCGTTTACTGGTTGGGGCACACATTCAGTGGGAAGGGGAACTAAGGGAAATTAGTGAGAGTTATGCCCTCCTGCTGAATCTCTTTGCTGTTCGTCGCTGCTAGATCCATGTGTATCAAAAATGGAGGACCCTTACAGTATGTGAAGTTGCTTTTTCTTGTTCTGTCCTCAAGTAACATTTTTGCATTGACCTGTACTCTGTTTGAAGAGTACCTATTCTGTATACTGTTTAAATAAATATTTAAATCAATTAAGCATATTTATCAAGGAGATATGTGGTTGTCACACAATCCTCCCTTGGCCGATAGTGACGTTTAGCAGTGACAATGAGCATGGTAGACAACAATATTGAAAAGATAATTGCTAAACAGTGTGTTTATAAAGCATCCAAGCCAAGGCACTGTTGTTTGTGCTGTACAGTCATCCATTCAAACACAGATGGCAAAGTCAACAATGCAATCTGCACATTGGGAGCAATTAGGGGTTTCCGAGTCTTGCTCAAGGACACCACAACACTAAGTCTGCGGGATCACGGGATCGAACTGGCAACCTCATGGTTGCCAACTGGCTGCTTAAGCGTGGACATTTTTTCCAGCTTTTAAGATGATTTATGTCTTTCTGAAACGATATCTACAGGTGGGGAGATGTAGGTGGTCATGTGACGTCAAGTGGACGTGTTCAGGTATGGTATGCTGCTCTAACAACCACAACATAAATGTAAGAAACAGCCCAGTTAACAGATTCATAAGTAACAGAATGCAAAACACCTGGCTGTGTTGTACTCAAGCATTTCAAGTGTAGCATGCATTTAATTAATGAAAGTGTTTAATTAATTTTGGCTTGATTAATAATAATAATAATAATAATAATTTCCTGCATCTGTGTGTAGACTGGGGTGCTACGGACCAACTGTGTTGACTGCCTGGACCGGACCAACACCGCCCAGTTCATGGTGGGGAAATGTGCGCTGGCCTATCAGCTTTACGCACTGGGCATGGTGGACAAACCCAAGCTCCAGTTTGATACAGACTGTGTCAGGTAAAGGATTGCACTCCTGTTACACCCCAACCTGCAGAAGATGAACATTAAAGGTCCATTAGGGAGGATTTGTAATTGACCATATCCAAACTCCCAACACTTAACTAGAGGAGAAAATAATTGTAAAAGTCATAAAGGTCCAAGCACTAGTGGCACTTCCAAAATGCGCTAGAATGCACAACCACAATTTATTCTGCATTTTAGCCACGGAAGACCACCCTTTGATGTTGAGTGTAGACTTTAGGAGAAATAATTGGTAAAATGTCGGTCAAAATAGCAATTCTTCTGCATTTTCTAAATGTGTATATACTTGGGAATTGGTTAATTCAGATGTTTAAATGCTCTTACGGGTCCATTTTGTTTTATTTTACACTCTTAAGAGTTACAGATATATAAGCGTCCTTTTGGTTACCAATGATCCTCTCTAGGAAGGAAGGAGGACTCTCATAGGAGGAAAAATGGTATCTCTGGTGCCTGTCAAACCAATTTCGCCCCAACTCACCAGCACAAAAGCACTAGATTTTCCGCCAGGAGTTTTTCACAAATTTTTGCACTAGGGGGTCTCAAAAAAAAAAGCTAAATATAGTGACAAATGCGCCAAGTTGGCAACACTGGTCCAAACTCATAATATATCCACTGTGACTTTTTTTTAGAAACACTCAAAGAAACAAAGAAAGGATTTTGGTACAGCTGCATGGTTGAGTGAGTTTGCATCTGCAGTCATTACTAACTTGCTGGCAAGATGACTGCGATGACTGCGATGGCTGCCTCTATGGCCAATGGATGTGTCCTGGACGTAAATGATCGCTCAAAACAATGATCTTAAAAATGTGTGTTTGTGTTTCTCCCAGGCTGTTTGAGGAGCTGTATGAGGACCACGGAGACACACTGTCTCTACAGTACGGCGGTTCACAGCTGGTTCACAGAGTCAAAACCTACAGAAAGATCGCTCCCTGGACACAGCACTCCAAAGACATCATGCAGACACTGTCACGCTATTACAGCAATGCTTTCTCTGGTATGCACACACACGCGTACACACACACACACACACACACACACACAGACAGACAGACAGACAGACAGACAGACAGACAGACAGACAGACAGACAGACAGACAGACAGACAGACAGACAGACAGACAGACAGACAGACAGACAGAGACACACACACACACTGTAATCCATGACCCCCATCCTCTGCACAAACCCTGCTTTGTTAGGCCTATTTCATTACACTCTTGTTGCATACATGATTGTATTTACTTCAGGGGTGTTTTTGCCATTAGGCAGACTAGGCAGATGCCTAGGGCGCCTGATGGGACTAATATGGATAAATGCATTATTGCCCTCTAGCCCTCTAGTAATTCTATAATAACTACAATTGAACATTTAAAACACATATAATATGTTCTTTAGTCTAAAATAGTTCTTTTTATCCCTTGTGGGGCGCCATTTTACAGGGAAAATCTTGCCTAGTGCTCCAAATTGCTCAGAAACGCCACTGATTTACTTCCTTTTAACACACGCACGCACACACACAGGTCACGCCCCTCCACCAGAGGTTTTAGTCGTGAGAGTTTTTCCTGATCAATCTCAGCATGCTCACCCTTGCTCTTCATAACCAACAACCAACAATTCATCCACATTACTGCCCGCTTCATTGCAGAGTGCAGACATTTATTCACACCCACCATCACACGCACCATGAAACCCTATCTGGCCTTCTGTTACCATAGAAACGCAGACTCAGCATTTGCACATGTCATGCACGTCACACACACACACACACACACCCCAAAACAAATTGGATGCATACACGAGGAAGCACACGTGAAAAAACCCCGATGGTTACATTTCTTAACAAAACCTTGAGACAAGTGGAACCCTCGCACAAAGCCAAAGTACCTCTGGCCTTACTTTATTCATACAATCTGTCTGGCTGAAGAGACGGGAGAAACTGGGAGACAAAGAATATAATGGGGCATAATGTACATTATGGGCCATTATAACACCTTTGTCTCCTGACCAATGGATGATCTGCTGTAATATTTCTTTCCTACGTAACAAAAGCCCCCTATGCATGTGCCAAACTCCTCCCCCTCCATGCCAATCCCCTCCCACTCGCCAATAACCTTTCACCGTACTGGTTCCCCCCTCCCTCTTTCCCATGGAAGGAATAGCAAGCTATTGTGAGTAATTGTAGTACACTGTGCACATGTCATGTAATGGACTCTTTCCACAAATAGTCACTGGGATTCTAATGATGATGAACATGCACACACACACACGCACGCGCGCGCACACACACACACACACACACACACACACACACACACACACACACACACACACACACAATTTAGAGTTGATTACTGAGTAATGCGGGGCCGGTTTCTGGTTCTGCTAAATGGCAGAAACGTTGTTCAATTGAGTGTAGGGATAAAAACAAATTGTTGCAAAAAAATAGATGTGGACTGCCCCATGGCCTTCCTCGATGGTCTAGGGCAGTGGTTTTCAACAGGTGGTCCGGGGACCACCAGTGGTCCCTGAGACGATTCCAGGTGGTCCTCATCTAAATTGACAGTTGGTTAACCAGATGTAACTCTTTGAGAGCATGAAATGATTTGAATGTTTACACTATCAAGAGTTAAAATATCCATCATCTGAATTAGTCCAAGTCTCCACAACTAGAGAATGTATAAGATGAATGGTCATTTTTGATCTGTATGTTTGCCTGCTTTGTTTTCCCCAAAATCGAGCCTGAAATTGTGGGCAAAAGCAAAAGGGTTTTTAGTTTTGCAGTCTGTGGGCTAAAAAGGGTCATCAAATGGTGGTATGTGGCTCAAATTCTCAATAAATAGTGGGCCCTTGCGTGAAAAAGGTTGAAAACGACTGGTCTATAGCTGCTCACATTGCCTTTGTACGACAGTCTTTTCATGTGGCGAGGTTTTGCCTTTGTGTTACCTCATTCCCACTCTTATTGTATGCAATAATGTTGTTGCCAGGGGATAGCTGGCAAAATTACTTTCCTGGAATTGACGCATCATGGAGGGTTAGTCATCCTAAAATCAATTGGGGACTGTGGATATGTAGTTTGGGACTGACTGTAGAGCGGCAGGCAATTAGCAACTCATACATTGCTTCATTGCTACAGTCTCAAAGGTCTTAATAGCTGTGTTGTGATCAGAAATGGATAAACCGATTGTGCAGAATGTCGCACCTCTCAAAAGAACATTTCTTTGTTTTCCTCTTGCTTTGTTGCATCCATACAACCTCGGTGGGAGGGACCGAGACTGAAGGAAAGGGACATTATTACAGTATATTTCACTGGTACATAAAAGTATACCGAATTAGTTACTGCTCAGCTATTGTATTTGTGCACACGTGCAATATGCCTACTGTTCTTGTGAAATATTATATAGTTCGTTGACACAGTATTTGTGCGTGTCATGGTGAGGAACTATACCGCATATATAATATATTGTTCTCAGAGCAGGGGCGGATGTCACGTTTCCCATTTGGGGGGGCAGGAGAAAATGGTATGGGGGCGACTTCATCACCTGTGTCGCTTCACGCTACTATGAAGCCGCACCCATACCAATTTTGGTTACACAGGACTTTTATCAGGCAATTAAGCATCTATAATAACATCAGTTGTTGATGAAGTTGCAACAGACACGCAGCATGCATAAAACTAAAGTTCTGACTCAGAGAGTTTTCTGTTTTGAAAGATGAAATGCCGATGGTGTTGTGGTGACACAACTGCAGTTAGCAGCAGTAGTAGTGTTTCAAATCATTTTAAATATAAGTACTTTAATTTGAAATATCTTGAGTTGTTTTGCACGCCATCATGTTTGGTGGGGCAGTCAGGGTATTTAGGGGGGCATTGCCCCCCCATGCCCATGCCTAGATCCTCCCCTGTCTCAGAGCAGAGCACATTGCAACCAATACATTATTACGAAATTGCGGGGAAGCAGGTGATAATTAAAGCGATCGACTCCATTTACTGCCTAATCGGTAATTATACAACGTGCCCGTTTGGAACACTGTGCACGTGGCTACACGGTTGTGGGATGGATTAGTTGGGCACCTGGCTGGACAACGCTTGCAAACATGTGCCACTAATTAAACAGACTAACAGATGAATAAATATCTCGGCTCTCTGCCGCCCTCCCACAGCCCAGCCCTCACTGTGAAGCCCATTGCTACACTGTCATTTTGTCCTGTGGTTTCCTTTTTTACTGTAATTATTACCTTTTCATGGTCTAAGTGGGTGAATAAGTGCATACAGAAGTTTCATCACAGTGTCATCATTTGAGATATTCTACTGTTAGACCGATTGGTTTATCTATGATACTAGATATATATATATATATATATATGTTTGTTTGTTTGTTTTGTTTATTTATTATGATTTATTTTTCTTTCTTTTTTGCTTGCCTTTTTATTGATAGATTTTACAGTAATTTGAGAGGAAAGGTGGGGGGAAGACATGCAGCAAATGCCGCAGACATTGGGACTTGAACCTTGGCCCAGGCCCTAGATTACTGTTTCTACACATTTGATGTATTACCTTGTGTTGCCCTTGCTTATTCGCTCTGGATTAAGATCATCTTGTAAAGGACAATATTTTTTTTTTCCCAACCATCTTTTTTTTCAACCAAGGTCCATGTTTCAGGTTGTTATGAGAAAAAGTAAAAGGTGGGTGGATGTTGTTTTCATTCCTTGATTTCTTTAGTTTTAGGGATTTTAGCTATGGGAGGGTACATTCAAACCTGGCCCTGAATGCATATTTGTTTACAAAACTTCAAAGTAATTTCTCTTTTTTATCTACTACAGTCGTAATAAGCCCCAGGAAATTACATCTGGTCACAAATGATCTACTGACTGTGACAAACTGCCATATTGAGCCTCTATAATTTCTTGGGGTTTATTAGGACTGTAGTAGATTAAAAAACAAGGAAATTGCTTTAAAATTTTGTAAACAAATATGTATTTTAGGTCCGTGTTCGAAAGCCCCCTACCATAGCTAAAAATCCTAAAACTAAAGAAAGCAAGGAATGTAAAACAATTAACACCCATCGTTTACTTTCTCTAATAACAACCTTAAAACATTGGTTAAATACAACAAAGTAATTGTACATTGTCATATGATTGAACTGTTGGATTGGATGTTTTCTTTCTCACAAAAACTAACAAAAAGTTAGTTTTGTTGTTAGTTTAGGTCTCCTCGGCATTGATGTTTTACTCATGAAATGTGTTTCTGTTTCTATGTGAAAGCATATTTGTGTGTTCCAGATGCAGACAGGCAGGATGCCATCAACCTGTTCCTCCAGGTCTACCAGCCCTCGGAGTCCAAGCCTCACCTGTGGGAGCTGCCCACTGACTTCTACCTGCATCAGAGGAGCTCCATGGCTCTGCCCCAAGAAAGACGCTGGTACACACGCACGCACACACACACACCTGTATAAAGACTGTTCCATTATACAAATACAGTCTGAGTCTGGAGCTGACCAGTGTTGCCAACTGCCAAAATCCAAAATGCACTAGATCATACCTGGGCATTATGCCGCCCGGGGGCCAAATGCGGCCCTTTGGCTGAGTCTGACCGGCCCGGGGACCACTAGTGGTCCTTGAGAGAGTTCCAGTTAAATATGGAAAGTATGGAAAGTAGATGTAACTCTTTGAGGGCGTAAAAATGAAACCAAATGGACCCTTGCGGGTCCATTTGGTTTCATTTATACACTCTCAAGAGTTAAAATATTCATAATGTGAATTAGCCCAAAGTCTAGGCAACTAGAGAATGTCCAAAACCCAGCCTGGAAATGTGGACAAAAGCAAAAATAAATCTTTAGTTTTGGGGTCTGTGGGGCTAAAATGTCATCAAATGGTGGTCTGTGACTCAAATGCTGAATAAATCGTGGGCCCTGGTGGCCCTTACTTTTATCTTGAAATTAAATTAATATTATGCAGACTTTAGTTCAGCCTTTAGTCTTGGCCCTCCACAATATTTTATGTATCTCATTTGGCCCCTTGGGAAAAATAATTGCCCACCTCTAAAAGGCACTAGATGCTTCATTGGAAGGGGATGAATATTTTAACTCTTGAGTTAAATGATGGAGAGTTGGTTAACCAGATGTAACTCAAGGGTCCATTTGGTTTCGTTTTTTTGTTTTTGTTTTTGTTTCGTTTTTACATATTCAATGTTGAAACAGTGCCTGTTACATATTCTACATCAAAACAGTGCCTGTTACATAATCTACATCGAACAGTGCCTGTTATACATTGAAACTCGAGAGAGGGGGATTCAAATCTGAGTACAAGTCTACAACAAGCTTACGTTAACTTTTAATTCCAAAGGAAAAATTAAAAAAAGGGTTTACAGGGCTTGACACTAACACTTGCCCGCTTGTCCGGGGCAAATAAAGACTGCTACCTGGTTGCCCGATCGGGCAAGTGTGCAACTTAGTGCACTATAACACAACACAAGATAAATTTGTCTTGAAGGCAGTCATTGCACTCTGCCTCAGTGTTTTTCCCTGCTTTCTAGCTATCCACAATTCCAGGCTGGATTTGGGAAACAAAACAGGCAAATTAACTTACTTACACATCAAAATGACCTAATCTTCTACATTCTCTAGTTGTGTAGACTTGGAGCTAAGATGATGAATTTTAACTCTTGAGAGTGTAAAATGGACACGCAAGGGTCCATTTGGTTTCATTTTAACGTTCTCAAGAGTTACATCTGGTTAAGCTTAACTGGGGACCACCTGGAACCCTCTCAGGGACCACCTGTTGAAAACCCCTGGTTTAAAGTATCCAAGTAGGAAGTAAACTTAAATGCAAAATTTACAATATATTTTTGGAGGGCACCATGACCTGAGGGCAAGTAGAACCTGACTTGCCTCGGAGACCTTAGTGTCAACCCCTGGTGTAATTATTTTGTTTAAAATAATACCAATGCAAAATAGTTACTGTATCGACTGCAAAAAATTGGACCCTATCGGATTACCGCAATGAACCAATATCGTCCATGTAACGCATTGCCTATATCATAGTATGCATCGTATCGTTGTTAAAATATACAGTATCATTACTCCCCTAGTCAAAATGCATCACACTGCGGTGCGTTTGGGCTTGTAGATCTGCTATTTTCGCTGGATTTGAATTCAAATGCTGATTTTTCTTTCTTTTTTTTGCTAGTATTGAATTAGAATCCTGATTAGTGATTTCAAAAGGAGTATTAATTTTCTGAATAAATTACAGACAACACAATGGTAATACATTCACCTGCTAATTATATTAGACTGAAGTAATTAAATCAGGGTCATGCTCGCATGTTTGGAAACTGTAACAGCTGAATTAAATACTGTGTCAATGTTTGGACATTGCCCTGCGGGCCACATTAAGCGAAGGTAGTCCCCGGGCCAGCAGTTGCCCATGTATGACCTAGTTCTCTGTCATTTCTGTGTATGTGTTACGCGTGTGAAGGGTATAGCACATCAACACCATCCTGCTTGTATAACCGATATAATGACTACAGTACTTCATATGAATACAAAGGGCCAAAGAGCTTGAGCCATTGTGTGGGTGGAATTGAGTTATGTGGGTGATTTCAATTAATGGTCAGTCACACACTGTGAGCTCTCACTCTCTTAAGGTCTCACTGGGTAACATACCCTGCTCCAATGGCTTAGATTGCATAAAGGGCTGTTGCATTCAGTAGTCAAGGACGGGTCATCCAGCCGAGCCAATTTGAATCATATGTGTGGCTTATGTAACACTGTGTATTCAGGTGGTGTCCTAAATACATTCATTTGCATGACCTTTTTACCTCGCCAGCTATACCTTTTGGTGGTCCGAAGCGATCCTGCCGTTCCTGCCCGTGGCCTATGATGAAGGTATCTTTTCACGGCGGATAATCAGTTGTTATGTACTGTACCGCTGTTTTACTGCCATTGTTACCTGGATATCATTGACCCAAATCCCATTTACATGAGTAAATTGAGCCTTAATGTCATTGATGGAATCCCCCCTACCCCTACCACTACTACCACATAGGGACATAGGCAAATATAGGCTATGAGGCTATTTCTATTTCTTAAAAAAAAAAGGCATCTGCATGACCCTAGTTGTCTAAAAGTTAGTCTGTGTCTGTCTGCGTGTTCAAAGTTAATTTCTCCATTTTTTAAAAATAGGACTCAAGTGTTAAACATTTTTATTATATTATTGTGTGTGTGTGTGCGTGTACAGTGTGTGTGTGTGTGTGTGTGTGTGTGTGTGTGTGTGTGTGTGTGTGTGTGTGTGTGTGTGTGTGTGTGCGTGCGCGCGTGCGTGCGTGCACAGTCCCCTGTGAGGAAAACATGAAAAAGCTTCGCGTGAAAAGGTTGAACCGCTTTGAAGAGAGCGTCGACATCTACACTGAGTTCTTCAAGCCCTATGAGCTCACCTCTTTCGACGACACTTTCTGCATCGCCATGACCAACTCTGCCAGGTGACACCTCTCTCTCTCTCTGTCTCTCTGACATCACAACTACCTGATGCTATTTTCCATATCACTCACTGTCAAGCTTATGGGAGAAACAAGACCTCTCGCTTGTTGAGAATGCAGTGAGCCCTGAAAGCCAGGCCGAACGTTTCTGTGCGTGCGCCCCACACTCCATATTTGGGCGTGCGAAGTGCATTCGCTTCCCGCGTGCAAGTAAGACGTGCAGCGTCTTACTTGCACTTGTAATATAATTCTATTTATTCTTCTTATTATTATTGTAATAAAATCTCAAATGACTGATCATCATTCTAAATAATATACGTTATCAAACAGCCTCACTCCGGGATGCCAAATCATCCATTTTTAATTGTAAAATCATCTGTATTTAGAGCCAGGAAGAGCCAACTACCGTACATACGCGACCAAGTGGCCACTCCATCACCAGTCACCAACAACATTGTGTTTTTCGCTTTCTGTCCATACCAAGGGAGTTTATGCCCAAGACGGTGGGGATAGATCCGAGTCCATTCACAGTACGCAAGCCAGAGGAGACGGGGAAGTCGGTGCTGGGGTAAGTGGTGGTGAGGGGAAGTCGGTGCTGGGGTAAGTGGTGGTGAGGGGAAGTCGGTGCTGGGGTAAGTGGTGCTGAGGGGAAGTCGGTGCTGGGGTAAGTGGTGGTGAGGGGAAGTCGGTGCTGGGGTAAGTGCTGGTGAGGGGAAGTCGGTGCTGGGGTAAGTGGTGGTGAGCACGGCTGCATGAAGAGCTGGATGAGTCTGGAGGTATGGTGTTTTGTTTTATTAAATGTGTGCCGTGGTGGACGGAGTACTCAATCCCAGTACTTGAGCCAAAGTATACACCGCGTTCCAAATTATTATGCAAATCATGTTTTTGTTTGATTTTCCAACATATTTGATGCAAATGATGATCAGCATAATTTTCAAGTCATTAGCTGTCAATTCTTATTTCAAATGTTATTGAACAAACCTCCTAATGAAAACAGAATTTAGAAAATAAATTAAAAACTTAAAAAGCTCTGTTCCAAATTATTATGCACATCATAGTTTCAAGACATTTTCTAGTTTGTAAAGAACTGAAAATAGTAATTTGTTGAATTCATAGCAATAATGAGGTCATATCTACTGGGAAAAAAAGCTATTTCAATCCAAAACAGGTTAACAGGTCCAGTTACATGTTAACATGGGACCCCTTGTTTGATAGCAGCTTGCGTCCATCAAACTTGTGAGTTTATGGAGAGTTTCTGCTTGAATGTCTTTGCAGGATGTCAGAACAGCCTCCCAGAGTTGCTGCTTGGATGTGAACTGCCTTCCACCCTCATACTGTACATGAAGACCAATTTTCAAACAGTCTTGTTCACTGATGAGTGCCGTCCAATAAGGCTGCGACGTCAGCAAGTAGGTGGCGGAGTCATGTTTTGGGCCGGAATCCTAGGGGAAGATCTGGTTGGCCCCTTTAGGGTCCCTGAAGTTGTGAAAATGACTTCTGCAAAGTATGATGAGTTTCTGACTGACCACTTTCTTCCACGGTACAAAATGGAAGAATCATGCTTTCTGAAACAAAATCATCTTCAAGCACGACAATGCACCATCTCATGCTGCAAGGAATACCTCAGCTTCATTGGCTGCTATGGGCATAAAAGGGGGAAAAAAAATCATGGTGTGGCCCCCATCCCCCCCTCCCCCTGACCTCAATCCTATTGAGAATGTGTGGAGCATCCTCGAGCGAAAGATCTAAAGGGGCCGACCAGGTCTTTCCCTAGGACTCCGGCCCAAAACATGACTCCGCCACCTCCTTGCTGACGTCACAGCCTTGTTGGGACATGGTGGCCATGCACCAACCATCCACTACTCCATCCATCTGGACCATCCAGGGTTGCACGGCACTCATCAGTGAACAAGACTGTTTTGAAAAATGGTCTTCATGTACAGTATGAGGGTGGGAGGCAGTTCACATCCAATTAGCAACTCTGGGAGGCTGTTCTGACATCCTGCAAAGACATTCAAGCAGAAACTCTCCATAAACTCACAAGTTTGATGGACGCAAGCTGCTATCAAACAAGGGGTCCTATGTTAGCATGTAACTTGACCTGTTAAGATGTTATGGATTGAAATAGCTTTTTTCCCCAGTACATATGACCTCATTATTGCTATGAATTCAATAAATTACTACTTTCAGTTCTTTACAAACTAGAAAATGTCTTGAAACTATGATGTGCATAATAATCTGGAACAGTGCGAAACGCACTGTTCCAAGTTTTTAATTTATTATCTAAATTCTGTTTTCATTAGTAGGTTTGTTCAATAACATTTGAAATAAAAAATGACAGCTAATGACTTGAAAATTATGCTGATCATCATTTGCATCAAATATGTTGGAAAATCAAACAAAAACATGATTTGCATAATAATTTGGAACGCGGTGTAGACGTTCAAGGTTGAACTTTATTCTTGAGTACAGGTACATTGTTTGGCATCCTTCAATCAGGTCAGCAGCATAGATAACCTCAAACACAGCAGCTGGAATAGCTTGTGTCCTTCCTTCATAAAACATAATCTTGCATTCCTCTAGCAGTGATTTTCAACCACTTTCATTGTGAAGCTCTCCAGTTTGACCTGAAATAGGCCACAGTTTAATGGTAATTCTATCTCTGCATTACATTGTACTTGTCATTGTACTTGTTTGTCCTTGTCAACAGAGAGGTCATTTGAGATGATGTGGCCCAAATATTTGACACTAAGGACCGAGCCAGGGAGGTAGAAGTCAGGAATTTGACTATCTTGTAACCTCTTTAAACGCAACAAGATGATATATTTTTAAAAACATTTCTATTTTTAATATCATGATAACGATGTGTTTCCATGATCACATTGCAGCTTTTCAGGAATTAGCTTTGATTCCCCATCGATGATGATGATGATGTGGTTCCTGAACTGCCCACAGCCCTTTTATGAGACAGACGCAGAGAGTAGAATAGAAAATGTGTCATTTTAACATGATCATTATTATAGGAACAACTATATGAGGTGTGGGGAAAAGTGGGGAAGTGGTCCTTTAATTACTGTCCACCATTGATTTTTTTGCAGTCCATAATGCAGTTCGTTTTTTTCCTAGTTACTATAGGTCACAGTGCCCTTACAAGCACAGCGTGCAGAAAACAAAAACAGGACTCTTACATCATACTACAGCACAGGTGGCATCGCATTAATTGGACAAGCAAACACAAACACATTAGTTTCAGTACACCTCTCCCGCGCTATCTTTACCTGTGCCCGGCAATTGTGACACACCACTAGTCTTTATTCATGATTAGTGGCCGTGTCAAATGTCACTGTTTTTCCCTTCCATGTTTTAGGTCTTAAGTTATGGGAGGACCTGATGTGATGCTCACAGTCAAATGACATGCTAGAACAGGGGTGTCAAACTCAAATACAGAGTGGGCCAAAATAGAAAAATTGGTACAAGTCGAGGGCCGGAGATACCGGTCTGTGTTTCAACGATGACGTCCCTGTCAAACAGCAAAAAAGTAATTTCCCTTCAAAAATCAATGTCTCTTAATGGCAAGATAATTGTAAAGATGAAACTGCCTGCATTAAGTTTTAATGAAAAATAGCAGGCGTTCACGTCTCATAGCGCGCCACTCTGTGGCGCGCTATGAGACGTGAACGCCTGCTATTTTTCGGGGATTTTTTTCTTCTATGATCCTCACCAAGTGCTGCTTTCATAGTTAATTGAGAAAGTAAATGAGACTGAGTTGAGGAAGTAAAACAATTAGTTGCATTCATTTCTTATCACGGTGTGTGCAATATACCAGAGGGCCAGTTCTATAACTAATTCAATATCATCCCGCGGGCCAAAGATAATTCATTCACGGGCCTGATTTGGCCCCCGGGCCTTGAGTTTGACATATGTGTTCTAGAATGATGTTCCAGTCGGACGTTGGAACATTGTTTTTGTGTTTACTTGCTGCTGTCCTCACTCATGCTCCACGTGTGCTGTCCTGTTGTGAGATTTGAATGGCTATTCTATTGTCAATTTACAGTTTAGGCAGCTTATGTATTGTTTTGTTTATTATTTTTTCCACACACATGCGTCCTTTATAATTATTTTACTTCCTTAACACTAACAGTTCATGTCAGTTTGTAAAATACTGTTTATCCAACATCCATGCTTCTTGAGCCTGCACAAAACCCACAGTAAATTGTTTTAATAGGAATTCCTTTGATATTTGTGCATGTACATCCATCCATTCATTCATGCCTTTTTATATATTATGCAGCCACAGTTATCACAATTTGCACTTTATAGTCTTCTCTTCTCTCTATCCTTTTAACTACAATGATGAGTCAGCACAACAAAGGTTTTCTGTTGACCTTACTACTGGTGTGATGATTTTCTGTTGTATTTCTAATACGCTTGTGCTATTGACTACTAGAGGTTTACTAGAGGTTCCAGTAATGTTTTTCTGGTTCCACTGTAAAATCCAGGAACGGCGAAGTCCACCGGCGACTATAAACCACGCAACCAGGTCGCATCCACTAGCAAGCAGGCCGTAAATCCACATCGACCAGTTCACAAATCCACTAGCTCCACTAGCAACCAGGTCGCAGATCCACTATCGACCAGGTTGCGACCACATGCTGACTAGTCGAGTTTAAAATATAGCTTCTGGAGAAGGAGGGAGGGTGGGACTCGACGGAACCGGCACACAATAGCGATGGCAGGGGGGGGAACTTTGCTCTGCACCTCCTGGGCTCTGTGGGATAACCACGTTGGTGAACATGCACTGCTCCGTGCTTGTGCTTGTTCATTAGGGTTAGGGTTAGCGATAGTGTTAAGTTTAGGTCTCCCTCGCCCTATAAACTAGTTCCGACCATAAGGAAGTAGTCGTGACCACGAACAGTAAGGACCTGGTTGAGATCATGTTGCGACCAGGTCTATAGGCACTGGATTTCGCTTAATAAAATTCAAATAAAATCACATCATTTCAACATTGCCTATTTCAAAATGATCAGATCTATAAGCTCACAGCTTGCATTGTTTAAAGTTTCAGGAAAAATGTCTAAAATGTTTGGAACATTATGTGTAAAACTGTGGCGTTTTTTTTAACCCATATCCAGCAACAAGAGCAACAAGGAGGAGACGGTGCTCCAGCGTAAGACAGCAGCCAGCGCGCCTCCTCCCCCCAGCGAGGAGGCCATCTCCAGCACGTCGGAGGACGACTCGGAGGAGGACCGCGACGACGACGGCGCCGTGTCGCAGCGCTCCACTCCCATCAAGCTCTTCACAGAGTCTGGAGAGAGCGGCCGCACGCAGGAGGTATGCTTCTCAGGGCTTGACACTAACATTTGCCTGCTTGCCCGGAGGAAGTAAAAAAAATGGTGGGGCAAGTGAAGACTGCTACCTGGTTGCCCGATCAGGCAAGTGTGCAACATAGTGCACTATAACACAACACAAGATAAATTTGTCTTGAAGGCAGTCATTGCACTCTGCCTCTGTGTCTTTCCCTGCTTTCTAGCTATCCACAATTCCAGGCTGGATTTGGGAAACAAAACAGGCAAATTAACACATCAAAATGACCATTAATCTTCTACAGTGTAGACCTGGGCTAATTAAGATGATGAATTTTAACTCTTGAGAGTGTAAAAAAAAATTACGTTCTCAAGAGTTACATCTGGTTAACCAACTTAACTGGGGACCACCTGGAACCTGGGGGGCAAGTGACCATGACCTGAGGGCAAGTAGAACCTGACTTGCACTTGCCCGATGGGCAAGTGCCTCGGAGACCTTAGTGTCAACCCCTGCTTCTGCACAGGGCCGGATTTAGACGGCCCTACTAGGGTGGGCTGGAAGAATGGCAAAGGTTTTTTTTTATATGAAGCAGTGGTTTTCAACCTTTTTGACACAGGCGCCCACTATTTTCGTCGGCATTTGAGCCACGGACCACCATTTGATGACATTTTAGCCCCACAGACCCCCAAACTAAAGATTTCTTTCTGCTTTTGTCCACAATACCAGGCTGGATTTGGGAAAAAATAAGCAGTCAAACATGCAGATCAAAATGATCGCAAGGGTCCATTTTTCATTTTTACGCTCTCTAAGAGTTACATCTGGTAAACCAACTTTCCACCATTTAGCTGGGGCCACCTGGAACTCTCTCAAGGACCACTGGTGGTCCCCAGACCACTGGTTGAAAACCACTGATATGACCTTTGATTGGGTGGGCAGGATGCACGTTTGGGTGAGCTCTGCCCACCCCTACCCCCCTCTAGATCCGGCCGTGCTTATGCACCCACACACACACACTGGATCAAAGCAGGCCAGTCCAGGAGCACTCGATGCTCCCAATCTGGAACCGGATTCAACATTATGGAACCGAAGCATATTTGGTTTATATCACTGCATCAGCTGATGCATGGACCTCACACCCGTTATGTAGTTACAATACCGGTGGTTCTACAAACCTGTAAATGTCCATTTGGAACCCCTCAATAGGGGTTCTGTGACATTTCAGCTTGCAAAATCAACCCGTGACTGAGGCAGATGTCTGTGACCCTCCCTCTTTGTCTATGTGCCGCAACAGATATCCTGTTTGTCGCAGCAGGTATTCTATAGGTTTTACTTATTTTATGTTTAGGGCTAAGCCCGTCTGCCTTGTTTTCGCTGTCTCTCTTTTTACCCCTAGTCGATTGCAAATCCACGCCATGCCTTCACGAGTCCTGAGTGAAGTGTCACAGCAGCACAAAATGTGCCTCTTGAAGCACATTTTACTTCTTGCAAAAAGGGGATTGTACTGATTAGTTTTCTACCAGAACATGTCTTTTGCTCTCTCTCTTACTCTCTCTCTCTCTTGACACTTTCAGTTCTGTGAAAGAGCTAATATAGCACGTGAGTTATGTCAATGTCAATCATAGCTGTATTGTTACCGGAGGTAATAGAGAGGAGACCCTCACACCGACACTTCAGGTTCAAGAGTATAGAGCTGAGACCCTCACACCGACAGTCCCGCCACTTTCATGATGTTGCCTGAAGGCAAGAAGTAATTTCCCCATTCATATTCCTCATAGACTTTTCAAAAAGGATTTATATGAAGATGATTATGCTGCGGACATAGCCTACGCGAGTCATGACAAATCACGACAACGGACACAATATTTTGGACCGTTAGTAGAGCTGCTGAATGATGGAGCAACGTCCACCCTGAAAGGTTGACTCCCACTTCTAGGCCACTGTGGCTAACAATTTAGTCCAGGCTTTCCATTTTCGCGCTACGGGGACGAAAATGAAAGCCTGGGTGTCGAGGCTAAAATGAGTAAACGGAAAATATAAAACTACACATATAGTACATATAGCACCCCCGCCTGGTGAAGAAGTTCAATAAACAATTAAGTGAAAGTATATTATTAAGCAATATTACATGAGAGGGTGTGGTTTAATGTGATTTTTGGCACGATGACGTAGTCGAGTTCTGCAAACATCACTGACGATTGCGCTACTGTTTATCCATGCAAAGTAACATGTATCAAACTTGTATTAAAAATGATTTAAGATTTACAAATGCATTGCCATCTCTGGCAGAAATAAGAAGGTGACGGTCTGAAGCCAAGGTTAGTGAGATAGAATTCTGCTTTTGGGAATTTCCCCAGTCTTGAATGAAAGCTTCAATGAAACGTTCGAATGACGTGCCAATGTTTTGTGATGTTAGGTGGGCAGGTGGAGGGATTTATGGTTCCAGATGAAGCCACCATCAGCGATGCATGTAATTGTTTTGTGCACACAATTTGGCATACACAAAACATAAGGGAGATAGAGGTAACCATTCAAAAAACGTATTGAATTAAATAAATTATGACATGAAACAAAATGCACTCCACAAACCGACCTTTTGATTCGATTTTTTTCGAGCTTGCGAATTCGAAAAATTCGAATTTTGTGGCGATCTGCCTATTTGAATAATTGTGAAAATGTGGAGCGAATCTTTGAATACGTATTCTGTCAAATCTTTGCTTCCGGGTGGGGGTGGGGGGGGGGGGTCCCCTGGAACAACATATTTTGTGATGTGAAATGCATGGGATACTAACGGTCGTTGCTTTAGATGCCCTTTTCTTCTTTTATTTATTGCCCTCAAATCTAAACCAAAACTCAAGTTCATACACAGTGTTGCCGCGGAAACGCTTCAGTGCCATTGAAAGGGGTCCGTGGGAGGACGAGGAAGGGTGTGTGAGGCTGGGAGGAGGGAGTTTCAGTCTGCTAGAACAGTGGTTTTCTAACCTTTTCTCTGTGTTATCGGCAGACCGGCTGCTCTTTGAATAACAGCTTGTGTATGTGCATTTATTATGCATGTGCCAATTTATTATACTGCTGTGTGCAGATTTAGGGATGCAGCCAAAATCTGTATGCGAGGGGTGAGGACTAGTCTAGAACAGGTGTTTTCAACCTTTTTGATGCCAGGGCCCACTTTTTATTCTGCATCTGAGCCACAGACCACCATCTGAGGACATTTTAGACCCCACACAACCCTAAAACTAAGTACTTATTTTGTTTTTGTCTACAATTCCAGGCTGGATTTGGGAAATGAAACAGTCAAACATACAGATAAAAATGACCATTAATCTTCTATTCTCTAGTTGGGTAGACTTGGGCTAATTCACATGATGAATATTATAAGATGAAACCAAAAGGACCCGCAAGGGTCATTTGGTTTCATGTTTACACTCTCAAAGAGTTACATCTGGTTAACCAACTCTCCATCATTTAGCCTGGGGACCACCTGGAACTCTCCCAAGGACCACTGGTGGTCCCCTGACTACTGGTTGAAAACCCCTGCTCTAGAAAAACCTGATATGCCAAAGTAGACATTTGGGTTTAACTTGGAAACCATTGTATATATTTCACCCAGTGTTTCAAATCCTTAACTGTGGCGGTATAACATAGGCGTGCATACATAGACGTCAAGGGGGGGTTGAGCACCCCCTAGTGGCCCTCTCTGTACCAACATGCCCTTTTTACTGTCATGTTTCTCAGTGACGCCCATTCATGTTTTATGGTATTTATTTAATTGTACTGTCCAGAATGCTCACAGTCCAGTCTAGTGCAGTACCACTTTGTGTCAGAAGATGTCACTGTTGTCCACAAGTCATGGCCTGTTTTAATCTGCTTTCATTCTAAGGGACAGGAGCTTGAAATTCAGTTTTTAAGAACAGTCATTGGAGAAGAAGCCATCATTTTCTTCAAACCATTTTATATAGCAGTAGCCTAATGCGTTTGTATAGTTGTACTTGTAGATGCTGAAATGCTGTTTTCTATGCGTTTTTAACCCCCATAACTCAAAAAATGTTCCGCCGCCGGGCGGCTCGAATGCCCTCCTGGTTACATTTGAGCACCTGCCCTTGAAACTCTCTGTGCACGCCTATGCGTCGGGTGTTATCCCTTACATATACACTGCTCTGTTTGGCGACCCCCACTGGTGAAATAAAGGACTGTAAAACAAACGTGATGAACTATTAGGTAGACAAAATATGTACAGTAGTTGTTTGATGCATTCCATTACTTCTACTGCGGAGCGATCTCTTGTGATGTCATCACTATGACAGGTCATGTGACAGGCAGAGTAAAACGGCGCCCCCCTTGGGATAAAAACATGAACTGTTTTTAAACTAAAGAGCTTATTCTATGTGTTTTAAATGTTTAATTCTAGTTATAGAGGGCATGTATAATGTATTTATCCATATTTGTCTCATTAGCCAGGGTTCCTTTTAACAACAAATTCCACCCATTTTCTTCTAGGACCTTATTTTTCTGAGAGTGTACACATGGAACGAAATGGACCCGCTAAGGTCCATTTGCATCACATTTGTACACTCTCAGGAAATGTTTCAAAATGGGTGGAACCCCCCTTTAACCAAAATTGGGCGGGTAGGCTTTTGGTGTTCTAAGTATCATTAGCAAAATTAGCATTTCTTAGCATAATTAGCAATACTTAGCATTAGCATTACTTAGCATTATTAGCATTAGTCAGCGAAAAGTAGTTCCATGTGATAGGGCGGTCAAAAAATGAATGAAGGAGGTCCTAATATTTTAGAAATAATTCAACAATACAAATTACATATGTTTTGTGGATTAATTTACGTTTACTGCTTTGCCTCAGGGACCCCCACAAAATGACCAGAACTACTTCATATTTCAACAAAACCAGAGCAGAACTCCCACCACGGGACTCTGGACATCAATTAATTAATGAACAATATTTCATACAACTTAAGTTTCAAAAAATCTGAACTATCCCTTTAAACATGACATTGTCAGAGTAACTGGTAAAATGTGGGAGTAAGCTAAAATAAGTAAGCCTTGCTAGGCAACTAGGCAAGGCTTACTTACCCCCAATTCAACCCTGGATCCCGAGTGCCTAGGAGGGAGGAATTGAGTACCAATTTTAGAGTCACTGGTATGACGCGGCCGGGAATCGAACCCGACCTTCCGTCTCAGGGCGGACACTCTAACCACAAAGGCCACTGAGTCGGCGGGAGTGCAGGCGGCTCAACTGTAGTGTCTAACTCACCGTGTCGTGTCTGCGTCGTGTCAAGCATCCGGTCAACTGTAGTAGTGTCCATCGTCGGCCTACGGGGGGTGTCTACGGGGCGTGCCGACCAACGGGCTCGAATCCCATTTGTAGACATTGACCCGTAGACATTGTCTACGTCGTGTCAACTGTAGTGTCAAGCATCCTGTCAACTGTCGTAGTGTCAATGCGTCGGCCTACAGGCGTGCCTACGGGTCGTGCCTACGAGCGTGCTCACTGGCGTGCCGATATGTAGACACCCCTGTAGACATTGTCTACGCTGTGTCAAATCTAGCATCCTCTCACGTGATTTGAACCGGGGATCTCTGGCTTCGGAGAGCGCAACACTGACCGCTAGGCTACCTGCACCCCGACAATAGCACTATTCATTTTAGGTATTTAAAATCTCAACGGAGGCCAGACAGGATTGAAGCCACGCCCAAATATGGATACATAGTGGATACAGACGGCTGACCAAACAGCCAGCCTGTTAGTAGATCACGTCGGGGCAGCGTTGCCAACTTGGTGGATTTGTCACTATATTTAGCTATTTTTTCAGACCCCCCTATAGCGCCAACATGAGTGAAAAACTCCTGGCGGAAAATCTAGTGGTTTTTGGCTGGTGAGTTGGAGTGAAATTGGTTGACAGGCGCCAGAAAACCCTCGTTTTTCACCATTTTTCCTCCTATGATAGAGTCCTCCTTCCTTCCTAGAAAGGACCATATTGGTAACCAAATGGACCCTTACAGATCTATAACTCTTGAGATCATAAAATGAAACTAAATGGGACTTTTACGGGTCCATTTGGTTTCATTTTATGCTCTCAAGAGTTAAATTAGATTTGCTAGTTTGACCAACATTTTTTTTTTTTACTAATTAATTTAGGAGTTATTTCTCCTAAATTAATCCAAGAGACTGAACTCAAAATAAATGGTGGAGCTAATATAGCATTAGCTTTAGCCATTCCAAGAATTAGCATAAATCAATAGCATTACCATTTAGCTAGTGAAAGCATCAGCATTAGCTATTGAAGACATTAGCATAGGCGTGCATACATAGACGTCAAGGGGGGGGTGAGCACCCCCTAGTGGCCCTCTCTGTACCAACATGCCCTTTTTACTGTCATGTTTCTCAGTGACGCCCATTCATGTTTTATGGTATTTATTTAATTGTACTGTCCAGAATGCTCACAGTCCAGTCTAGTGCAGTACCACTTTGTGTCAGAAGATGTCACTGTTGTCCACAAGTCATGGCCCGTTTTAATCTGCTTTCATTCTAAGGGACAGGAGCTTGAAATTCAGTTTTTAAGAACAGTCATTGGAGAAGAAGCCATCATTTTCTTCAAACCATTTTATATAGCAGTAGCCTAATGCGTTTGTATAGTTGTACTTGTAGATGCTGAAATGCTGTTTTCTATGCGTTTTTAACCCCCATAACTCAAAAAATGTTCCGCCGCCGGGCGGCTCGAATGCCCTCCTGGTTACATTTGAGCACCTGCCCTTGAAACTCTCTGTGCACGCCTATGCGGTATAATAATAGTCCTGCTAATAAAAAAAGTAATGGCAGATCATGGTTATCATCGACATTAACAGCAGTGGGAAATGACACCCTCTTGACACATCAAAACCGGCAGAGCCAGAGTTTCAGAGTCTTACTGTCGAGCATTTTGTTGCCATAGAAACACGATTCCAGGCAGCAGAGTTTGATAAAGGGGGCTGGGGGCAGGTCCGTATGTGTTAATGGCCTATGACCCCGAAGCGAAGAAGTCAGGTGGAAGGACTCACGTTTTGCCATAGTGCAAGTTGGTATCCAGGTCACCGGTGGATTGTGGGCAATTAAACAAGCCTTCACTCAATGTCATTTGAGGTCTTAGGTATCTGTTTCTCAGCTCATGTATGATTCACCTGCACAACTTTGTATGTATACGATACGATATATTGCCATGCCTTTTCTATTGTTCATGCTTAAGGTAAGTCGCTCTGGATTAAGAGCGTCTGCAAAATGCCTAAACGGTAAATTGTATTTCAAAACAAGTCCCCTATTGAGATCTGTACCTGTTGAAGGTTGCCAGTACACTAATTATTTCTCTCAACCTATTCCAGTAACTGGTATATATTTTTTAGAGTCTGGGCAAAATATACTTGGGAGAATTACCAACCTTCATTCATGTTAACAAGGATTTTTTCTTTCTTTCTTTTTCTTTGAATGGTGCTGGGGATATGGTGTCAAGGACAATGACACCTATGATAAAATTTTGATAAAAATAGATGCTTGGTCTTATTGGTGTTCAATGTTCCCCTGACCTGCTGGCAGGCACTTACAGTACGCATTCCATCCTCTCCTCAGTTCCTGATCTTCCCTGCCGATTTACAATAAAGGCTTCCCTCTTCACTGGTCTTTGTCTGCTTTGGACCTTGAGCAGCGAGGCGCAGGTCATGAATATTTGTTGGCTGGCAGGCAGGCAGTGGGCTCACGTGTTGTGCACGTGTTGTGTTCGCATACATTTGGGCACGTGTGGCTCTCGTGCTGCACCCTCTGGCTGAGGCTCTCCCGGAGAAATGGATTGCTGCGGCAGCAGCAGAACCCAAATCTGATTAAATATTGAAACATCAGATCATTACTGTGTTCGCCTAGTAATTACACACACACCCCTTCCATATTTTCCCCCTATGTTTCTCGGTATGCATTGCTGCATACGAGAGTGGCATTGAGCGACGTGTGCACTCATGAATTTGCTCTTATACTAATTTACAACGTATATATTGTATACCTTTATGTACCTATGCATTATACTGCAATGTGTTTGTATATAGTGTATGTTTGTATCGATTACTTTTTACTTACTTTTTCCCCCCTGTCTAGTCACTTGGTGTAATGGCGAGATTTGCATGATTGGTTGGCCTCTGAGCTAAAGGCAGACTAGTTCTATAGGAACCCCCCCCCTCCCATGTAAGGGACAATACGCAAGGGAAAGGAATGCAGGCATGAATTGAATATAATGTCATTTCTTGTTTTAAGAACTGTTATGATGGTAATTTAGACTTGTGAAGCATTGTGAGCTCGTAGTTTTATTTTTTTAAGGAAGCTAGTCCCTCCTATACTCGGCTATTAGTGTAGATGTGTGCGTGTAGAAGGGTGTGTCTTTCTCGTACACATAGACATTAAATTCCCATTGACAATGAATGGAGAATGTTTCGTCACAGTGTCAGAGCAAGCAAAAGGCATAGGGCCTATATTAAACAATGTTGTCATGATAAGAGTGAAGTTGACTTCACACGGGTGTGATTTTTTTTTAAATCACATTTTCATGTGATTTATTAAAATAAATCGGTTACCCAAAAATCGATTATTTTATTAAAACAGACTATTTACATGATTAGAAGATTAAATCACTATTCTAATGATAATCATTATTATAGTGTTTCAGTAAAGGCTGTCTCCCCACAAAATAGCAGAGAATCGGAAGAGACTTCCTAATTTGTGTCTGCTCATTAATTTGCATCATCATTTCAAATCTGTATCCTGGCTGCAGTTTTGAATGGATTTGATTGGATAAGATTGGTATCTCAACCTGAAAATGCATTTTCTGATTTATAAAAAGCTGGAGAGGCATGGAGACTCCTTTTTAGTAAACAAATACTGCACAGCAGTGATTACTATGATAATATATGTTATAGAACATTAGCACTTATTTTCATTTCATGATTTTACCAAAATGAAATCACTTGCCTTGACTTTAACTGTTGCAGTCTTATACTGTTTGTCTGAGTTTCACTATAGACTCTTACAGAAAGATTGAGGTGTGTGTATGCGTGTGTGCGTGTGTGCGCATGCGCACAAGTGTGTATGTGAGTATGTGTGCACACAGTGTACACACACACACACACACACACACACACTTCACACTCAGTCATATTGCACAGATGCACAGTTACACACTCATCGCCTTCTCCCCCTCTGATGCAATCCATCCTGCATCAATTATAATGAGAGTTTAATTGAACAGCGTCATATTGAACATATTACTACAGCATGGCGCCTGCCCTGCCCTGCGCACACTAATAGCCAAAGCAGTAACATATGAGGAGTTCCTTGCCTTCAGGCCGGCGTGCAGCCATGTGCTCTGTTACATAATACAGAGTCTCTTGAGTGCCTGTATGTTTTCTGGGGTGACAGATGGAAGAGTTGATAATTGTACAACTCCCCTGCCACCAGTCGGCTTTCATGTTCTCTCAGAGAAGTTGGCATTTCTCTGCCATTTATGTTTCATTTCCTCGCGGGTACGAGTGGGAGACAGACTGCTGTAAGCTGTCATTCCTGTCTGTCATGACCCCCAATTTGTAAAATCAGGCAATGCTTTTCAACAGGAAAAAAGAATGACTAATGATAAATGCATCAATTATTTGTTGCATTTAAAAAAAAAAAGTTTTTTATATGGATCATGAGTCTGCAACTTCATATTCGCCCCTGCACCCATCAGTTCCTGTTAGTGGTAGCTGTTTGGCTTTTAGAAAGACAAACCTGAGTTCCTTACACCAGAACTATTCAGAAGATATGATGTGTTGTGTATAGAAAATTTCTACAGTATGTTATGTCATTGCTGTTGGACAGAAGCCTCTTATCTATTTTTGGCACGCAGGCCTAACCCCCAATGATTTTGGCCTTGGGGGGGGCGGGGTGCCGTGGGATCCACACGGCAGATCGAGCTGATCTGGTTTGATCTCACGAATGTGTCGTCATCCTCAGACCCTCCAACGCCCGTCCACTGCTGTTCTACGTCACATTATTTAGAGCGACGCCCACCCCGGAAGGTTGACACCCCCCTCAAGGCCACTATGTGTAACAAGTTAGTCCAGGCTTTCCGTTTTCGCCCAACGCGAACAAAAATGAAAGCCTGGGTGTCGAGGCTAATCTACTTTTGGTACGCAGGAATTTCCTTTAAATTGATTAATTTAAAGTCTCTCTTTAATATTACTATAAAAACTATCTTTAAATTGCATTTATTTTATTCATCTATCCTGCAAGAGTGGTAAGAGATGCATGGCCTTCAGCTTGCTTGCTGCTGTTGACCTCTAGCACCTCTCCGTTCAATGTCTTCCAGGAGTTCCAGCAGCAGCAGCAAATGAGAGAGCCTTACGGACTGGACCTGGACGTCTTTCCTACTGAGGAGGATCAGCTCATATACGAGAGGTAGATCATACATACCCAGAAACGTGCAGATAAACAAGTACCATAATTTCCGGAGTAAAAACAGCTACTTTTTTTTACATGCTTTTGACCCTGCGGCTTATACAGCCGTGCAGCCAATCTATGGATTTTTCCAGCTAACGGCCACCAACGGTGCTCTAACACGGGGGTTTTCAACAGGTGGTCCCTGAGAGGGTTCCAGGTGGGCCCCCCAGACTAAATGATGGAAAGTTGGTTAACCAGATGTAACTCTTTGAGATCGTAAAAATGAAACCAAATGGACCATTGCGGGTCCATTTTAAATTAGCACCACTAAGAAGTCATAAGTCATGGTCATTTTGATATCGACTGTATGTTTTGCCTGGTGTGTTTGCGAAAATCCATCCTGGAATTGTAGACAAAACGAAAAGAAATCTTTAGTTTTGGGTTCTGTGGGGTGAAAATGTTGTCAAATGCTGAATAAATAGTGAGTCCTGGTATCAAAAGGGTTGAAAAACACTGCTCTAACATGAAGCTTATTGTCTGGTGCGGCTTATAGTCAGGTGTGGCTTATACAAGGAAAAGTGAGTATTTTGCCCGAATTTTAGCTGGTGCGGTTTATATTCAGGTGCGGCTTATAGTCCAGAAATTACGGTATACACAAAACGTACAGTACTCAGGTACCAACAGATATACACGTACATACAATGCACAGATGGCTTGCTCACCCTATTCCACCCACCCCACCAACCACAATTTCAGCTGTTTCTGAATGGAGAAAGAATGGCACAGTGCATGTAGTTCAATGTCAATACTTGGATTAGAAGCAAGTTAATATCTAGGAAGTCCTGAAGCGACTGAATGATGAGACGGATCTAAGAGATAGTAGGAGATTGTTCGAATCAAATGGAGCTTTGTAGCAGAAAGACTTCCGTCCAACCACATTCGAGATTCTGGAGATTCAAGATGTTACACAATGTTAGTGGTTTTCTTCAGACCTCCATTTCTTGGGAACACAGAATGGGGGAACTTTTTTATCATGTCCATGTCCACCCAGCACCTCTAGGGTATACTAATGACATATTAGAATGTTGGAAATGGGTGGACTTCCCCTTTAACCTTTACACCTGTTATTGTGATGTGACAATAACATTACACCTGTTATTGTGATGTGACAATAACATTACCCTTGTAATTGTGATGTGACAGTAACATTACACCTGTTATTGTGATGTGACAATAGCATTACACCTGTTATTGTGATAACGATTGTGACAATAACGTGTCACGTTGAAAACCTTTTATCCACATTCAAACCACCTCAGATTGAAGTCCATGGACTGTAAACTGTTAATTTCTGGCCTGTTCTCTGGCTGGCCTTCAGCAGTGGTCAGGGAAGTGGACGCCTGCAGTGACTTTGTTGCATTCTGTTCCCAAGACAGGATGTCAAGGAACAACTATGATTACTGGGGAAAAAAAGGGAGGTTAGAGCTCGCCCCCACCCCTCTGCCTGCATTGTAACCTCCTTGCCTTTCTCTACAGTACATTTAGCCCGAGTTCCATCTCCATTCTCTGCTGATTTGTTCTCTTCCCGTTTCTTTGCTCAAAAGACCTATTTGTGAGCTAAATAACTCTCTGTGACGGTCTGAACAGGGCTATCTGTTCTCTGGATGTGAGCTGCATGTTCATGTGTGAGGTTTTAAGATACTGCGTTCCGACCTGAGGAAATTGTTTCCTGTTGCTTCAATCGCTTCATAAACTACAAATTGCTCACTCTCTTCAATGCGAGATTTGTAGCTCCGTTCTCTCTCTCTCTCTCACCAGTGGTGGAGTATATTATTGATATATTCTTATCAATATAACAGATAGGCTGAGTATTATTTTTAGTCCCTATGTCTTTGCAAAAAGTTTTATATAACCAAATAACCAAAACATTTCCAGGGCTCCGGTAAACTTCCATGATCATTTATCAGGATCAGATGTTTCCATGTGGCGGGTGAGCATACGTGGTGACCGTTTGCTTTGTTCGCTTCACATTTGCGTGACGTCTCATCGTTGCATTGATTTTGAAAGTAACCACGCAACTTTACCTGTCCAGGTTATGTGTGACGAAACTTTCTCAAGTTTCTCTCCCACAGTTCAGCTCGATATCCGAGGCGAACCACCACAGGGGTTGACACTAAGGTCTCCGAGGCTCTACTTGCCCATCGGGCAAGTGCAAGTCAGGTTCTACTTGCCCTCAGGTCATGGTCACTTGCCCCCCATGTTCCAGGTGGTCCCCAGTTAAGTTGGTTAACCAGATGTAACTCTTGAGAACGTAAAAATGAACATTTGGTTTCATTTTTACGCTCTCAAGAGTTAAAATTCATCATCTTAATTAGCCCAGGTCTACACTGTAGAAGATTAATGGTCATTTTGATGTGTATGTTAATTTGCCTGTTTTGTTTCCCAAATCCAGCCTGGAATTGTGGATATCTAGAAAGCAGGGAAAGACACAGAGGAAGAGTGCAATGACTGCCTTCAAGACAAATTTATCTTGTGTTGTGTTATAGTGCACTAAGTTGCTCACTTGCCCGATCGGGCAACCAGGTAGCAGTCTTCACTTGCCCCACCATTTTTTTTTTACTTGCCCCGGGCAAGCGGGCAAGTGTTAGTGTCAAGGCCTGCACCAACTACAGAAGAATATTGCATTGATTTCAAGAGCAGCTTCAGACCTGCAGTATGCAACATGTGTTCCTTTTAGCAGTCATGGTTGAATTACAATAGATTCTCAATTGATTTGTGTCAAGAGAAATGGGGCCATAAGGAAAATGTTAATAAAAGAAAGTGAGATCTCGTTGTGTTAATGCCACCCCTTGCTTGGTGTAATTGAAAATACATGGTTCCTTGTAATATGAATTGGGTTTCTAATATGGGAATGAGATGGTTTATGGCTTTATATGCAGCCCTGGGGATGCAAGCAGCGCAGTTAACATGGGGCTATAAACAAAAACTCTAATGCAGTGAAGAAAGCTATTCCATCGTGTGCTCTCACCGGGTGCATTCAGGGACAAAAGGATATTTAGAGGCATGAAATAGGAATATAAATTCACTCATTACTGAGGGTTTTCACTTTGGCGCAGGGGATTTTATTTTTGAAATGCATTTCATTTATTTTCTTGTTGATTTGTTGTATTCGGAGCCCCACTGATGATTCTATTAATATAAGAAAAAAAGTCTGGCTAGATGTTAAATGGGTAATGGTAGGTAAATGAGGGTAGTAACCATTTATTCTTGTCTCGTCTTATTTAAAACAGCCTTATTTAGCAGCATCTTAACAGCTTCCACTGTAAGATTATAGTCTTCACTTTGACACACACATTGAAGATACATACTCTACGTAATTATTCACAGTAAACTTAAAGAAACTTGACGATTGTAAATATTAACCATATTTACACTCTCTGTGTTAAATAATTAAGCTCTTATATAGTAGTACTATACTGTATATCTATAGTAATAGTACTATAGATGTACTGTATATGTACTGTATATATACATGTTTAGAAATGCATACATGTACTGTATCCATGCTCTAGTATTTGCTATGTACTCTTTGTATGCAAATTTGCATAATTGTTAGCAGTCATCTATGAAGAGATGTTTACATTAACATGCACGTGCTGGCGTATATTGTCCTGAATGCAGTGGCAAGGAAGCAGGTAGTCATACATAATCTATATGTTCCATGAACGTTGAATTTTAATGCATCACCTGCTACTTTGAAGAGGTAATAAGCGTGACAGTCTGAGAGGTGATTTATATGCAGGGCTTTGGAGACATGAAGCATTCTCAAACACTCGAAATGAAGACACCAGGAAGAAACCAACTGATCTACAAGTTCATAACGCAATGTGTTTGGAACAGGGTTTAGTGTTTAAAGAGAGAAGGACAACCAGGTGCTCGGCGGAGAAGTAGGCTAAAAAGTTTAGATAAGGTGCTACAAAGATCAAAAAGGGAACTAGAATGTTGGTGCAGTGATTTTTGTATTTTTTTCAAATTTTGTACATGTGTAAGAGGTAACAGTATGTAAATATACCCCTTGGTGTGTTTTTTATGTGCAATGATGTCTTCCCTTTGTATTTAGGGTTTCTTCCTGGGGGCTGAACCTTTCCAGTCAAACATGCCAATGAAAAAAACTTCAATATAGTGACATCATGTGCTCAGCTCCTCCCCTAACTCCTCCCCCTTTATCATGCAACTAAAGCTGTGGGTGTGGCTTCAGTTCAGGTGGATCTCCACCCATCACCACCCACCAGGCAAACCAGGCATACTTAATGAACTGGTAGGGTGGAATCATAAAAATGACAGTTTAACAAACACTGTACACTTTTTGGGAAAAAAAATCTTACTTTTCATATAACATTAATACCTGATGATCATGTTTTAGGGTAGAAAAAATTCATGGCACTCCATCTTTAAAAGAAGAGAAGAGAAGAACACGAATAAAGTATCATAATTTATTAAATAAATAAAGCAGCCAACATGTTTCGACTAGAGTGAGTCCTCATCAGGGCTAGTACTAGCCCTGATGAAGACTGTGTGGACTTTGCATGTTCTCCCCGTGTCCCCTAGAGTAGATCACAAAAACATGCAGTAATCCTGGGCTCTAAACTGCCTCCCCCTGGCCAGCCGGGGCGACTCGTGGAGGGGACAGGAACTGGTTGGAATAACATGTTTCTTCCACGCGATACGTCCAACCAGGGAAACTACCCCTCGGGAGGTGAAAAGAAGGCAGCTTGGATTCCTTCCCTCCTGCCTCTCCAGGTTGCCAGAGGCTGTGTATAGCCCAGGATCACATTAGGAATTGGCATGGCGTAAAAAATGGGTTACAAAATCGTGGGATTAGCGTGCTGGCCCGCATATAAAACGGTTGATAAATTAGTTATTGGGGGTCTCCAAGGTTCCCCCAGAACGTTCAGACCCATAAGCCCAGGTTGCCGGCCAGGTCCCAGCCACCCTGCATCTGAAATGGTCGAGATCCCTCTCTACTGTGCTGTACTGTTACACCCAAAATCATACATTTACTGTGTGCGCATGCATATGCATGTTAATCTGCTCGCTCAAACACAGCCACACAGGGACAGAACCACAGACACACAAGGCTCCCTATAAGTATAAAAAGTAATAATAAAATAAATTAAAACATGGTATGGATGCACCTGGGATGTATCCTCAGTGAAGTACCCCAAGGTCATCCGGGTTTAGGGTCTCAAACATGAAACATCATAGCCCTCACTGAGGTGAGCAAGCTGGTGTGATCAAGACAAAAACGTGATTAATCTGTTGTTCCAATGCTTTTTTCCCACTGGAAATATCCCAAAAATGGAGTCTTCTTATATTCAGGGACTATACTATTTGACATTCAATGTTCTTTTTTCTGTAAATCGGTCTTGAAAAATTAGGGTTGTCTTATAACCGAGTCGTCTTATATTCGGGACAATACGGTAATTCAGTTTATTGTTCAGCCCTAAGTATATGCTATACTTAAAATAAAACATTAATTTAGAAATTAAAAACATCATGCTGTCTTTAACCAATTTACTCTAACCGAATTATTTGTTTCTCTCACTGAATGAATTGTGAGTTTTCATCTTTTTTTAAGTTGTCTATCTGTCTGGTCCCATGCAGATTTGCTCAACTTGGTCAAAGCCAGCACAAGGTGGAGAGAAGTGAACCCACACCCCTGGACAGTATCATCAGCCTGTGAGTAGTACTGTACATATGATATACATCTACACCCCCACCCCCACCCCATCACACCCACTCGGGTGCTGTGTTGCGATGTTGACTTAGTTCAAAATCTTTCAAAACATACAATGAGCTTGCATAGCTACTATTTTTATTTGTCTCGTAGTATTTGTGCAAATGCTTGAACAGACATTTTTAGTTTTAACACAAATCTTTGCTTCTGGGTCTGTGAAAACAAAAAAAGAACATAAGAACATAAGACTCTCAAAAAGAACATTTCGAGAGTCCTTGACATTAACAGGTTTCAGAGCCACTGATTAAAATTACAGCAACAAGCACATGACTCACACAGCCGTGTTTAGTAATGCAAAGGGATCACAGCTTGCAATGCTCAAAGTACTACACAGCAATGACTGTTAACACTGAGTTTGGACTAATGTAACCAAATGGCCATTGGTGCTTCCATTTGGTTACAGTGAAAGAATCACCTTGCGAGGTTTCTGGTTTCTGTAACACTCTTTCACAAACCCATGTTTCCAAACTTTTTTTTACTTGTTTTTTTTTCCTCTTTACCCCAAAATGTGAAAGTGTTAAAGTGCAGTGCAGTACAGCAGCAGCAGTCTACCTTGGGAAACATGTTTCAGCACGCAGCCTTCCAAGTACATCAGGAAATAGCTTAACAATAAATTACATGTGTGTGTGTGTGTGTGTGTGTGGTGTGTGGTGTGTGTGTGTGTGTGTGTGTGTGTTTGTTTTCAGAGGTAGATCTGAAATGCATACACTGTGACACGTGGCAGTGGCAATGTGCAACCGCACAGACTCAGAGGCAATCTATCCGTCGCACATACATCGCCATCTGTTACGCTCTCTCTTTATTCAACATTCTCTCTCTCTCTCTCTCTCTCTCTCTCTCTCTCTCTGTTCTCACGCTCTCACAGATCCACTGATTTCTCTCTTGTGCTTGCTCGCGTGGGCGAGCACAATCTCTCTCTCCCCACTTTCTCTATCTCTCTCTCTCTCTCCGTCTCGCCGGCATTGTTACTGTTCAATCAAAAGGGCTCCAGTGCTGCTTTCTACAGGTCCATGTTAATGGAGTGGTCAGGGAGAGACAGAGAGGGAGGGAGGGAGGGAGGGAGGGAGGGGAGAGAGAGAGAGAGAGAGGGAGAGAGGGAGAGGAAGGGAGAGAGAGGGAGAGAGAGAGAGAGATGGTTCTGCCATGCATGAAAACTATATGCATACTTGATGCTAGTAAGAGTGTTACACATATGAGCTTTCCACCCAACAGAGACGATGGGTTTGGAAAGTAGTCTAACGGATGTCGTTGTGAATGTTCGAGTGTTGTGTGTAATTCTGTATTTGTTTGTGCCCTTGAGCCGTCGGAGTATTTGATTTGTACTGTATATCACAATGCACGGCATATTGTTTTTGCGGTAGGTGTAATTGTGTGCATCAGCACCGGTGGATGTTTGTTTGTGATTGTGGGTGTGTCTGTGTGTGAGCACATGTACGCCTGCCTGAAAGCATGTAGAGATGAGGCAAACTTTTCTCCACATTTACAACGCATGAATCTTCGTTTTTTTTTTTTTTTTTCTTTTCTTTTTTTGCATAATTTATCCTTTTTAATGCCTGCCGGTTTGGGAGTCGAGAGAAAAATACGTTTTAGTTTTTCTACGTTTTTTTTCTCCCCTACCTCTCAGCGTGTACTTTGCTCTGTTTGCTTGCGTGTGCATGTGCGTGTGCGTGCATGCACATGTGCGTGCGTGCACGTGTGTGTGTGTGTAGACTGCACATGTGCGAGAGTGACTCCTCTGTGTCGGAGAGAGAGCATACATGTTTATGTACTGTGTGTACATGCTGTGCTCTTAGACTTGGCTGCTAAGTGGAGCATGTTACACGAATGTTATTTTCGCCAGCTACCGTCTGACGACGTGTTCACGTGTTGTGCTGGCTGGAGTTCCTGACGCAGGAAAAGCACTGACTGTACTCTGGGGCCTGATGATGGAGGGCGCCGAGCCCTGGGACCTCCGGATCAGTGTTGTCAACTGCCAAAATCCAAAATGCACTAGCGGCACTTCCAAAATGCACTAGAATGCGCTAGAGCAGTGGGTTTTCAGGTCCATTTGGTTTCATTTCAACCTCAAGAGTTACAGATCTATAAGGGTCCATTTGGTTACCAATGGTTACTCTATCATACGAGGAAAATGGTGACGCCTGTCAACCAATTTCGCCCCATTTAAAAAGCAGTAGATTTTCCGCCAGGAGTTCACTGATTTTTGGGGCTAGGGGGGTCTGGATAAAAGCTAAATATAGTGACAAATGCGCCAATTTGGCAACACTGCTCCGGATAGAGAAGCTGAAGGGGATGATTAAAAGCCAGGGAGAAAAGCAGATGAAACAAGCTGGTAAAAAAGTGGTGGGGTTTGTGACTAGAATGAATGTTTCGTCTGAAGTGTCACTGAATTTATTGCCAGAAAGTAGCTTTATGAAACAAACACTTTGTAGGTAATAAGAGGATAATTTAATATTTCCGCACAGCTACAATGATGAACAGTTTAAAGTTGTTTTGTACAATCGGGTAGGGTAGGTTTCTGTTTTTGAACGTGTAGGCTATCAAGCAAGGCCAGTAAGTTTCTCCTCTCACTGTGCGCTGCAAGGTCTTTCTGCAGGATGCCGTGCACCCACTAAACCACACAGTTGTGCAGCTGGTCAGGAATCTCTCGATCGTACCGCGGTAGAAGGAGAACATGATGGGGGCTGAGGCTCTGGCTTTTCTCAGTCTGCGGAGGAAGTAGAGGCGCTGCTGAGCCTTCTTGACCAGTGATGTGGTGTTGGTGTTCCAGGAGAGGTCCTCTGTGATGTGCACACCAAGGAATTTGGTGCTCTTCACTCTCTCCACCGCAGTTCCGTTGATGCTCAGTGGGGAGTGCTGGGTGTGCGCTTTCCGGAAGTCAACGATGATCTCCTTCGTCTTCTCCACGTTGAGAAGGAGGTTGTTGTTTCCACACCACGTGGTCAGCTCGCTCATCGTTGTTGTGGATGAGACCGACCACAGTTGTGTCGTGTTTCACTCACAATGGACTTATTATTTTTATTTTTTCCACTGGACCGATCTCACGGGTCTCCACCCCTTATCATGCACTCATCTGTAGTTATTGGTTACTTAACTTACTTTGTAGATTTAGAGTATTTCTACATTGCAGCATTGCTGCCTTTACATTCCTGTGGAGAGATCGTATAAGGCACGTTTCCTGCACGAGTGTTTTCCATTGTTTCCAGGAAAACATCTCTCACAGAGCTCCGGCTCTCTTCCAGGGTCTGCTGTCATGCATGACTGCAGGTGACCATTGTTTACCGGTATGTACTTTATATGCAGCCAGACACCTATAATGTCACTCGGATGGTAGTGTCAGCTCAACTGTGTCGATCAAAGATGTTGCTTGGGAGAGGGGGACTGTTTCACGTGTTGTGCACTTCTCACCAACCAGGGCCGGATCTAGGCATGGGCATGGGGGGGGCAGTGCTCCCCTAAATGCCCAGACTGCACCACCAAACATGATGGCAGGCAAAACAACCCAAGATATTTCAAATTAAAGTGCTTATATTTAAAATGATTTGAAACACTACTACTGCTACTAAGTAACTACAATTGTGGCACCACTAAACCAACAGCATTTCATTGTTGAAAACATTAAACTCTCTGTCAGACCTTTAGCTTTATGCATGCTGCGTGCCTGTTGCAACTTCAACAACAACTGATTATTAATGCTTAATTGCCTAATAAAGGTCCTGTAACCGAAAATGGTATGGGGCCTGTGGCGTGAAGCCATCCCCCCCCCCCCCCCCCCCCCAATGGGGAAATGTTTCATCCGCCCCTGGGAGAGAGACTGTTTCACGTGTTGTTGCACTTCTCAGCAACCACAGTACAAGTGAACACGTGCTTTGGGTTTGACCTTGTGTGAATATGAATGTAACTGCTGGCAAATCGAAGGGCAAAAATACCGATACAAAATGCATCTGCGTCTGATATTTGTATGTCTGGATTTGTTGTTTTCTTTAGAGTGTGTGTGTGTGTGTGGCTGTGGCTGTTTGCACACATCTGTATTCTGTACGAGTGCATTCACATGCCGGTGAGCACCTCATGCACGTGGCATGTGTTTACTTGGGCCATTGGGACCTGCTGGCACTGAATGAACACTGAGCTTTTCATTCCCGCCAATCCTTTTTTCTATATTTGTTTTTTCACTCGCCATCCATCCATTGATATTTTAAATTAACAAAATAACAAACACAAGAACTGAAAAAGCATTTCAAGTGTGTAACTTTGCAAAAATAACTAAAAAAATGGGAATCATAGAGATGTTATAGTTTTAATTAGAACTGCAGTAGCTGACCAATATATCAACATGGATCTCCCTTTGTCCAGAACTGCTGATCCAACCCATATTCCCATACATGGCTATGTCAATATATTGTCATATACTGATCAGGGATCTAAATATATGGACATAATAATAATAATAATAATCTTTATTTGTATAGCACCTTTCATGACATAAAATGCAGCTCAAAGTGCTTTACATTGCAATAGAGAAGAAGACAAAAAAAGTGGGTATAAATTAAAGAGATCATTAAAATACATCAAAGAAGCAGTACAGTGAGGACCTGAAATAAGGCATAAAATATAAAATCATAAAATATAGAATCACAGAGAATCAGTTAAAAGCAAGTGCATAGAAGTACGTCTTGAGTTGTGCTTTAAAAATGTCTACAGAGGCTGCCTGTCGAATGTATAATGGGAGTTTGTTCCACGCCGTCGGTCCATAGAAGCAAAAGGCTGCTTCACCGTGTTTTTTAGTTGCCATTTTAGGCACCGCAAGCAGGCCAGCAGTGGAAGACCTGAGGGGACGGCCTGGGACATACTTAGGCAGGCAGTCATGTAGGTAGGAAGGTGCAAAACCATTAAGCGCTTTATAGACAAGTAAAAGAATTTTAAAATCAATTCTAAACACATAAACATGAAAAGCGACACAGGCAGAATAATGATTGATGACTAAAACTAAGACTAAATAACAATTTCGTCAACAAATGGAAACTACTCTCAAATGTTATAAATGGACTAGTGGACAAGAGATCCAGTATAAATCATTTTCACATGCGTTGTGAGCTTGTAGATCTGCTACAGGTATGTGTAAAATCAGTCATTATGACAGCATCGAGGCCTGTCAAAAAGCATTACAGTCAATTAAATCAACTGTAGATTTAGTTGACTAAAACCTTAGATTCAGTCAACTAATACTAGACTATCACAAACATTCCAGGTGACTAAAAAAAACATTTGTTGTTAGAATCAACACTGCACATCAGACATGTAACATGACGAAGCCCTATGACACACACTATGAATCAGACATAAGGTGTTGGATCAAAAGTAGGCGTGTGGGCTGTATGTAGCGGACCCAAGCGCCACATATAGCCACACATGCTAAGATAGCATGTGTGTATGCATAATTTGATTATTCCACTGCTTAGGTTCTTAGCTTACGTATGATTCTATTTTTACAACGTAGGTATGTATTTGATGTGTGTTTTGTCCTTGCTAACTGTAAATCGCTCTGGATTAATATTGTCAGCTAAATGCATAAATTGTATTTTACAATTAAATAAATAACTAAACTAGAAAATATTACAAGTTATACTTTAGCTAGTGAAAAACATCAGATCTACAAAGCTCATAGCGCGCCTCCGAGTGGCGCACTATGAACTTGTAGACTTGGTATTTTTAAATCTTTGAATACATTATTTAAGAAGCAAACATGTAACTCATTTTTAACCGCCAGTAGCAACTCTCTGCTTCTGGGGGATGCCTGGGACATGTTTTCAGAAGTGATCCACAGCCAAATATAAAATATAGATAATTCTGGTGGTCTTTGGCACCTGCAGTTAAAAAAAATGCAGCAATCCTGGTCTCTGTACCACTTCTGGTTGGTAAACCTAATGGCAGGAAAAATAACTGTCTGGAATAGGGCTACATGCTAAACCCCTTATCCCAAACCCCTCATCCAATTTTTACTATTTTAAAAAGCTTTTGGGGATAATTCAATGTGCCAATCTATTGACACATTGTGCGCATGTAGACTGGCCATTTGAACTATTGAAATTTGTTTTTTTTTTTAATAGTTTAAAAAGGCAAAGAAGTTAAGGGATAAGGGGTTTAGTGGTGACGGAAATCTAGGCCCTTGTCTGAAATATGTTCCTAACATGCATGTCCAACCAGAGTAACTCCGATGTCGGGTGAAAAGAAGTGGCTTGGACTCCTCATGCATTGAAGGAAGCGTGAGGTCTACCCAGGTGGCAGAGGGAGTGTAGCGCTCAGGATTACATTAGACACTTGACAGTGGTTACAGAAATTGTGGGATAAAATGTAGTCATCCATCCATGCATCCATCCATGTGTCTTCCTCATGGCAGGACTACGGGTGGAGCAGGTGTGCTGGTATTGCATAATGAGAGGTTTATTCTGGGCCAGTGTTACACGACCGAGACTGTTTTGCTGCACCTCGCTTTGCCTCACCTCATTCATTCCTGTTTTTTTTTTTTTTTTTTAATTACAATTATTACATTTTTTTTAATTGCAACTACGTTGGTAGTTGGTAGAATAATTTCTGACTAGTCTATGGTGACTATACGTTAGTTCAATAATTGAATAGTCGAATATTTAGTTAATGCTAGAGTGTGCGTGCATACGTGCGTGCGTGTACTCTTGAACAACAAAGAAAGGAAAGTAGGTTAGATATTTTCTGCAGGGGGCAAAGGCCACATTTCATACAGACTATAACATCACATTTTGTCACGGTGACGTGTAATAGTCACGTTGCTAGGGAGTAGTACAGTTCACTCTGTTCTCAATGATTCAACAGCTACTATATTGTTGTAAACGGAAATCAGAAGTAGGTCAGGTTATGGTGGTCCCTCTTATGTGGCAATAGAAGCAGCTATTCCGATCCACCCCTTACACACTTAAGAGATGTCCCGGCTGCTGCTGCTGACGACTACTGTGTCTGAAGCTGATGGACTGGCTGACTCAATAAGCCCTTAGTGAGTAATTCACCACATCAGTAGAGAAGCATGGCTGGTGGTCCCACTTCTGTGAAAATACAAATGCGTCCGCATATTATCTCCCCAGATCGCATTGTTTTTGCCCATTAGCACGCCCTCAAGTTGTTTTTCCCGCTTAGGCCGTCTTGAATATGGCTTAGCCCAGAGAATTAAAATATCTTGTTTTCTAGTATGTATTTTTCACCCGTATACTCATGTTAAAGTGCAAATAACAAACATTTTTTAAATTTGTTTTTGATACTTGAAGGAGAATTCCACACGAAGACACATTAGGCATCAATCTACCTTGATCCCTGTGACAGCATATATACTGTATATATATAGTGTACTTGATTTTGGTCATAGATGCCCCCTGTTCTACATTTCACCCCTAAGGTCCTTCTCCCCTCCTACAGTTTGCATGGCCGCAGGTTGCCTTTATTCTAATTTGGGCATTTTAGCAGCTCTTAGTTAAAACTTTTTTTCCCACATATCATGCGTTTTATCTAACTCTGGCAAACTTTACTTGTAATCCCAGAGGTAATCTATTCCTCTTCCTCTCCTCCCTTCTACCACTCTCCTCTCAGTCAGGTCAGACCTGAGTGATTGGACCATTTAGTGGTGGTGCGGCCCAGGTTTTTTTTTAAGTCATGTAGTGTGTGCTGGATGAAATAATTTGGCCTGACTAACCTGTAGTTTGTGATTTGATGTGATGTGTGTAAAAGAAAAAACTTAAGTTTGGAGCTACTAAATTACCCACATTAGAATACGGACGGTGGAGAGAGAGTGGTTTACATTGCCAAGTAAGCTTACAATATGATGAGAGCATCCATTACAAGGCAACCCTCCATACACATGCAACGTTCAAAACGTTCAACTTTTGACATTAATGAGTTGTTGCTTTCTGATCGTGGGGGAATTCATAAATGATCTTACCCAGTCTAATTCCAGCAAACGCCACCATTGTCAGTACTGCAGCTAAACTGCTTTCAAAGTAAAGAAAGAGCTGTTGCTAAGAGCAATTTCCATTAAAGCTCTATATGACATGAAAGCCTGATTGTTCAAAATGGGTTAGACATGGGAGCCCCAAACACACACACAAAAAATAAAAAGTCTTTTCTTCCCAATAAGAGAAGATTTGTATGGCTATAGCAGTGATTCTCAACGTGACAAACTTGACAAATTCTCTTTCTGCTGCACTGCCACTCAAGTGTGGAATGCCCTGACTCCCTCAAAAGAGAAAATCCCTTTCAAACAGGCCTGAAAATCCACCTGTCAGCATGCCAAAGGGAAAGGAAATGATTCCCCTGTGACCCTTTATTTTACCTCTTGTGATGATTTGAACTGTTGTTGTTTTTTTACCGCTTTTGATGAATTGAACTATTGCTGTTGTCTTCATGTCATGATTATTAACTGAACACAGAACCTGAGTGGAAACAAGACCCTTTTTTTGGTGATCACATGGGCTGTGTTTGACCGTACCCTTTACTGTCTTAAAAATGTTTTTATTTGGACCTTAGGCCCTACTGTTCAAAGCATCAAGTTTAATACAAACATCCTGCTAACTGGTTAAGTTCAGGTTAAAGGTAGGGTAAGTGACTTGAAATTCATGGTGTAGTACCAGCCTGGTGCACTAGGGGCGCCCAAGAGTAGCTACACTATGTGAACCTGCTGCTCGATCCTGATTGGAGGAGAATTCACCCTCCACCTGGGGAACTTTTATTAGCTCCTCTGTTAACGTGGGGGAGGGGGAAACTCCATATATGGTCTGCACACCTTATAATAGAGCATTTTAACAGAAAAAAAAAAAAATTGGGTGATATCTGACAAAAGTGAAATCACTTCCCCTACCTTTAAGTTGGCTGAATTAAATTCAGTTAATTAACTAAAATTAACTGAATTTAAAGGGACAGACACGAGTATAAGGGATGGGGGGGCGTACAGTATATGATTGCTGTTTGTGATAATTTTTTGTTTTGTTTTTTGTTTTGAGATCAATCAATCAGTTAAGTAATGCATATTCTGTAGCTGGCACCCCGACGAGAAGGAGGAGAAGGTTTGCAAAATGGTCCCCTTCTCAGCGCACACACAAAGTTTGAACAGTTTATCCCGAGGCACGAAATTAGTTTGTTGTCTCCTGATCTCTTACAGGAGGAGCCATTACTGCATCTGTTTATTCCAGCCAATTTTTTTCTTTTCCTACAGTATAATGGTACTGTATACTACAGGGGTAGGCAACCTTAGGCACGGGTGCCAACATTGGCACTTCAGAGGGTCATCACTGGCACCCTGGCACAAGTGTGAGAGAGATGATTATTTTTCATTTAAATTAGGAGTTTTCAAACTTTTTGATACCAGGGCACACCATTTATTCAGCATTTTAATTGAGCCACGGACCACCATTTAAGGACATTTTAGCCCCACAGACTCCAGAACTAAAGATTTCTTTAGTTTTTGTCCACAATACCAGGCTGGATTTGGGAAACAAAACAGGCAAAACATGTAGACTAACTGGGCTAATTCAGATGATGAATATATTTCAACTCTTGAGAGTGTGAAAATGAAACCAAATGGACCCGCAAGGGTCCATTTGGTTTCATTTTTACATTCTCAAAGAGTTACATCTGGTTAACCAACTTAGCTGGGGACCACCTGGAACCCTCTCAAGGACCACTGGTTGAAAACTCCTGATGTATAAAAGAAGCTGTAACAGTATTAAGTCCACTCACATCTGTCGTGTTTAAATTAAACATACAGTAAGGTCGATATGGCACTCCGACTATCAAGCAAATAAAGACACAGCACTTCACCTCCAAAACGTTGCCTACCCCTGGTATACTATACAGCAGGGCTTGACACTAACACTTTCCCGCTTGCCCGGGGCAAGTAAAAAAAAATGGTGGGGCAAGTGAAGACTGCTACCTGGTTGCCCGATCGGGCAAGTGTGCAACTTGAAAAACTGGATTTGGGAAACAAAACAGCCAAATTAACATACACATCAAAATGACCTAATCTTCTACATTCTCTAGTTGTGTAGACTTGGGGCTAATTAAGATGATGAATTTTAACTCTTGAGAGTGTAAAAATGAAACCAAATGGACCCTTGCGGGTCCATTTGGTTTCATTTTTACGTTCTCAAGAGTTACACCTGGTTAACAAACTTAACTGGGGACCACCTGGAACCCTCTCAGGGACCACTGTTGGTCCCTGGACCACCTGTTGAAAACCCCTGGTTTAAAGCACCCAAGTAGGAAGTAAACTTAAATGCAAAATTTACAATATATTTTTGGGGGGCGAGTGACCATGACCTGAGGGCAAGTAGAACCTGACTTACACTTGCCCGATGGGCAAGTGCCTCAGAGACCTTAGTGTCAACCCCTGATACTATACAGTACATAATGTACATGTGATCTCGTGCAGTATGTACTCATTGTACTCATTGTACTGTATCTGTGGAGATTTTAACAACCCCGCTTGCTTCTCCCCTTGTCCCCCGATCAGAGAGCCTGTGTCATGCTTCCAGGAAGACAGCATCTACGCCGTTTCTCCTCCGCAGGTGGACAGAGACAGCCGTGAGCTGTTTGAGAGTCATGTGATGATTGGCCTGGGCCAGGTGAGGCCGCTGTGCCGGGAGGACATGCTGATGTACAGGGAGTATATCAAGAACAGATACATGTGAGGCCAGCTAGCAGCCGTCCTCAGGTGGACTTTTCCCCTGTACTAGGCCCAGTACGTGTCCACTACCATGCCACTGATTCTAGATTAGACACTCTGGACTGCCTTCAGATTGGACAGAACCGACCAATTGAACAGACTTGGGAAGGTCATCTCCCAAGACGTTCGCAAGGCTAACCGCTGGATGGTCGTTCAGCAGTATTCGACCAGTGGTTTCATGAAACGTTTTATATAATTTATTATTATTTTTTTAATTTTATTTTTATTTTTTCACCATGACTACGACGATAACACTGGTGCAGGTAACCCATACAAACTGCACTGAATTAGGAGAATGATTACTTCTTTTTAGCAATTGTTGGAATCTGGTTCATTCCAGCATTCTTTTTTTATGTTTTTATGCACAGACGTATACAGTACAATACCTTCATAGGCTATTCAACACTGTGTTGCTTTTTGTTTTTAATTTCCCCCAAAACATTTTAATGTTTTATGTTTTAATTGTGTTACTACCTTCATCTAAGAGAGTGGTTCATTCCCCAAATTATTTGTATTCTGTAATGCCAGAGCCAGCATTCTGTAACACCAATGTCGTGTCAGATCCAGCTGAAATTAACTGCACTTCCATGTGGTTTTGGGAGGAAACATTGAGCCCATGCCCTTGTTTTTCAAATCTTATATACAATGCTAGGGTTTTACCAAATCACAATGTTCTCCTCACTCTTCTCCTCTGTCTGTTTTTCTCTCATATCAATGCCTTGTCAAAGTCATGATTATTAATTTGTAAATTAAAAAAAATATATATATATACCGTATATATTTATTAAAGGCCTTGCGATAAAGTCTATAATGTACAGTGTGTTGTCTGGCTGCTTCCTTAAAACTAGAAATGCATAGATTTAGTTGATACATTTTGTGTACACACAATACGATTTTCTTTGCTCTTTGTTTTTCTTTCTAAGCTCTGTTCAGTGGCTGCTCATCCTTTGCACGTGCAAAATTGCCGCTTCAACCATGAACAACATTGTTCATTTCATCTATGAGATGGGAAGGCCTCAAAACCTGTAGGCTTTCACAATTCTTCAATCTTTGATTGTGACTCATACTTTCCAAGATTCCTTTGCTTGACCCTTCATCAATGCATAGCAATTATCTTTGCTTCTGCTACAGTACCACAATAGCCTAAAATCCACTATCCATCATGCACTCTCGCACACATAATGAGCCATAATTTCACATTCATGCACACACATTGCGCTGACCCCAGTATACCAAGACTGTTTCTCCGACCTTGCCTCGTGAGGCTGTGCGTGGGGGAGACAGGATTTGAATGAGTGTGAGCATTGAAGGAAGGAGCAGGGAGACAATACTCAGGAGTGAGGATGGATGGCTCACATGATGGCTCACAGCATGAGATAGACAAGTTCAACATAAAAGCTTTTAGCTATTATGCGAGCCTAATTTATGCTTTGGCAAAAGGAAAATGAGAGAGAGACTGAACATGTTTTTTTTTTTATTTCTTGTGATCACACAAACAAAAAAAAATAGCCCCAAACAGTTATCGGGTCAATTGGATGACGAACAGAACATTGCCAGAAAAAAATGTTTAAGTGCAATACTTACGAATACGAATACGTTATGTGCAGGGGTGCACATAACTATTTTGTTCCAGTACTCAGAGGAGCACCTGGAGATGTTACTTGGTGCTCTCAAAATGCGGCGACCCGCATCGCCGGACCCTGGGACCCCCTTTTTCCACTCCAGCCCGATCAATGTACAGGCCAATAGTTTGGGTGTTGCAATAGAGGCTAGCCTAGTAGTAGTACTACTACCTGCATTCTACATCCATTAAAAATACTAGCAGTATTTTAGACTTTAGTTAGAATTATTTCATTTTCAAGGCTTTTTTCACTGGCCCAGTTGGCCAGTCATTATGAGCCCAGCTGTGTGGTGCTCAAAGGAGCTTTCCACCCCTGGATTGACAGCTCATTGTTGGATTTTTGGTGCTCCTGAGCACTGGAGCACCACTTATGTGCACCCCTGGTTATGTGGTCACATACAGTACATAGTCTGCAAGACTGGAAATAAATTAAAAAAAAAAAAAAGGAATACCAATTAAATATCAAATGCAGCGTCTTTCTAAAACCATGCTGTAAATAACTTTCTTATCATTTGACATAACATGCATGGCATGTCATGTGTATAAGTGCCCAACATAAATCTGCATACTATGACCTACATTACAGTATGCAGAGCATATCTTGATGGGAAACAAGCAATAACACAAGAAATGAGTGAGTTTTCAGGACTCCCGACTTGAGTCACTCCACAGTCAAGAGGGAGCAGAGTTCATTTCACTTGTCGCGTTGATCGGGGTTTTGTGAGTAAGGGACAGGCAGGTGTTGGCATGTAAGTTTTTTTCCACCGTATTTTAGTAGGTATAGATTGGGTGTTGACTGTACAGTGATCCCATGTGTTCTACAGAGCCATGATTGCTCCCATTTTCTAGCCATCTTCTACACCAGACTACTCATCTAGTTGACTAGGTCAGTTGGTATGGTACACCCCTGTTTAATTGGCTATATTTGATGTTTTGGTGCTGGTGGGAAAAGGGTAACGTATATACATAGAGCATATTACAAGTATATATTGGTGATGTAAGATATGTTTCAATGTTTGTATATGGTAAATATAATATATTTTTTTAATATAAAAAAAAAAAAAAAAAGATAATTAAGGTGTGTGGTGTGTGCCAGTTTTGGGTAAGTATAAGGTCAGAAATGAGTTATATGCATTTACTGTATATGGTATGGATGTCCCTAATTGGCTATAGGTGGTGATGCAAGATATGTCTCATATACCTACAGGTATGTATTATACGGTCAGTATAGGGGCATGTAAGAGTAGGCAGGGATCCCAATAGTGGTTCTTTATTGACTGTTGATGACATAACCAATCTAAAATCCTAAAAACACATTCACAGTGTCACAGTAATCTTAACCAGACTATTATACATACACCAAACACTAAAGTCTGACAAGTCCATGTACTGGGTATAGACAGTCTAAATAACAAAGTCAGTGCTATTCATACAGATACTAAATTTAAAAGCTTGTGCTATTAGATATCTGGGAATAGGAGTCTAGCACTACTAGTGTTACCTTTGTAAATGAGCGTCTTTGCATATGAACGTGTCCACCAAGGAAGGTGAGCAGACGATGGCTAAATTGCTGGTGATAAAGGTTGTTTTTGACCGTGTCCCCGTCTCAACTGTTGTTTTGCATTTTGTTCCTAAAGGTAGAGCCTGTAGGGGTCTCATTACAGCCATTTATTTCTGTTGAAGCGGCAGCGTGTGAATGAAAGAGTGGAATTAGACGGTGCTATTTTTGTGAGGTGTAATTTGCATGCATCACAAAAACAAAAAATATACAAATTGGAAAAGCATCTCTGGGGCTGATTTAGACGCGGACCAAATGGTAGGTGTCAAAGCCGTCTCCGACTGTTATTACTGTATGTGGATAGAGTAGGCAGCAGACTGAACCAATCTGCTTGGTTTTGCTCATTCAGTCATAGCATTACTGGACCTATTTCCTTCTCCAGCATGAGTCTGCATGCTGGTCCTTTACTGTAAGTTCATCGTCTCTAGTTCACAACAATGTACTCCATGCTCTCCTTTAGTACATTTTCAGTATCCCCACTTAATCACACACACAGGCATGAAGTTTGTCTACAGTGGATTCTGTAATGCCTATACCAAAGGGCAGTGCATGCCATGAGAAAGAAATAGAGTCTGAAAAAGAAGATTCCTAAAGAAGATCCCAGTGATTGAAATGAGTTAATAGTGTTACGGACCCTAGTTCTTTCTCAAGATTTCATACATTTGCAAGCAGCAAGGAGTCGTAGTACTGTAAATTACAGTTAAATTACAGTCTGTAATTTAACAATTCATTTGATGATTTGATTGATTGCAGGCTGAGATTAATTTGGGATTTACAATTTAGAAGACCCTCTTCTCTGCACAGAGTCAAACTGGCAAAAGAGCTTAATGGCCAAAAATGAAAAATGTTTATAAGGAAGTCATAGTGTAGAATGAAAGCATGTTGTCACACCTCTCTGCAGTGACTAATATCTGAAGCACATGCATCGGGAAGAGGAGTACAGTGTGAAATAGTGTGTCAAAAATGAAAATAAACACAATATGTCAGAAAGGGAACTAACAAACAAGATTTTGGAACAAATCCTATTGGTTTTCCAATAGGAATCCATTAGGATTGCTATAAAAATCCTATTATATCTTATATGAATCCTATTAAAAAATCCTATAGGATTTTCTTATAGGATTCCTATAGTATTCTTATAGGAATCCTATTGGAAATCCAATAGGATCTGTTCCATAATCTTGTGGGAATCCTGTGGGATTTTTTGACTAGGGATAAATTGGCTTACTCAGGCAAGGCACGAGTTTTATCTTGTTTCATTGTATTCCTTGCTTTTGTGTTTACCCCATAAACCATACAGATCATTAAGTCTAAGGTCCTTAATATCCTTGGCGTTATGGTCAAATGCCAGTACAGTTAGCATGTACCCTGTAAGTATTACACAATGCTGCCTTGTACCCATGCAGGTGCGACATTAACCTAGCTTATCGAATGGTAACAACTTGGCATCTGCTGACTTTGTGCATGCTTCTGAGATACCATAGCTTGTGAAAGGCATGCAGGCGAGTACTAACCGACAGATCAATCCAATCTGAACCAGTTTCAGTTTATGCAGGCCAGGCACCCCCCCCCCCCCCCCCCCCACACACACACATACATGCACACACACACACACACACACACACACACACACACACACACACACACACACACACACACACACACACACACACACACACACACAAGGACTGTTATTTGCACAAGCTTTCTGTAGCTAGACTTAATCTGTCCTTGGCATTTATAGAACAAATTACTGTTTCTCTCCCTCTGGTGCACACACTCATTGCCACCTCTCTCAGTCTTTCACGTGAGTATTACATGGCCTTTATGAATCTATAGTTTGGAATGTCAAGGTGATCTGTACAGGTCAGGAGCAACAGAAATGCACGTAGTAACGGCCTGAGACTAAACAAGAATAACACTAAATGGTGTGTTATTCAAGAGCCTAAATCTGACTTATTGGTCAAAATTAACACTGGATCAAGGTCGCGTTTATTTCTTGTAATTTGACACAAGTTAACTATGTCTGACAGTGCATGCATTGCACAATCAAATGTGTATTTGACCAAAGACTAACAAGAGAAGAAGAGAACAATTTCAGTTGTAACTGAGATGGGAGTAAAACTAAATGATGTTTAATCGAAAGACTATAAGATTAAAACTGTCTAAATAAAAGCTGATGTGATAAAGCTGATTGAAGGATGAAAGAAGCCCTCCATGTGCCGCACGTTTCATCACAACATGTGATCAACAGGCTGAGGCATCTCTCTCTCTCTCTCTCTCTCTCTCTCTCTCTCTCTCTCTCTCTCTCTCTCTCTCTCTCTCTCTCTCTCTCTCTCTCTCTCTCTCTCTCTCTCTCGCTGACGTCGTGTGTGGATTTATAACACTCCACTCCGTCTCCCGTGTGCCTTAACCATAATACTCTCTCCATCGTTACCCCTGCTCCTCCTCTTCCCCAGACCCCTCGTCAGCCGATGCTTGTCGTCGTCCCCTACCCTGGGTGTGCAGCCCATGCGTGGGGGAACAGAACCGAATCGTGCAGGGTTAACTTGAAGCGGTTTCGTGGGAGAGGGACCCGGTTCCAATTTCGCTGCAATCTCCATTTCTAGCGAGGGCTGAGGTATGTAGGCTATTTTTTAATATTATGAATATTGCAACAGCCCTAGGAGATTTCGGAAATTGTCTATAAAAACTATCGTATATTGGCTACGGAACTGCAGGGGGATTCTGTAGCCGAAGTCAAAGATGGGCTGCGGTATTATTGTTGGAAAGTTTCAGCACCACGGACAGCGCTACGGCCATAGATATACATGCCTGCTTGAGTCGTCTGGCATCTAAACTTTTCTCTCGAATTGTGCTGACAGTGATTTTAATGTCCTAGATTATATTGATACACGTGTCCGCAGAGTAGCTTGCCAGCAACGAATAGGCTACAATTTTAAAAGTCTAAAGTCAAATATATATATGTTTAATCTTTGTTCATAGGGAGGTCAGTGCTGGGAAGATGAACGAGACACTGGTAGTGAACGACTCTTCTGCAGCCGCGATGACCGGAGCGGCGGCTCTCCTCCCCTGGATGGAGACCGACTATCCGGAGCGCAACGGCAGCCTGCAGGCGTTCTCCAGCTCGCCGCTGGACGACTTCCCCGTCAACCCGTGGGACATCATGCTCTGCATGTCGGGCACGGTCATCGCCTGCGAGAACGCCATCGTGGTGGCCATCATCTTCTACACGCCGAGCCTGAGGACTCCCATGTTCGTGCTGATAGGCAGCCTGGCCACGGCGGACCTGCTGGCCGGCATGGGACTCATCCTGAACTTCGTGTTCCAGTACGTGATCTCCTCGGAGACCATCAGCCTGGTGACCGTGGGCTTCCTGGTGGCCTCCTTCACGGCGTCCATCAGCAGCCTGCTGGCCATCACCGTGGACCGCTACTTCTCCCTCTACAACGCCCTGACGTACTTCTCCGAGAAGACCCTGCAGTGCGTGCACGTGATGCTGACGGGCACGTGGGGGGTGTCCCTGTGCCTGGGCCTGCTGCCCGTGCTCGGCTGGAACTGCCTGGACGAGCCGGCGGCGTGCAGCATCGTGCGCCCGCTGACGCGCAGCAACGTGACCGTGCTGGCGGTCGCCTTCTTCGTCATCTTCGCGCTCATGCTCACCATGTACTTCAAGATCTGCAAGATCGTGTGCCGCCACGCGCACCAGATCGCGCTGCAGCAGCACTTTTTCAGCACGTCGCACTACGTGGCCACCAAGAAGGGGGTGTCCACGCTGGCCATCATCTTGGGCACGTTCGGCGCCAGCTGGCTGCCCTTCGCCATCTACTGCCTTGTGGGCGAGCGGCACTACCCGCCCGTGTACACGTACGCGACGCTCCTGCCGGCCACCTACAACTCCATGATCAACCCCATCATCTACGCGTACCGCAACGCCGAGATCCAGCGCTCGATCTACGTGCTCTTCTGCGGCTGTTTTCAGGCCAAGGGCTCCTACCGCTCCAGGTCCCCTAGCGACGTGTGAGTGAGAGCGCGCGGGCACTACTCGTGCGCGCGCGTGTGTATGTGTGAGTGAGTGAGTGAGTGAGTGAGTGAGTGAGTGAGTGAGTGAGTGAGTGAGTGAGTGAGTGAGTGAGTGAGTGAGAGAGAGACTTTCAGTGAAAATGCAGCGCCAGGAGTTCTGACCATCGACAATCTGCTTTAGGACAGTTGACAGTGAATGCTTTACCAACACTTGGGGATGTTGTGTGACGCTACAAATGTATATGAATCTAACGCATATCTGCACTTTATCATGTTTCTCAACAAATTTCAAATACTGTGAACAACAACTTTGTAAAAAAGAAAAAAAGAAAAAACAAAAAAAAGGAGAAAAAAGAAGAAACTACGAATGTATAGGAAGACAAGTCCCTTTGCACTTTATTCAATGTCTTGGAAATGCCAAAGCAGTATTGCCTAGGCTTGTTACGTGTTAAGACTTTGTATTGGTCAGTCAGTACTGTGGAACATTTTCTATTTTGTATTTTAAAAGTGATGATGTACATTTTCTACGGGAGTAATAAAATGATTGAAAACAGTATCAAGCCACGGTGTCATGGTACGTTATTTGAAAAAGATGTGACTGCAGGATAGGCCAGGTGGTTCAATGATCCGTGGGTCGGTGGTACGAATCCCAGCCCCTCCCATCTATCGACACGGGCAAGACACTGAACTGTAAAAATGGTTTCCAAAATCCCCAAATTGACATTATAGCCTGCGGGTCCCTTTTGGAAAGCTATGTCAAGGAGGGACCCCATAAGAGAATGTGCAGGTCACTTAAGGGTCCATTTGATTCCAAAGGATCATTTAACTCACTCTAGCATATGTGAGAGAGTTGTATTGTTGTGAGTAGGAGGCTATGTCTGACAGGCACGAATGACGGGCACGCGCAATGGGCATCTACAGGCAGGTTTATCTGCAGACATGTTTAAACAGGCATCCATGCCTGGTGCATGGCCATGGGGAGGGACTGCTGGGAACACGACGAGCCGCTTTATTCCTTGTTTATAGGTTACTTGAGTAAAAGTACGAAGAAATCAATGTACCAAACTAAAAGTATATGCCTATATTCATTGTGCAGAATGTACAGAAAGTACAATTTCAAGAGGTTTTCAAATATAGTCGTTTGAAAATAGCATACATCTACAGGCTCATAATGCATACCATTGGGAAACTGCTTTTAAATAATCAGGATGCAACACTCATTTGGAAACTTTCCTGGCACCCTTTCTTATGTGAACCTAATGTCATGTGAACTTAATGCCACTAATGACATGATGGCACGGCACATGTGGCGCACGTGAGGCGCACTTTTAAGAAGTACCCTAGTATCGGCATTCGTCACAAAGTATACGCAACCAGCCGGCTGGACCTTATAAGAATAATTATGTTTAACGTGTTTTTGAAATACAACGGATAATAACAGTCCACCCCACACCACATCGTTTCAGCAGCTCTGCCTCAAAATGATATCTGATCTCTGAAGCCGTATAGGTTTGAATGTGTAACCAATAGAGTGGCAACGACATCTGGCACCCTGCTGTCCATGGTGCTGAACATTACGAACACAAAATCAGAACCATGGATAGAACACTTTTCCTTTTAGCATTCAGCCACAAACACTTGCAGTCCTACTGTATACCTGTATACTGTATGCAATGCGTATTATGAGAAGGTCCAAGTCATAAATGGATGATATATAATGAGTCAAAATAGAAAATACACAGAACATTCCCATAATAAATCCATATTCTCTTTTGACTAGACAAACGATCTTCACCGCGTTGTGGCCTACAGGCCCTGGTCTGGAGAATTGAATGGAGCTCGCTGCAGGCAGGGGTGCCATCTCGCTTGAATACATACTGGAAAGATAAAGGCAGGGAGCTATTTGAATTATGGAAATGTTGGGCACAAGAGACCTGACCAGCACTCCAGGCAATCACCAAAGTATATGCAGAACGATCCCCCTCATTAATAATGTTAATTGGTTGTAGCAAATATACTTTCCACATGCACATTATTATTATTATCGAGTTATAGCAATTAGGTCGATGGAAAGGGGGGCTTGAGTGTTATTCATTGTGCAATTCCCATATTTTTTGCTTTGGTGTTCATTTTGAATTGCATGCTGCCCCTGGAACCTTAACCTCTCTCCACTGAATATAGTTACTTTATTGCATGTCTCTGATACCTTATCATGTAGTCCACCTTCACTGACACACAGGCCTGCACACACCAATAGCAATCTTATTCCATGCCCTCTGCTTCTGTTCTACAGACGTAGGCTACATACATGAGGCATATACAGTATATACTGTATGTTCAGGATTACCCTAGAGAAGACCCAGCTTTGCTCACATGGCATGATGGCCATTGGTACACACACACACACACACACACACACACACACACACACACACACACACACACACACACACACACACACACACACACACACACACACACACACACACACACACACAGTTTATCTCTCAATGACAAGACAACATCTCATGCATCTCATGGATGGGTCATGCTAATTTGCCCCCCCTCCTTGTCTGGGTCTGTTCAAACATGTGTATGCATGTAATACAAACAATTTGCATCACCATCAGTGCATGCATGTGCATTCTTGTTGCACCTCCCTTGCGCTGACCATATATAATTATTGTTCATCATCAGTGTTCATTTGAGTCTGAGTGTACTTGTGTGCTAGCCTGTGTGTGCGTGCGTGTGTGTGTGCATAGCGTGTGTGTGTATACAGGCCAAACATCAACGCCCATGGGAGATTTGGTAATCACATCTATCTGTGATCTCAGAACCACAAAGAGTGGTGGCAGATGCATGTGACCATAAAGACTTTACAAGGCAGAGTTCCATTTTAATATTGGACTACAAAGACATGTTTGATGCTTCGGCCGATTCAAAGCGTGTGGATGCTTCAGCTCTGTACATTTGTTAAATATATGAGAACAAAGTCTGTGAGATCAAACATTTATTCACAGGGAAACAGCTGTGATGTAGTGTTGGTAGCATAGGGTTTTGTCCACAAACACTTGAACCTGCTGCCACTATCAGGAGCTCAGCTGTTGATTTAAAAGCAATGGCAAACCTATACCACCAGGTATAGTATATCAGGGGCATGGCATGCCCCTGATATACTGGAATGGCTTGTACTGCACAGATGTGCTAGTTCTAAATAACTTTTCGTTTTTGCAAATAGTATATGCAAAGCCAAACCCCTGGTGGCATGTGGCCTTTACACGTGTGTGTGTGTGTGTGTGTGTGTGTGTGTGTGTGTGTGTGTGTGTGTGTGTGTGTGTGTGTGTGTGTAGTGCTGCTATAGTCCATGTGAGTTATGAATACCTGAACATATAGTCAGTGTAAATTAAAAGCTGATTAGACTGGAAGGATCCAGTCTATTCTCTCCAATCCCCACCACTGAGATGTAGCACAATGGCAATGTTGAAAAGGTTTCTTATAACATTAGTTCAATAGTGTGGGCGTGAACTGTTATTTGAAAAGAGAATGTGTGGAACGGAGGGTAGGCCTGTACAATTATGTATTATTCATTTTCATTGCATCTGCTACCAGCCAACACAGACGTTTCAGAAATGTGACAGTTTGACATTTGTTTCATTCATGACAAACAAACAGAGTGAAAATGATAACGCTCCTTACACAATAATCTTTCTTAGAGCTCCCCCTAAAGACAAACAAATTCTACTGCAATACTGTGTGCCACCAGGATTTAGGGTTACAGTTTGGGCCTTAGATCAATACCCAAGAGATGAGCAATTAATTAAGCATCTAAATAATACATCTTTCATTGCTGCCCCATGTACTAACATCTGTTACAGTAGATGGCATTGGTATGGCTGTGTCTGTAGTTAGGCTTTGGCAGATAAATTACAAATCACATGCATAGTACATAAAATGATGACATTTGGTGAATTCAAAGTCAATTGGCACTACATTGAGGCAATGTCATACATAATACCAGTATACATAGTAAGTTGATACATGTACTTAGTTGATACATAATCATGTAAGAATCACTTTCTTGTCAAGGGAAATATGTTACCGTCTTGGAAGAACAAACACTATAGAACAACCTGTTGTAATACAAGTCAGCAATAGTTCTACCACATTTGTCTATTCACAAATGTCCATCCCCAAAATATTCAAATGTGTGGCTGCTTTTGCATTTAGATTGCAAATGTTTGTGCTTTTACAAGTGATACATTAGAGATCACAAGTCATTAAAAAAGAAAATTGATTGGGAAAAGAGAGATGGTTGAAATAGAGAGAAGGAACATTTTTTTTCCCAATTTCTATGGCCAGTCTCATTTATCTAGTAATTTTCCCATATGTCCACATGCAGATAACACTTTTTTTTGTAAATCCAGTAAAACCGGGATTTTTGTTATCATTGAATATTTAAAAAAAATACCAGTTACACAAACTCACAGCATGCCACACTGCATGCTTGTACAGTACATTTGATATTTTTTAACGTCTTTGAAAAATATTCAAAGTGTAACAACTGCTCATTTTGAAGGCATTTGGAGAGTAGAATCTACCTAGCACATCACAGTGAACTTGGATGGTTTACAAGTCTTTGGTTCCACCAGTCAGAACCATCCTGGGTGTATTATAGGCACCATACTTCCAGTTTTGTCTCTCTTGCAAGGACACTGTTGAGTACATACTTCCTTTTAAGACACTGTGCGATTGGGTGATATCATGAGAGGTCTTCTTCGTTGTAGAGGAAAACATAATACATAACAGCAGACAGAGCCAGTAGAGCGACGGACATCATCATATTCCTCCGGTCCGGTTCTCTCCCCTCAAAATGTCGAGTTCCTTATCTAAAAAGAAACACAGGAAAAACTATTTTATTCAATATGAATTGTGGGTCATCTGATAATGTTCTTCTGATACATGTTTGGGCATCAAAGTTACAATTACTTTTTCCCATTTATTTCATACCCTATTTATAGTTTTGTTGGGCAATAAAAATATTTAATATTTTTAATTTTAAAAACAAAATAAATCGGGAAAAAACACCAACTTGCATTATCAAGTCTGCGTTATCATTATCATTCAATATCGTTCCTGGTTCAGTCACCAGAAAGTGTATTGATGAATCTTTCATGGTTAAAATGGTGTTAGAGGTTACATGTGGTATAGGATTGAGGGCATGTCAGATAAAATCCTAACTTACAGTAAAAGCTCTCTGGAGTCTGGAGAAAATGACCCCAAATGTTTGAAAGTGAAATATCGCTTAAGCTTTGTATATTCATTCAGAGCAAGCTTGTAGTAGATACGATCAGCTATTTTGGGGAAAGGAATTTGCTGTGGAGGGGAATAAAAAGCGGTCCAGATACAGTTTCCACACTCACTCGGGTCCATTTCATTAAGAAGTGCTTAATGCAAGCTCACCTAACTTCTGCACCCTCTCCTGCATGATTGCCATTTCATCTTCAAGGTCTTGTCTGTGAATGTGAAGGACACACAATCACACAGGTTTTGACATGCCTTCAGAGTTTTCAGACAGATTCAGAAATTTTAATCTCGTGGTTTACGAGATCAAGTAATGCCATATTCTGTAGAGGTTGTATTAGATATTAAATATTCACAAAACAATTAACATTTTGGTATTATCCTTCACCTTTCCCGGTCGGACAGCTCCTCACGACGGTTTCTGAATTCTGTCCTCTCGATATTCTCTTGACAACGTGCCTTCCGTTCTTCCACACGATCAATCTAGAAAAATGTCCAATCCAATAATTAGATAATTAGATTAGACAGACAGGCAGACAAACATATGTCTAATCTAACCTCTAAGAACTTTAAAATCTTTTTTTTTTTTTTTTTTTTTTTTTAGATCTTGTGCTCAGTGGGACTGGGATATAATTCATTAAGAAATTTAAGCGGAACTCCACCCATTTTCAACATTGTAATATGTCATTAATATACCTTAAAGATGTTGTGTGGACATGTTAAAAAAAATCCCCAATTCTGTATTTCCTAAAAATGGAGGTCTGAAAAAAATCATTAACATGGTGAAATACATCTGATGACATCATCAAGATGTATTTCACCATGTTGGTGATTTTTCTTTCAACCCCTTTTTCCTGAGAGGGTACAAATGGAGCAAAATGGACCCGCTAGGGTCCATTTGGTTCACATTTGTATCCTCTCTGGAAAACTTTGAAAATGGGAGGAATTCCACTTTAAGAAATGTAGAAGCAGCCAGAAAATGTACTTAGGCTACTGCGTACTGAGAGATGGGGAGACCACCGTTTCTGAATAAATGGTTACATATGCCATTTCTGATTTTTTTTTTTTTTTTTTATATATATATAGGTATATATATATCAAATGCTTCTGTTAGGAACAAACGGGTCTCTCCAGCTATCATAACGTCGTGATGATAAACATGAAGTGAAGAAGTGTTGAGAGTGCGCAGCCAAAACACACGAACACTAATATACAGTTTAATATCTGAAAGTGAGTACTCTCCAGACTGTGGATGAATAATGAAATTAATGAAACATGAGTCAGGATCAAATGCATGAAGACACGGTTACGTCTCTTCACTTACTTCACTGGCGACACTTATTTTCTCTCGTCTTTTGTCCTTTGATTTGGTCATTTTGTTTTAAAAAAAATGTGACTCGGGACTAAATAAACCAAACAATGCGTTAGGTTATTACAGGGTTGTTATGATTAAAGATAGTATGCGGAAGTAACTAAACCTTTCGTTCTTCTACGCGTCAGACAAATTTTCAGTAGTAAAGTTCTGCTGCCCTCCAGTGGAAAGGAATAATCAATATACAACTAAAATATACAATATACAACTAAATATACAACTAAAACTGGGCATCAAGAGAATGACATCAAAGACACAAGTTTGACATTTGAAAAGTTGTTATTTATGTAACCCCTAGAGGGGAGTAGAGTCAAGAGAAAGAACTCGACGGGTGTCAGGACGTCAGAACTGAGTTGCGACATTGAGGGGACAGAAAATAGTCTGGTCACGTGATTCTAGTACTCGCGCGAGCCCATAGGCTCCAATGCATTCAGCAACTTCCGGCTGCCACTATGTTGTTGTCACTATCCAATACAAGTCTATGTAGAGGAGCCGCCATTGGACAGGCGCCATGGAGTGAACGGAGTTGGCGTAACTCTGTATTTCCAAGGCTCCGGGCCGGGTCCTCGCAACGCCATACCGGCACAGCGTTGTGAGACAGGGGTACGCGTGGTCGCAACTGCTTCATTGGTAAGCCTGATTGGCATGCTTTTATATGTATTGCTTTATGGGTTTCCTTGCATTATTTAAATTTTAAAATGAGTCCCTTTATATTGTCAGACAGGTCCCCACTACACCCGAATTTGCATCCTCTAGCTGTTGCATTGTCCAGTCCACAATTTGTTTGGGGTGTGGCCACTCAAACATTCAGTCAGGTATAAATCCTTATGCAAAGCTGAAACAAGAAATCGGCTGTTTGATGTGCTATGCAAATTGCAAAGTTGTGTCAACTTGTTTTTTAACATGCATGGTCTATATGTCATTAAATTAACAGCTACAGGTGAAGACAGGGGGCTTGTTTTATGCCAGTGGGTGACCAGTTGAGATGCTGTACGTGCACGTGCTTTAATCTAAAGGCTGTAAGGGTTAAGGGGACCCCTTTAGGGGTGTGTTAGCCGCATTGCGACTCTAGATTCTTTTCTTTTATTCACTCGACCGCTGTCTAAATGTCACCAGTGATCTGCTTGTATTCAACGAGTCAAACTCACCAACTTTGCAGCTGTAGAGAAAGCTTGATACATCCTCTGTCGATCTGCAAGGGTTTTGTGCCATAAAAATCCACCGTAGACATATTATGAGCTATTTTCTGTCCTGGGTATTCCACAACAAACATCACAGCTGCCATTTTGCCAAACAAGAGTTGAAGGGTGGTGCTTGTTTTATACACTGACACATACAAACAGCAGGTGGCGATACTGCGTGTGCACGGACCAGGTGTGCACCTGGTGTGTGTCAGTGTATAAAACAAGCACCACCCTTCAACTCTTGTTTGGCAAAATGGCAGCTGTGATGTTTGTTGTGGAATACCCAGGACAGAAAATAGCTCATAATATGTCTACGGTGGATTTTTATGGCACAAAACCCTTGCAGATCGACAGAGGATGTATCAAGCTTTCTCTACAGCTGCAAAGTTGGTGAGTTTGACTCGTTGAATACAAGCAGATCACTGGTGACATTTAGACAGCGGTCGAGTGAATAGAGCCAAATGCGACTCTAGATTCACATAAATTCCCAATATAAAAGAAAAGAATCTAGAGTCGCAATGCGGCTAGGGGGGTGTGGGTGTGTGTGTGTGTGTGTGTGTGTGTGAGTGACTGAGTGAGTGACTGAGTGAGTGACTGAGTGAGTGACTGAGTGAGTGACTGAGTGACTGAGTGAGTGATTTTGAAACGTTTTCTATTAATTTGTAACACTTGGGCATTGTAATATAGGTATGTGTGTATATTCAATATGGAACTGTCATTTCAGGCTCAACTATAATGAACGTGGCTCCCATTTCCTCCCATTTCTCTTCAAATTTAAAATTAAAATAAATCTTTCTCCTGAAAATCTGGAGGTGGAATGATGGCTCCTTAACAGCAATAATAGTAATGTTTTTCCCTTTATAGAAAATGGCTTTTTAAATTATGCAAATTCTGCTCTTTCCACACAGTGCTGTAGGCTTCACAAACTACAGAGACAGCAAACTCACCGGCATCCTGCAGAACACCTTGGGTGAGAATGCCAAAACTGTTATCATTTGTACCATCACTCCCGCAACACAGGATGAAACCCTCAGTACCCTTCAGGTCAGGAGGATGGAATTCTTTGCATGTGTACTGCCAGCCCCCTTCCTTCACATCAGTGTATCCATAGTGTAATCCACTATGGCAGGGGTTTTCAACCTTTTTTACTCCAGGGACCACCATTTATCCAGCCTTTGAGCCACGGACCACCATGTGAGCACATTTTAGCCCCAAAGACCTAAAACCTAAAAGAATTCTTTTGGTCCTGTTCACAATTCCAGGCTGGATTTTGCAAACAAAACAGTGTGTACTTCTTAATTAAATAGTGCTAATTCAGTTGATGAATATTTTAACTCTTGAGAGTGTGAAAATGAAACCAAATGGACCCGCAAGGGTCCATTTGGTTTCATTTTTACATCCTCGAGAGTTACATCTGGTTAACCAACTTTCCATCGTTTAGCCTGGGGACCACCTGGAACCCTCTCAAGGACCACTGGTGGTCCCCGGACCACCTGTTGAAAACCCCTGCACTATGGCATACACCATGAGTGAGGAGTTGATTTACAAACCTTTTCTGAATTTAAGCCTTTTCCATAAAAATGAGATATACCGCCACCACCTTTCAATAGAAAACACACTTAAAACAGGCTATGTGGCTTGAATTCAGGGGCTTGGTTACGAGACAAATATGCACATGTCAAATTATTTGACCCATAGGTGCTAATAACAGGAAAAAAAATATATAATAAAATCACCAAACTTTTCTCAGTTGATTCTTATGTATTTTCCCGTAGAATCCATTTCTGCATTGTACATTTTTGTATTTTGCATAATTGGGGTAATTCGCATATTTTTGTCAAATATGCTAATTATCGCATTAAATATGTGAGATATAATAATGTACAGAAATAAATTCTACAGGAAAAATCAATTGAAAAAAGTTAGGTACACCTGTTATCGCGTTCCTATGCGGTTTTCCCTGTCTGATTCATCTTCATGTTGTCACTGAATGGCCCAGCCTGTACCTTTTTTGTAGCTGCAAATGTAAACGCAGCATAAAGGTCATCGGGTTTCGGCTATACAAATTAGAATCATCTCCCTGTGGGCCTATAAGAGCCCCATGTCCAGCTTTTAGTCTTATGTAGGTCACCGTGGATTGTTCTTTGAAACATCAGATGTATCTTTGCATCTTCTTGGTTATATAAAAGGAAACTGTGTCTCTGTTCTTGCTGCCACTGTGTACGTGGACAGGCGTGGGTGGGGGGCTTTCAAGTTTCAACCAGCTAGACCATACCTGGGCATTATGCGGCCCGGGGGCCAAATGTGGCCCTTTGGCTGACTCTGACCGGCCCCTGAAAGGGTTTTAAACCAGTGGTCATCAGTGGACCTTGAGAGAGTTCCAGTTAAATATGGAAAGTTGGATAACCAGATGTAACTCTTTTAGAGTGTAAAAATGAAACCAAATGGACCCTTGCGGGTCCATTTGGTTTCATTTTCACACTCTCAAGAGTTAAAATATTCATCATCTGAATTAGCCCCAAGTCACCACTAGAGAATGTAGAATATTAATGGTCATTCTGATCTGTATGTTTGACTGTTTGGTTTCCCCAAATCCAGCCTGGAATTGTGGATAAAAGCAAAATAAATCTTTAGTTTTGGGGTCTGTGGGGCTCAAATACTGAATAAATCGAGGTCCCTGGTGTCAAAACGGTTGGTCTTACTCTTACTTTTATCTTGAAATTAAATTAATATTATGCAGACTTTAGTTCAGCCTTTAGTCTTGGCCCTCCCCAATATTTCATGTATCTCATTTGGCCCCTTGGGAAAAATAATTGCCCACCTCTGAGCTAGACTGTGGAATATTTCCCCCCTTTTGGACCCACGTGCTGTGTCCACACCATGCAAAAACTCACCTGTTCTAGCGCGTGTCTAAGCTTCTTTATTAAGTGATTGCCAATCTTTGTGGCCCTGTATATACGACGTATATATATTTTATATTTATTGGTTTAAAACCTTTTAAAGGACACCCCCTGCTAAAAAAAGAAATATAAATTTAAAGGAAGTTCATTGTTTTGTGATTCGCATTATATGATCTCTTTACCCGGGGAGCCCCTCGAAGCACAGGTCCAGCGCTGTAATGTCTGTCCTGGAGAATTCTGATGTGTCTGTTCTTTTCCACACACTACTGTACAGTATATAGAAAACTTGGTATCTCACTGTGGCCTTGATGAGGCACAGCTATGCACACTCTTATAAGAAATGGTGTCAGCTCAAAGGTCTACTTCATCTCGTGTGTTGGGACATGTGCACTATGTAACTTAATATATTACATAATATATTACCAAAATGCAGTAACTTGTAATATAAATGTATTACTTAGCAAAAAAAATCTAATATATTATACTTTTCTTTCTGCATTACTGTACTACTTTCTATATTAATTTCTGTCAATCTGTCTCATTGCAACTTCTGCAGAAGTTAAATAATGACTTATTTTCTATATTTGTCATCAGATTATTTACTGGCTTCCATGAATTCAAGGAATAAGTTGAACTCCCGTGTTAACTCTCCATAGCTGAGTGGGATGAGGTAGGTCTATGCCAGTACTGTTTTCAGGAGTGATGTTTTTTCAAATGGATTTGGCCAGATAGCCAAGTGGGCTTGCTTTATGGTAGGAATGCCACTGGCCTACGCAATATTTAATTAATAGTGATAGTAAATATTTCATTATATATTTTGTAAAAAGTTGTTTTAATAATATGTAATAGTAATCTAATATATTACACTTGCTCAGACAGTAATGTGTAATATGAATATATTACTTTAAAATGGAGGTACTGATTAATAAGTAATATATTGTGTGTGTGTGTGTGTGTGTGTGTGTGTGTGTGTGTGTGTGTGTGTGTGTGTGTGTGTGCGCGCGCGCGTGCGTGCGTGCGCGCGCGCGCGCGCGCGCGCGCGAAAGAGATCTGGCGATTGATGTATTTTTAACAGGCACTTGAAGCGTGCCTCCTCTCTCAGACTCTGACGCCCCAGATCCAAGAAGGCGTGGCCATACCGATGTCAGACTATTTCATTACAACAATAAATCTACAGTGTGATGTTTCTTATACCCTGTCTTATATGATGACTATGGAGGTGATCAGTTTTATTTTTATTTACTCTTATAAACTTTTGTACTATACATTATATTATGTTAAGTTAAGAAGGGGGCAGACAATATAAGATTTCAGTCTTATATTGAAGTCTTATATTGTTTTATTTGTATAACCCGGCATATTTCAATACAAGACTTCAGTCTTATACAAGTCTTATATTGTAAGACTTACACTGTATAAGTGGGTTTTGGTTGGGATATTTTGGTTGCGGGATATACAACCAAAATCTGTCTTTTGGTTTCATATTGAATATATCCCGGGAGATATATACTGTATATCGAATATATCCCGGGATATACAACCAAAACAAAACAGCAAGATTAGAAATACGGTTGTCTTGACAACATATGATACTACTATGGCTTTGTCACATATCAGGTCACCGCCATTGTTCATGTGTGTTCATTGTTCACATGCCTCCCACCTTTGTAATGAGATAAACAAGATAGTTCAACAAAAGCTGTGAAGGATGTGTTTACGCTATATAAGGCACGGCGGCACGGTGTGCTTTCTTCTGGTTCATTTGGAGGTACACCCTGAAGACTGCTGCTTGCATGAATGGTGCTGGATTATAGGTACTGTAATGTTTTCACACCTTTTTATTTGCTCGCATTGCACTAAAAAATTAAATGTGAAGAAGAGGAATGTATGTCTATGTGTCATGGATCTAAGACAGGGGTTTTCAACAGGTGGTCTGGGAACCACCAGTGGTCCCCGGACCCTTGCGGGTCCATTTGGTTTCATTTTCACACTCTCAAGAGTTAAAATATTCATCTGAATAAGCACCACTTAATTAAGAAGTCCACAGTGTTTTGTTTGCAAAAATCCAGCCTGGAATGGTGGACAAAACCAAACGAATTCTTTAGTTTTAGGTCTTTGTAAAAAAAAAAAATGTAATCAAATGGTGGTCTGTGGCTCAAAAGCCGAATAAATGGTGTCAAAAAGGTTGAAAACCCCTGATCTAGGATGGTTCATTTGGGGATGCTGTGTGGGCTGTCAGGTCGTGCTAATCTTAACGCAAAGCCATGTGTTATGTCGTCATGTTGTTGTAAATCTGTACTGACTGCTTTATGCTCAAACACATGTTTGTTACAGGTGGAGTGAAGCATGGCACAGACAGTCAGGCATTCGTTGGTGCTGCTTTTGGCTTTCTGTGTGACTGGTAAGCACTTAGTTTAAAGGATATACATTAAAATTTCAAATTGAGGTCATTTTATTGTCTACTAGTGGCTTTTAGGAGTGCCCCAGACAGTTTTTTTTCCTTGCTTGATTCAGTATTTAGAGATGTCATATTAATTTTATCAAACACGCCTAATATTACAAACCCAAACTATCAATGCAATTAATGAAGCAAGTAATACAGTAACGCCCCAAAGCACTTGTAAAAGCAAAACAGACCTTTTAAATATTGTTTCATTCATCCAGAATGCCTATCAGGTGTTAGAAGTTACATGGATTTACCCACCAAGCCTGAGCTCTTAGTCTTCAAATGCTTTCTTTCAGGAAAGAGACGTTCCCAGAAAGAAAATATTTTGTAATAATAGCCAAAACTAAATACTGTCTAAAATGATGCTTTCCTGGTTTTAGTGGGTTGTTAAAGTAACCAGAGAAGTCAAACTTGCATCTAAAGTACCATCTCACTTTTCAACCTGTCTTCATATAGGTCCTCACTAATGTACATGATAAAATATCACTTTGTTTCAACTCAACACAGAAACCCATCTTCCAGTGACATCCTCATTCGGCAGATTTTTTTTTAAATCATTTTTTAAATATATTTATTTATATTTTTTTGGAGAACAACATTACACTTTCGCATCGCAACTTTTCAGGAATAGAAAGCTGGCAGTTTCTATATTAGCTTGGATTCCATATTGATGATGGCACTGGAAGACAAGTTTCAGTAGAAAACAACAGTGGTATTTTATCATGTACATTCATGAGGACCTATTACCTATTATATGAAGATACGTTGAAAAGTGGTGACGTGTTCCTTTAAGCTTGAATAAAAGAAAAGCATAACAATAAATAATATAGTACATACAAAGTAGTTAATGTGAATCCTACCCACCTAGCTAAGAACATAACAGTAGAGCAGTGGTGTTCAACAGGTGGTTCCGGAACCACCAGTGGTCCTTGAGACGATTCCAGGTGGTCCCCAGGCAAAATGATGGAAAGTTAGTTAACCAGATGTAACTCTTTGAGAGCGTAAAAATGAAACCAAATGGACCCTTGCGGGTCCATTTGGTTTCATGTTTACACTCTCAAGAGTTAAAATATTCACCATCTGAATTAGCCCAAGTCTACCCAACTAGATCATTTTGATCTGCATGCTTGACTGTTTTGTTTTCTCCGAAATCCAGCCTGGAATTGTGAACAAAGGAGAAAAATAAATCTTTAGTTTTGGGGTCTGTGGGGCTAAAATATCATCAAATCCCTGGCGTGAAAAAGGTTGAAAACCACTGCAGTAGAGGAAATACGGCTAATTAAACAGTGCATACTGTATAGCTCTATATTCACAGAATAAAACTCTTGGGATTTTAGAAGACATTCCTGGAATCGTGTCCTTGTTGGTTTTAGCAGGTTAACCAGTTTTGATTTGACACACATTTACATAAACACGGGTCGGATATTTATCGTGAATCAGATATCACTTGGGACCGACATATAATACATTTCTACACGTACCGTATAAACTGAATATGCCGCCAGGGTGTGTGTGTGTGGAATTATCTCTGACCTGCCTATTGAATCAACACTTTAAAAAAATCACTCAGGCAGCTTTTCTATAGAGTGGCTCGATCTATTGTGTCGTGTGTCAGATGATATGTAAACATGTTAAAAAGACCCTCTTTCAAAGGACATTTTGACCTACATAAGCACAAAAAGCACTAAATTAAACACAATGGTTATTTTTAAATTATACACAATGGTTGACTTTAGCGTGACTGTGGCCGTGCACAGTGATGAGTGTTTTTTATTATGTAGGTCTATATAGCTCTCATGGACAGAAACAATGGATGGTGGACGTGTTTCAATGTGACGTCCATTGTTTCTGTCCGCGAGATGTAATTAAAAACCACGTGAAAAGGACCTGCTTTGTGTTTCGCAACATTATCAAGGCTTTTCTTTAGTTGGGACTGCGACCCACGCGACCCACTGCTGCACGGGAAGCGGTGGGTTGGAACCCATTGGTGAGGTTTATGTGTCACGTCAGTGACAAGTAAAAAAAAAAAAAAAAAAATTTTTTTTTTATAATTCAAAAGATGTTTTTTTTTTAAACAAAAAGATAAATTATAACTATTAAACAGTGAAAATAGATCTACAAATAGATCTACAAGCTGAAGCTACAAGTGAAGTGACGCGTTGTGCGCGTATGGCTCACTGGCAAAAACATTTTTTCTTTTGGGTTTTCACCTGAAAAGTTTGAGAAACAAATACCCGGATTATGTGGGACTGAGTGTACATTTTCTCCCGTGTATAGACCATAGATTGACAGAAACTGGCAGTGAAAAACGAATTCAAATGCCCGGCTATATACCCTGACCTTCATTACGTTGTACATCAATCTCAAAGACTGCTTTTTATTATCTCAGGAACATATCCAAGGTTAGATGTTTCCTGTCTCATTCTGACTGTGAGAAATTGGTTCCTGCTTTTATTTCCAGCAGATTAGACGACTGCAATGTACTGTATTATTTGCTGGATTGATTAAAGAGGTGCTACAGAAACTCTTCACTGGCTCCCAGTGAAAGAAAAAAATGGTTTTAAAGTGCTTCTTATTGTTTTCAAGTGTATCAATGGTATACCAGTAGCTCCTTCCTATATCTCTGACATGTTTGACCCACACGCTCCATCTCATAGAACACTTTGATCATGGGACAAAGGTCACTATAGAAAAGACTCAACTCCACATATGGCTTTGGTGCTTTGAGTCACCATGGTCCTAATCTTAGTTTGGAACTCTATATAATTTTGAATAAGGTCTGCTGCTACACTGGCGTCGAAAGCAAACTAACAACCTATTTGTTTTCACTATAGCCTTCAGCTAGTTTGTTAAATGTGTATTTCTATTGCTGTATTTTGTATTATTTGTATTGTGTTCAGTGTTGGTCTATATTACTTAGGAAAGTAACTTCTTTACTTTACTCGTTACCCCCTAGACAAAGTAATATCATTACTTTACTTATTACTGGAATCGAAGAGTAATATATTACATATTACATTATTACTTTCCCAAGTTCTCAACTTCCACCTTTGAAAAAATAGAGATGTACAACATAATCTGTTTAGAACTGAATCCAATTTATTGGAATAATAATAGTCTCCAATCCCACAAACTGCAACTGAAAACAAAGCCAACAAAATCCGTCATTGTAAATGTCTTTCTTAAATAAAAACAAATAAAAATCTACATTCTAGTGCACATCTCTGTTAGAGTACCTGTCGATAGCTTGTAAATCTGTTCTATTTTTGCATGCATCAATAAGCTCATTTAAAAAAAGTAACTTGGCGTTACTTGCAAAGTAATGCGTTACTTATTACCCATTTTTGCAGAGTAATCTCGTTACTTTACTTTTTGGAGCAAAAGTAATAATATTACAGTAATATGTAATCTAAAATTAGTTACTGCCCAACACTGATTGTGTTATTGTCTTAATTTTGTACAATTACTGAGCTCTGTATTTTCTTTACCAAGGACATTGAGTCCTGGCTTGTCGTGTGAAAGGTGCATGCTAAATAAATAAATTTGACTTGACTTGACTTTCTTGCCCACAGAGGGGCGTGCCGATAGGATCATCGGCGGAGACGAGGCCAGACCGTACTCTATTGGATACCAGGCTTCGCTGCAGTATTTACGGAGGGGCGTGTGGAGGCATTACTGCGGTGGGACCCTGATCCACAGCAGCTGGGTGGTGTCTGCCGCCCACTGCTGGAGGCCGTGAGTAGTCCTACGCTACGAACCAATAACCTGTGTCAATAACATGGAACATGTACCATTTCAGCAGGGGTGTAGTGGAGGGGGGACGGGGGAGGGACGGTGTCCCCCCACTTCTCACATCTAAAATATTTTTGGGTCTGAAAAAAATCATTAGCATGGTGAAATACATCTTGATGACATCATCAAGATGTATTTCACCATGTTAATGACTTTCCTTTCAAATGGGGGGAATTTCCCTTTCAGAGGCGTCCCACCACTTCTAAAAGTACCACTACAACACTGCATTTCAGTAAAGCATGCAAATCCCTGGGGGCTTTTGTTCTTGTACCAGCCTCAAGCCAACATGCTGTGTTTTTATTGGCTAAATATCCAATCATGTACAATATGGTTATCTAAGTAGGGTCCAAGGAACGCCAGGGATCCTTGAGGTGAGGCTTCCATAGGGATCCCCAGAAAAAAAGTTAGGAACTGTAACAAATGGAACCTTAAATAGACACTTCACCCCTGGGATGAAATAAGATGAGCACATCTTATTTCAAGAAATCTTGACAAGCCAAAACATATAGTACTAGTTCCATTAGCAGATGTTTTTGATTATTTTAGTCAAAATTGAACTTAAATATTTATATTGGCATATATATATATATATATATATATATATATATATATATATATATATATATATATATATATATATATATATATATATATATAGGCTTATTTTGAGAGTTGTTTTTTGTAGTGCTACTAGTGCAGCTTAAAAATGGGTGATATGTCAAAAGTTGCTTGTTTTATCGAAAGTATGACTCAATACCAGAAGGTTTCAAGGTTTTATCAGACGATATTCAAGTTCAACTGTACAAAAACAAGGCCCTAGGGCCTAGATTTTCGTCACCGCTAAACCCCTTATCCCTTAACTTTTTTGCCTTTTTAAAATTATTTTAAAAAAGCATTTTCAATAGTTAAAAAGGCCAGTCTACAAGCTCACAATGTGTCAATAGATTGCCATGTTGAACTATATATATATAAAAAAATCAAAATAGTAAAAAAAAAATAAGGGGTTTAGATGGTAACGGAAATGGAGCCCATAATCTTGTAGGAATAGGTGGTGGATCTTATTTTAAGATCATACGCTACTTTTTACTAGAACTAAGCCGTTTTTTCAGTGTGGAGTATAGTTAGTTATTATGTGAACTATTATTGCTGTATTGATATTTTTGAAGTACCGTAAAACATCTGATTGTTTTGTGCAGGGCCAACATGCTGCGGGTGGTGATGAGTGAACACGACCTCACGCGGGACGAGGACGTGGAGCAGATCCTCAACGTCACCAGGATCTTTGTCCACCCGAGGTACAACTACAAGAACTTCGACAGCGACATCATGCTCCTCAAGGTACGCACTACGCACGAGCGCGACTGCATGCCGAAGGCCGAAAGTCTGATTACGATTTGTTTTAGGCTCTTTGCCCTTATGGATAGTTATTAGCGAAAGTGGGAGGCAGAGAGAAGTTGAGAGATGTGCCGCAAAGGTTGTCACTAACGGGACTCGTGCGACACACTGTCGGCTGATGGCCTGAACGCATGATGATGTCTGGTGCTGTATGATGCCCAGCTTTGTGTGTCTGATGTATGGCGATAAGGGGTGCCCATCACTTCACACGAGTGTGATTTTGTTTTAGGGGAGCTAGCCCCACCGAGGGCTCCATTTTCATTACATGCTAAACCCCTTATCCCAAACCTCTTATCCCTTTTTTACTATTTTTAAAAACTTTTGGCAATAGTTCAATGTGCCAATCTATTGACACGCTGTGAGCATGTAGATAGTTTAATAGTTTAAAAAGGCAAAGAAGTTAAGGGATAAGGGGTTTAGCGGTGACGAAAATCTTGGCCCGAGACTCGAGAGTACTGTCATAGGAGAGAGTAGCGGCAGTCCCCGTTGACGCCAATGCTACGGCTGAACAGAGACAGCTATTGGCTGGAAAGCGCACATGACCGCCTAGTAAGGAGGGATTCAAGTTCCAAAAGAACTACATTACTCTTGTTTACATTCTGCCCCTGCTTTCTCCAATATTTAGTCCAAAGTCTGTATTTTTTGTGAAAACCACTGTTGATTCAGATGTCCATGCAAAAATATATAACCGTTGGTAATGAAACTAAAACTAATACATCCACTCACAAACGAAGACACAGACACACACACGCAGTTAAGAGTCACCCGTGGCTCCGACGTACAGTACCGTAATTTCCGGACTATAAGCCGCTACTTTTTTCACATGCTTTTGACCCTGCGGCTTATACAACGGTGCGGCCAATCTATGGATTTTCCAGGTTCCAGGTGGGCTCCGCAGACTAAATGATAGAAAGCTGGTTAACCAGATGTAACTCTTTGAGAGCGTAAAAATGAAACCAAATGGACCCTAGCCGGTCCATTTGGTTTCATGTTTACACTCCCAAGAGTTATGATATTCTAAATTAGTCAGTCATAAGTCATGTTCATTTTGGTCTAATTTTGATGTTTTGCCTCGTTTTTTTTTTTTTTTTTTTTTTTTTCTTTTTTGCGAAAATCCATCCTGGAATTGTGAACAAAACCAAAATAAATCTTTAGTTTGGGGTCTGTGGGGTAAAGATGTTGTTAAATTGTGAAAAAGTTGAAAACCACTGCTCTAACATGAAGCTTGTTGTCTGGTGCGGCTTATAGTCAGGTGCAGCTTATACAAGGAAAAATCAGTATTTTGCCCCGAATTTAGCTGGTGCGGCTTATATTCAGGTGCGGCTTATAATCCAGAAATTACGGTATGTAGCAGATCAAAACTCACCTGCTCACCAAGATATTCACCCCCTTCCGGTGCACGGCATTTTAAAATTACATGATACGACTGCCACAAGTCAATGGGATTAGTGATGTTCGTTTAGACCACATCTACAAGCTCACACCATGTCTGTGGTCAGTCGATGGGCCATTTTCACAAGATGGTGTCCACCACCACGGCAGGGTGGTGGACACAGCAAAAATCTCTTTCGGGGTGGTGCCTAGGGCTCCAAATTGCTTAGAAACGCCACTGTGCTCACGGGCACAGTGGCGTTTCTAAGCAATTTGGAGCCCTAGGCAAGATTTTCCCTGGAGCCCCCCCTTACCACATGGACCCTTAAGGCCTATTCAGAGATGGATTTTCGGTGCCCACCGCGACCACCGCGACCACCGTTTCCTACAATATGACGTCATACCACCGCAACCACCGCACCTCCTAGCCCTCCGCTCGGATTTTACTAACCACCGCACCGCACCGCGGTGGTTGCTTGTTTTTAACGGCTGGTTAAAAAAAAGAAAACACACAACAAACCACAGCGCGGTGCGGTGCTGACAGTGGACTATATATTAGCGCGCGGTGCGGTGCTCTGAGCGGTGGTCGCGGTGGCCACCGAAATTTCAGACTCTGAAAGAGCCTTTACGGGGTCCATTTGGACCCTTATGGGTTCATTTGGTAAGGGAGGACTCCATCTCCTGTAATCTCCTGTAAAATGGTGCCCCCAAGGGATAAAATTATGAACCTGTCGTCCCCCTTCCCCTCATGACGCCCCAGGCAACTGCCTAGTCTGCCTAATGGCAAAAACGCCCGTGTCCGTGAGCGTCTCATCGGCAGTGTTGTAGTGGTACTTTTAGAGGTGGGGGGACGCCTCTTAAAGGGGAATTCCACCCATTTTCATTTTTTTTTCTGAGAGTGTACAAATGTGAACCAAATGGACACTAGCGGGTCCATTTGGTTACATTTGTACACTCTCAGAAAAAAAGGAAACTCATTAACATGGTGAAACGCATCTTGATGATGTCATGAAGATGTATTTCACCATGCTAATATGATTTTTTTTTTTCAGCCCTCCAATTCTAGGAAACACAGAATGGGGGAACTAAGTATAGCATGTTGAGAAAGTTTTGTTTACAATGCCTAATTGTATCCATAAAAGTACATGACAAGAAAAAAAACATAGGCTTACTTTTTCCCAAAATATATTTTAGATGTGAGAAATGGGGGGGACCGTCCCCCCTCCACTACACCCCTGCTCATCAGCGTGCCCTAATGACATGGCTGTGGGAAGATATTGACAGTAGGGGGTGCTGGTGGACATTCACTATGGGGTGCTGCAAGATGCACACACGCAAAATGTCTGCAAATTGTCCGTGAATACGCATTGTGCATGCACATTTTCATGCATTTACACACGGAAAAGTGTTTTTTACCTTCCCTCTCCACATGCATGAGCTAACTGACACAGGTACCTTAGCCTCTGATACAACGATAGAGCATATGTATGTATAAGGCCTATTAACAGGAATCTGTTTTGATTAAAATAACTAGTATTTTTCTCCTCCTGTCCAAGGGGGGCTGTGTCTGAAAAAAGGGGGTGCTCAAGCCCCCCTGCACCCCTACGTCCCTCAGCCATGCCTAATGATGTTTTTTTTGGGGGGTTGCAGCTCGGCCACGCGGTGGAAGAGAACAACACCCAGGTGGTGGACCTGCCCGACTTCAACGGCCCGCAGCTGCGGCACAGCACCACGTGCAAGGTGAGCGGCTGGGGCGTGACGCACGTCTACAGCTACTACCTCTCCCCCCGGCTGCGCACGGTGGACGTCCAGGTCATCCCCTGGTGCTCCTACTACTACTGGGGCCGGATCACCGGGAACATGCTGTGCGCCGGGTCCCGATACGGCGGCAAGGACTCCTGCAAGGTACTGTATGAGAGCGACGGGAAGGCAGGGGTTGACACTAACACTTGCCCACTTGCCCGGGGCAAGTAAAAAAAATGGTGGGGCAAGTGAAGACTGCTACCTGGTTGCCCGATCGGGCAAGTGTGCAACATAGTGCACTATAACACAACACAAGATATATTTGTCTTGAAGGCAGTCATTGCACTCTGCCTCTGTGTCTTTCCCTTAACATACACATCAAAATGACCTAATCTTCTACATTCTCTAGTTGTGCAGACCTGGGCTAGTTAAGATGATGAATTTTAACTCTTGAGAATGGACCCTTGCGGGTCCATTTGGTTTCATTTTTACGTTCTCAAGAGTTACATCTGCAAAATTTAGAATATATTTTTGGGGGGCAAGTGTCCATGAGCTGAGGGCAAGTAGAACCTGACTTGCGCTTGCCCGATGGGCAAGTGTCTCCGAGACCTTAGTGTCAACCCCTGGGAAGGTCCCACAGGATATACAGTATGGGTTGCTTAACCCATTTTCTGACTTTTTCACCATTTTCCCCCCAAAAATATCAGATCTTCAAGCCAACTATGGGATTCTTATAGGAATTCTATTGGATTCCTATTGGAAATGCAACAAGATTTGTTCCAAAATATGATAGGACTTTTCTATTGGAATCCTATAGGATTTTTTGACTATGGAATAATGCTAACCAATGCTAATAATGGTAATTAATACCAATAATGCTAATAAGTAATGCTAATAATGCTAAGTAATGTTAATGCAAAATTATTCTTATTATTAATGCTAGTAATGCTAATGTTAAGTAGTGCTAAGTGTTGTTAATGTTGAGTAGTGATCAAGTGTTGTTAATAATGCTAACAATGCTAATAATGCTAAGTAATGCTAATACTAAGTATTGTTAATGATACTAATAACACGCACACAAAATGGGTTAAAGGTTTTGTGGCTCTAATTTTAATGGACTGTATTGTCCTGAATATAAGAGTCCCCCGGTTTTAAGTACGACCCCCATTTTTAAAGATGTAAAAACAACATTGAATGCCAAATAATATAGTCCCCAAATGTAAGTATTTCAATAGACCTTCCAGTCTCCCCAACCATGGGTTGGACACTTTCCATCCAGGCTCATTCATTCCAACGTAAATATAATGGACATTATAAATCACTGGTTTGTTGTTTGTTTGGAACTAGACCTTCAAAATCTCTTCCAAATTGCTTTGTCTTGTTTTTCTGCAGGGCGACTCTGGCGGTCCACTCGTCTGCGACGGCAAATTTGAGGGCATCGTGTCGTGGGGCATCAGCTGTGGCTACAGTTTCTACCCAGGCGTGTACACCAAAGTACGGAACTTTGTCAGCTGGATCCGATGGGTGCAGGCAAACAACCCGTAATAAAGCGTCAGCATCGGCCCCAAGTCCCAGTTCGGCGAGGGCGCAAGAGACTTCAAAGAGGGCTTGAAGTGAGCCCCTGCCATCTTAACCATCGGCTGAAAACAAATCTGCCCTCTCTCTCCAGACCATCAATGCGGAATTTACAAAGGTGAAAGAAATGCAAATGACCTACTTTCCATGACATACCCAAAGGTAGCGTTCAACTTGAACGCAACATTTTAGCTACACAGTGAGATCCAATGGCAGCCAGCGGTCAGGTTGCAACCTGATTGCGACTAGTTCTTACTAGTCACGATTCTGGTCGCGACTACTTGTTTACGGTCATGTCTGGTAACTAACTAGCAACTATAGTTGCAATATACCCTTGACCTAACCCGAAACAAACCCTTACCATAACCCATAACCAAATCCCTGCCCTTACCCTAACCATACCTTAAAATGAAACCAAACAGATGGGTCTGTTTGGTTTCATTTTACTCTCTCAAGAGTTAAATTATATTTAAACGTCTGAATTACTGAATTTTCAAGAATATACACAATTAGAACATTTAGAAGAATTGTTATTTGACCAAAGTCATCTCTCCTAAATTATGGGCAAACACTTGAACATCCTTAGTTTTGCTTCCGAGAGACTAAACTCAGCATCAAATGGTGGTCCTCCTTGGATAAAATGCAGAATAAATAATGGGCCCTGCTATGAAAATGGTTGAAAACCACTGCTATAGAATATAAACAACTAAATGTGCTAGATCAGTATATGTTTTTCTAGACATGGTGTGATTTGTTGTATATTAGTATGTTTTGCAACATACTAATATACAAGTACTCATTACAAAGCATGAATGGAATGAAAAGTTTAATTTTGTATAAGTATCAATTTATAACTGACCAACATTTTTTCTATATATAACTTTTTTTTCCAAAACTTTTTGTCTTTTGCCACCGGGGGGCAAGTGCCCCCTTGGCACAATCCTACAATTGCCAATGCTAGGATTTATAAGGATGTGGGGTAGTTAGTAGTTACTATCTGGGACGGGGGTTAATACTGTGAAATACAGAGGTATCGGTTTCCAATACCGAACCGTACTGGAAAATCTCATATCATGGCATCCTTAGACCACAAACTGCATATCTGCCTTGTTCATTGGTTTAACCGTAAACAGTTGGTGGACCTCTGGATTTGGGATAGAAACTAATATATATTCCCTCTATGGCTGTGAGATCCGCCAACCATTAGCAAACTGTGATCCTGGGGAAAAATAATACTGTTTTGCTTTGGCAATGTAAACATATGTTTTGTCAACCGTGCGAATAATAAAGCCCTTTGAATTGAACGTCGTTCAATGCAATCAGGTCAATCTTTTCACTTTGGATCTATGGGCTCTCAAGTAGCTTTATGCCGCACTGTGGGCATCCCCATGTAACTTCCAGCTTTGCTGATGTCGCTTGCATTTATGGAATGTTCCTTAGCAAATTCAGAATGGCCACACTGAGGTTTTGAATTGCAAAATGTGTATATCCCATTGAGTCCTGACCGTCGATTCGAGTTTCATTCACTACAGTAATTTCCGACACTAGATTCTAGTTATTGACACTAAATGATATAGTTCCTGATGCTAGGATCTCCTTTTTGACACTAGAATCTACTTTCTGATGCTAGAATCGAGTTTTTGACACTAGATTCTATAGTTTCTGACACTAGATTCTAGTTTTTCTGAAAAACCTGTGCTCCTGTGTCAGTGATGCTGACATATTTCCAGCCAAGGACCACCAGAATGATCCATATTTGGCTGCAGACCCCCATCTGAAAACATGTTGTTCTCGGGGGTTCCCCAGAAGCGAAAAATTGAGATAAAATGTTTGCTTCCAAAATAATGTATTCAGAGATTTGCAGCAACATTTTCACATTTTTTCAAAAATAGCAGAACAACAAGCTCGTGTCGCGCCACTCGGTGGCGCGACATGAGCTTGTTGATCTGCTATTTTTCAACAGATAAAACACCAAACGCGTTCAGGACACTAGAGGATATAGTTAGCACATAAGAGAATGACCATGAGTACACAAAGAATACATATTTGTACGCACTGTGGAAACAACACATTTGTAACTGACTGGTAAGGTAAGTATTCAGTAAATGCAATTTACAGAATGCCATCAGTTGGGTTGACTGTCAGTGAAAGTGATGGCAGTGATATGGTTGATCACTGTTATCTTTATAGTGGTGGTGTTGGTTCCGCCACTTGGTCTAGGATAAATGAAGTTCTTGGTGTGGACGATCGACCCTTTAGCCTTGTTCAACCGACAGGATTCAGGAAGAGCTGTAAGTGTGAAAGGAAGCAAGGGTAGGAAGACAGGTTTTGAGAAGGCAATACAAAACTTAGATTAACTTGGTGTGGTTGTGTGCGTGCGTGCGTGTGTGCGTGCGCGTGTGCATGGTTGTGTGTGTGTGTGTGTGTGTGTGGGGGGGGGGGGCTGTGTAGGCATGTCCGGAAGAAGCATCGGATCATCCCTTTTTTGTCATATCGGTATCAGCAGATCTTGTATCCGTATCCAAGTGGTACCATTATCGGCCCTTATTTATCATTATTATGGGATCACATATTGGTAGACTTATTGGCAAATATACCAGTTTAACCAGTAATCAGACACAGGTAAGGGGTTGACACTATGGTAGGTAAATGAAATTTTGGGTCATGTGGAATTTCTATTTTGTACTATTATATATATTCTTTTTTGGTATCAGTATCTGCTAACACAGAAATTGTGGTATCAGGGCCAGATTGGAATTGGGGAAACAAGTGGTTAATAATCTAATGATAAACAATCTGTGTGTGTGTGTGTGTGCGTGTGCGTGAACATACTCATCTGCTGTTTGCGACTGGCACCAAACAGCTCTTGGGTGCTTTCATTAGAGAGAACATGAAACCTGCACAAAGCTCAACAAGTTTGAAAGATGCTACTCTGTTTCAGTTAGTCATGTTTCAAGAACATTGGAGGTTAATACACCTCAGGAAGCTGATGAGATAAACGTAGACCTTTAAACTACACACCCTTAATTATAACAGGGGTAGGCCAACATTGGGGAAGGGTGATCACTGGCAAACTGGCATACATATGATATGAGAGAGAGGTTTTTGGCTTTTAAATAATCGTACATTAAATGGTTAAATAGTGGTAATTTTCCAATGATGTCTGCAATGTCCTGATGTGAAACAAAGTCCAGAAGAAGAAATAGGTGTTGTATTATCTGATTTTATTTGTAACCCAATGTTGGCACTTTGATCGAGGGGCGGACTAGTGTGAATCTTGGTTCGCTGCTATATGTGGACAATCTGTTTGGTCTGAAAACACCTTAAAGTGGAGTGGAGGAGTCATGGTTCCACTTCACACCCTCCTAAACAAAGTAAAGCATGTATGATGGGCCTTGAGAAACATTTACATAATGTAGATTTCCAATGCTTCATGTCTTTTGCTTCACTGCGTGTTGACAAAGGAAGCACATCCAAAGTAGACGACGTGACACAATGACGCATTCCAATCACTCGTTTACACCTTTAGACCTGTGATGAGGCAAAAGAGAATCCTGATTCTAGCAAGAGTTCACTTTACAGAGATTACACTCTTGACCAGGTTTTGTGGAATTGGTATTTGTACTTTACTGGAATATTTCATCTATCTGTCTTTAAACGGTAGGCTAAGCCTACCTTATTGTGCTGAATATAAGGTCATTAGAGGAGCCCCAGTTTTCAAGACTCATTTGTGTAAAAAGAACATTGAATGTCAAATAATATAATCCCCAAATATAAGAAGACTCATTTTTTTGTATATTTTTCTTGAAAAAATATTCTAATATTATATTCATGCTTCTACTCTGTACATTTCAAAACTTTAAATTGGGTCATTATGCAAAACTGCATATTGAAGCCAATATGTTGCATACGTGCAGAACTACACTTCCTTTTAAGCACAACTCGATACAAAAAACTTTTAGCTGTGACTGTCAGTACACTTTACAAGAGGGTCCAACTTGTTCACCACATTTAGAGACATACAATATACACTTCTGCCAGAAACTGGAAATCATCGTCATAAAGGAGGTAAAAAGGGAAAGAAAACACATAGGCCTTAGGTGTATACTGTATGCACACTTACAGTAATAATCATTGTGATAGACGCCAGGAACTTACCATATCCATTCATATATTTTGCCTATTTCCATTATGATTTTTCCTTTCATTTTTGGCTGCCTATCCAGTCGGGTATATATACGACAGTTTATCATTTTATAGCTGATTTTTTTTATTGTATTTCTGTAGGGGGGTTCCAGTGGTCTCTAACTGCCCACATGTGATAATTTGTTCATCCTTATAGCTTACATACTGTAAAGCATAGACAACTAGAAAGCACATGTCTATTTTGTACATGGATGGAGGAATGGGGTGGATGGGTGGAGTCATGTCGTATAGATTCTATAGTATTCTATAGTATAGAAGACAATGGTACATAAAATTTGTGTAGATTACCTGTGCTTTACCAATGACAAAGCACAGATAATGTGCTTTGTCTGGCTGGTCCACTTGACAATTTTACAAGTGACAATTTGTGAAGTGGCCAGTTGGACACATTTAAAATGCAAATGTGTGTGTGTGTGTGTGTGTGTGTGTGTGTTTGTGTGTTCTAATTTAGCCTTTAGTAGGACGATTACAATGAACTTACTATGGACTATATATTTACCTTTGACAACTCAACTAAAAAAAGATTTGCAATCAAGGGACATGCTAAAAGCCACACTGCAACATACCTAAACCCAGTTATAAAATGTAATCAAAGTAAAAGTACACCAGCAAAATGTACTAGCTTTAAGAGTTGTTAATGGTTAGAAGTATCCAAATGCAATTCACCTGAAGTAAGAACTCTACTAAAACATAATCTTAACTTCGGAAACTGTAACTATAGGAAATAACAAAACCTTAAAGAGACGATTCCACCAGAGTAAAAATATTCCCCCAGACATTGAGATGGTGCAAGGAGATCCACAAGATCCAGTAGCATACATTTCAAATGGTTTATTTTCAGTACATGTACAGTATAATGTCGGTAGGTCGCCCAACACAAGCCTCACGCGTACCCCCCCCCCCAAAGTAACATAGGGATGCATACATTTTATTTCAGTTCTTATCAAAGTTTCCATTTGTCATGACAACTCATAATGATCGGTCATAGTATGATGTTAATGTTATTTCGTGAAAGCATGATGGGTAGGCCTAATGTAGTTCTAAAATGTAGTTCTAAGAGGAAGTTGAAGTTCAATAGCTACTTGATGGAGAAAGCAGTGTATAAAACTAGGAGAGTTTTTCTTGTGAGTTGAACTTTCAGCAAGGTCAAATGCAACAAACATGTTTTTCAGGCTGAAAGCAAAACAATGGCACTGTCTCACATTAAACCAAAATGCAGAGGAGACAAACAGATAGTGAAAACGCCAGTGAGATCTAAAACCTAAAACCTAGCTTTGCCCAAGAAAAATGACAGAGGGCAAATGGAAGCAGATAGGTGTGTGTGTGTGTGTGTGTGTGTGTGTGTGTGTGTGTGTGTGTGTGTGTGTGTGTGTGTGTGTGTGTGTGTGTGTGTGTGTGTGTGTGTGTGTGTGTGTGCGTGTGTGCGTGTGTGCGTGTGTGTGTGAGAGAGAGAACAAATTACGTGATACTTAGCAGTACCTCTCATATTTTCATCCAAATACATGTCTTGTGCTTCATCTATGATCCTCAAAGAGGGAGCAAAATGAGTACACACAAAAAAGGATTCTAGGCATGTGGAGTAATATACAGGACAACGTTGTTCAACTTTCATTGCAGTGAGCTTCACATACTTTGTCAGTGATATTTGGGGCGACAGCAGCCAACAAAGTGGTAATATGTTTGTGCACTTTAACCAGTGTTGTAGTGGTACTTTTAGAAGTGGGGGGGTGCCTCTGAAAGGGGAATTCCCCACATTTTATTTATTTTTTCTGAGAGTGTAGAAATGTGAACCAAATGGACCCTAGCGGGTCCATTTGGTTCCATTTCTACCCTCTCAGAAAAAAGGAAACTCATTAACATGGTGAAACACATCTTGATGATGTCATCAAGATGTATTTCACCATGCTAATGATTTTTTTCAGACCCAAAAATATTTTAGATGTGAGAAGTGGGGGGACGCCGTCCCGCGCCGCCCCTCCACTACACCCCTGACTTTAACCATATGCTCAGGCTATTTGGAACACAGTGGAAGCAATTCAGCCCCTAGGCCCTGACATTTGAGTTGTCCTTTACTCCTTTAAGCATCACTGTTAAACCGTACCACTGTACTATTTGTGATCTGTTAAAAATAGTATTCAATTGTTAAAAAAATGCTTGTAGACTAGGATGCTGGTGTAGCCTCAAGTCCTTGCCAATTAAGAAAGGAGAGCTTTATTCCAGTTATTACAATCATACAATTACACTATACTTGTGGGTGCGTCAAACATTGAATGGTTTAGACTCTGTCCCTATAACCAAAACTAAAAGCAGTAGTTGTATGCAGGTGTGCTTCCAATCAAACCCAAAATGCCTGTTTTCCATGGCCTTTAGGTTATTTTTATTTCTCTTCTGCAATAAAATGTTTTATTCTATTATTTTAATGCATCCTATTCCTAATATAAACAACTGTGTTTCATTTGCTTGATGTTCTGTGTCATGAGACATTTAAATGTGCTATATAAATCCAATTGCCTTCCAAATGTGTTCAGGTTTTGGAATTATTAAATCTTAATAACACGCATCATAACTTTGTTTGATTCACATATACCAGTACACAAACACATTTTTATTTTCTTCATCATTTGGAAATAACTAGGCTGGTTTCTTTCTTTGGCAAAGAAAAGCAATCAATGACAACATCGAAACTGTCTATGTAAATGTTGCTCATTCATGGCCCATGATCGTCATGATCAATGTCTTTTGTCTTGTGAACCTTTCACATTATAATGCAGTTATCTGGAGAAGATCAGAGGTGTGATGGGAGGTGTGTCTCCACTCCAAGACAAAAGGCAGTTGATACTACTTATACTCAGTCCAACCCAACACACTGCCACCGTATTCACTCAAGAAGCCTGTGGGACCCCAGGACCCACACAGCCACATACAGACAAGAGACTTAAGTTTCCCTGCTACAGAAAACCTTGGTGCAAGATATCCAAAGTTACAGGTAAGGAATATTAGATTGGGTGAATCATTAGAATCATCTGAAATTGGTTGATATATTCGTATAAAGTAATATGCAAGAAAAAACAGTTGATTAACTGGTACAATGTGATTGCACTTTTGTAATAGCCATTTCAAATTAAAGTGTTTTGTTACCACATTCTATATAAAATACAAAAAGTGTTGGCATCACAATACAAATTTAGGGTAAATCTAGAATACTTATCATATCGTGTAAGTGTGAGACTTGTGCAGACAAAAAAAGAATAACCAGAGTTCCATTTCTCAGAGATGTACTTGAGTGAAATGGTATACTAAATAGATACAAACATATTAAAAAAAAAAAAAAATAAAAAATCCTTGACTATGGTGCAGTGTACAGGACAGAATGTTAGAATATTCATAGTTTAAAGAAGTTAAGATGTTTAGATGTTCGGCTTGGTGTCTATTTGCTCCATTTACTTGCCGACTGTCCCATCGTGTGATTGTGCGTGTGGCGCTGTTGTGAGGCCTGGCAATGCCATTTCACTATATTGCATGCAAACATGGTTACTATGTATTCTGTCCCCTCCTGTTCCCTGTTGCAGACATGCCTGACTTTGAGATTGTGGGGAAGACACACACCGACATGATGTTGGAGAGCCTGAATAGGCTTTGGCAAGAACAGAAATTCTGTGATGTGATTCTGCAATGTGAAGGAAAGGAGTTCCCATGTCACAGACTTGTACTGGCCTCCATCAGCTCTTACTTTGAGGTACAGTAAGCAGTGAGCACACACACACACACACACACACACACACACACACACACACACACACACACACACACACACACACACACACACACACACACACATACACACACACACAACAACTGATGCATTGTGAGCTGTATCAATCAAAATATTTTTTATGCAGTTGAAATTCCGCAAAATGAGTACTTTTGGCACAATTCCATATACTTGTACTTGTATTTCTACTTTGTTTACATATTTCTACATTACCGTAATTTCCGGATTATAAGCCGCACCTGAATATAAGCCGCACCAGCTAAATTTGGGGCAAAATACTGATTTTTCCTTGTATAAGCCGCACCTGACTATAAGCCGCACCAGACAACAAGCTTCATGTTAGAGGAGTAGTTTTCAACTTTTTCACAATTTAACAACATCTTCACCCCACAGACCCCAAAACTAAAGATCTCTTTTGGTTTTGTTCACAATTCCAGGGTGGATTTTCGCAAACAAAAGAGGCAAATTTTCGCAAACAAAAGAGGCAAAACATCAAAATTAGACCAAAATGAACATGACTTATGACTTATTAATTAAGTGGTGCTAATTTAGATGGTGGATATCATAACTCTTGAGAGTGTAAACATTTTTACGCTCCCAAAGAGTTATATCTGGTTAACCAACTTTCTATCATTTAGTCTGCGGAGCCCATCTGGAACCTGGAAAATCCATAGATTGGCCGCACCGTTGTATAAGCCGCAGGGTCAAAAGCATGTGAAAAAAGTAGCGGCTTATAGTCCGGAAATTACGGTATAAGTTTTTAACATCTATAAATTTTAGTTGTTCATACATTCACCATCTTAACCTGCAGGCGATGTTTACAACTGGCATGATGGAGTCCAGACAGGAAAAGGTCGACATGCTGACTGTAGGACCTCGGGAGATGGAGTTGTTGTTGGGCTATGCCTACACTTCCAAGGTTGTCATCAACGAGGAAAACGTGCAGGTAACATACTGTATTATCATCATCAAGCCTGATGAATTTGCTCCATCTATGACCTGAATTGCTGAGTGGCTTAATGGTGGCTTTTTATGTATTTGGAATAGGCCCTGCTAGCAGCAGCACACTTGTTAAACATCACAGGCGTTCAAGAGGCATGCAGTCAAGTCATGGAGATATACATGGACGAAAGCAACTGCCTAGGGATACACTGCTTGGCTGAAACCTACTCCTTTAAGTCGATGGCAAAACGCACCATGAATTCTGTTCTGGACCACTTCACTTCAGTCTACAAGCAGGTGAGACAGTGAAGGATACATACAGTACATGTCCCAAGTCTTCTGTGTGTATATAATGTATGTCTGTGGTGACTCAGCATGAGACAGGCCCACATGTTTCACCAACACAAATGAAGAAGCAAGGACTTATGAGAACCGTTATAATCTCAACTGTGTTTTCTATACTACTAGGAAGACTTCCTCTCTCTCTCCGTGGACAAACTGACAGAGATTCTTGCCAGCGACAATCTCAATGTATTCAAGGAGGAGATAGCGTTTGAGGCTGCCATGCGGTGGTTAAAACACAGTCCTGACCGCATGCAGAGCTTTGAAAAGGTCAGTGGTGTCACTTTCAAGTCCATACGACTTCTGCACACCTGAGGTAGTTTTGGGCAGGCAAAGCAGCAGACTTTAGAAGGGAGGAGACCTTCTTCAGGCCTTCTTCAGACATACCTTGAATATGGCTGACATGCAATAAACTGTATATAATATACACACAACAGGGGTCTAGAAACAACCAATCACATTGCTAGTCCAACAGGTAGCATCTGTGAAAAACCAAGTCATGTGACTGGGGTGCAGCACTCCTGTGCAATATTCATCATGTATTATTGAAACTCACAAATTGCAATAATACAGTGAAAAAATATCATGCCATGTACAGGTTACAAGGAAAAGCACATCTAAAATCCATGTTTGAATAAGCAAATACATGTCTTAACGTCCATACTCGATAGAATGCGATAAAATGACACAATGCCTTCGGGGTGCTAATATCTTTTGCCTCCTTTTTAAAGGTGATGGAGCACATCCGTCTGACTCTGATGAACCCCTGCTACCTTGACGGCGTGAAAGTCTCTCTGGATGTGGTTGAATCCGAGACCTTGCAGAGACTCATCGCTGAGGACAAGAACCACAGACCACGCTGGTCCACAGGTACCTGCCTCACACATGCATGCATTTTCCGAAGGATGCTGGGAAAATGCATTTTTTTCCCCTTGGGATCTCCAGCGCTGATGCATCGAATTCCTCAAATTTGCAAAAATACTCGGCAAATCGAGTTGGGTTGATATTTTAGTTCAAAGGATAAATGCTGGCCAAATGTGACCTCATCTGGTTCAATGCTTAATTTTGATTCCATTCTTCTGCGCAGGGCCATGTGAAGTGATCCTGATGGTGACAGATTACAAAATGGTGACCTTTCACCCCGCGACTAATCGTTGGAAGAATCTGCAAAGTGTGCACTTCACTAGTCCTGGTCTGGTCGCATCAGGTAAGCAGTATGTCATCAGATGAGTTGCAGTCACAAATGGTGCTCACAGCCGATTAGCAAAAAAAATAAGGTCATAACCCATTGTTTTAATTCTGCTCTCACCACAGGCTCTACAGTATATGTGGCTGGAGGAAAGTACCGCGATGGCACCATCAGTAAGCTGATGTATAGCTATGACTATGCCCATCGCAAATGGAAGAAGCTGGCTCCCATGAATGAGCCACACTGTGACTTTGGTAAGATTTTTAATCAACTATGAGTCAACCATGAGTTGTCGCCTTCATTACCCAAGGAGGGGATGTGAGATACAGTACCTTAATTAATTGCCACAGTTCTAGCAGTTTTGCCAGTTCTGTGCACCAGCCGTCCCCAAAGGGTTTTGGTTGTGCATGCCTTGTAAACAGCCTTGAGTCTAGAGGTTTTTCACGTGTCACAGTTTGCACACACAGACACACCAGCGAGGTGTGATTGACTGAATAACATATTGTATTGCTGTAAATGTAAACAGCACATGGTACAGTCTGATATTTCGGCAAAAAGGGATACAAAAAAAAAAACTATTTCTATGTTTTTCTTCCTTGCTCAACCCACCTGGTTCATATAGCTCTGGTGATGCTGGACGGCTACCTGTATGCAGTGGACCGCTTATGGGATAAGTCGGTGGATCGCTATGACCCTAAAACCGACAGCTGGCAGCTCATGGAGTCTAACCTGGTGCCAGAACTTTGCACTGGCTCTGCTGTGGTCGCCCACGATGGATGCATCTATGCTGCTGGTATGTCACTTACCTTACGTAGGTTTTTTTTTCCCTGTGTGATGTATACAGTATATACAACTAATTTAAATGTCCATAGCTTTTGTTTTTACATATTCACCCAACCCTGTTGACCATGAATAATGTTTTTTTCTCATGCTCCATCCTGTCCCCTTGCCGTCACTGTTTGATCACAGGCTGGGACCATATGTACAAGTACAACCCCCAGAGATCGGTGTGGTCAGAAGTGGCTACAATACAGGTTCCTCGTAGTGGTTCGGCGGTCTGTGCGCACAACGGAAAGATCTACGTTATAGGTATGACAAATCACACCTTTTCTGCGTGGCCCTTAGTGATATATAGATCTGCAGTTCTCCACATTTTCAGGCCTTGACCTTCATATTCAATATATTGATATTCATATTCAAACTGGGGATCTCACATTCACAATTGGATATTGTGAAAATATTCTTTCTTATATTATCTCACTATTTGGGCAATGTTTGTCTAGGCTATTGTATGTCTGTTGGCTTCTTTTGAAGTATAAGAAAAGTATTAAAAGTCCTTAAAATGAATGCCACTTCGCTAGTGTCTACTGAGGACCCCAAATACACATGGTTTGGGTTGGTAAAAAAACCCACATCACGCTAACAGTCAGCACCCTGGTTAATCCCTGTTGATCCATTACAGGCGGTCAGCATTACGAGTACACAGACCAGGTGGAGTGCTTCAGTCCAGAGACCAACCAGTGGACCAAGTGCTCCTCCATGACCAAGTCACGCTACCATCCCGGCGTGGCCGTGGTGGACGGGAAGATCTACGTTCTAGGGGGGAGGGACGAAACCATGAGGTATGAAGTAACCGCACATTATTTTATTTCAGTCAGATAACTCACAAAAAAGATTTAAACAATATTCATTATGGAATGATAAAATTTACATTGGTACGATCTACTACATTTTTCTCCCTGCTCCTCACAGTAAAACACCTCATTAATCATTCAGAGCAGGGAGATAGATATACAATAATAACTCTCCCCATGGGGAACAGAATTAAAAGAGCCCACCGGTGGTGCTGGGGTGGTGGTGGGAGCAAACACCACATAACAACCAGGAAGAACCATAATGCAGAAGGAAGGCAAGAAGAAGCAACCAGACTAGAGAGCTTAAATACTCCACCCAATTGGACTGCTGACTGCTACCTCAGCCAATGACATTAGGTCTTGAACAAACTGAATACAGCCACATTAAGTGCAGCATATCAACCCCTTCAGTATGTGCCCTCGAGCACAGCATAAAACCTCTTTAGTATATCTGACCCAAGTAACCGTGCAAGCTACTTCTCATTTATTATTTATTTGTTTAACTTTAATTCATGTTACTTAATACTTATATGGAGTAACACTGAGTGTAACATATTTATGGGGAAAAACATGTATCTAATTATTCATTCATTAATTGCGTGGGTGTAAGTTAAGCGATCGTGACATCAGACCTTTATAGTTAACGTCATGGGTATTAGCTCGCTCTACTCACGCACGAGCAGGCCATGGCCTACTTATGCACAGAACGCAAGTTTGCATTCTACCGAGTGCTGATCTAGATTGTTTGTTTATTTATTTATTGTTCTCTTCATTTAGTGAACTCCGGTGCATCGAGTCATTCAACGAACAGACAGAAACGTGGGAAATCGTCGGGGAGATGAACGTCGGTCGCAGTTGTTTCAGCTGCGTGACTGTCAGCAAGAGATAGCCTGGTACTTTGCTACACATCACTCTTGAGTGTCATTGTAATTCACATTCCGAATGCAACCAAATCCAACGGTTTGCTTACATTCGTACACTCTCAGAGTCAATAGTTAATTAAATGAACAATGAGGATGATGCTACACTGTCTGCTGCTTTAGAAACATGACTGAAGTAAAATCTGGCAGAAGTAGTGTGTTCTTAAATGTAAATTTAGAAAATGTTTCAGATGTCAAACATGATGATGATCAAATTACCTCAGTCTTGCTTTGTGACCCTGCCTGCTGCTAAAGAAATATATTATTCTTATATATAAAGAGGTGCTCTGCCTGCTCCTGCATTTATTTTTCTTAACCAGTGTTATGAATTTGCATTATTGTATTGTAACAGTGACAATGCTTGTACCATGTATGAGTGTGACCAATAAACATTCTTGATTCCAATGGCTGTTTTAATCCAACAACCGATAACTCCTATAACCCACAATGTGATAGAAGCCTGCTAACACTTTTGATGTGAATGGGTCAAATTTTAAATATGATGCAACTCAGCCCAAAATATTTTGATGTTCATCCCCACTGAAAAGATTGTCATAAACCTAAATATTATTTTATTTCACAGATGAACATGAGGACAAGTGTCTCTGTAGACACAGTAAGAATTTATGAAAAAGCCAAAGGTCTCTCATGCATCTCTCATTTTAGTGTGTTAGTATAGCTGTTTCTGGGGTTATCATGAAGCCGTTCCCTTAAAGAATTGTAAATTGTGTGAATTAGGTAATCCCTCACCTTTATAGATCATATCGAACCAGACGGCTTGTGGTCCTTCCTGGTTTTCCTCCACATATTTTGAGCTGTCGAAGTATACAGTCATTTTATAACCCAAAATTAGTATTTTATTTATGTCTATTATCCACTTTCTAGTTTGCAAGGACATAGGGCTCGAGCAGAAGCATTCTGATCTACAAGCTTTATTTGATTGATTGAATACAATGTAAACATTCTGAAAGACTTCTCAAACTCTTAAAGACTCATTTGTGTAAAATGGACATTGAATGTCAAATAATATAATCCCCAAATACAAGACGACTTGTTCCATATTTCACTTGAAAACAAGTAAAATAGACACATCAATTATATGGCGTCTGCTGTGTTAGATTGGTGTAGTGAATATAGTCTGGATATATATAGCCTGGAACTCTTTCAAGGACCAGGTGGTCCCCGGATCACTGGTTGAAAACAACTGGCCTAGTCTATCATTCATTAATTAGTAGATAGATAGACTAGGAACGTCGTTTTCAAGCAGCTAATCAGCTAATCACTGATGGATGATATATTTGTGCAATTAGCTTAGTTACCGGCTGGGGAGTCAAAAAGGACAGATCAACAAGCTCTCAAACGTGCCGCTAACACGATGCGTTTACAATATATTTTGCCTATTTCCTTTATGATTTCTCGTTTCATGTTTGGGTCTCTATAGACTCTAATAGACAACTAGAAAGCACATGTCTATTTTGTACTTGGATGAAGGAAGGGGTGTATGGGTGGGGTCTACTGCATGAAAGTTTGAGAAGTCCTCCAGAATGTGTGAATCGGGGGAATACTGTATAGATTCCATGGTATTGTCTTCTATAGTATAGAAGACAATGGCACAAGTTTGTGTAGATTACCTGTGTTTTATCAATGACAAAGCACAGATACTGTATTGTGCTTTAATTGTCTGGCTGGTCCACTGGACAATTTGTCAAGTGGGCCATCCATTAAAAATGCAAATGTAGTGTGTGTGTGTGTGTGTGTGTGTGTGTGTGTGTGTGTGTGTGTGTGTGTGTGTGTGTGTGTGTGTGTGTGTGTGTGTGTGTGTGTGTGGAAATTGAAAAACATGATCTTTTTAACCATTAGGAGGACAGTTAGAATGAACTTACTATGGACTGTATTTACCTTCAACAACTCAACTAAAAGGATTTACAATTAAGGGCCAGGATAAAATCCAAACTGCAACATCCAAACCCAGTTATAAAATGTAATGAAAGTAAAAAATATTCAAAATGTACCTTTAAGAGCAAAATGCAGCTTTAAGAGCAGTTAAAATGGTTGGAAGTATGCAAATGCAATTCACCTGAAGTAACATCTCTACTTTAAAGCATAAACATGCGCCTGTGCGCATGTTGAACAAATTACGTACCGCTCAGTATTTCAGCCAAATCCAAAATACATGTCTTGTGCTTTGCCAAAGAGGGAGCAAAGTGAGTAGGCTACTCTAGGCATGTGGAGTAATATACAGGACAACATTGTTTCAATGCAGTGAGCTTCACATACTTTGTCAGTGATATTTGGGCGATACCAGCCAACAAAGTATTAATATGTTTGTGCACTTTATATGCTCGGGCTATTTGGACCACAGTGGAAGCAATTCAACCTCTAGGCCCTGACATTTGTGTTATCCTGTTAAATCATACCACTGCACTATTTGCAAACTGTTAAAACAGTATTCAAGTAGCCTATTCAACTGTTCAAATAATGCTGTAGACGAGGATGTTGCTGTAGCCCCAACCTCGCCAATTAAGAAAGTGGAGCATTTTACTCCAGTTATTAAAAACATACAATTATGCTATACTTTTGGGTGCATAACCCAAACTAAAAGCAGTTGTAGTTTGCCGGTGTGCTGCCACTCAATCACAAAATGCCTTGTTGCCCCTGCATTTTAGTTGTTTTATTTTTTATTTTCCTTCTGCAGTATAAAGGTGCTATTCTATACTTTTATACATCCTAATAAAAACAGAAGTATTTCATTTGCTTGATATTCTGTGTATAGCTAATTGCTTTGTCTTATGAAATTGGAATGCTCTAGGCCATAGTGCCTTGCAAATGTGTTCAGATTTTGGAATTATATAATGTATATGAAAAAATGTTGACAAGGGTACACATGTGATAACTTTATTTGATTCACATATAGGCCTACCTACACATTTATTTTCTTAACTTCATCTGAAAATAACTTTGGAAATGACTTTTTTGGGGGGTAAAGACAAGCAGTCAATCACAACATTGAAACTGTCTATGTAAATGTTGATCATTCACGGCCCATCATCGTTATGATCAATGTCTTTTGTCTTGTGAACCTTTCACATTATAATGCTGTTATCTGGAGGAGATGAGTGTGATGGGAGGTGTGTCTCCACTCCAAGACAAAAGGCAGTTGATACTACTTATACTCCTACAGTACATCAACAGTCCAGATTCCAGAAGCCTGTGGGACCTCAGGACCCACACATACAGACAAGAGACTTCAGTTTAAGTTCCCGGCTACATAAAACCTTGGTGCAAGACATCCAAAATTACAGGTAAGGAATCTATTATGTTGAATGAAATATTAGGATCCTCTGAAATTGGATGCTATATTCATATAAAGCATTGTGCAAAAAGACCAATTGATTAACTGCTACAAAACACTTTTTGAAATGGTTATTACAAAAGTAATAACCATGCATTTCAAATGAAAATGTTTAGTGCCCGCACGGTAGGCCTATATGAAAGTATTTTGTAAAAGTAGCCTACAAAAAGCAAAACTGGTCTTTCTTGCACATTACTGCGGTCACGTGGGTCCAAACAAACATAACCAGAGTTACTTTACTCAAAGCCATATCGGAGTGGAATAGTATACGAAATAGGTACAAAAAATATTCTAAATATCATCAAAAGTTTCTTGACTACTGTGCTGTGTACATGTTGGGACAGAAAAAATCAAGTAGAAATTATGAAGACTCACTTGTCTCCATTTTACTGATACTGTCCCATCACGTGATTGTGCATGGTGCTGGTGGGTCACCTGTGCTATGAGGTCTGGCCATTTCTGCCATTTCTCTATATTGTGTTCTTTTAACATGCAAACATTGGTTACTTTACCATTGTAACTCCCTCCTGTTCCCCGTTGCAGACATGTCTGACCTTGTGTTTGTGGAAAGAAAACATACCAACATGATGTTGGAGAACCTGAATAGGCTTTGGCAAAAACGGGAATTCTGTGATGTGATTCTGCGATGTGAAGGAGAGGAGTTTCCATGTCACAGAATTGTACTGGCCTCCATCAGCTCTTACTTTGAGGTAAGCAGTGAGCACCCCCCCCCCCCCACACACACACACACACACTCACACTGTAACGGTTTGACGCGCCATATTGTATTGTACCACTCATAAAAGGGAACCATGCGTAGTAATTGCCGGGGTTTGAGGAGGTGCGCACGGAGCGTGCACGTGAACGACGATCGCCACAAACAACACACACACGCACGCACGCACGCACACACACACACACACACACACACACACACACACACACACACACACACACACACACACACACACACACACACACACACACACGCACGCACTATAATGTCCAATAAATTATTAGTGACACAATGTCCACAAGTGGACCCAAAGATTTTTATACAGTTGACATGGGGCATTCTGCAAATGAGTAGGCTACTTTTGGTAGCCCTCTTTTAGTACATTTTGAAATTTAGGCCTATATATACTTGTATTTCTACTTTGTCTACATATTTCTACATTGTATCCACCTTTTTAACATCTATTTACCTATGTGTTCACATTCACCATCCCAACCTGCAGGCGATGTTTACAACTGGCATGATGGAGTCCAGACAGGAAAAGGTCGACATGCTGACTGTGGGACCTCAGGAGATGGAGTTGTTGTTGGGCTATGCCTACACTTCAGAGGTTGTCATCACCGATGAAAACGTGGAGGTAACATTATTATCATCAAGCCTGACAAATTGGCCCCACACTGTATATGACCTGAATTGGTGCTTAAAGATGGCGATTTGTGTATTTGGACTAGGCCCTGCTAGCAGCAGCACACTTGTTAAACATCACAGCTGTTCAAGAGGCGTGTTGTGAATTCTTGGAGCTACACATGGACGAAAGCAACTGCCTAGGGATACACTGCTTGGCTGAAACCTACTCCTTTAAGATGATGGCGAAACGCTCCATGGAATCCGTTATGGAACACTTCACTTCAGTCTACAAGAAGGTGAGACATTGCAGGATATATACAGTACATGTCCCAAGTCTCTGTCTGTATAGTGTTTGGCTCAGTGTGGTAACTCAGCATGAGACAGGCCCACAAGTTACATGTCAACAACACAACTGAGGAAGCATTGAATTATGAGAACCGTTATAATGTCAGCTGTGTTTTTTTTTATACTACTAGGAAGAATTCCTCTCTCTCTCCGTGGACAAACTGACAGAGATTCTTGCCAACGATGATCTCAATGTAGACAAGGAGGAGATAGCGTTTGAGGCTGCCATGCGGTGGTTAAAACACAGTCCTGACCGCAGGCAGAGCTTTGAAAAGGTCAGTCCATTCTCAGTGGTGTCACTTTTTGAAAGTCCATGGAGAAGTCAGAGCAATGTGACTGAAAGCAGGCTAAATTTAAGCCATCTCCGTTTTAGAGACGGAATGGCACTGCATTCGGTGTCCTAATCACTTTTGCCTCCTTTTTAAAGGTGATGGAGCACATCCGTCTGACTCTGATCAACCCCTGCTACCTTGACGGCGTGAAAGCCTCTCTGGGTGTGGTTGAATCCGAGGCCTTTCAGAGACTCATCGCTGAGGGCAAAAACCACAGACCACGCTGGTGCACAGGTACCTGCCTCACACATGCATGCATTGTCCGAAGAAAAATGCACGTTGTCCATGTGCTTCGGTGCTGATGCCTCAAATCCCTCAAATTTGCAAATTAGATTGATATTTTAGTTCGAAGAGAACAAATGCCGGCCAAATGTGACCTTCCATTCCATTCTGCACAGGGGAAGTGATCCTGATGGTGACAGATCACAAAATGGTGACCTTTCATCCCGCGACCAATCGATGGAAGACTCTGCAAACTCTGCCCTTCACTGATCCTCATCTGGTCGCATCAGGTAAGCAGTATTATACCATCAGGCGAGTTGCAGTCACAAATGTTGCTCACAACCGATTATCAAAAAAAAAAAAAAAGGTCATAACCCATTGTTTTCATTCTGCACTCACCACAGGCTCCACAGTGTATATGGCTGGAGGAAAGTACCGCGATGGCACCATCAGTAAGCAGATGTATAGCTATGACTATGCCCATCACAAATGGAAGAAGCTGGCTCCCATGAATAAGGCACACCGTGACTTCGGTAAGATTCTGAACGTTTTTTTAAAGCTATGACTCAATTACCAGTTGTTGCCTTCATCACCCAAGGAGAGGAACGAGATACCTCGCCACAGTTCTACCAGTTTTGCCAGTACACAAAGCACGCCTTGTAAACAGGACTTAGCCTTGTTAGGCTAAGTCTTGAGTCTAAAGGTTGTTCATGCACCACAGTTTGGGAGCCCCTTTTCATACAGTAAGCAGCTGCAACATACTGCATCCACAAGTCAACTCCTGCATGGCTAAGCACGCACCCTTATGCACAGTTGCACACACAGAAAGACACACAGGCACACTGGAGAGAGATATGATTGACTGAATAACACATTGTATTGCTGCAGCACAAGGTAATGTCCGATATTTAGGCAAAAGGGATAAAAAAAAACTCCATGGTGAGTTCACATTTTCTATATTTAGAAATACTAGCAGTATTTTTCTCACCTTTTCTGTTTTTTTTCCTTGCCCAACCCACCTGGTTAATATAGCTCTGGTGATGCTGGACGGCTATGTGTATGTAGTGGACCGTTCATGGGATCAGTCGGTGGATCGCTATGACCCTAAAACCGACAGCTGGCAGCTCATGGAGTCTAACCTGGTGCCAGAACTTTGCGCTGGCCCGGCTGTGGTCGCCCACGATGGATGCATCTATGCTACTGGTATGTCAAACCTTGCGTACAGGTTTTGTGTTTATGTGATGTATACACAACTTAACCCATTGTGTCCTGACCCTCGATTCGACTTTCTGACACCAGATTATACAGTAGTTCCTGACACCAGATTATAGCAGCAGCAACATTCTAGCTTTTGACGCTAGATTCTACACTAGATTCTAGTTATTGATACTAAAATTATAGTTTCTGATGCTAGGATCTCCTTTTTGACACTAGAATCTACTTTCTGATGCTAGAATCAAGTTTTTGACACTAGATTCTATAGTTTCTGACACTAGATTCTAGTTTTTCTGAAAAATCTGTGCTCCTGTGTCAGTGATGCTAACATATTTCTAGCCAAGGACCACCAGAATTATCCATATTTGGCTGCAGACCGCCATCTGAAAACATGTTGTTCTAGGGATCCCCCAGAAGCAAAAATTTGAGTTAAAAATGTTTGCTTCCAAAATAACGTATTCAGAGATTTGCAGCACATTTTCACAATTTTTCAAAAATAGCAGAACAACAAGCTCATGTCGACATGAGCTTGTTGATCTGCTATTTTTCAACAGATAAAACACCAAAACGCGTTCAGGACACAACTTAATTTAAATGTCTTTTGTTTTTACACACTTGTGTTGACCATGAATAATGCTTTTTTTTGTCATGTGCCATTCTGTCCTCTTGTTGCCATGTTTGATCACAGGCTGGGACGATATGTACAAGTACAACCTCCAAAGATCTGTGTGGTCAAAAGTGGCTACAATACGGGTTCATCGTAGTGGCTCGGCGGTCTGTGCGCACAACGGCAAGATCTATGTTATAGGTATGACAAATCACACCTGTTCTGGATGGACCTTAGTGACATGATACTTTTCAGCCCTTGACCTTCAGATATTCATATTCAAACTGGGGATCGCCTTCAAATTTGTTTCACCATTTGGCCAGTGTTTGTCTGGGCTATAGAGATGCGCAGTGACGTCACCGCCCCGGTTCCGGAAGTCCTTTCCCCATTCATTTTTCTCATAGACTTACTCGAAAATAATTTATATCAAGACGATTACGCCGCGGCCAAAGCCAACTCAGGTCGTGACAAATCATGACAACAAACACAATATCGTCATATAATATATAATTGGGAAGAAGTAGAAAACGGCATGATACAAGACTTTTTGTTTCGTTTTTCATCTTAGAAATTATTTTATTGTCCCAAAAGTTTGTGTGTGTCATCATGATTCGTCACGACTCGAGTTGGCTGTGTCCGCGGCGTAATCGTCTTGATATAAACTATTTCCGAAAAGTCTATGAGAAAAATGAATTGGGAAAAGACTTCCGGAACCGGGGCGGTGATGACGTCACTGCGCATCTGTATTGTATGTCTGTTGGCTTCTTTTGAAGTATAAGAAACGTATTAAAAGTCCTTAAAATTCGCTGTCATCTTGGGACCTCAAATACACATGGTTTGGGATTGGTAAAAAAAAAAAGCACATCACACTAACAGTCAACACCCTGGTTAATCCCTGTTGATCCATTACAGGCGGTCAGCATTACGAGTACACAGACCAGGTGGAGTGCTTCAGTCCAGAGACCAACCAGTGGACCGAGTGCTCCTCCATGACCAAGTCACGCTACCATCCCGGCGTGGCCGTGGTGGACGGGAAGATCTACGTTCTAGGGGGGAGGGACGAAACCATGAGGTATGAAGTAACCGCACATTATTTTATTTCAGTCAGATAACTCACGAAAAAGGATTTAACCAATATTTATTATGGAGTGAGAATACAAGTGTGCATAATGCATATAATATTTACATTGGTGCTTGGCTCTGCTACATTTTTCTCCCCGCTCAGCACAGTAAAACACCATCATTTAATATTAAGAGCAAGGAAATAGATACAGTATACAATAATAACCCTCCCATGGGGGACAGAAATAACAGAGCCCACCGGTGGGGCTAGGATGGTGGAGGGAGAAAAAAATCACAGCAAACATGATCTAGTTTGTTTATTTATTTATGTATTCATTATTTATTTATTGTTTTCTTCATTTAGTGAACTCCGGTGCGTCGAGTCATTCAACGAACAGACAGAAACATGGGAAATCACCGGGGAGATGGACATCAGTCGCAGTTGTTTCAGCTGCGTGACTGTCAGCAAGAGATAGCCCAGTACCTTCGATACACAACACTCCTGAGTGTCATTGTAACTCACAGTCCAAATGCAACCAAATCCAACTGTTTGCTGACATTTGTACACTCCCTGACCATGCCTGCTACTAAAGAAATATATTATTCTTATATTTATTCTTATAAAAGGTTTATTATACTGCTGCTCTGCCTGCCCCTGCATTTATTTTGCTCAACCCCTAGTCAAAATTCCTTTACTTTTCTATTGGAATACTATATATATATTATTTTTACTAAGGCAGTGTTGAGAATTTGCATTATTGTATTTTATTGTAACAGTTACAATGCTTGTACCATGTATGGTTGTGACCAATAAAGACTGTTGATTCCAATGGCTGTTTTAATCCAACAACCAATAACTCATATAACCCACAATGCGATAGAAGCCCGCTGACACTTCTGGTTTGAATGCGTCAAATTTTAAATATGATTCAACTCCGACCAAAATACCCTCATGTTCATCCCCACTGCCCCCAGGAAAGATGTCACAAAAGAAGGGTATCATGAAGCTGTTCTATTAAAGAAACTAGTCCTATACCTGTTGTTAAATATATGATCTGGAAATTATGTATAGATCACATTGTTTGGGAGGGAATTGTTGATGTTGGAAATTTGGGTTGAACTTGGGCACAAAAGTAATGTTATAGACCTATAGGCATACCTACCGGTACATTATAAACTAGCCTATGCTCAGTCACACAGCCTGGTAGGCTACTCCCAAATTTTGAGTCGCACAGATTAAAGGCTAGGCCAGATTGTGCACAATGTGCACACACACACGCACGCGCGCGCGCGCGCACACACACACACACACACACAACTGACACACACAAACAGCAGGTGGCGATACTGCGTACTGTGCACCGACCAGGTGTGCACCTGGTGCGTGTCAGTGTTTAAAACAAGCACTCCAGCTCAGCTCTTGTTTGGCAGATGGCAGCTGTGATGTTTGTTGTGGAATACCCAGGACAGAAAGTAGCTCATAATATGACTACGGTGGATTATTTTATGGCACAAAACCGGCTTGCAGATCGACAGAGGATGTGGCAAGCTTTCTCTACAGCTGCAAAGTTGGTGAGTTTGACTCGTTTAATACAAGCAGATCACTGGTGACATTTAGACAGCAGTCGAGTCAATGGAGCTGGATGCGACTTCACATAAATTCCAAATATAAAAGAAAAGAATCTAACGTCGCAATGCGGCTAGTAAATCCCTTGACTCCTTCAAAACGCTCTCAAATGGCACCTGAAAAACAAAATATATATCCCCTCCACCCATCCCCCTCTCACTGAGTAGCCCCTGACTGCAGCCCGCAGATCGGGGCGGTGCTCCTCCTAGGAGGAGTGGGTGGGGTTGCGGGAGGAGTGGGTGGGGTTACTCCCTATGACACCGGTTAGTGATTTAACGTAGAGCTGTGGGGTCTGAACGGCGGAGCTGGGTTGGGAAGGAGCGCTTGTTTTATCCGCCGGCTACTACTAGTAGGGCGGGGCGAAGCATAGTTTTACTGAGGTTATGGTTAGGGTTAGTAACCGCATAAAGCATCGTCTAACTCTAACCCCAACCTAACCCTAAACACAACCCCAATAAAACTAGGCTATGCCTAAACCTAATCCTAACCCTAAACTTAACCTCAGTAAACCTATGCCTAAACCTAACCTAACCCTAACCATAAAGACACAACCCCAATAAAACTAGGCTATGCCTAAACCTAATAAACTGTGACTATTTAATCACGTGCAACAAATGCAAGTTACAATATGTAGGGGAAACCAGAAACACAATAGCGGATAGACTTAACCAACATAGATATAACATAAAAAATGCCAAAGAGATGTCCCTAATAGTAGAACACTTTATGGGACATGGAATTGGGGCAATGGAAGTGTGTGGATTAGAATCCAATCAAACATGGACAGAGGGAGAGAGGAAGTTTGCAGAAAAACAATGGATTTTAAAACTTAATACCACATTCCCACAGGGTTTAAACCACTATGAAAGATAACTAAGATTATTTATCTCAGACCTAGAGAGACTCCTTCAACAAAGATGGCGAATGCAAACATTCTCTGTATTGTACTCCTACATAATGTTGTAAGAGACAAAACATTGAAGTCTTTTTCCACAAACCTAAACTTAACCTCAGTAAACCTATGCCTAAACCTAACCTAACCCTAACCATAACCTCAGTAAAACTTCCTTCGCCCCGCCCTACTAGTAGTAGCCGGCGGATAAAACAAGCGCTCCTTCCCAACCCAGCTCCGCCGTTCAGACCCATAGAGTAATAAAATAACAGAGACCTGACTCGAGCGACAGCCCCGCCCCCTTGTTATTCATTTCAATACAAGTTGCTCATTGGCGCATGAAGCACCCGGAAGACCGCCGGAAGTGCGCCTATTTCCGCATTGGGGCACCAAAATTTGGTGCCCCAATGCGGAAGTATTTCTCCATGAACGCGCCCGACGCAAGGGATTATGGGAACCATGAACGAGCGCCGTCGCGCACGAGAAAAGGAAAAAAACATCAAAAAGCATCGAAAAACAAGCTTGTGGGTTTGCATTGAGCTTATTATCTGTCATATAATACATCCGTTGTGTTTTGAGAGGTAGTATATGACGTGAGGACCGCGGGTTTATTCAGAAAACAACTTAAAGACAAACTGCCCTGTCCGCGTGCACAAAGCAAACGAGCGTGCGTGCTCTCCGGCGTTCGTGCATGAATTCCACCCGCCTGCAGTACCAAACTTGACCACCAGGGCCCGCCTGCCTCAAGCCTGGAGCCACTATCTGGGGCCGTGTTCAGACCCCACAGCTCTACGTTAAATCACTAACCGGTGTCATAGGGAGTAACCCCACCCACTCCTCCCGCAACCCCACCCACTCCTCCTAGGAGGAGCACCGCCCCGATCTGCGGGCTGCAGTGAGGGCTTCAGGGCTACATGCTCTCACTGGCGATTCTAAGGGGTGGCCTGGGGTGGCCTGGGCCACCTCTGGAAAGCCCTTTGCCACCCCAGGGGCCACCCTAGATTCGACAAGTAATTAATAAAATCTTTCATTAAAAAAATGAATATATAATTATAATAAGGGTAATAATAATGAAATAATAAAGGGTAATGATAATAATAATAATAATAACAACAACAACAACCTGATAGATAATTATCAGATAATCAATCCAATCAAGTTCGTCAACTCAACAACAAACTAGTCCCCTATTTGCTTATTTATCGCGAAAGATCTGGCAACCCGTCGGTTACTATTGACTGCTGATTGCTGAGATCCTGTTTAAAGCCCGCCTACTGGCTTTGCCATTTGCACAGAATAGCAAAGAGGAAGCGGATATGCACACTGAAACACGCCCCTCCCCCCGTGCAGTTTGTCAATCTGTCGAAATGCAATGACGCTGTGGGTACCAAATGTGCTCGGGTGGGAAAATGTGCTCGGGGGCCTCCGCGCAGCCGACTGACGTCATCACATACAGCTGTTGCCATTACAGCACGTTACAGGTAATCTTACATTATTTTATGCAACGTAATGACTAAACAGATTATAATGTTGTATTTTATATACTCTTTATGTGTTCTCCATATGAAACAAATAGGACCTAGGCCAAACCGAGCTAACTTGTTAGCTATGCTTGTTTACACCTTGTTCAAGGAGCTGTGCTGAATAATCGTTTCAGAAATGTAACATCACAATGCTATGTTTGATGCTCTCATATGATATTAATGTGTTAATAGTCAGCACAATGGATTAATGTTTAAGAATAATATGGGGTGTGAAATCTGAGCGGACAATAGTGACTTTACTTGCACACACCCACAGATACAAAATGTTGCTCTCTTTCATCACAGTATAGATAAACTTCCATGCTTAAAGGACCACTTCACCACTTTTCAACCTGGCCACAAATCTTCACTAATGTACATAATAAAATGCCATCATTTTTTCCTACTCTGTTTAGACATCATGCACATCATCGATGGGGAATTAATTCCCCAAATCCCACCCTTTGGTCACTGTCCAATGCCAATCTAAATAGTAAAGTAAACTGTTGCTATGCAGGTCTAAATTAATACTTATATTATACATCATAGTAGCACACCACTAGCACATTATGACCACCAGTATATGTTTATTCTTTGGTGAGTTATTTAGTCATTGTGTACTGTACAATCATCAAAGCAATGATTCATTTATTATCCATTTATTACATTGCTTGGACATGGACAAGGAGTGTATAGTTCCTGGAACGTCGCTGACTATGAAGTCTTTGGAGAGGGTTTGTTTGGTCTTCATAGAGCAGATGGACATTCACCTCAGAGTCTGAGAAATGGGAGAGGGGGCGAGAATAAGAGGTTTTAATTGTTTGATCCAGTTTAGTGGTGTGAATGTAGGATTTATGGTGTCGATAAAACCCCTTTGTGGACCTTTAAAGGTTCCACATTCATAATATATCTAAAGCCACATATTACACATATTAAAAAACAGTAATGTGTTCTAAATCTTTTAAATGTTATCAACATACATGTACATTAATTTTGCAAAAAGGTGAAGTGTCCCTTTAAGGCTAGTGCTGTATGTGCTGTATGAAGAGTCCAACATGACTTCTTGAACATGATACAATACAATGTAAGATGAATGACAAACTGATATGCAGTAGGACCAAGGTGACAGTTTAATCCTACACACATATCATATAGCCTATGAAATTAGCAGACATACAAGCTCACAGTGAGCTGCTGATCTGCTGTAATAAATAGTTCTGGTGATAAGGTATATTATTCTTTTTTAATCTATTAACACATTGATATCAGAGCATCAAACATAGCATTGTGATGTTACATTTCTGAAACGATTATTCAGCACAGCTCCTTGTGTGAACAAGCATAGCTAACAAGTTAGCTCGGTTTGGCTAGGTCCTATTTGTTTCATATGGAGAACACATAAAGAGTATATAAAATACAACATTATAATCTGTTTAGTCATTACGTTGCATAAAACGATGTAAGATTACCTGTAACGTGCTGTAATGGCAACAGCTGAGACCTCTGTGATACAAACTGGTGTTTCAATAAAGTTTGGATATGTGACAGTGTTGCCAACTGCCAAAATCCAAAATGCACTAGTGGCACTTCCAAAATGCACTAGAATGCGCTAGATGCTCGCCTGGAAGGGTATATGACCATTAAATGACCATTAATCTTCTACATTCTCTAGTTGTGTAGACTTGGGATAATTCACATGATGAATATTTTAACTCTTGAGAGTGTAAAAATGAAACCAAATGGACCCGCAAGGGTCCATTTGGTTTCATTTTTACGCTCTCAAAGAGTTACATCTGGTCAGTGTTGGGACATGTGCACTACGTAACTTAATATATTACATAATATATTACCAAAATGCAGTAACTTGTAATATAAATATATTACCCAACAAAAATAAGCTAATATATTATACTTTTCTTTCTGCATTACTGCACTACTTTCAATATTACTTTCTGTCAGTCTGTCCTGTTGCCAGTGTTCTTGTGAAATTATCTTGACAATTGCAGACGTTAAATAATTTACTTATTTTCTATGATTTGTCATCAAATTATTTATTGGCTTCCATGAATTCAAGGAATACATTTAACTCCTGTGTTAACTGTCCATAGCTGAGTAGGATGAAGTAGGTCTATGCCAATGCTGTTTTCAGGAGTGACATTTTTTCAAGTTGATTTCATATGGATTTGGCCAGATTTTTTAAGTAATATATAATAGTAATATTAATATATTACACTTGCTCAGACAGTAATATTGTAATATAATATATTGCTTTAAAATGAAGGTAATAATTAATAACTAATATAGCCTATTAACAAGATAAAGTAATATTCCCAACACTGCATCTGGTTAACCAGCTGTCCATCATTTAGCCTGGGGACCACTGGTTGAAAACCACTGTCATAGGAGGAGAAATGGTGAAAAATGAGGGTTTTATCTCTGGCGCCTGTCAATCAATTTCACCCCAACTCACCAGCCAAAAAGCACTAGATTTTCCGCCAGGAGTTTTTCACTAATTTTGGCGCTAGGGGCGTCTGAAAAGCGCTAAATATAGCGACAAATGCGCCAAGTTGGCAACACTGACATGTGATGACGTCAGTCGGCTGCGCCGGGGCCCCCGAGCACATTTCCCCACCCGAGCACATTTGGTACCCACACCGCCATTGGCTGCAGTACGGGCGAGATCCTGTCATGGCGTCCACCGCTCTTTGTTTACCAACACACGTAGGGAAAGGAAAACTTTGCCTTTTTACCAAGGATTGCGTTCGGTTTGATAAATAATGACAGCAGAGCCGTTTTCTATAGCCCGATACGGGCGGATGCATGGCTTATAAGGCAGCACGTCGAGCTGTGGTGAGTAGCCTAAAATGAGCTGTTTGTTGTCCCCCTTGTACCATGAAGTGAACGGTGTCTGCATTGCTCTGTCTGTACTCCAGGCTTACATAGCTACTCTACCCAGGCTGCGCTGGGTAGAATCATGCCATCTAGCAGAGTTGCGACATTGGGGGGGTCAGAAACCGAACGTGCTGAAGAATAGTATTTTCCGTTGCGCTACCACTGCAGACAGCATTGCCATCGAAGATGAAAGATCGCACAGCGGGGCTATAGTTTTCAAAGAGGATAGCGCAAACAAATAAAAGCCTTTTTAGACACGTGTAAAACATGACAACTATTGGGAAATCAATGCTGCTAGTTAAGTGGCGATTCTGATGGCCTACTCTAGTGTCATGTTTGCAAGACTAGTTTCTCAGTGACACTGACAAACTATATTTTTCATTTTATTTATTTTATGGTAGTACTTTGCCGTGGCTGTATGAGTTCAAAATTGCTGCAGTTAGGAGGAATATACATTGTTAAAGTAAACATTTCATTATTGGTTCCTTATTGGTTGTAATTCATGCCATCATAGTCAAATTAGAGCCCCTTTGCTGTTGGGTTGGCTGGTCCATTTTGTCCAGGTGTATTGTTTGTAGTTTGTATTGTCCAGTAAATAGTTAATATAATAGTGTTCAATTACAGTTATTATCTTTATAGTCCTATGTTCTACTGAATGAAACAGATAGCACAGTGGTATATGAAGAGGAAGGAAGGAATAGGAATGCTATTATACTGTAGAAATGTTTGTTTTATTTTGTGTGACAACACTTCATATGTACACACTCTTTATCCCACATTGGTGAGTTTGAATCTGGTCGCCTACTTGTAACCCTAAATTTTAAGTGAAGAGTCAGAGTCAGCTGCTACAGCCTGTACCAGCAATGTGCTTTCCTTTAAAATGCAGGAAATAGCACTGAAGAAATACATTTTCTGCGTGGGAGGACCCCCAGACCCCCGTATGTGTATTTAATTCCATGATTCCATGGCCACCCCAGATTATATTTGTGTGTCATCTTGGCCACCCCAGTAAAAATTCTCTGGATACGCCCCTGCCCCCTCTCATCTATTAGCTGCTTCTGACTTTACTGATATAATTATTTTGTACGTATTTGAATGTCCTAATGCAGGGGTTTTCAACCTTTTTTTTACTCCAGGGACCACCATTTATTCAGCATTTGAGCCACGGACCACCATTTGATTACATTTACACACCAAATAATTAAAATTAAAGAATTCTTTTGATTTTGGCCACAATTCCAGGCTGTATTTTGCCATCAAAACAGTGTAAACTTCTTAATTAAATAGTCTAATTCAGATGATGAATATTTTAACTCTTGAGTGTAAAAATGAAACCAAATGGACCCGCAAGGGTAGGGTTAGGGTTTCATTTTTACACTCGCAAGAGTTACATCTGGTTAACCAACCTTCCATCATTTAGCCTGGGGACCACCTGGAACCTTCTCAAGGACCACTGGTGGTCCCCGGACCACCTGTTGAAAACCCCTGTCCTAATGGCATGAACAAGTTGGCCACTATTGGAAACGGGCGTGTCCAGTCAGTTTTTTAGATTTGCTGTATAGTTGTACTTGAACTGTACTGTAATTCTCCAAGCTGTTGTCAGCTTTGTAGCAGCAGTGTATACTTGACTTGTACTACAACTCTCATTTCTGTTCAAAAACCATTCATTCACTCACAACACAGGAATGGGATCTTATTCAGCTGCTAACAAATACAGGGAAAATAAATGTATTCTTTATTAAGTAAATCAATACTGCAATATAGGAATACTTTTATGAGCAAAAAAAGTCTGCAATTGAAAAAGGTACTCAAATTTTCAAAGTGTTAAATCTTTTGAATGTAGCAAATCTACAAGCTCACAATCCGCAATGTGTCACCTTGTGGGCTTGGAGATTAGCTTTTTTTCAATCGGTCAAAATGGGCTGTAGTTGTATGTACAACGTAGGTAATTTATAGTTCAACAGGTTTTTAAATAATTGCGAGTAAAAGCATAATAATTGCCTCTCTGAGATGTAGTGCAGAGCAGGTTGACAGAGCAGGTTGATGCACACATGGGGAATGTGCTCAGATCAAGTGAAAAAAGGGGCAGTGGGGTAAAAAAAATGCACAAAATGGGCCCAAACAACTCTTGTTTCATAAATGATGTCATTACAGGCTTCAGGGGTTGACACTAAGGTCTCTGAGGCACCAAGTGCAAGTCAGGTTCTACTTGCCCTCAGGTTATGGTCACTTGCCCCCCCAGGTTCCAGGTGGTCACCAGTTAAGTTGGTTAACCAGATGTAACTCTTACCAAATGGACCCTTGCGGGTCCATTTGGTTTCATTTTTACACTGTCAAGAGTTAATATTCATCATCTTAATTAGCCCAGGTCTACACTGTAGATTAATTAAGATTAATGGTCATTTTGATGTGTGTGTTAATTTGCCTGTTTTGTTTCCCAAATCCAGCCTGGAATTGTGTATAGCTAGAAAGCAGGGAAAGACACAGAGGCAGAGTGCAATGACTGCCTTCAAGACAAATTCATTTTGTGTTGTGTTATAGTGCACTATGTTGCACACTTGCCCGATCGGGCAACCAGGTAGCAGTCTTCACTTGCCCCACTATTTTTTTTACTTGCCCCGGGCAAGCGGGCAAGTGTTAGTGTCAACCCCTGGACTTTACAGACGTGGAGTAATAAATTGTGCCTTCTAGGCTTTTCAGCACAAAGTGCCCAGGGTCCATTTGGTACATATTTGTACACTCTCAGGAAAAAAAATAGAAATATCCCTCCTTTGTTCCTCTTTCAGGCTGCAGCAGCCCTCCCGAGAGCTCAGTTTTCTGACCCCTCAAAGTCGCAACATTTGGTCTGGTCTGAGTATTATTTGGTTATCACTGTTATCACACGGTGTCCAGTGTTGTTTGTTGTGTGTGCTTGTTTTGTGCACACGGCACAAGCTGATTTCAAAAGCCAATTATGGAACTACTTTTGGGGCATAGTGATATGGACACAAAAATCATAGTTCCTGACTGTGATAGATCACCCAGTGGCCGATCTGGGCCGGATTCTAAGTCTAGATCAATTTAATTAAATGGGTACTGTGAGTTATTGTATTTTATTTTCACATAATTCAAGTACAGTTTATGGTTTCTTTAGCTTCCCTCATTCTCCATTTCAGATGTCTTTCCTGCTCGACTACCAGTGAAGACAGATATCCACTGTGATGAGTGTGGGGCAACATTCAGCTCAAGATCTCACCTCAAGAGTCACCTGATCATCCATAAAGGAGAGAAGCCCTACCACTGTAACCAGCATGGTGCAATGTTTAGCTAAAAGGTATAGTAAGTGATTTCACCTCTCCTTGGGCTAACCCTCCCTATTATAGTGTGTGTGCCCTCCCTGTCCCCAGTGAGACCCTGAGGTAAAAAAAAATAAAAAAAAAAAAAACTTGATTGGCGTGTCAATCAAGATGATGGGGACCTTCCTCCAACCAGGATCGAGTGGGGGTGGGCTGCAGTTGGCCTGTTGCTACACATGTACGTCATCTGGCAGAGATTTGACCTGATTTCTCCTTTCGTTGTCAATGGCAATTGGCTTTAGGAGGGTCTGGCGCCCCTCAAAAAGTCGCAGCGGCAAGTTTAGTTGTTGTAGTTTAGTTAGCTCTATTTCGATACAAAAGAAAAACATTTTAAGAAAAAAAAAATGCATACAAATGTATGAAAATACAAGCCCACAATTCATCACTTCCCTTGTTGTGCGCATGTAGGTCTACTCTATTTTTTTTGGAAGTTATTGTATTTGGAAAATGTTGAATAATTTTGTATTTTTGAGGGGTGCTAAACCCTCCCATTGAGTAAAGAATGTCCTTCCATCACTATGTGATGTACGGATTACATGACACAGTGGAAGACATCCTCACTGGAACTGGATTCACATAATCCAGTTCACATACTGCATTGGAAATGACTAGGTAATATATCGGTGGCCAGTAGATGGCAGGGCTGTGCAGCCTATGCATTTGTTTCGTCAGCATGTATGCTGGGCTACTACACTGCACAACAGACAGGTCAGTCATTTTTACCTGTCTTGCTGACGTCTCCTGTTTTTGTATGATGATTTCATTAAGCCCAAGACAAGAGAGCTGCCTTTGTGTGATTAATATCTTTCATTTTCATCCATATTCCTTTTGGCGCCTTTCATGACTGCTCCTGTTGTTGATTCCATTAGATGGAGACGAAACTAGAAAAAAATCCTCCACCAGGAGGATAGCAGTGTGTGTGTGGTGTTTGGCACTATGCTTAGGAGTAATAATGAACCTGGTGCATCCGTGTAGGCCCTAATGGAAAAACAGGAGTCAAGACCTGGACTGTTATAGCGCCACCATGAGGGTGATTTGCAAAACGTCAAGAGACATTGCTTCCTTGGCCTAGTGGGAATATGCGTGCCCAGTTTGACTGCTCTCAGGCCCCGTGATCATGATTTGCAGCACTTTGTACAAAACAGGCCAGTGTTGAAGCCAATCAGGTTGGAATATGAAACTCTCTGCTTCATTTATTTCTACTCTCGTCTCCCTGAAGCCTTGATGAGCCTGATGTGTCATCATTCGATCGGTGGAGGACATCTTTTCAGCTATGTGGGCCATAAATCCATACATCAATTTGGGGCTCCTAGACATAACAGATGTTGCAGGACCACTTTTCCAGTGTCCATGTTTGAAGTGTGTGTCCTAAATGGACCCCATATTCCACCATTATTTTGAATAATTGTTTCAGCTCTTAATGTGCTAAACATCTCTCACCCCCCTCTCCCCCGGCCCTCTCTCTCCTTCTCTCTGGAGGACTCTTGAGCAGTACAGGAAACGATAAACTTCCTGTCTGATTTCACACATTTTACTTGAGAGAACATATACTGTAGGTCACGACTCACGAGTCAAACCCATGCCCCTTTTTTGCCCTACATATAGTCCAAAAACTATTTCTCAAAAGACAGAAATTTAAACTAGCCTCAACAGAGAGTTCAAAGTCAAGCAATCACCCCAAAAACATTTAATCAGCGTTTAAGTCAAGATGAAATGACAGACACTTTTGAATTTTAGACATGCAGACAGTCAATGTATTAGATCTGAGTATGATCGAATGCAACACAACACTAAGCAAACTGAAAATACATTGTTCAGGTCATGTAGTTACAGATTTGTATATAAGTATACGGTTCTGGTAAATGCTAAAGTGTACAGTGGTCCTAGCTTAATACATGGATATACAGGTATTATGTACTATAGCAAGTAACGGTTTTGAATTGATCGGAGCAAAATACAGTAAAGGACTTTACACACTGGCTTATTTATCTCATGAGATTACATTCATTTGAACTGCTATAGCATATTTTGAGTATACATGGCCATAAAGTGATCTAATACTTCTTCCTAGCAAGAACAGTTTTTCACATTAAAAATAACTGCATCAGCGTTTGATGTGAAATATGCACAGGACATTATCAGATTGTTTATTCGTCTCACTCACAGTGTGTTAAACATTTAAAACTGTATTGAGAAACCTGGGAGAGTACAGTTGCCACTGTGGTTTACTGGTGCGGGTGACCCGTCTGTTCCTTTGGTCCTAAAAGCAAAGCTCAAAGCATCGACACAGAAAAAACACACCCCGTTGTCGGGAGCCTTTTTTTGTATCGGGTTGCCCATGCGTGCTCACCCAGAACCCTCGAACGGCGCCGCCGTCTCCAGATGGGTGACGAGTTTCTGGACCCACTCTTGAGATGGGTTTGTACAGACCTTGACGCCACTCTTCATCGTGAACCTATAGAGCAGAGACGGAGAGAACATTGACATCATCAGAAAGGTGTTTGATTTGGCCGCCTTGAGAGCAGACTTGTCGGTTGCTGTCTGTAAGTGTACACCAGCCGATTCTACAGAAACTAAAGCGAGTATTCCAGGCATGTTGGCTGTCAGCCGTCTGACTTGATAAAGTACAGTACAGTAGTCCGTTTTAATGCACATTCGGCTACTTTATTGCGGCCGTTTTGGTCAATATACTCGCCTCCTCTAACCCTAATCCTGAGCACAGCCACAACCATGTCGCCACACTGACACAGGGCTTAAAACAATGCAATCGTGCCAGCTAGCTCCCAGACATCATGCCTCGTCGAGGAACTCGGCTTGATTAGCAGCATCTTGGGGATTATCGCTTGATAATGTGTAGCGGGTGTCTACACCAGGAATGTTTCCTGAGCAGAGGGTTCAGGCAGGCCACTACGCTGTCCCCTTTGAACCTGATGTGATGCTGTCAGGACAGTCGGCATGATATTGTATGACTTGCACAATATTACGGTCTGAAATAGGAACGTGTCTGTCTAAGGCGCTTTATGGTTGCCTGAGTCATATTGAACAATGTGGTCACTACTGTGAATCATATGGCTACTGTATGTCTGAGTCATATCGTGAACAATGGTTATGTCTGAGTCATAGTGGCCCATTCATCAGCCAGTTTCAATATGTACATGTGGCGGCACATTCTTTTTACTAGTCTACATTATTTTTAGATTGAATGGTTTAGTATAAAGTATGCCAACAACCCCATTGGCAATCACAACAGATACGGCAAATGCTGTGAGTTACTGCTTATACACTGCAAAAAGCTCAGCAGTAAGCAAGTCTTGTAATCTTAAATCTAGACTTAAAATATGATTGCTCTTGTTTTAAGAAGGATATACTAACCAAGTGAAAATTGTAGAAGATTATCAACCTTGTTTTTTATTTCATATTTCTTATTACAAGAATTCTTACCAAGTTCAATTCCCTTACACCACGGACAGTGTGTTTTTCTTGTTTCTGGAACTTTTACACTCATATATATATTTTTTTTCTTATATTTAGACTGCCTTTTTTGCAGTGTATTTATTTGTGTGTGTGTGTGCGCGCATGCACACATACAGTACGTGTGTGTAAGAATAGCTAAATACTCACAGAACAGCGTCTCTTTCACAGTGAATATTTGTGCGTCGAAACGCCACCACTTTGACCTTAGGCAGGCGTGCAGTGCGATAAATGAAGCAACACTCGGCCGGACCAAAGCTGCCTGGAGGAGACACATAGAAAATACACAGGCAGGTTCATGGAATAACAATAAAAGACAACATACTGCAGGGGTTGACACTGTGTGTGTGTGTGTGTGTGTGTGTGTGTGTGTGTGTGTGTGTGTGTGTGTGTGTGTGTGTGTGTGTGTGTGTGTGTGTGTGTGTGTGTGTGTGTGTGTGTGTATTTTAATGGTGGGACTCGATTTAAAAATCTAATTAATTTGAAGTTTTGTAATTAATTAATCGCATACCAATATTTGACCAAGAAGCATTTTTTGTCAATTAAAACAGGCTGGTATAAAGTGTTGGTGAGTTTTCGGAATCAAAACTGTCCACACCGCAGCGTGTGATGTTGAGGGTGAGGGGTAAAGATAGCGTAATAGTAACTTCAGAACAATAGGAGGACGGAACAGTGGGAGTTCGGATCAATGGCAGCCCTTTATTGGTTACCCGGATTGGCTTCTTCTCCCGTTGCGTGCACCGGTATGATCGGTACGCTTGAAATCCATCCAGTGAAAAAGGTTCTGTGCGGCAAAATCTTTGTGCTATTTTTAATTAATTTAGTTAATCGCGTCGTTTCTGTAAATAATGAATCTCAATGAATCAGTTAAAGTCCCAGCCTTTATATATATAGGTACTATATAATACATTAAAATCAGATGATCCAAATAGACTTACTCTCTGCATCCAGGACACCCAGAGATGAGAACAGCAGCACGCAGCAGACCAGCAGAATAACTGGCGTCGTCTTCATCCCCATGGTAGTCAATGTATACGGTATCGTCTGTCGGTGCAAACTTGTCGAGTTATCTGCCTCACTAAATCTATGGTTCTCTATGACGCTTCTCCTGGCCCTTCGTTCGCGTAGATGGGTGGAAACTTTGCATGTGTGCGCCTATGCTTGTGTGTGTGGGGAAACAAAGGAAACATACTGTGGTCAGTGTTCACATATTCAGAACAGGAAGGCTCATTGGTTTAAAGTGAGCATACCACATCTTAGCAGCGTGCTTGCGGATGCCCCGTGGGTTTACACTTTAGATGAAAAGGGGTTTTCAACCTTTTTGATGCCAGGGACCACCATTTATTCAGAATTTGAGCCACGGACCACCACTTGAGGACTTTTTAGTCCCACAGACCCTAAACTAAAGATTTCTTTTGCTTTTGTCCATCTTCGACTTGTGTAGACTTGGGCTCATTAAGATGGTGATTATTTTAACTCTTGAGAGTGTAAAAATGAAACCAAATGGACCCGCAAGGGTCCATTTGGTTTCATTTTTACGTTCTCAAGAGTTACATCTGGTTAACCAACTTAGCTGGGGACCACCTGGAACCCTCCCAGGGACCACTGGTGGTCCCCGGACCACCTGTTGAAAACCCCTGCTTTAGATGAAAAGGCCTCGCTGTAGGTCTTGCCTCGGCCCCTATCGGTTCCACTACCACACAGCATACAGATAAATAAAAATACAGAATACCCCTTGTTTGCAGTGATAGGACGCATCACATTAGCGGATAAGATGTGTGTATGATTCATGGCGGAAAAAAAGGGACCAGTAACGGGTCCTTCTGATTCCATGATGGCATACCATGCCATCTCGTATCATAGCAGGGGTTGACACTAAGGTCTCCGAGGCACTTGCCCATCGGGCAAGTGCAAGTCAGGTTCTACTTGCCCTCAGGTCATGGTCACTTGCCCCCCAAAAATATATTGTAAATTTTGCATTTAAGTTTACTTCCTACTTGGGTGCTTTAAACCAGGGGTTTTCAACAGGTGGTCCGGGGACCACCAGTGGTCCCTGAGAGGGTTCCAGGTGGTCCCCAGCTAAGTTGGTTAACCAGATGTAACTCTTGAGAACGTAAAAATGAAACCAAATGGACCCGCAAGGGTCCATTTGGTTTCATTTTTACACTCTCAAGAGTTAAAATTCATTATCTTAATTAGCCCAGGTCTACACAACTAGAGAATGTAGAAGATTAGGTAATTTTGATGTGTATGTTAATTTGCCTGTTTTGTTTCCCAAATCCAGCCTGGAATTGTGGACAGCTAGAAAGCAGGGAAAGACACAGAGGCAGAGTGCAATGACTGCTTTCAAGACAAATTTATATTGCGTAGTGTTATTGTGCACTAAGTTGCACACTTGCCCGATCGGGCAACCAGGTAGCAGTCTTCACTTGCCTCACCATTTTTTTTTTTACTTGCCCCGGGCAAGCGGGCAAGTGTTGGTGTCAAGCCCTGCATAGGCACCCTCACGACAAGCTGAATGTTTGTGGTGAAGACAGTTTTGTGGTGAAGAAGATGCTGGTTCAGCAGAAAAAGAGACGGCCAAATGAGTGCGCAGCATGTGTGCAAAATGTGATTGTCCAGGTCTGTGTGTGTGCAGAATGGGTGCTAGACTGCACAGATGCTGTTGCAGGTCTATGGCTGCGAGTATGTATGTGTGCGTGCATGTGTTGTGTGTGTGGTTCAGGAAATACGTGCAGAGGCGGTACAGAAGTAAAGTACGGACATATACCACATATACAAACATACAATGCAGCGCCTAATGAAACCTATAAAATGCCACTGGTTTTGGGCTCCCCTTTCCTCGCCAAGGCTGTGTCGCTCTGCTCATGCTTTTCTGCCTCCTAATACATTTTTAAGTTTATTAGTGTTTAAGCAAAGACTTTTTCCCACCGTCCAAAAAAACTCTAGCTTCTAGCTTCACAGACAAACATACTGTGTATGCTCACAAGGACAGGGAGAGGGGGAAACAAATCTAAAAAACATTCATGTATGATTACATGCATAGGTTCCATGTTCAGCATCCTTCAGTCTGTGTAGCATGGGTAAAAATAATACAAAAAAAAACAAACAAAAAATAAATAGAGAATATAGCTGCAAGCAGCAATAAAACGGGATCAAGCAAGCAGCAATAAGGAGTAAGAACAATACGCACAAATAAGCCATAGAAACATGGGAGCCTGAACTTCAGAAATACATCAGGTAATTATGTGTGAGACTGACTCACATTGTAATCTGGTGTGACTGAGTGAATGATTGGTGAGCTGTGAGTGAGTGGTGAACTGAGCTATGAACTGTCATTAGTGACAACATGGCCGAATAGTGACAGTCAAACAGCCTTGCCCAGCCATGAGGCCCATAGGGCAGGTGCCTATCTCCTGTTTCTGTAGCATGAGGCAGCTTGATGTACAAGTACACCCTCTGGACATGACGCTAGTATGACACAGGGTCTTACCCCCAATCCAACCCTTGATGCTGAGTGCCAAGCAGGGAGGCATTGGATCCCGTTTTTAGAGCCTTTGGTATGACCCGGCCGGGAATCGAACCCCGGCCTCCCAGTCTCAGGGCGGACACTCTAACCACAAGGCCACTGATTTGGTGAATGAGTAAATGATTGGTGAGCTGTGAGTGAGTGGTGAACTGAGCTGTGAACTGTCATTAGTGACAACATGGCCGAATAGTGACAAAACACAACATGGCCGAATGGTGACAACCACCATTACATTGAGTTTTACCCTGGGTTACACATAGAACCATGAACTTAGATGTAGAAGACCACATGAGATTGTGCATGATTGACTCATATTACTAGGTGTCCGTGCCGGGATTTGAACCCAGGAACTCTCATTTCCAAGTCATGCGCTCTACCAATGAGGCTACCCAACAGACACAAGACGTACTGGAAACAACACACACATTCAGTGGACTGCTTGGTAAATGGTGCATTTATATAGCGCCTTTATCCAAGGCGCTTTACATAGATTGTGCATCACATTCACCCATTCACACACACATTCATACACTGATGGCAGTGGGACAGGGACACATCGACACTAACTCTGCAGGAGCCCGGGATCGAACCGGCAACCTTGTGGTTACCATCCGGTTACTCTACCTCTGAGCCACTACCGCTCCTTAAATATGCACAAATAAGCCATAGAAACATGGAAGAAATACATCATGTGATTGTGGAAACAAAGCAGGGTTTTTGGAGACTCAGACTTTGTATTGTCAGCAGTGGGACTTGAACCCTCAATCTTGTGTTCCGAAGTCAGGCACCCTACCGACTGAGCTATCCAGGCACAATGATTTGCTTAGTTGTTGTCATCAATGAAACAACCCAACAACACGCCACCAAGCAGTAAGCAATATGAACAATATGCACAATTCAGCAGTCCGAGGGTGGAGCTTAGTGGTCAAAGTGACAAATGGAAACTAGAATATTCGCAATTTAAAAATTGCAAAGTGTGGTTGCCGTTGTCGCTTGCCCCCGGCAGCTCCCCCCCATATTGCACACTGCGGTGCAGTATGCCCCCCCCATACTGCACACTGCGGTGCAGTATGGCCCATACTGCACACTGCGGTGCAGTATGGGCTTCAGCCAGCAGGCGCCCTCATTCCCTCCAACTACCGACCCCGTTGGCAACTACACCTTTGTACATAGCGTTGTACAAGACGGTTTGTACACCTGCTTGTATAGCAAGCACCATGCAGCTCCAATGAGTGCTCCATCTCTGGTGTGTGTGTGTCTACATCAGTTCCCATTGTTGTACAACCAGAGGAATATAATTAAATTAAATCAACTATAATCATGACGAAATAACTTGATGTGATCAAGATCAAGTCATTTCATTCATTGATCATTTTCATTCATTTCAATTGTTTCAATTTTAGCATGCTTTTAATCTTTAGTAGGCCTACTTAATGTTTTACTCATCTTAAGTATCTTCAAATCAATTCATGAATTCATTTCTCTTAACTTAAAACAAACTTTTAGCTTGACCAATCATGTAAACAAAATTATTTAACTAAAAGTATCTTTTCAAACATAAATGCCAATTCAAACCACATAATGAAAACAAATATAACTCAAAACAATTGTAAATAACTCAAAATCAAATACATCAAATAATCAAACATTTCGGCCATCTTGCCACAGAGGGTGAAGATGGGAGTGGAGTGAATGAGAACTGTCATATGTCTGAGTGGGTTGCCACACCCACTTATGGTTTGTACATAGCGTTGTACAAAACGGTTTGTACACCTGCTTGTATAGCAAGCACCATGCAGCTCCAATGAGTGCTCCATCTCTGGTGTGTGTGTGTGTCTACATCAGTTCCCATTGTTGTACAACCAGAGGAATATAATTAAATTAAATCAACTATAATCATGACGAAATAACTTGATGTGATCAAGATCAAGTCATTTCATTCATTGATCATTTTCATTCATTTCAATTGTTTCAATTTTAGCATGCTTTTAATCTTTAGTAGGCCTACTTAATGTTTTACTCATCTTAAGTATCTTCAAATCAATTCATGAATTCATTTCTCTTAACTTAAAACAAACTTTTAGCTTGACCAATCATGTAAACAAAATTATTTAACTAAAAGTATCTTTTCAAACATAAATGCCAATTCAAACCACATAATGAAAACAAATATACTGCGGTGCAGTATGGGTACTGCGGTGCAGTATGGGCTTCAGCCAGCAGGCGCCCTCAGTCAAACCGACACACAGCAGAGGTTACTCAAAGAGCTAGTGCATGGCCAGATTCTGTTTAAATCAAAACAACCAAACCTTAGTTTAAACAAAGTTGTCCTTTAATCTCATTAATATGTGTTTCTTTCTTTCTCCAGTGCTGTGTAAAGCACTTTGCTTCTTCTTTGACTAAAATTGGAACAATACAGCTTGAAATTGGAATGATACAACTTACTAATCTCTGACTAATATTGGAACGATACAGTTTGAAATTGGAACGATACAGCTTACCAATGTCTGACTAAAATTGGAGCGATAGAGCTTGGAATTGAAATGATGGTTTAATAATCTCTAATTAAAAGTGGAACGATACATCTTAAAATTGGAACGATACAGTTTAATAATCTCTGACTAATATTGGAATGATACAGTTTGAAATTGTCGCAATACAGTTTACTAATCTCTGACTAAAAATGGAACGATACAGTTTGTAATTGAAACAATATAGTGTACTATTCTCTGACTAAAATTGGAACGATACATCTTAAAATTGAAATGATAGTTTAATAATCTCTCACTAATATTGAAACAATACAGCTTGAAATTGGAACGATGTAGTTTACTACTCTCTGAGTAAAATTGGAATGATACAGTGTGAAATTAGAACAATACAGTTTACTAATCTCAGACTAAAAATGGAACGATACAGTTTGAAATTGGAATGATTTGCACAAATAAGCCATAGAAAGATGGAACACTGAACTTATATATGTCATGCAATTGTTGGAGCAGAGCAGGGTTCAAAATGTGTATTCTCATGCTATATACTATCTTTGGTAAACCCACCTGTGAGAGGACCTAAAGGACCCACAATGCAATGCAATCTAGCTAGCCTGAAAAAAACCCCACATATATTTATATATATTAAAGGTGTTAGCGTTAACACGTTAATGCGTTAACGCATTAATGCATTAATCTCGTGTTAACACAGCCGTGCGTTAATGGCGTCAAAAAAATTAACGTGAGATTAACACACTGACGATGGCTGTCCTCGGTGCGGCAGGCCACAGAAGTACTTTACGTCCACACACAAACAGAGTGATGGTGTGTACAAAAAAAAATGCAAACCGGTTTGTACAACAAACCACATTTGTTGTGCAAATCAAAAATCCAGCCAGAAAATCAGGCATGAGCATTTTTCAAACTGCTTAAAATGGCAGACACTCTGGGGGTGGAGCTTACCGGTCAATGTTACAGATGTGTTCCACATGAATCAAGGAACATGTAGAAACAAGTCCCATGATTTTTGGCCAAACGAGGCCCGAGTTATGGTTTTTCAAATGTTTCAGTTTCAAAGAATTGTTATAGCGCCCCCATTTGAGCAATTGGAGTGAGACTGGTTTTGCTGCTATTTGGCATCCCCCTCTACAAAACTGTAAAATCTCAGAAGCAGATTACGCTGCATGTGTAGATTAGGGGCATTAGAATCATTTTCACAAACGAGCAATTTTCATTGGCTCGTAAAAACATAATTTTTTCACTTAAAACAAAATTCACACCCATTTCATGTTTGTATGGCTTCAAAGTTCATGTGTAGGTCATTGTTATGCATTTTGATCAAAGATTGTAGGAGAAGAGACATTTTAACTGTTTTACATATAATTCAAGATGGCGGTTCATCTAAAGGTCAGAGGTCAAAAGTCAGAATACAAAAGTTGTTTGACATAAGCAGACGCATAAGTGAATATAAGTTACATTTCTGAGAGTCGAGCAGTTCATGAGTTATGAGTGTTTAAAGTTTGCAATTTCAGTTGAGTGCTATAGCGCCACCATTTGACCAGTGGTCACAGGCTTCGCATCATCACCGTTTGGCATCACCCTCTACCAGATTACCAATTTTCGCGAAAACCGACTGCACGGTTCAGCCAGAACAGCTATTTCTGGCGGAAGGAGGAGAATGAGACAAAAACAAGAAGGGATCAAGTCCACTTCGTGGACTGCTTGATCCCTTAAAAAACAAAAAAAGAAGATGGTAAGCCTATATTCAGAATAAAGGAAAGAATAAACTGAAACTGAAAGAAACCCATGCCTGTCTAGTGCCTACAGGCACACATGGGTGCACTACGTGCAAAGACGCCATCTGCTGGCCATTGGAGAGCATTGGATAATGGGCAAAGACAGAGAACATGAAGTGCATTTCTTCACACATGCAGGCATTATAATTGGATATAATTAGACATATATTTTGTATGGCTGGGGATATCTACAGTGTCCTGTTTTTTATTAATATTTGGTGATTAATGACTTTATTATTTGGTGATTAATGACTCTCAAGGACCACCAGTGGTCCTTGAGAGGGACCTGCGTTAGAGCTAAGCCACCACTATAATGGCGGCAATCATTCTAAATCTAGACAGACTCAAAACTCTGTGTTTGTATCCTACTGATGTGTCTGCTTTTTGTCTCGTGTCCATGTGTGGCTTGTTTTTAAGTCAAGGGTTTTGTTGTATTTGTGATTAAATTTAGCACTGTGATCAAGATAGGTTGTTACTTTTTAAGGGTGCTTCACGCGTCTGAAAATACCAAAATAGATTTATGTATCAAACCATAATGCCTACGTTATTGTCAGGAACTAATTTGACAAGTGATAGTCAAAATGCATCTTTAGCACAGCATTTAGCAAAGCCACAAACACATCTGCAGTGATTATGAAAACGAACAAAAAATGCCAAAGAATAAACTATTCCAGCATACAACCATGCAATACATCTTTCCATCGCACAGTTATTTCCCAACAGCTGTGGTGATGCTGAGTGTGTTTACGTGACATACTATCCAAAGTGAAAGAATGTGATTGTGTACCGAATCTGACCTATATGAACACTAGTGACGGTCTAATCTTGCATTAATGTCCTAATAATGTGTGTTTAGTAGCAGCTTAATAGAAGGCCTTTGCCTTTAATTTCATACATTATAGATTTCATGGTTTAAGATAATACTACATGTTTTACAAGTTCATTCAGTACTGGGTACTGATATCAGTCCTGAGGATTTCACAGGGGTCATTTAATTAGCTCTGTGCTTATTTGCAAAAGATCATTTTCAGTCTCAAGATTTTTTTTTTTTACCTTAATCCCTGTAATACTACATGTTTTACAAGTTAATTCATGTCTTGAATTTCATGTTAATTAACTAGTGGCGAGATTGTTTATATATAAACTTGGAGCACACCTGTTTGTATTAATTAGTGTAGGCAAGCTGGGCTACAGTCCACACAGCTTGGTTTGTCAGTGTAAATCCCTGTGAAACACATGCCTGCAAGTATTTAACCTGTAAGTAGCATTATTAAGCCAGTGTTTTATTGAGTAAGTAGCATTATTAAGCCAGCGTTTTATTGATACACCTTACCTTTTTTGACATTTGCATGGATATTTGTTTTTGTAAGCACTGCATTTGTTGGCATTTATGGATGTATGTGCTGTAGCTGATTGTTTCATGTTTTGAGGGTTGCTTCCGAGTCCTTCCTTCCTTCCTTCTTTCTTTCTTTCTTTCTTTCTTTCTTTCTTTCTTTTTCTTTCTTTCTTTCTTTCTTTCTTTCTTTCTTTCTTTCTTTCTTTCTTTCTTTCTTTCTTTTTCTTTCTTTCTTTCTTTCTTTCTTTCTTTCTTTCTTTCTTTCTTTCTTTCTTTCTTTCTTTCTTTCTTTCTTTCTTTCTTTCTTTCTTTCTTTCTTTCTTTCTTTCTTTCTTTCTTTCTTTCTTTCTTCTTTCTTGTGAGCATCACTGCAAGTGAGGACAGAATAGGGGGAAGTGGAGTGTGTCACTGTGTGTGCGCTGGTGTGTGCTCGTAAGTCAGTGCTGCCTGTGCCACGGTATGAGATTTTCCAGTATGGTAAATTAAAGGGATAGTTTGGATTTTTGGAACTTAAGTTGTATGAAATACTTGTTAGTGGTGTCAACTGTATTATTTGATTGCTAGAGTCCTGTGGTGGGAATTCTGCCCTGCTTTTGGTCTATATTAAGTAGTTCCGGTCATCTTGTGGGGGTCCCTGGGCCCCACAGTCATTTGTCTTGTTGAATTATTTCTAAAATATTAGGACTTCCTTCGTTCATTTTTGACCCCCCTATCACATGGAACTACTTTTTGGGCGTAGTGATATGGACACAAAATGCATAGTTCCCTGCGATAGAGGGGTCAAAATGAACGAAGGACCTGTCTGCTAATATTTTAGAAATGGGTCAACAATACAAATGACGTTCGTTTTTTGGACTAATTTACTTTTACTGCGTTGCCCCAGTAACCCCCCCCCAAAAAATGACCGGAACTACTCAGTATTTTACCAAAACGAGAGCAGAACTCTGGACCAAAACCACAGGACTCTGGACATCAATTAATACTGTTGACACCACTATATTAATGGCAAGTATTTCATACAGCTTAACTTAAAAAAACCCAAACTATCCCTTTAAGCTAATGTTTAAAATGATTTGAAACACTACAACTAGTGCAAATGGGGGATCAAGTCATCTACTGTCGCTACACAATGAGTTGATTCGTTAACCAGTGTTGTTCAAAACATGCATTTTAGGGGATTTAATCTCCCATCTTTTTTTTCCAAGTGGGATAGGTTAGATCCGGACCTGGCTGCCTGTTGCAGACCCCTGCACTAGAATAACCAGAAAGGCAAATAAAATGATAGCTGATAACTGATAGCTGTTCCGTTTTCAAGGAGCCGTCTCCGGAAAGACCCGAGCATAATGGAAGCCGCCTCCGAATGGGCCCACTACTATTATTAAAATTATGGAAAATTACCTCTTAACTTAATGCAATAATTCTGCTGTATTTGTAGGCATTACAATGTTAATAGATAATGATAAAAATCACTCAGATAATTGACATCACAATACAAGCCTATTAATGTTATTTTAATATATTAGTATTTCGAATTTAGTCGGTATTAAGAGTTTGAGGATGACGACACGTGACATCAACGTGAGATTAAATCCCCCCCCCCCTCGCCCCCGCCCTCCCAAATCTCCCTCCTTGTATTTTTTTTTTTTTTTTTCACTTCAATCTCCGCCATGATTTGCTGCTATTTCAGAAGTGAATATTTGTATGGCTCTAAATGTTTGGTGAAATGAAAATCACAATGGATAAATAATAATATGTATTATATTGCCTGCTGCCTGCATTCATAATAAGTGCAAATAACCCATATTTTACTGTGTAGGCATTTTAATAGCCTTTAAGTATGTTTAGTTTGACTCATGTAGCTTATTTTCTTGAATGAATTATCAAAAGTATAAATCCCTTAAAATGCAAATATACAAAATGGCAGTCACCACACAAGTTTATTGCATAAATATATATTTTTATATGCTTCTATATGTAAACAGAGTTCAAACACAGAGTGTAATTATGAAAATAACTAATTTATCTCAGAAACATCCATGCTTTTGATTCAAAATGCTAATATAATATCCATAAAGCATAGCTAATGTTGGAGTTCCAGACTTCAAGTGGCGCCTTCCAAAAAATAACCCAAATGTGTTCTCCTCAGCCGGGCAAACTACATGTGTTGTATCCAACAGTGTACATAACAGCGCTGGTACAAAATAACAACTTCATTACAGAATCACCACTTAGGCCCTAAGTGGTGATTCTGTAAGGGAGTTGTCTTGTCTGATTATGAACTATACCGTACTATTGTGAACACATTATAGCTACTTAATATTACGGAGCGTCATAGAACCTCCCCATCTCTGATCTCTGCCCCATCGTTCCTGCTTTTGGGCAAGCTGAACCATAGTTGAATGATGTGAATGACAAATCACACGTTTTTCATTTTTAAATTTCGGCTACTAAATACTAATTTGCAGACTAAAGTAAGGAAAACTAATGAAAGCATGAAGCTTGTGCTCAACATACCTGAAAGATGGAGTGCAACGATTTTTTTCCTACCCTAAGACGTGATCATCAGGTAACCCTAATGTTATATGAAAAGTAAGATTTTTTTCCCCAAAAAGTGTACAGTGTTTGTTAAACTGTCATTTTTGCCTGGTTTGCCTGGTGGGTGGTGATGGGTGGAGATCCACCTCAACTGGAGCCACACCCACAGCTTTAGTGGGCATGATAAAAGGGGAGGAGTTAGGGGAGGGGCTGAGCATTGTGGTGTCACTATATTGAGGTTTTTTTCATTGGCACGTTTAACTGGAAAGGTTCAGCCCCCAGGAAGAAACCCTAAATACAAAGGGAAGACATCATTGCACATAAAATCACACCAAGGGGTCTATTTACTGTCACCTCTTAAACATGTACAAAATTGGAAAAAATACAAAAATCACGGCACCCCCTCTTTAAGCTATGAGGAAGCGATATTATATACACTCCGAATGGAAAGGTGATTTTGACAGCTATACAACTGATGCATCATAGCCTATCGTTTTGAAGGAACAAGCTTTAATTGCTTCTGTAGTGAAACTTCTGAAGATTTTTTTCCTGCCACATGTTTATTTAATTACTTTACATCAGTGGTTTTCTACCGGTGGTTCGGTTGTTGGTCCCCAGCTCAATGATGATGATCTTCTACAGTAATGTATTTTATGGCCCGTTTGACTATGTTTTGCCATGCATGATCACATGCATAGCAGTCATGATTCATGCAGGGCAATACATCATGGTATTCAAGAACACTAGCAATAACAATATTTATTACATGGCTTGAATGAATGCTCCAATCAGAAGCCAGCGTTCACGTCACGTGAGCGGTCACATAATACACTATAATCACCGCTCCTCGCCATTATTGACCGCTGCATAAACAAGTTCCCCAAAGTGCAAACAGCTGTGTTCATATCAATCCGTGCTGCGCTTCTGCATTTAGCTCCAGCACGCCGTTAGCGGGTCCATTTGGTTAGCTACGTATTTGGTTGTTTACATGCCGTTGTCGTCACCCTCTCAAGGACCACTGGTGGTCCTCGGACCACTGGTTGAAAACCATTGACGTAAGCCATGTAATAAGCGGGATAACACCCTTCGAGCCGGTATTTGTTTCCTAACTAACTGACCTCGGCTGCGCCTCGGTCAGTTAATAGGAAACAAATACCGGCTCGTCGGGTGTTATCCCTTACATAGGTAATAGGCCTACCTCATCTGCTGTTTGTTTGTTGTTGTTTTTTTCCTAATTGGTATTTCTCCATGTTAACTTTGTTCAGTGAAAATAGCTGACTTGCAAGCTCACTACTCGGTTGTAGGATAAGTAAAACCGTTACAGATGGCAAATTAAAATAGAAATCTTATAGATTGTATAAATGTGTATATGCGGCTTAACCCATTTAGGCCTGACCTAAGGTTTTTGAAAAACCTGAAATATAAAAAAAATAAGAAAAAACGGAAAAGTTCACAGTAACGTAATACTTTTTGGTGTAAGTAACGTAAAATATGAAGCAACTAGTAACAGTAATTAGTTAGGGTTAGGCTTAGCTAACCCTTATAAATGTAACACAGGCATCACTGGTTGTGGTGGTACATCATGTTGTGGTGGTGTTGGTGTCGCTCCCTCACATGAGATCGTTGATGATCTCCTGGACCCACTTCTCTCTTGGGTCAACACAGTACTTGCGGCCACGCATCATGGTGAGACTAGAACAGACAGAGAGATGGAGAAGAATTGTCATAATTGAAAGCGTTTCACATTACAGTGTGTTTCATCTTTCTTCACTGGGTCACACAAGAAGACACTGCAGTTGTATCTTCAGATGGATGGATAATTTTATGGATAATGTACTGTACTGTAATACTAACATACTACAATATATATATTTTACAACTTACCTCACTACAAATATATGAATTCCACTATCTAGCCTACCTTAAGTATATTTGATGTAGATACTTTCTAATTTTACTAAAATACATTTTTAATTTAAGACTAGGGCTTTACGATTTTAAAAATAGAAGCTTGATTGTTTTCTCTAAAACCTCAATTTCAATTTTAGATTTAGATTTTTTTTGGGGGGGTGGGGGTGGGGGGGTAATACTACCAAAAAAGACAAATAGTTATTTTAAATACCAGTATGATTTTATTTGATTATCCTCTCTCCTCCCTCTTTTAATGAGAGTAGTACACGCAAACTGCTTTCTTAATCGAAAGTCTATTCACAGGGCTTGACACTAACACTTGCCCACTTGCCCGGGGCAAGTAAAAAAAATGGTGGGGCAAGTGAAGACTGCTACCTGGTTGCCCAAGTGTGCGACTTAATGCACTATAACACAACACAAGATAAATTTGTCTTGAAGGCAGTCATTGCACTCTGCCTCTGTGTCTTTCCCTGCTTTCTAGCTATCCACAATTCCAGGCAAAATGACCATTAGTCTTCTACATTCTCTAGTTGTGTAGACCTGGGCTAATTAAGATGATGAATTTTAACTCTTGAGAGTGTAAACATGAAACCAAATGGACCTTGCGGGTCCATTTGGTTTCATTTTTATGTTCTCAAGAGTTACATCTGCAAAATTTACAATATATTTTGGGGGGGCAAGTGACCATGAGCTGAGGGCAAGTAGAACCTGACTTGCACTTGCCCGATGGGCAAGTGCCTCCGAGACCTTAGTGTCAACTCCTGATTCAATACCTTTTTTTACTTGTTCAATCAAGCTGTCAAGGAACAAACGCTTAGTACAACCTGGGTATCCCCCCTATGAGCAAAACAAATTCCAATATGTTTTTTTCCCAATGGAAATATCCCAAAAATGGGGTCGTCTTATATTCAGGGGCTATACTATTTGACATTCAATGTTCTTTTTTCTGTAAATGGGTCTTGAAAAATGAGGGTCGTCTTATAAACGAGTCGTCTTATATTCGGGACAATACTATATATATATATATATATATATATATATATATATATATATATATATATATATATATATATATATATATATATATATATATATATATATATATATATATATTCATATTCTAACTGTGTAGATTCTTGACAATTAAGTCATTCAGAAGTTTAAATATAATTTTATGCTCTCTAGACTTACAGACCTATAAGGGTCCAATTGATTACCAACTGTCCATCATTTAGCCTGGGGACCACCTGGGATCCTCTCAGGGACCACTGGTGGTTCCTGGACCACCTGTTGAAAACCCCTGCTGTAGCCTATACGATATAAGTAACCACTGGTATTTTATAATGGTTTGTATTAGTCTAGTGTTTTGCCCACCACTGGTAAAACAATACTCACATGATGGCATCCTTCGCGCAAAAACTGTGTGATCGTTGGGCGGTTTTCACTCTGTTCTTCAGGGACTTGCAGTTACTTTCAGAGCAAAACTTGACGCAACATTCTGCTGGACCAGCGCTGTCTGGGGGGAGGGGGGCATAAAAGTAGGTTCACGTTCATTCAATTAATTCATTCAAACCGTTATTTTTGTGAGACATTGAGGTTATACCCTCATTTGCACGGTATAGAGATGCGCAGTGACGTCACCGCCCCTGTTCCTTTTCCTCAGTCATTTTTCTCATAGACTTTTCGAAAATGGTTAATAAAAACACGATTGCGCCGCGGCCAAAGCCAACTCGGGTCGTGACAAATCATGACAACAAACACAATATCGTCATATAATATATAATTAGGAAGAAGTAGAAAACGGCATGATACAAGACTTTTTGTTTCGTTTTTCATCTTGGAAATTATTTTATTATCCCAAAAGTTTGTGTGTGTCATCATGATTCGTCACGACTCGAGTTGGCTTCGTCCGCGGCGTAATCGTCTTGATATAAATTATTTTCGAAAAGTCTATGAGAAAAATGAATGGGGAAAAGACTTCCGGAACCGGGGCGGTGACGTCACTGCGCAGCTCTATAATCTCAATTGCAGCAATATCTGATGTGATGCATGCAAGTGGGCTTGCTTAGTTGAGTACGTCACTAGCTCTGTCATTAATACATTTTACAAAACAGAGAGACGCATCAGCAGATCAAGTACCAGGATTATAATAGTGTAGGCTATAGGTGGCTGCGTTACTACTTGCCCATCGGGCCATGGCTCTTTAGGTGATTGGTAACGTACGCAGCTCATATGTCTGAGGTCCCGGGTTCGCCTCCCGGCCGACTACAATAGTAACACATTGCTGTTGGTGACCTACTAATAAACAAGCCCTGTGGCCCTTCGGGGCACAGGTCTCCACCGTCCGGGCTCAGGCCTGAACTGTGCAAGCCTGACCCGTGCATCCGATGACATGTCATCATGACGTCATCGGACCTGATGGAGATATACTTACGGTGGAGACAACAATGGTACAAGTGGAGAATCCGGTTCTCGAGGACAAGTTGGGACAAGAGGCATGACTCCTCTTGTGGTCCTTGGAATAACAAAACCTTTATCACATCACGTCATCCTACAACTCTTGAGAGTGTAAAAATGAAACCAAATGAACCCGCAAGGGTCCATGAACCCGCAAGGGAATTTGGTTTCATTTTTACACTCTCAAGTAACTCTAACTGTAGAGTTAGGATGACGTGATGAACAACTAATCAAAGTAAAACAATCTTATTAGTAATTCATATTGCTTTACTGGGGTAAACCTCCTAGCAAGGAGACTTGGGAGGGCTTGTGGGCTTGTGTGGATGCCCTACCAGAGCTCGGAAGTCTAACAATCAGTCCACAAAACAATGTCCAAAAGAAATTGGCACAAGAATGTTCCAGATAACCAGTTGGCAATGTTTTTGAGTGGAATTCCGGGCTTTGCTTCATGACCAGCACAACAGGCAGTGATTACATCAGGGACACTAAGCTTACAAGCTACCAAAGAGTCCTAAGCGATAGTAACTTACAATACAGATACAGTATAAGCATAGATATAACTATAACCATCTAATTTCTACCTCACATTCAAGAGCAAAATCTACCGTACGTATGGATCAGTCCATTCAGGATGCACGCAGAGTACTCATAAGTGACCGTAGTCAACGTTTCTGTTATCGTAAGCACCCCTGCCAGAAACTTGGTTCAAAATGGTTCAAACTTGGTCACACAAGTCATCATACTTACTGAGCTCTCTCTGGGCATCCACAGATGAAAACAGCAGCACACAGCAGACCGCTAAAATAGCAGATATCTTCTTGATCCCCACGGTCGCCATCATTAATGAATATGATTATTGTGGTATTGGTTGTAGTCTGACGGTCTATATCCCTTAAGTCGTAGCTGTTCGTTTCCCCTGTCCTCACTCTCTGCCTCTCTTCATATTTCGAAACAGGGGGCGTGCTGAGAAAATTCCAGGGAACAAAAAAGCGCTCTCTCTCTCTCTAGTGCCAGACTGGGGCCTGTCTGGGGTGCTTTCTCGCTCTCGCTCTCGCTCTCGCTCTCGCTCTCGCTCTCGCTCTCGCTCTCTCTCTCGCTCTCTCTCTCTCAATACTTGCCCTACCATTTTTTGTTTTTACTTGCCCCAGGCAAGCGTTAGTGTCAGGCCCTGGTGTGTATTGTCTCTCTCCACATCTTTTAATTTATTGTTGTGGTAGGTTTTCCTAATATTGTAAATAATGTGTACTTGTGATGTGTACTTTTGATGCATCACTACTCATGCGTATACACTGCTCAACCAATGGTCAACTGACTACTAACCATTTCCTAGTCATGATGACTCCATTCCACTTCCCCCTGTTTTTCTCTTGAATTTCTTGGAATCAAACGTGGCAGTGAATGATTGACCACATGTACTGTCACCAGCACTTTCACTTCATTGTTTCTTGCTAGTGGAAAGACCTACATTTATGACGTTAATAAAGTACGTAAAACATAGAAAAATAGGCTACCACCAGTGTTCCACGGACCACTGGTAAAGCAGTCACAACAACACTTGGCTAGCAATAACAATAACAAAAAGCCACTGCACCTATACATCTGTACAGTTCAAAAAATATATACCGGTGTATGAATTGGGGTCGGAGCCACAAAATCTGAGGCAGTTACGTTGGAATGTTAGGAGGAGTAGACAGATATACTGTATGTGGAATTATTGCTGCAACATGAAATACTGCAGTCAAGTTCAGGAGATTTGGGACAAGAACACCTTCCGGTATGGATAGGGGATAAGGAGCTTTTGCATTAAATTCTACCTTCAAAATATGTTGACAAAAGAAAAAGAATGTGTAATACATCTGTGTGTTATAAGGCCAAATAGCCTGTCTTGTACGGAAGGCGGCGGAGTCTCTTACGAGGAGCAAAGTGCTTGTTAAATGCTTGCCTCTCTCTCGATGAAAATTACCACTCTTCATTTAGCTTGCCTTGAACACAATGACGGTACCATTCGGGTAGATGCTTATCACAGTGATGGCCTCAAGCAGGGGCGGATCTAGGCATGGGCATGGGAGGGCAATGCCCCCCTAAATGCCCAGACTGCCCCACCAAACATGATGGCATGCAAAGCAACCCAAGATATTTCAAATTAAAGTGCTTATATTTTATATTTAGTGATTTGAAACAGACAAACAGAAACAGAAACATTGACAAACAGAAAGGCTGTCAAAAGCCTACAAGGAAATGGATAGGTCTGTCTGTCTGCCAGGAGCTTGGACACAACGCAGTTGATCACGCGCGCACGTGCGCGCGCACACACACACACACACACACACACACACACACACACACACACACACACACACACACACACACACACACACACACACACACACACACATGCAGGCATTAAGAAAACAAGTTGCATAACATGCTGTCTCTGAGTTTCACTGTAACCTCTTCTCCTCATATTCACCATAGTCACTGGATTTCATAATCCCTCTTTGGTGTAGGCCTATTGGGACATACTGTATGTTGCAACCACAATACTTCAAATGACACAATAGAGCCTGAGAAGGTGATCAAATGACCAACTTTTTGACGTGAAATATCCTATAAAATAAAATCGTAGTACATTTCAATTTCACATTATTATTTGTTACTGGTATCATTTATTCCAGTACACACTGCAGCAAATCACCCAAAACAGCCAATTAATGAATTGGAGATCCTTATGAATGAACAGAGTTGTAGAGTACTACTCTTGAGAGTGTAAAATGAAACCAAATGGACCCGTAATATAAGGGTCCATTTGATTTCATTTTAACGCTCTCAAGAGTTACAAATCTATAAGGGTCCAAGTGCCATATCATGTGATCTACCTGCATGGTCTGGGTGATCTACTGGTAGATCATAATCTACTTTTGGACACCCCTGATGTAATGCTTCTGCTTGAATAACGAGAGGGAGATGAGAGAGACTCATTTACAGGGAAATTTATGGAGCTCAGCTGGGGTTTAAAATGTAATTCGGATGCAACTCACAATAGGACATGAATAAAGTGACTCTTAAAAATTACGCAATTCAGATGTTTAAATATATTTTAACTCTTGAGAGTGTAAAATGAAACCAAATGGACCCGTAAGGGTCCATTTGGTTTCATTTTAACGCTCTCACAGGGAGATTTATGGAGCTGGGGTTTAAAATGTAATTCGGATGCAACTCACAGCAGGTTATGAATAATAGTTGGGACTTAATTTGTCTCTGTCCTGTCTCTACAGAGAGAGTCGTCCCATCGAGGGGCTATGTCGTCCCATCCATCTGGAGGGAGAGGGACTTCCTCGCCCCGGCGCCTGTCCTCAACCCCATTCTGAATGAAGAGGTATGTAGGACTCTTCTGTTGGGCCCTCTGTTGAGGACCTTCTGATTTTTTGTTTTTATTTGTATTTCATTAACTGCCGGATGAATTTATGTCTTTAAACTACCGAAAAAAGGATTAAGATTTGCTCATTTAAACGTCTGCAGTTTACAGAGCAAGGTTCGAGAATTACGCTCTATTCTATACGGAAATGATTTTCATGACATCGCAAGAAGAAAACAATAACTTACTAATTATTTGATCAGGCCAAAATATTGCACTCGTTGTCATGTTTTGTCTCGACCGGAGTTGGCTTTCTCTGCGGGGTAATCGTTTTTCTGAAAAGTCCATGAGCAAATTGAATAGGGAATATTACTTCATGAAAGGAGAGGGTCTGGCAGCTCTAAAAGATTAATAGAACTAGTCCAAATTAAGTGTGATTGTACCCTAGGCTTATTGTCTCTTCTGTCTCTCTCTCTCTTTATCTCTCTCTCACTCTCTGAAGTCTGAATCATCTCTATTAAATCGGAGCAATCAGATTAATCTATTGGCTATATATGAATTTAATTGTGTAAGCAACCAAAGCGTTTAAGCATGCGTAGCGCTACATAACACAAGTTACACAATTGTTTTGCATCCGCAGTCAATCAATCAATCAATTTAGGCCATAAACATCCGTTAAACTCTTGAGAGGTCAAGAAGCGGTCAATCATCGGCCACTTTTAACTTTCGACGGTTTGATAATACATATCCCAATCAAAAGCGGTTTGCATTCTCCACATAGGAGATGATGTTCTGGACCCATTCCTGAGCTGGGTCGGCACAGATCTTTGCACCGCTCTGCATGTGGAACCTAGAACAGACAGACAAGAACATTTTCATTTTAAACCATTCACTCTGGGATATCATATTTCTAGGTTTTAGATGAATGGCACATTGGGGATGGGGTGTAGTTAATACAACTCTCAGTCCTGTTAGCTATTATCTTATACTTTGTTTTTTCAAAAATGCCAGCTGCTGCTTTGTGGGTCCCTTTGGAGCTTCTGCTATTTTTGAAATAAATAAATAAAACTTTTTTAACTGAAATCCTGGTTCCTGGGAGAAAAAAAATCCCAGACAACCCAAATACATAATGTTGGGGGTCCTTGAGACCGTTTGAAAACGCTTGAGACCCACCGAACTAGCAAAAGAGTTAGAAGACACCCTTAGAATCGTCCAAAATAAAGAGTACAGCAAAATATGGGTAGCATTTATAATTTCTGGTTAGAACCCCATCCCTGTCACGAACGTGCTCTCTTTTTGTTATGTGAGTCTGCATGCTAACTGCACTGTCCACCGTGTGTTCAGTGTTCACCTATTGGTACAATACTGTCTAAATGTAAGGTAATACTCACACAACGGCGTCCATATGACAGTTCTGGTCTACGCGGTGGTACCCTGTCACTTTAGCCTTAGGCAGCCGGGAGGAGCGATATGTCCAGCAGCACTTGACTGGACCAACTATGTCTGTGGAAAAGAGACACACAGGCCAAATTAGAATAAACAAAAAAATCTGAGAAAATCTAAATTTCAACAACAACAAACATGAAAACATAATCAATGCACAGTCAAAGAAATACAAAGTACCAAACAGCATCACAGTCACATTACAGTCAATGAAAAATACAAGGGCAATACGATGAAACAGTGAATCACTCAGCTAGACGCGAGCATTAAAAGGTGTGTCTTAACTTAAGCTGTGTTTTCAAGACCTCAAGAGATGGTGCCAGCCTAAGGTGCAGTGGAAGTATATTTCTGGTAGTTGGCCCCTGAAAGGCGAATGGTGCTTCGCCATATTTTTTAGGCGTTTCAAGCAAAAAAGAAGCCTGATTGAAAAGTATTATGGACCTTATTTTTCACTATTTTTCACTCAAATTGGTTATAGACAGACATTTTTTTTCTTGGACCTTGCCCAGAAAAGGTAAATTAGAAATATAATTTAAATATATAGTACTACAGTGCTGTACATGTAGTACACCCTACAACATGATAAGAGTAAAGTGATACAGTTCAGTACGCATAGTTGCACACTCGGCTCAGTTCACACAGGTGTGATTTTTAGTGTCGATCTGATGTAGAACACCTAAAGGCCTATAACTATATGTGACGGTGATGTACTGACGTGATGATGGCTGACAGAATGCAGAATGCAAGGCAATATTGTCTTAGGCAAGCTTTTTACCACAACGGATATAGGTGGAACCAGTTGTTGTCAAATATGGTACACAAAGGTGACCTGGACTTGAATAAAAATGGTTCAAACTTAGTCAAACAAGTCAATATACTTACTGTCCGCCTGGACATCCAGAGATGAGAACAGCAGCATGCAGCAGACCGCTAGAATAACTGGTGTCTTCATCTCCATAGTGATATGGTCTGACTCTGCAGTCTATATTGTACTATATTGTTGTGTATCTATCCCTTTCCCTGTCTCTGTGTCTCAATCTCTGCCTCCCTTTATATCTCTGCACTGGGGCATGTTGAGAACATTTCATGCAACATGGTACTCCCTCTCTCAGAAAGTTAATGTTATGTGGAAACAATGATCATTGTGCAATGATTCCCAGTACAGGTCTTATTTAGGACTATAGTCCTATATCTGTTGTGTATGATTATGACTGGAAATGATGTGTAATAGATTGCAATGGTTGGAACAGTGGTGTTTCTAAGCAATTTGGAGCCCCAGGCAAGATTTTCCATGGAGCCCCCCTTACGGTGTGGTTAATTCATGTGGCTAATTGGAGGGCTTGAGTCTGACTATATGGCTTAATGTTTCGCAAACATTAGATTAAAACATAGACCACAAGATGGAGCCCTCCTGTGGCCAAAATATTAATACTAGGTTACACTTCTTCAACTTCCATGATAAAATGCACTTTGATTTTAAAAAAGGAGATAATGAGTGTCAACACAGGTATTTGGTATATCTTTAATTATACTGTATGCATTTTATTATTTTTCTTTTTTTTTTATTATTATTTTTTTTTAGCAAAATTAGCAAACAAGCAAACTTTTACATGATTAATCTTCAATCACATCAACTCTGTCTTTCTCACATGTTCTTCCTCTTCTTTCCTTCTTATTCTTCCTTGTGCACCAGACTTGCTGGTGCAAGTTGTCACAGTTGTCTTGCTGGCCATTTTTTGTTTTTATTTTGACATGCACATCTGTTTATTTTCAGTCACACATTGACACCGTTGTAATGCAGGCTGTAGAGTGTCTGTTAGACACGACCAGTGTTGTAGTGGGACTTTTAGAAGTGGGGGGACGCCTCTTAAAGGGGAATTCCACCCATTTTCTTTTTTTCCCCGAGAGTCTACACTCTCAGAAAAAAAGAAATAACCTTTTTACCGTGCCCACACAACATCTCTAAGGTATATTAATGACATAGTAAAATATTGAAAATTAAGTGGAATTCCCCTTTAAGACACGTGCATGCACACTTGCATTTGCATGCGCATTTGCGCGCGTCTGTGCAACACACACAGACACGCTATTAAAACAAGTATAGCATATTGAGAAAGATTGTCTACAATGCCTAATTGTACCCATAAAAGTAAATGGCAATACAAAAAACATAACATAGGCCTACTTGCCCCAAAAATATTCTAGATATATAGAAGTGGGGGGACGCCGTCCACTACACCCCTGGACACGACCCCTTTCCCCACACAACGGACTCTGAGCAGCAGCATGCCGCCTGCTGGGCTAAAGCGGTACACACACACACACACGCGCGCGCGCGCGATGCGTACGCCGCCGCGCGACCTAACCCACACCGGCTCCGGCAGCCGCGCCGATACAACATTGCTTTATTTTTCCATGCATTGCTGTGCGGCTCTTTCTGGGTTCGTGGCCGTGGCTACAGGTCTGTGCACTAAACGGCTCCAGCCATCCTGTGTGTGTGTTGTTGCGTGGCATTTACCACGCCACATTTACCTCGTGACACTTTGGCGCACCTCACCCGCTATGCATCCAGTGTGTGACCCCCTTAAATCAAAATACCCCCCCCCCCCCCCAAACTCATTGCAATCACATCTCCTCAGTGACGTCACCACCCCGGTTCCAGAAGTGTTTTCCCCACTCATTTTTCTCATAGACTTTTCGAAAATAATTCATACCAATTCATTCGACCGGGTCGTGACAAATCATGATGACACACACAATTTTTTGGGACAATCAAATCATTTCTAAATGAAAAACAAAACAAAAAGTGTTGTATCCTGCCGTTTTCGACTTCTTGCTAATTAGATATTATATGATGATATTGTGTGTGTCATCAATCATGATTTGTCAAGACCCGAGTTGGCTTTGTCCGCGGCGAAATCGTCCTTAAATTATTTTTAACAAGTCTATGAGAAAAATGAATGGGGAAAACACTTCCGGAACCGGGGTGTTGACGTCACTGCGCAGGTCTATAGCTCAGCAATATTAAGCTATTTTTTAATACATTTGAGACAAAAGTACTTGGATGTTAAAATCCTACTCCAAAACGGATTGGTGTGCCTGCCTGGAGCACGAACCCAACATGGTTGAAGACGCACACATCCTGGCACAGTGACCCATATAACCACTACATTGAACCATGGCTTGGATTGATAACAGTAACAGTACCCACATACTGTAGTACTGTTTAGTGCTCATTATTGTTTGCATTTTACCACTGTCTTTCCACACATAATTTGTCGTTGTAGTGTGTAGATATAGTATAGTATCATACTACTTCACATCGCTACTTCACAACACTTTGTGAGCTTGTGGTAAAACTACAATCATATGCGTTCCAGTAAAACCATGCTGGCGACATTCAGAAAAAGAAGTTGCATAACATGCAGCATTTTACAGAAATTATGAGTAGAAGGTGTAACACCTTCTACTCATAATTTCTGTCAGCAAATATCATACTGGTTTACCAGAATGTTGCAACCACACTAGGTTGTTTTACCGTAACCAAATGCATAGTGTTTCTCTTTTCTTAAAGTCTACTTAAAGCTTATTTTTCTATTTTGTTTAGCATACGCAACGTAAAATACTGCATATTTACAAAAAACCCTAACCCAACTACCGAAAGCGTGTCAGGTTTGAATATTGATTACAGAGAGTACAACTCCTGTTGCAGAAAAGATTAGTTCACCACTTTATCCTGTGGTGTGAGTCTTACTGACGCACAGTGCAGGTAGGATGGAAACCAATACACTTATCAGTAATCTGTACAGTCTTATCAGTTGCACTGGGTGTGCATCCTCAATGCACTGATGCCTGCTGTAGATACGGTATCCCCTTGCATGTGTTTGCACAGCAGGCGGGGAGGCTTCAGTGTCAACCCATAGAGCGTTTTCTCATTGAATTTCTAAAAAAAAAAGGGTAGAGCGTGGTTTTACAGAGACATAGCTCAGTCTCCCTATTACTAGAGCCATAGAGTGTAGCGTGAGGGATTTACAAGCATTGGGGGCTTGTAGATCATTGTAGATGAAGAATTTTGAAGCTGATTAATCTGATTAAAAATTTGAAGCATTCAACAGCCCTAATTTGTTTTAATTACATGTCTTTCGGGGGAGGGGGGGTATGCCTTTTGTTGGTCGTTGCTTGACAGGAAATGCTTCAGGGCAGAGATTCGGGGCACACAGCAAAGGCTGCTGGGCTCGAACTTAGCAGGCTAGGTGCAAGCTAGAGTTCTCAACGGGCCTGAAAATTGAGGCCAGGCCCTAACTGATCAGGCCCAAAGCCCGGCCTAGCCTGACCAACTAGCATAGTTTTTAGGCCCGACCCGACATTGTAGGGCCGTGGTCGGGCCTAAAAACTATGCTAGTTGGGTAGGATTTGAGCAATCTACACAGAGTAAAAGTGAAAATACCAATCAGCACCATCTTTATAAGAGTTGAATACACACACACACAGACAGAACAGAACTATTATTTTTATCATAATAAAATAATTCAATATATATTGCTTTTTTCACGGAGCCCTCGGGTTCGGGCAGAGTTTGAGAACTCTAGTGCAAGCTAACCGTCTGGTCTTACATCCTCTTTCTAGTTGTACCTGTACCTGTTGTATCTGTTATACCTCCGTAGTATGACTAAGTAGTCAGTACCGGTATGTGAAAGTATAGGCATAAAAAACATCCATGACAAATTCAATGTACATTTATTCAACCATAAAACAATGACAACTATACATGCCTTTATATTAGTATAATAATATATAATAATAATAATATGTAAAAAATTGCATAAGCCTAGCTGATTAAGAAGTTACCATTTTTTTTGTTCAGGAAGCAAAGCGTGCAATTCAGCTCTAAACAATGGCATAAATCCAACTTGTTGTCTGGAACTTTCTTGTTGCCAGCTATGCGTTAAATGTTTTTTATTTGGGCGTCAAATGGGTGATGATATCTTTGACCCATTGCTGTGCTGGGTCAGCGCAGATCTTGGCACCCTTCAGCATTGTAAACCTAGAACAGACATGGGGAGAATTAATATTTTTAGTCTATAAGTTGTTTGATTTGCTCAGTGTTTTATGTCACTCATTGCAGTGTGAGTGCATGGCAATACTCACACGACGCCGTCCATAGTACAGTGGCGGTGTGTGCGCTGGAACATCGCCACTTTCTTTTTCGGCAGCTTCTCAGTGCGATACCCGAAGCAGCACTCGGCTGGACCAACGCCGGTGTGGTCTGAGGGAGAGAGGCAGAGAGGAGAAGAGATGCCATCACCCACCGTGTTGGGATTAGCGCCCTTATGAGTAACACCCTCACGTAAGGGGGGGCACTGAACTTGTAAAGTAATTCTCTTTACATCTTCATTTGGTAACAGCATTACAGTTACTGTTTTCAGTGGGTGAGCAATTACATAATGTAATAATAATAAAAGTAATAATAATAAAACGTCTCCCCCTGCCTATGCCATGCCATGTAAACTGACATGGAGCACTGAGTGCACTTCCAGAGTGAAACACATTTCACCTGAGAAGCAGAGAGTGTTTACCACAGGGCATAACGTCATTATAGTGATGATTGGTCAACATAGGATAACATTTAGGGTAATTGCTTTATGTCTGACTGTGCATGGGCAGGGCATCAGTATTATATTTACATATCATTAGATTGGATATTGTCTGTGAGTTTGGACATTGTGCTATTGGAACAAGTGATCTTTTCCCCATCTGTATTGGTAACTAGAGCTTAAATCAACTGGATCAGTGTCATTAGGGGGGAAATAAATAAAAGATAATAATAATGTGTATTTTTAATGAATTAATTACTTAATTTAGTTACTATAACTTACATTTTAAAATTAACTTCCCCAACACCGGTCACCCCATTAACAGGCCTGTCACAATTATTACATATAGTTGTCTAATTGCAATAATCACAACAACAGCCCTGCCAACTACTGGAATACTAATTTCAACAACAAAAACTTCAAAGATGATCCTTATTCCAGTGATTAGCACTAGGGGAAAGGACAGAACAAGAAAATGTGTCACTTACTGGCTTGGACCAGAACATCCAGAGACGAGAAGATGAGCATCATGCAGGCCACGATCACCGCCATGTTCTTCATCTTCACTCGCTGCGATTCTGGATACGGTTGATGTCTGCAGGCTTAAGTCAATGGAGCGTTTTTTTCCCGTCTTTCCCCTGCGACTTTTATCACGTGAATATCATGTGTCAGGTCAACAGTTATTACTGTAGGTGGGGTTAAACTAGATGGTGTGGGGATGGTCTACCATATATTTTTTTTTTTCTTTTTAGGGGAAACAAACTGTGGTCAATGTGTAAGCACAAACCTAAGAGGTGTTAATAAACATAATATTGCGTGTTTGTGTATGCGTCACTGCATGCGTGTGTGTATCCCGAATGCAGTGTCAGAGATATCAGTGCATAGACGTGCATTTCTTATATATTGCATTTTTACTTACAATGCAAACCATGGGGGGAGGGGGGGGGGTGTCTCTGCACAGAAGACCTTTCGTAAAACTTTATAATAATATGCAAATTCTTGAAAGTGGCACGTTTCATATAATCCTCATATAATGTTGATATAAGATCCATAGTATTTTTCTATTAAGTGAAACATATAAAGCATATATTGTGATTTATAAGAATTATGACATTCAAAAATATAAGATCCACATTAATTTATAAAAATGATATAGGGCAAAACAGATAACATCGATATTTTTTGCAAGGTGACTTGTATGAAAGGTGCAACTTTCAAGCCTTTGCATACATTCTCCATATGGGTAGGAACACATACAAGGAAAAGACACCAACCTAATTTGGTCAGAAAAGTATACACCAAAATACTGTATATCACAATGTTCATTGCCCTGCGCACACCATGCAAACCCTTTACTTTAAAAAACTCAAATGTACATGTATTTATGATTTTCTCAATCGTAAACATCATAATCATTTCTGAAGAAGTTAAATAACTTTTTTTGTCACGTGAATTTTTCAAACAGATCATTGAGTGAATTAGTGGTGACCGATGAGTGCCATCTAACAGGTAATAATAATATATTTTTATTTTATCAGTTAATACAAAATATGATAGTGGTTATGGGTTGGTCGTCTCGATAGTCCAAAGCTATATTCCGAATGAATGCTTTGGTCATGTAAGCAATAGAAATACTTTTACCATGTAAACAGCTGTGTATCAATCTATTCTTATTGGATTCATAATTCATTCTGAATACATTTGGATTCATAATTCATTCTGAATACATTCACACTGAAAACATGTGCATTTAATTGTAGCCAATAATTAGGATCCAGAAATGTTTGTTTGCTTGTTTTATTGTCGAAGAAAACAATGATTACCATCTGATCAACAACTGATCATTAAGATGCACAATTAAAGCACTACATTTTAAATTATTGTAGCCTATGCATTGTAAAAAACAATAACTATAATATACTGCAGATTAATGGTGTTGGTCGACCTGATGTATTTGCCATGAAGCAAAGCTTGGAATTCATTCATTACAATTTAATCTCTGCATTTGTCCTAAAACAAAACTGTTTGTTGCGAACTTTTTTGTGCAACGTGTTGTTGTTATTCTCCACATGAGTGATCAGGTCCTGGACCCACTTTTGAGTTGGGTTAGCGCAGATCTTGTTATCATTCTTCATGTGGAACCTAGAACAGACCGACAACATAGAGAGAACATGATTGATTGATTGTTTGATTGGTTGTCAATCATGTAGTTCTCTGGCACGCTCCAAATGGGCACACATTCTTAGTAACCTTTCTATCTAGCAAATAACATTGTCAAAAGGCTATTGAGTTTTTACATTTGTACAGTACTACAGACAATTTCAAAGTATTTTGTTTTTGCACACTTAATAATATTCCTCACTCCCCCAAACATGGGGGACAGAAAAGTATATTTTGAAGTGAGCATTCCAGTTACCCGTCACCCCCAGCCAGCAGTCTAGCAAAGACCTATCTGCTAGTTTGCCAGCAATTGGTATCTTGGTATCAGTGAAAGATCAATCGGCATAAGGCAGTAGGGCTGTAGAATGTATTCAGGGTTTAGGCATCTATATTTATAAATCAGTACAATATACTGTCTATAGTAATACGCACACAACGCCGTCCGTAGCACAGTGAAGGTTTGTGCGTTTGAACGACACCACGCCCTGCTTAGGCAGCCGCAAGGCACGAAACTCCATGCAGCACTCGACTGGACCAACATCTGCGGGAGCGAGGCAGAGAGAAAAAGAGACACAGTCACCACATTGGTCAGATAACTACGATCTATCTCATACCCCCACCGATAACCCTAACATCCCACAGGGCAGCACGCCTAAATCTAACCTTAAACTTCTCCCAACGCCCAATTCATGTCTGACCAATGCTATGCTGTCAAACCAAAGTGTGCCTCCGCATGAGCAGGCATGATACCACAATCGTTTGAGGTAGTTGCATTATTTTTCATATATATAAAAAAGACAACACACACACATTTCATCAACAAAGATCATCATCCTTATTCCAGATGATTGGCACTAGGAGAAAGGACAGACAAGACAATTAGTCACTTACTGCCTTGGCCCAGAACATCCAGAGATGAGAAGCTGAGCAGCATGCAGGCCACGATCACCGACACATTCTTCATCCTCACTCACTGCGATCCTGGATACGGTTGACGTTTGCCAAGTTGAGTGATCTGCCGCTTCACGTTGTGTGTGAATATTGTCTGCCAGGTCGACACATAGTATTAGTGTAGGTGGGGCTCAACTAGTTGGTGTGTGGGTGGAGGTGAGGAGAGGGTGTACCGCAGGTTTGTTAGTTTGCTATCTATAATTAAGGAAACCAACTGTGGTCGGTGTGTGAGCACGACGTTGAGAGCTGTTAACACACTGATCATGAGATTGGGTGTTTGTGTGTGTCAATGACAACCCTCCTCCCCCAACCCCCACCCTGCATCTATAGGGTATGGATGCTGCATGATGACACAGAGAGAACGCGTCCCCAGATGTTGACGATCAAATCAAACTTTATCCATAGAGCAGAGCACATTTACGGGAGACCAAAGAAGCGCAGTACACGGTCAGATAAAATACATGACGATGAAGGGAATGATATGAAGATGCATAAATGATGCATCATGAATGATAAAGTGAAGGCTCCAAGATGATCTTGCATCTTTTTGTTCACGGAAAAGCAATTTTGAGACAGAAAAACAGTAAAGGAAGCCTACATTGCACATTTACGTTGCTAGATCTAAAACGTGTTTTTTCCACAGTGGTTTGCACATCTCTGATGTTTTAGATTTGATTTCACAGTTCTTCAGAGGTCAAATCTGACTTCCCTCCATGTCTGAAATCTATGCCTGCTTAAGCTTTATTTGTGCCTGTCTTGATGTTTATGATCAATAGGCTACCATGCAAAAAGAACCACTGACTGACCCTGTTTATATGCAGAAATTCATTGGATCCAAACATCAGAATAAAAATGCTGATGCAAATCCCTCAACTGTTTGGGATACTACTCCCCCAAAGCAGGGATGGCCATTTTGAGGCATTTTGCATGCAAGAAATTTTGTTTTCATAATGAAATGGGCTATTTTCAAACCCATCTATGATTGTCGATTGCAGTGTATGGATGCAGTATGGAACTGTATCCGTGAAATGGCAGGAAGTGGTGTTGTGGAAACGCATGCCCACTTTTCAGCAAGTCACTAATCCTCCACCACATCTGTGACTTATACTAGCTTGTCTACAAGTGCTGCCTGTGTCTGTTGAGCAAATTCTGTGTGATGATTGACTGACAGCCCAGATAGCAAAATGCATTGATTCAACGTTGAATTTTGGTTATCTAACCAAAATTCAACGTTGAATCAATGCATTTTGCTATCTGGGAGGTATTCAGATATTATACTGTTAGATATTGTTTAGCTTTTCATCCTAGACAAAACCGCCTATTCACACCAAAAGAATGTCACAATGTTCTTTGGCTATGTGTACACGATGCACCCATTAAACTTAAAATATTTCCTCAATGATTTTTTCATGATTTTCTCAAAATTCATGAACTTCAATTCAATTATATATTATTACTGTCAAATCACAACAAGTTGTCTCAAGACACTTTACAGAAAGAGAAAAAGAGTGTTTGTCGGTTACTCATTTCTTAACGGATAACTGTTATGGGTCTGTTATAGTCTGTGATATTCCGAATGAATGCTTTGGCCATGCAAACAATGAAGGAATATGAATACTTGTATTCAGTTTCCATGTAAACAGTAGCAAATTAATAACTGTTCGGAATAAATTCTTTCATTCATTCAACTGCCAGCAATGTTTTAATTAGGAGACAAAACACATATTGCTTGTTTTATTTTTTAAGAAAACAATGGCTATAACAACTGATCATTAAGATGCACAATTAGAGCACCACATTTTATAGATGCCAATAGCACATAAAGTACGACTAAAGGATTTTTTCCCCTTATTTTTTTTTTTCATTATTTTCATTTTTATTTTGTTTCTAAATTGATGTTCAAAGCATTATATAGAACACAGGCACAACTAGATAGGCCTGGCAGATTAAGTACCACTAACTGGGTCATCTCAAAGCATATTTTGTCCTAAAACCAAACTGTTTGTCGGGACCTTTCTTGTACAAGGTGTTACTTTGGTTTGGACTTCACATAGGTGATGATGCCTTTGACCCATTCCTGAGTTGGATCAGCGCAGATCTTTGCACCACTCTCCATGTGGAACCTATAGAACAGACAGTCATGGAGAGAACATTTTAGTCTTTAGTGCTCCTTTAGTTCTCCTTTAACCCTGATAAAAGTAAGAAAAAATGTGCTTTGGTGATCACTAGAATGTGTAGAAGTTGTACTTTCATTATTTAGAAAGATATTCCCTAAAAAAATATTCCCTATATATATTTATTAGAATGATTTTAATAATTATAATTTTTCATAAATGTTTTTTTTTTTTTTTTTTTACTTTTTTTTAACGAGTCATAGCAGTAGTACAAAGTAGTAGCCTAGTAAGCATTATAAGTAGTATAGGCCTATAAGCGCTGAGGTGTGCTGGTATAGTCTCCCTTTGGTCCCATTTGCTTTGTGTAAGGGTGAGACTGTGGTAATGTTTAAAGGACAACTTTGTTTTTGTTTTTTGTTTTTTCAACCAAGGATCATGTTTTAAGCTGTTATTATAGAGAAAGTAAAGGATGGCTGTTCATTGTTTTAATTTTTAGTTGTTTGAGTTTTTAGTTGTAGGGATTTTTGGGGGGGGGGACTTGAACATGATCCTAAATACGTATTTCTTATTTAGAAAATAATGAATAAGCAGATTTATTTTATTTATTTATTATTTTTTTATTATCCACTACCCCAGGACATTTTAACAGGCCACAGCAGCTCACAGGATCTACTGACTATGAACGAGGCAGCGCACCACACTGCACTTTACACTGTATAATAGGCTCAATATGGCAGTTTGTCACATTCAGTAGACCCTTTAATCTTTTGTCCCCAGAGGTACTGTAATTTCCTGTAGTTTATTAGAACTGTAGTAGATGATATAAAAGGAAATAACTTTTAAATTTTGACAAATATGTATTTAGGGCCACGTTTAAATGCCACCGTCCTCCTGTTTAAAACCTCTAAAATCGCTAAAACGAAACAAAGCAGCCTATTAAAACCAATTAACATTCATTCTTATATATAATAATAACAACCTAAAACAGGAAAACTAGTTGAAAAAACAAAAAACAAAGTTGTCCTTTGGTAGTTTTAAAGCATTTGAGATCTTGAAGACACTATTCTGAATTCTATGAATCAATTTTGGCCCCATATATTCTACATTTGACGATGGATTGGCTTGTTGAAAACAATGTTTTTTTTTCTAGGCACCGGCTGGCCAAGTGGTCCACGCGCACGTCACATTTGGCCTGACGGTGTGGGTTCGAGCCCCTTCTCTCCCACTCGCATTCAAAATAGCAAAGTATGGCTAATGACTTCATGCATGAGACAGCATATAGCATGCGAGACAGGCAGTATGTACACTCTAGGATATGCTCAGTGTTCATGTATTACAGTAAAAGTGTATGGTAATACTCACACAACGCCGTCCAAAGCACAACCCCTGTGTGTGAGCTGGAACCTCACCACGTTCTTTTTCGGCAGCTTCTTGGTATAATACTTGGTGCAGCACTCGACTGGACTGTCATGGTCTGGGGGAGCGAGGCAGAAAGAAAAAGAGACACTGTCACCCCATTAGCAGGCCTGTCACAAGCATTACATAGTTGGCTATTTTTTTTTTTTTTTTGCATTTTTTGGGGGGGGGGGGGGGCAGTTAGTGGGCACAGGGGCAGATCTAGGCAGGGGCATGGGGGGGGCAATGCCCGCCTACATGCCCAAACTGCCCCACCAAACATGATGGCATGCAAAACAACCCAAGATATTTCAAATAAAAGTGATTGAAATGATTTGAAACACTACTACTGCTACTAACTACAGTTGTGGCACCACTAAACCAACAGCATTTCTTCATTCAAAACAGAAAATTTCTGAGTCAGACCTTTATGCATGCCTCGTGTCTGTTGCAACCTAAACAACAACTGATGTTGTTATTATTATTACAGACAAGAAAATGAGTCAATTACTGGCTTGGACCAGAACATCCAGAGACGAGAAGATGAGCATCATGCAGGCCACAACCACCGCCACGTTCTTCATCCTCACTCACTGCGATTCTGGATACGTTTGACGTCTGCCGGTTGCCAAGTCGAGTGATCTGCCTCTTCGCGTTGTGTGTGAATATTATCTGCAAGGTCGACACTTAGTATTAGTGTAGGTGGGGCTAAGCTAGTTGGTGGGTGAGTTTGTTGGGTGGGTGGTTAGTTTGCTATCTATGATTAAAGACAACAAACTGTGGTCAGTGTGCGAGCACGAAGCTCAGAGCTGTTAACACACTGATCATGAGATTGTGCGTTCGCGTGCGTCAATCACATTTAGTACAGAGTGACGATGAAGGAAAGGATATGAAGATGCATAAATGGTGCATCATAATTGATGAAGTGGCTCCAAGATGATCTTGCATCTTTTGTTCATAGAAAAGCATTTTTGAGACAAACCTTTAAAGGTACATTGTTCATACGTTCCTAGATTTAAAGCATTCACTAGAATTCTGGTGATTTTAATAGCATTGCGAAATGAGTGGACGAATGTGTTTCTTCCACTGTGGTTTGCATATTAAATCCATTTTAGATTTGACTTCACACATCCGAGGTCAAATCTGATTTCCATCCAAGTCTAAAAAAATCTATGCCCCTGTAAGCTTTATTTGTGCCTGTCTTGATGCTATATGCTGCTATATGATCTGTAAATCACTTGGGTGAATTATAATCCATTTGACCGAACATGACTGGCTGCCATGCAAAAATAATCACTGTCCCTGTTTATATGCAGCAATTCATCCAATCCAATCATCAGAATAAAAATGCTGATGCTGAACCCCTCAATTGGGATCCAATATCTGCTTCTATACTGTTTGGAATACTATTTTGCACATCTGACCTCAGTAGACTATACAGTATAGTGCCTTTTGCCCATGCCCAAAGCAGGGATGGCCATTTTGAAGCATTTTGCATGCAGAAATGTTGTTGGCTTTTTCATAATAAAATGGGCTATTTACAAACCCATCTATGATTGTTGATTGCAGTGTATGGGTGCAGTATGGAACTATGTCCGTGGACTGGCATAAGGTGTTGTTGTGAACACACATGCCCACTTCCCAGTAAGCCACCAAGACTCCACCGCATCGGTGACGTACTAGCCCAGGGGTTTTCAACAGGTGGTCCGGGGACCACCAGTGGTCCTTGAGAGGGTTCCAGGTGGGCCCCAGCTAAGTTGTTTAACCAAATGTAACTCTTGAGAACGTAAAAATGAAACCAAATGGACCCTGGCGGGTCCATTTGGTTTCATTTTTACACTCTCAAGAGTTAAAATATCCAGTCCATCATGCCAGTAGAATTACTCCAAATCTACACAACTAGAGAACTAATGGTCATGGACAGAAGCAAAAGAAATCTTTAGTTTTGGGGTCTGTGGGTCTAAAAACATCCTCAGTAGGAGGTGGTCCGTGGCTCAGATGCTAAATAAATGGTGGGCCCTGGGATGAAAAAGGTTGAAAACCCCTGTACTAGCCTGTCTACGTCTGGTGCCGCCTGTGGTCTGTTGAGCAAATTCTGTGTCACGACTGACTGACAGATATTCAGATATTCGATATTATACTGTTGGATATTCAGCCGGTTGGATATTCAAAAATTGCATTTCATCCTAGACAAAACCACCTATCCACAAAAATACGTCACAATGTTCATTGGCCATGTCTACACGATGCGCCCCTTAAACCTAAAATATTGTTTTTTTTTTAATGATTTTCTGAAATACAATTTCAATAACATTTAGTCACGTGACTTTGTGCTTCAACAATATATACAGTATATCTTTTTAATTTGGTCACTGAAAAAATCTGTAGCTGAGTGTTTGTCGATTATTCATTTCTTAACAGATAAGGTTTATGGGGTAGTATTCTTAAGGAAAAATAAGAATACTTCAGGTTCCACGTAAATCGTTGCATATGAATAACTGTGGAATAAATTCATTCATTCAACTGGCGGCAATGTACCGGTATTAATGGGAGCCAAAGATGTTTGTTGCTTGTTTTATTGTTGAAGAAAACAGTGGTTAATGATGATCATTAAGATGCACAATTAAAGCACTACATTCCATACATACAAATAGTACAAAAAAAGAACAAACTAAAAACTAAGATTGTTTTCCTTTTTGTTATTGTTTCTAAATTTATGTTTAAAGCAGCATAATAGAACATTACTACATTAACCTGGCAGATGAAGTAAATAACCACTACTGCGTATACTGATCCTTGAAGTGAGGCTCGGAATTTATTTCAAAGCATTTGTCCTAAAATCAAACTGGTTGTCGGGACCTTCCTTGTGCCAGGTGTTAGTTGTCGGACCCCCCCAGATGGGTGATGAGGTCCTGGACCCATTTCTGGGTTGGGTCAGTGCAGATCTTTTTACCACTCTCCATGTGGAACCTAGAACAGACAGACACGGAGAGAACATTTTAATCTTTCGGGGTGTTTTTATTCATTGATTGATTCATTGACTGTGCATTTCGATCATGTAGAATAGATCTCTGGCCTGCTCAGTGGACATACACTCTTAGTTCTTCTCTAGCAATAATGCCAAAAATGTATTCATTATTGTACACATGTATTCATTATTTTGATTTAAAGACATCCCCCCCCCCCCCCCAAAATGGGGGATATATAAATGGGGATATATGGGGGATAAATGGGGGATATATATATATATATATATATATATATATATATATATATATATATATATATATATATATATATATATATATATATATATATATATATATATATATATATATATATATGTAGGCCTAGTAGTACGGTTGAAATCTCTTTTTTTGTAAGTAGAAATATATCTGGGCATTGCAGGGCTAAGGTAATACTCACACAACGCCGTCCGTAGCACACTGAAGGTGCGTACGCTGGAACGCTGTCACTTTAGCCTTCGGCAGCCGGTTGGCGTGATACGTGAAGCAGCACTGGGCCGGTTCAGAGCCGGCTGTGGGTGTGAGGCAGAGAGACACATGCACTTGATTAGTGAAATTAATTAGGAAACAAACAACACAAATCAAAACATGTAATCGTCCTTTTGTCTTCATGATCACAAGGACAGACGATTAAAAACAATACTCACTGGCTTGAACCAGAACATCCAAATACGAGAAGATGAGCAGCACACAGGCCACGACCACCGCTGCTTTCTTCATCCTCAACGGGAGATCCGAGTAATCTACGACGCTGTAATCTACGAGGATGTGGTCGACTGTGTGCCGCCTGGCGATCTGTCTCTTTGCAGTTATCCTCTGCCGCGTGTCTTTTATCATGCCACAATGTTACGTGCCGGGTCAACAGTTATTAGTGTAGGTGGGGTTAAACTAGTTGGTTGGTGGGTGTCGTGGGTGTACGTTCGTCATCAGTTTACCTAGAATTAAGGAAACAAACTGAGGTCAACGCGTGAGCCGAAAGCGGAGATGCGCTCACGCGATTAAAATTATCTCTGCGTGTGTATCCTGAAGGAGTTGAGGTGAGATCTGTGATAGTGCTTAGACATGCACTTTGAAAAACAAAAAATATATATCTTGAAGGCAATGACCCTGTCAAGGCTATGGGCGCCACTTGAGAACACAGAGAGAACACGTCCCCAGAAGATGGTGATCAAATCAAACTTTAGTAACTTGGCCTGCTGGTAAATTGTATAGAGCTGTTACTCTTGGAAGTGAAAAAACGAAATCAATCATTTCTGCTGTGTTATATCCATTCTATTCTGGTGGATGCTCCCACTTGGTGTACATTTTTCTATGTGTCTACTACGCATAGACAACAAGATTGCGTCTGGTCCCTGTAGTTGTGGATGACCATGGGGGTTAACAGGTTAATCAGGCAGAACCTTTCTTTCATGCAACATTTTTTCACGGGTTGCTTTGGGGCTGGCTTTTGCAACCGGTAGGCCTAGGTATATTTTTAACCCGTATTAAGTTAAAATAAAATAATTCCAGGTAGCTGTCATGTGTCATCCCACACCTTTATCGTGGTGTTTGAGCCAGTACAGTTTGCATGTGTTGAGAGCAGTGTTGGTCTATATTACTTAGGAAATATAGATTAGAGTAATATATTACATATTACGTTATTACTTTCCCAAGTTCTCAGCACCGCTTTTGAAAAAATGGAGAAGTACAACATAATCCATTTATTACAAAATAAAGCAGCAGGCGATTTGTAGTGTACATAACTGCGCAGGGTGCAGTGTGTGGACTGGATCTACAATCTACTGCACATCTGTTGTTACAGTACCTGTCAATAGCTTGTAAATCTGTTCTATTTTTGCATGCAACAACAAGCTCATTTTAAAAAAGTAACTTGCCGTTACTTGCAAAGTAATGCGTTACTTATTACCCATTTTTGCAGAGTAATATCGTTACTTTACTTTTTGGAGCAAAAGTAATAATATTACAGTAATATGTATTCTAAAATTAGTTACTGCCCAACACTGGTTGAGAGGCATCAGTATTCACATACCAATACTCAGTAAACACCCTGTGTTTTATGTTGTACCTGTATCAGTGAGTGACAAATCAATTCTCTTGTATCTTGGATCCTTTTGCCAGCATCATTCTTGTGAGAGGGCTACTAGGGGACACGCTGCCACAGTGGTTAGTGCTGTCGCCTCAGAGCTAGAAGGTCCTGGGTGACTTAGTCTTTAGTCCAGGGGTGCCCAAAAGGTAGATTGTGATCTACCAGTAGATCACACATGCTGTGCAGGTAGATCACATGAGTGTCGCCCCAACACTTGCACTCTTATAGATGTGTAACTCTTGAGAGCCTTAAAGCCTTAGGCTTAGAGCCTTATCTAAATTATGTAATTTCCAGAGTCCACACAATTAGAAAATGGAAAATAATTGTTATTTTGACCAACGTTTTGACAGTTCTCCTTCCCAATTGTGGAATTGAGTTCTTAGTACTGGGTGCACGAGACTAAAGTCAACTTCACAAACTGTCAACTCAAACCTCAAGTTCTTAAGCACTATAACAGTAAGTAAAACCATCACCACCATTTCATGGCTCAAACTTTCTAGGGAGCCTTGAAATGGATTTTCAGTAATGGAACAATCACATTTTTGATGTGTAGATCTTGTTGAGCCAGTCATTTTGAAAGTAGCTCTCAAGTCAAAAAAGGTTGGGCAGCCCTGCTTTAGTCTTAGTCGACAAAAACAACACTGAAACAGGGAGTCCTGGAGACTTCAGAGTTTTGAGGAACCAATCTGATTGGTTGAAACGTATGCCTAACGTGCAGTTAATTATTGACTATGGGCGAATGCAGACAAATGAAAGAAAACCTGCCACAGGTTATTTTCGTATAGCCTAGTTTGTTTTAAGACTGGCAAACGATATAATTATATTGACAACTTGGAATAGCAGAATAGTTTCTCCTGTAGCACTCCCCATTCACATACTGTTAGGAACTGCCCTTCTCGCGATAGGGTGCAGATTTTGAGCCTCTCTGGGTGCTATTGGGAAGTACCGGTAGGCAGAAAAGCATTGGACTCAGGCAACAGACCAGCTTTAATTAATTTGAATCCCTTTATTTAAGTTTCTATTTTAATAGCTCAATCATACACATTACAGAGTGTGTGTGTGTGTGTGTGTGTGTGTGTGTGTGTGTGTGTGTGTGTGTGTGTGTGTGTGTGTGTGTGTGTGTGTGTGTGTGTGTGTGTGTGTGTGTGTGTGTGTGTGTGTGTGTGTGTGTGTGTGTGTGTTTAAAATTGTGGATATTCGCAGCCTTCTTGTTCGAAACAGTATATTCCAAACATCAGTTATTCACAGACACCTCCCATGCGGTTACGTGACCAGGCTACTTCCTGTCTCTTTCTATCTTGATGGCTCTGGTCTAATCAATACAAAGATTTCAGCTGGTGTTTCTCTCTCAGAGTGTAGCAGACTCGGTGGCTAGGCTAGCAATTTTCTGGAGACCTTTGTGGTCGTATAGTGACAACACCTGTCATTGGAAGAAAAGAGAACATTATTTTTCAATTATTCTTTTTTGGGTGACTGTAGAATTAAGTGTGCTGTATAGTAGCTTTCTCTGTGTTTACAGCACATCACTATAGGTGAGGGGAAGCAACCTAGAGTTAAGGTAGGAAATTGTGGTCAGCATTTGTGGTGAGAGCAGAAAGCTGAAGTTGCCTTATCATAACACTCTGTGAGCTTACGTCACTGCACGCTAACATTTGGCCTTGTGTGCAAACATGCCATCTGCTGGCCCTTTAGGTGCAATACTGACTGCAACTGCAAAGTCTATCCGTAAGAGTTGGAGGGAGTTGCAGTGCCCTGAAGGTCAGGTGTAGGCGCTCCAGAAAATCGGGTCAAGTGATACCAATTCAGGAACGTCATGAAATCAAACAAAAATAACAGCATTCTAGTGTGTGTGTGTGTGTGTGTGTGTGTGCGCGCACACATTAAGGAAACAATTATTGTGGGATCCGGAGATGCATGACTTTTGGTTCTAGAGCTAAATGGTTTGGGAAGTTGTATCAGATATAGTTACAAAAATCAGGTTGATACCGTGTATTCTAAAATCTACTTGGAAAACCGCTATAAAAATGCTATCCATTATAAAGCCTGCAGAATGGGCTGCTCCGTCAAATTAACACACACTCAAGGACCACAAGGGCATGCACTTTGGGTTTTCCACTACTGTACAAATGTATGAAACTAACTTTCACATGCATAAGTGTTACTACATTCAAAATTCAAAATGTGGCTTTAAACAGACAGCATAAAAGTGCTTGAATAAACCTCTCATAATCTCTCTCTCTCTCTCTCTCTCTCTCTCTCTCTCTCTCTCTCTCTCTCTCTCTCTCTCTCTCTCTCTCTCTCTCTCTCTCTCTCTCTCTCTCTCTCTCTCTCTTATGCAAGAGCAAGTAAAATGCTACACGATTTGTGCAGAAATGAGATTGCATAGGTGTTGGACTTTTTTTTCTTTTACACACACATGTAGCATTACTAAATGTGCTACTTTGGCCAATCGTGCTTAGGCTATTAGAAGAACCATAAAACAGCTGAACAGGTGCTGTGCAAAGATACAGTATACTACCTTAGAACTGCTAAGAACTAGACTGAAAAAAATGTGTGTACATGTGCACATCTTTGAGTGCTCCTGTAATGAAATCTACAGTGCATCAACATAATTGTATTTGGCCTCTTGGCCATCTTACACATGGTGGTTGCTTGCTGAAACTGGCTGAGATACAAGTTCACAGTGCTTCGCGGTCACAGTGCGAGACGCTGTAGGATAGATCGTCTCTTTTCAAAGTACAACATCCAACACAACACCAAACGTGCACTCCGATCAGCTGATACACGGGAGCTGGCAGTACCCCTGCTAAAAACGAAATGAAGTGAGGGGGCGGGGCAGTGTTGACTTTGGAGACAGCTATAGACAGCAAAGAATCTGGCTGTCGTGATGTAAATGTGTGCACTGGCCCTCAGAGTAGGACAGTACCTCTGTGACACTACTCTTAGGCTATACTATCCAACCTCAAAGAAGAAACTTTTAAAATGGATCTGTAAATGGTTTGCTGTCATTATGGTAATTTGATGCTTCATAACTTCCACCTACCATACCTGTAACTTTTATAAGCCATTAAATTAGCCATTTTTCTTCTATTTCTTTTCTTTTTTTTGAAGGGGGCCTGTGGGCTGCAGTACAGTTTATCATTTGGCATGTCTTGGCACAAAAAAACATTTGTAGAATGCTCCGCCTGGTCTTTAATGGCTCAAATGTGCATGCTTGACCTTGAAATAATGGACACTCTGCAACCAGCAGCTTCTATGCATCATGTCCAACCAGGGAAAATCCCCCTCTGTCAGGTGAAAAAAAGAAGGCAGCTTGGACTCCTCATGCATTGAAGGAAGCATGAGGCCCATCCACTGCCTCCCCACGTTGGTGAAGTGTGTAGAGCCCAGGATCACATTAGGAATTACTAATCGACTAGCACAGGGTTAAAGGTGTCATTCGTCCGTTATGACTCAACACATCTGCAACTTCCTCTCACCACAGTTTAAGCGGAGGGTTTCATATTGTGCGTGTGCGTGCATGTGTGCGTGCAGGGCTTGACACTAACACTTGCCCGCTTGCCCGGGGCAGGTAAAAAAAATGGTGGGGCAAGTGAAGACTGCTACCTGGTTGCCCGATCGGGCAAGTGTGCAACTTAGTGCACTATAACACAACACAAGATAAATTTGTCTTGAAGGCAGTCATTGCACTCTGCCTCTGTGTCTTTCCCTGCTTTCTAGCTATCTCTACCTATCTCTCTCCCAGGTCCATTTGGTTCCAAACTATCATTTTTCTGGGGTCAGGGACCACTGGGTCTGTGACCACTATGGGCTAATTAAGATGATGAATTTTAACTCTTGAGAGTGTAAAAATGAAACCAAATGGACCCGCAAGGGTCCATTTGGTTTCATTTTTACGTTCTCAAGAGTTACATCTGGTTAACCAACTTAGCTGGGGACCACCTGAAACCCTCTCAGGGACCACTGGTGGTCCCCGGACCGCCTGTTGAAAACCCCTGGTTTAAAGCACCCAAGTAGGAAGTAAACTTAAATGCAAAATTTACAATATATTTTTGGGGGGCAAGTGACCATGAACTGAGGGCAAGTAGAACCTGACTTGCACTTGCCCGATGGGCAAGTGCCTCAGAGACCTTAGTGTCAACCCCTGTGCGTGTGCACGTTTCATACATGAAGCACAGCTCTTTGTGCTTCACACAAGAGGTTTAAATATGAAAATTAAAGAAAACGGGAATATGACAAATGGAAAGTTGGCATGGGTGAGAAGAGTTGGCAGCGACTGCAGGAGGTCTTTTTGAGTAGCCTGTTATGTTTAAGATATTTCTTTTCCATCCTGCTTTCTTATCTCAGATCCACCGTTCTGCCTTCTTCTTGTGTGTGTGTGTGTGTGTGTGTGTGTGTGTGTGTGTGTGTGCGTGCGCGTGCGCGTGCGTGTGTGGTTATTTCCAACGGGTACATGCATGCATAGGCTACATGCATGCATAGGCTACATACTGCATGCATAGGCTACATGCATGCATAGGCTACATACTACATGCATAGGCTACATGCATGCATAGGCTACATACTGTATGAATACATAGGCTACATGCATGCATAGGATTCGTGCATGCATGCATAGGCTACACACTGTATGCATAGGCTATGTGCATGCCTGCATAGGCTACATACTGTGTGCTTAGGCTACATAATGTATGCTTAGGCTACATGCATGCATAGGCTACATACTGCATGCATAGGCTACATGCATGCATAGGCTACATGCATGCATAGGCTACATACTGTATGCATACATAGGCTACATGCATGCATAGGCTACATACTGTATGAATACATAGGCTACATGCATGCATAGGATTCGTGCATGCATGCATAGGCTACACACTGTATGCATAGGCTATGTGCATGCCTGCATAGGCTACATACTGTGTGCTTAGGCTACATAATGTATGCTTAGGCTACATGTTTGCATAGGCTACATACTGCATACATAGGCTACATGCATGCATAGGCTACATGCATGCCTTGGCTACATACTGTACTGCATGCATAGGCTACATGCATGCCTTGGTTACATACTGTAGTGCATGCACGGTAGTCTACATGCATGCCTTGGCTACATACTGTAGTGCATGCACGGTAGTCTACATGCATGCCTTGGCTACATACTGCATGCGCTACATGTTGCATGCATAGGCTACATAGGGTGACCAGATCCCAACTCACCAGATGTGGGACAAAGAGTGTGTTTGTGTGGGGGCATTGTTCATTGCTCAAGTGAATGAATTATACACAATTTAGATGATTCTATTCTTTCCTGTCACATACCACCACTGGTTTGCCGGGTGTAAGAATTAAGAAAATTTGCCACTAGCCATCCAGGCCCGTACCTTGACAACCAACTGGCCCAACCTTTTTCCACTGGCACAGCCAAAATGAAATTATAATATTAGACTTGCCATTCTTGGAAAAATATAGTTTTCATACCCAAATATGGAGCATGTGTCTCATGCCCAAACATTGAGAGTGTGACGCACGCCCAATATGGAGTGTGTGACACATAGACAAACAGACATTGCAGCCCTCCAGGGACTGTACTGTTGTCTTCTTGTATGTATGTTGGCAAATAAAGTTCTTGAATCACCTGCGATACCTCCACCACTGGTTGAAAACCCACAGCTTAGCCACTAAACTGAATAACGTACTTATGACGTGTTGTTTTTTCTAAAAAAAGCAAAAAAAAAAAAAAAAAAAAAAAAAAACATTAGTTTGAGGAGATTACCATTTTTTTTGCATGATCGGCTAACTTCGGGTCTAACTCACCAAGAAATGACCAAAATTCGCCGGGTGCATGTCAAACGCTGATCATTATCCAGAAATCACCACGACAATACAACCTGATTTGAGGTATTTATGATAATTATCGTCATCGTAGCAATCAAACACAACCGGCTTGTTATGGTGGAGGTGGAATCTCCAGGAAGAGATATGACCCGTAGAGATATGACCCCCAGGAAGAGATATGACTCGTACATACCGGAAGTACAATCTCTTCTACTCCCTTGCCAGTTCCAGCGATTGGCCACTTAATGACACTTAGTGGTTATTGTCATATAGGTCATACTAGACGGCACCTTGGAGGACCAATATGAGAATACTAACGCTATTTGATTGGAAATAATAATAAAAAAAATGTGAAAACCACAGGCAGGGAACTATTATATACACGTCAAGTACGTGGGAGTTATAGGGTTTTTAATATTACTGGTATCCTTATTACTGTTGTATTTACATTAATCCAACCATCGAGAATTACATGTTGCCAAGTAGGAAGATGCTCGCATCCCCTGTTACTGCATTTGTTGGATATATTTTATATAATGATGGTGACTAGAGGCCCAAATATATACAGTAGGTAGTACTAGATCGCACTTGGTGAAAACAAGTTGAAGAACCACTGGCTTAGTAGATATGAACAAATTGATTCACACTGTGTGTATGAACAAATTGATTCACACGGTGTGTACGCAGGCGTGCTACATCAACACCTCTCTGTTCTCACGACAAACACATGACCGCATTTCCATTTTTATCTCCTTTAATGGTAGTCACACTCCACATACAGGCGTCTGGGTCTCAGTTTCGGAGGCTACTCTGCCCTGACCCCTTCCTCATACCGCCACACTGTCCATATCCTCTGTGTAGACCCATGTGAGACTGAAACAGACGGCTTGACCCGTGAATAGACAGACTGTAAGTGCAATAACAGCAGTATTGGCAATTATCCCAACAACATTGAGGATGAAGAAGACAGCTGTTTTTCTGGTGGCCTGCTGCGTGCTGCTGCTGTTCTCATCTCTGGATGTCCTGGCACTACAGAGTAAGTAGATACTGTTTATTATTATTTATTTATATAGAGCTGCGCAGTGACGTCACCGCCCCTGTTCCGGAAGTCCTTTCCCCATTCATTTTTCTCATAGACTTTTCGAAAATAATTTATATCAAGACGATTACGCCGCGGCCAAAGCCAACTCAGGTCGTGACAAATCATGACAACAAACACAATATCGTCATATAATATATAATTGGGAAGAAGTAGAAAACGGCATGATACAAGACTTTTTGTTTCGTTTTTCATCTTAGAAATTATTTTATTGTCCCAAAAGTTTGTGTGTGTCATCATGATTCGTCACGACTCGAGTTGGCTTTGGCCGCTGCGCAGCTCTATATTATTTTGCCCAAGAAGTGTCTTACTTTCAATCAGTTACACGGCTTGTGAAAGCTTTTTTTTCTCTCACTTTCCTGAGCTAATAATTTAATTTGATGACAAATTATTAAATACTGACCTACTGAGTGTTATTGCTTTATTATCGTATTATTACTTCATTATTACTAGGGATGTTCTGGAGGCATTTTGGCCGATGTCGATATCCGATGTAATTAATTGCTGTTATGACCGATATTCGGTCATATTTCACTTGAATACCTTTATTCATTTAATATTGTGAGCATTTCTGTTCGAGCCGTTACTTTAGGATTGTTTACCTGTAAAGACAAACGAGTAATTCGCACTGCTTCATTAATCAGTCTCACCGATTAAGCGGGCCGATGCTGATTCATCTAAAAACACCTGATACCAATGTGTTTGTCCTCCTCCATCACCAGTTATTACTAATGCTGGATTTTCTGATTTCAATCATGACAGACATGATTTTCTTTTTAATGATGAGATTTGTTTTCTGTTTGTGACTCCATGTTGTGTCTCTGTATCTCACACCGTCTCTCCTCTCTCTTCCAGACCATGCCAACGCTCCGTCCACATGTTGCTTCTCCGTCTACCGCCGTCCCAAACAACTGCCTAAGAAAAAAGTAGTGACCTTCCAACGCACACACGCTTATTGTGCCAAGAATGCTGTTGTGTGAGTATTGTACTCTTGTTTTTTTTTTTTTACGCATTGTGCACTTAACAGACATTTTAGTGACAGCGATTCTAGTCTATCCAGCTGTGGGGGCACTTATAGACCTGTAACTCTTGACAGTGTAAAATGGAACCAAATGGACCCGCAAGGGTCCATTTGGTTAAATCAAGAGTTAAATCATATATATAAACAACTGAATTACGTAATTTTCAAGAATCTACACAATTAGAAAATGTAGAAGAATTGTTATTTTCGACCAATGCCCTCCTAAAATCAACACAACACGTGGTCAAATATAACTAAACATGTTAAAAAACATGTTGTCTATGTACGTTTACATAGTTAGAGTACATTACATACACATAGATCGCTGCCACCAACCAGATTATCGTTTTGACCCAATGAGGAATCATGGAAGATATGCTGTATAGAAGATCTTGATGGTGGAACTCTCTCTCTCTCTGTCTGTTCTAGGTTCACAATGCAGAACGGTAGCAAGTTCTGCGTCGACCCGACCCAGGCCTGGGTCCAGGATGTCATTGCAAATGTGCAGTCCAGAGCAAAGAAGAGCCAATAAACTGCCAACTCTGCCACCCCACCCATGCAGAGACTTTTTTGTTGTGTCCACAATTCTGAATAACATAATATTCAAAGATTTCACCACGTTTTCACGATTTTTCAAAAATAGCAGAGATACAAGCTCATAGCGCGCCACTCGGTGGCGCGCTATGAGCTTGTAGATCTGCTATTTTTCAATAGTTAAAACATAATGCTTAGAACACCAAAACGCAACGCGTTCAGTACACTAAGGGTTAAGAGTCAATAGGCCAATTCTGCTTCACCTAATTGTGTACACTTGTTCTAAATGAGGTATTACAACTTAACTATTGAGTTACGGGTCACCCACTTATAGCTAGTGGTGAAGTTCAAGCAGCAAGTAGCAATTATATGTAAACTTTAACGAATGAAGATAATATATTCTATCTGTATGGTGGATCTGTCTGTTTGTTGAATTTGGGCTCTTTGCTCTTTTGAGACATTTCAATCATGTCATGACCTGATTCTATTAATTATTAAAAAATAATAATAATTAAAAAATGTGTTGCATCCTCTCTCGTCTCTTTTCTTCTCTGAATCCCGACAATAATACAACAGCATATTGCATAGAAATCTCTGACTAATAATGCGCATTAAACTCAAGAAACCATACCCACGTTTCCTCAATTCAATGGCATGCTGACACATAACCAACTTATAACATCTTCCAGGAAACAGGGCTGGGTCATTCACACCTTGAGTGTGCATGGAACTACGGTATACTAGAGGGAATGGAACTCCATTCTAATGTACTGTAGCATAATGTGATGTCAACGATGATGGTGGAGGGGAGCATTTTGAGCAACGGTAACGCCTCATCCAACAGTATCTTGACAGCACTAAGATGTTTCACATCATTTTCATAGTACCGGACGTCAAACCATCTAGTGACCTTTTGTTAGCCTGGGTAAACCGACTCCCCCTGCTGGACGTCAACATGCATTCCATGGGAATGCTGGCGGGGCGAGGGGCGGTTTCCTAGGCTAACCTTTTGTGTCCTGTGGATGTGGGCTTTGCCGTAAAATGGTCAATGTGCATTTATGCAGCACATTTATCCAAGGCGCTTTATGTAGTGGTACTCATTCACAAACCAAACTTTGTTCTTGTCAACAAATCATGTTGTCAAAACATTTGTTGGGCTCAGGACATGGGTGTGTGTCTCTTTAGCAGTTTCATAATGAGCCAATAGAGTGGAGGTGAGGTGGAGTTCGATTCAAAGCTCTTTACAAACCCAGATTTTAATTTACACACACAAAAAATGCCTATATTACCTTTAATTATAGACAGATCTAGAAATTATGATGATTGATAATATAAAAAAGACCTTTTTATGAAGCCCACCAACAGAAAGTAACAGACTCCTCTCCCTCTCTCTCTCTCTCTCTCTCTCTACGTGTGTGTGTGTGTGTGTGTGTGTGTGTGTGTGTGTGTGTGTGTGTGTGTGTGTGTGTGTGTGTGTGTGTGTGTGTGTGTGTGTGTGTGTGTGTGTGTGTGTGTGTGTGTGTGTGTGTGTGTGTGTGTGTGTGTGTGTGTGTGTGTGTGTGTGTGTGTGTGTGTGTGCTTCTCTTTGCACATAAGTGATGATGATGACTGTGCGTTAACGGTGAATTCCGTTGAATTCACTCTGTAGGTTCCTGTTATTTCCTCTCTGTTGCCTGTCTGAATCGGCTGCTGCCCTGATGCATTTTTAATGCTTGTATCATCCAGAGCAATTTACAGTAAAAGCAAAAAACATGGTAATGCATCGGATACATGAAATAATATGTCCTGATATATTTATGAAGCAGTGCAAATACCAACACCGAGTCAACATTCTACATAAGTGGAGTACTTAAAAAAAAAAAATCTTCATGGTGGCCTGTAGTCAAGGCAGCATATTTCACTCAAACGTTTGTTTCTTCACTGTGTTCACAGTAAACGTTTGGCTTTGTTTTATTAGCAGTATTTTCCCACTGGCTGAAATTATTGTGTTCCTGACATTTAGCCACTTGAAACATCAATACTTTGTAAACATAAAGGTTCGATACTTGTTCTGTTATCCCCTCTAGGCCAGAAAATGTCAAAAATAGCAGTTCTTGTTTATTGTTAATTGCTCTCGATTAAGAGTTTGTCCTAAATGCCTAAAGTCTAAACAAGCAACAGGTTTTTAATTCTCTTTCGCCAACCTTGTCTGAACTGTGCTTTTCTGTGCTAAAGGAATTGGTAATAACGTTTTCAGTCATGAATGTATGAATGTATGAGTCATGGTGACAAGCTAATTGTACTCATATCATGCTAGGACAGCGTTATGGGAATGATATGACTTGCACACATTTTGGTAAGACTTCCTTCCTACTCTCAGCACAAACAATGTGTATTCTGTATATACTGTCTTTTTTCTCTTTTTTAATAGTGTGGGTTGTTTCCTTAATTCTAAATAAAAATGTCTGGGGTTTCCGGACACCCCTGACGCAGAAGCAACACCGCCTTCCTCCACGTTTGCATGTTTCCATCTCCTATAAGGACTTAATAGACCCAGGAGAGACCAAGCGAAAGAGATAGTTACAAGTTGACTGCTCAGCTATACAGACCAACAAACCGATTGTGACGACGACTCTGAGGATGAAGAAGATACCAGTTATTGTATTGTTCTGCATGCTGCTCTTCTCATCTCTGAACGTCCTGGCAGACTGTAAGTATATTTGCTCATTAATCATGACAGATAACACATGGTCAATAACATATGGTCAATTTAAATCTCAAATTCTCTAGGAAATCTCTATTTTTATCTCTCTCTCTTCCAGACAGCGCTCCTTCCAAGAGAGTGTTGCTTCAAGTTTTGCCCCGAAAGTGCCTGCAAGCGTCTGAAGACCAGAATTAAAACCTTCCAACGAACCGACATTTTTTGCACGAAGAATGCTGTTGTGTGAGTATTGTAGGGGGAAAAATGCTTTTGTAGAAGTACAGCAATACTGCAATGCAGTATGATGTGTGCGGGTGCCTGTAAACGTAATCCCCACCATGCCACCGGGCATGTGGACGGACAAACATATGCTCAGTCAGATGTGTGAACAGACAGACGGGTCACCACCAGGCTGCTACGTCACCCACAGGGCGACGTAGCAGCCTGGTGGTGACCCGTGAGCACGGACGTGTGCACGGACCGACTGAGGTTGAGTCGTTGGGGAAGACTTAACTGTTCAGGTGAACTGAAGAATGGAAAACTGATTTATTTTTTATTTGCAAAATGCCTTTAAATACACTTACCTGCAGTAACTTTCCACCAATACAAAATGCTAGTATTTTGTAATAGTATAGATACATTATTTGTAGTATACGATCATCTGTTCGGATAAATTAACCTGCCGTCTTGTTGTCTGAACCAGTGGCAAATGATGAATCACAATATTGAATGAAACACCCGTAAATAAATGATGATCTCTTTCTGTTTTAGTCTCACCACGATGGGTGGCCGCAAGTACTGTGTTGACCCAACTCAGGGCTGGGTCCAGGACATCATCACCCATGTGAGGGCGCGTACCACCCCCGCAACATATTAAGCCGTGATGCCTGACTCGCAGACTTCACTGTTCATTTTTACAGCACAGCTTGATTTAGTTTTAGTCGTAGCAGGGCACCGCTGCCACGGGAGTGCCGGAACTGGTCCTGGTAACCTCCAGTTGCAAATTCTGCAAGTTTACATTTTATGTACAAAAATCACAACACCATCAAAAAGTTGATGGTGTTATATGGGTTAACTTACTATCTAAAAATCATGAGATGGGCCCCACCTTGCCATTTTCAACTGCCCTACACTCAGACGTTTCATTCCAGAGCCGAACCGAAGTCTGTTTCTGTTTTAGGCACGTAAGTTACAGTATCTGTAATGCTTTTTGTTGATCTACTTTTGGTATTTTGATTGATTGAAATGTGTACACTAAAAGTAGGGCTATGTAGGTTACAGATCAAGGGAAGGGCAAAATCGGCTAAAAAGGATAAAAACAGAAAAAAGCACTTATTTATGTCAGGGTCCTCCATTTTCAATTAATCAAAACATTTAAAGACAAAAATAGTCTATCCTCCTAACAATGATGTACTTAAAAGAAATGTATAAAAATTAATCGGTGACATTTACTGTATTTTGTATTGTCTTTCATATTTTTTGTTTGTGTTCATTATCCCTTCAAATGTGTTTGTGCCTTCGCTTGATGCAGTGCTGAACATGCATGCTGAATTTGTTTCTGAAACAATAAAATGTGCATTATTTTTTGATAATCCATCATTGGTAAATACATTTATGATTTTCAAATGCACAAGGTACTCTTAAAAGCAACCAGCCTTGAGCCAAGTGCTTGGATAGATCACAAGTCCAACACACAGTGAACTAAAACAAGGCATGCACGGACATAAGACAAAAATGCAGCTGCACCATGAGCATGCAAATGCCAAATGAGAGTTTTGAGTTTGGACGTAACAAGTGCACGGTCATGGAGCTTGGATGTCAGGGGCGGAGGTGACATTTCCTGTCGCCTGTCATTTCCTGTCGCTTCGCGCCATGGGCGATGAAGCTGCACCCATACCATTTTCTGTTACAGGACTTTTATTGGGCAAGGCATCAATAATAACATCAGTTGTTGTTGAACAGACACGCAGCATGCATAAAGCTAAAGGTCTCAGAGAGTTTTCTGTTTTCAATGATGAAATGCTGTTCGTTTAGTGGTGAGACGATTGTAGTTAGTAGCAGTATAGTAGCGTTTCAAATACTTTTAAAATATAAGCACTGAAATATCTTGGGTTGTTTTGCATGCCATAGTGTTTGATGGGGCAGTCTGGGCATTTAGGGGGGCATTGCCCCCCCATGCCCAATGCCTAGATCCGTCGCTGTTGGATGTGACGGGGTGTAGGTGTAGTGGTTGTGTTACGTGGGGCGAACAGAAAAGGCACAATCACCCAGAGTCTGTTGACCTGCCCATAGGAGGCACTAGCAAACAGCAAACTTATTTTAGACCAGGGGTGGGCAATTACTTCTCCAAAGGGGCCAAATGAGATCCATAAAATATTGTGGAGGGCCAAGACTAAAGGCTAAAGAGTAAGACCAACCATTTGGACACCAGGGCTCTCTCTTTATTCAGTATTTGACCAACAGAGGTCAAATACTGAATCAGTTTTTTTTATGAATCACTTTAGATTGGAAAGTCCCTAATAATTAAGAGTAGGCCTACAGTATACAAGTGCACCACTTGAATGCACATGCTGCTCTAGGCAACATGCCTAAACAGGACAACATTGTCTGTCATCATATTGTTTGATATAAATATATCAAACAATATTATAAAAAAGTGCATTACACACCCAATGAAATTATACACTTCACAGAGTATTGACAACTTGTAATTGTAACATCGGTTTGGAATTGAGTGAGTATAGGATACAATGCATACAGTATAATAATACTATTAATATGTTTGCAAATAACAGCCCGTGGCCTATTTGGACGAGGGCAGTTACTCAGACGAGGTGGTTATTACGTAAAATGGCGTCAGAACCTGGGCTGTTATTTGGTAGTGGGCAGCTGTTTGAGTAAGGGCTGTGCTAGTGTGTGTGGGGGGTGAGGCTGCATTATTTTTTTCACAGCGCAGCAATCTCCAACAGTTTCATTATGAGCCAATAGAGTATAGTATAGTAAAGTAGAGTGTAGGTGAGGTACTGGAGATGGATTCAATTACTATTATTATTTTTTTTTTTACAAACACAGATGTTGAACACCAAAGTTACCTTTAATAATACTAATAGATTTACAAGATCTGATGTGTAGTTCTTGCTCTCAGGATATTAAGAGTGTCTACTAAATGCCTAAATTGTAAACAAGCTGTGGGTTTTGAATCTTCTTTAGCAGACCTGTCATTCACATCATTGTCAATAAAGTCACAACCTTTCTCTCTGTGCACACACGCCACCACAAGCGAGGCTGGTTGGAGACATAATTTACTCATATCGTGGTTTCATTTTGACATCTCACACACGCGCAGGATGCTGTGCTACAACCAGACTGACACAGGATGCATCTCTCTCTCTCTCTCTCTCTCTCTCTCTCTCTCTCTCTCTCTCTCTCTCTCTCTCTCTCTCTCTCTCTCTCTCTCTCTCTCTCTCTCTCTCTCTCTCTCTCTCTCTCTCTCTCTCAGGACAGACAGATGGAGATACAGACAGTCAGACAGACAGACAGAGCGCCTTTCTGTTCACCTGTGTGCACGGCTGTCCTGCGCTCTCATTGGCTGCAATGTAGACCTTGTTGTCACACGGTCACAGGTCAGTTCATACTGTGTGATGTCCAGTCCACGACGGAGTCAAATATCAAACCTGCGAGATATTCTTAAATGATTGGGGGGGGGGGGGGGCAGGCGTCGGGATTGATTATATCGGCAGTATATCTTCTGGTATAGAGCCTTTCACACATAGCCAGCAGAACCTTGGCGATCCAAGCCCGATATTGTGTCAGATCGAGAAAGCACCAAAAATGGTCCCCCACAGCATTGCTAAACATGGGTCTTGACATGTATTGTATTCAATAATTGCTGAATTTGTTTCTGATAATTCATTTATTCTGGTCATCCACTTTTCAAATGCATGAAACACATAATGTTGTCTCACTTCAGTTATTCACTTGTATCCAGTGCTCTCCAATGGCCAGCAGATGTCGTCTTTGCATGTAGTGTGCCGAGGTCATTAGGTGAACTGTGTGCGTGCGTGCGTGCGTGCGTGCGTGCGTGCACACACACAAGTAAAATACGTTGTACATACATTGTGTGGCTCTCAGTCAGTGAAGCATTACAGCATTGGTTTTCAACCAGTGGTCCGGGAACCACTAGGGGTCCTTGAGAGGGTTCCAGGTGGTCCCCAGGATAAATGATGGGAAGTTGTTAACCAGATGTAACTCTTTGAGAGCGTGAAAAAATTACATTTGGTTTTCATTTTACGCTGTCAAATATTATCTGAATTAGCCCAAGTTTATTCAACTAGAGAACGTAGAAGATCAATGGTCGTTTTGATCGGTTTTGCCTGTTTTGTTTCTGAAATCCAGCCTGGAATTGTGGACAAAAACAAAAGGCCCTAAATCTTTAGTTTCGGGCCCTTGGGGCTAAAATGTCCTCAAATAGTGGTCCGTGGCTCAAATGCTGACTAAATGGTGTGCCCTGGTATGAAAAAGGTTGAAAAACCCCTGCATTGCAGCATGGACCAGCAGCATGTGTCGTATCATCAAGTAGACGTTTTTGCAGTCCAAAGCTCATATCTCAACTCTCTGCTTTCTCACCACAAACACTACAGTTTGTTACCTTCTAGCAATGTTGGGTAATATGTACTGTACCAAGTAACATAACATATTACGTAATACATTACCAAAATGCAGTAACTTGTAATATAATGTAACTTTTAATTTAACAACTGTTTAACAACTGTAATCTCATTCTGTCTCATGTCTCTCTTTCTCGTGACATTATTGCTCAATTTCTATAATTTGTCATCAAATTGTTTATTGTCTTCCATGAATTCGAGGAATGTGTTTAACTCTAACTGTTTATAGCTGAGTAGGATGAGGTACTGTAGGTCTACGCCAGTAGTGTTTTCAGGGGTGACATTTTGGTCAGACTACAATGGCTTCAGCCTACAATGGCTGAAAGGCCTTGCATTATTATATGTACACCACTGGCCTACACAATATTTAATTAATGATGATTTAATTATGTTTTTAAAAAGCATTTTTTTTTAAAATCTATTACAGATTATTCACCCTTTATAATGTAGGTAATAATTAATGCTGTATATTAGAAAAACAGCAATATGCCTAACATTGCATTCTAGTACTATAGGCTATTATACTATACCTTGTTTGTTTCAGCTCTTGCTTAAGCTAAGCTTTTTTTTTTTTTTTACCTATAATTGATGGAAGCTTAACAAAGAAAGACCCTGTGCACAGGATGTAGCTAATGCGGTTTAATGTTTTTACATACAGTATGTTTTCCCAATTCCATGTCTTTGCAAGCATCTTTTTGGTTTTGTTTTTGTTTTTACACACCACTTTCCGTGTGATACGTTTAAACCATAACTGGTCGTACGGCGACGGTGTTGCACGCAGCAGCGGACTTTACCAATGGTGACATAGATGGTGCGATGATAGACGATGGACGGATGGTATAAGGGCATCATTATCAAACCACACGATAACATCGAGTTAGAAATCTTTTTCCACCAAAAAACAGACAAATGACTTATCTTAAACGATACAGATCCATAGATAAACTACCACCGCCACCCATGGGGAGAACGACTTATGCCAGATAGGCCCATACTTCAGTACTCTAGACTAGATGACGTACATCAAGCGCCGGCCACAGATGGAGTTCCTTGATCTATAAACCCACACACACTGCCTAAGACATAAACCCGCGTGAGACTTGAGCATCAGACAGCTGAATTGTGACGGACTGCAGATATAAGAACCACAATATATTACTGATCGTGACCATGGAGTTGAAGAAGACGGCACTTATTCTAGTGGTCCTCGGCATGCTGTGGTTCTCGTCTGTGGATGTCTCTGCACAAGGGAGTAAGTCTATTGAATCACCTGTTGTTGTTTTTTTAAGCACAAACTAAATATTGTTTTTTCCTGTGATTCTGCTACTTGCCTGTGCCAGTCTGACTCTGTTTCTCTCTCCCAGACAACGCTGTTAATCCTGAATACTGCTGCTTTACTCACCATAACAAATGCCTGCCTGCAAACAGTGTGGTGGAATACAATATCACATCAAATAGATGCCCACGCCCTGGTGTTATGTGAGTATTATGTTATGCTTGCCATTGATTGTGTTGTGTTGTGGCATCACATACACACCAAAAACATTCTACATCATCATCATCACATCTACCCACCTAGCTGGAGGCAATCGGATTGGCGGTTCTTGAAATATACAGACAGACAGACAGACAGACAGACAGACATAAAATCATATAATGTGTTCTAATTACATATTCATGAAGTAATGCCACAAACCACTACGACAATTAAGTTTGATTGATTTGAGCTACCTTTGAAAAAATAATAATAAACCGTTACTTTTGAGATGATATGCTTAGAGTGACAGCTAATATCAGTGGACAGTGGTGGAAAAATACTGTTGTTTTAAGTAAAAATAGTAATACTGCAATATACAAGTAAAAGTACAAAGTATTGTCATCAAAAGTACCACCAACGGTAAAAGTGGTCATTATGCCTAATTTCAAGTTTTTAAAATAGCCTATACAGGGCTGAAGTGGGCAATGCATGTAATAATAATGGAAATCTATAAAGTAATATCTTTTAACTAATGTTTTCAAATAAGTGTAGTAAAATTAGAATATTTGGATCTAAGATAGTGAAATAGAGGCACATGTATTTGGAAATACTCAAGTAAAGTGCAGATACATGTGTGTAGTTACCTTGCCAGGTTGTCATTCAAAATGTGGACAAGATGTTTTTTTTTTATGTTCCAGTGATTAGAAATTGGTGATTCAAAATATGCCCCTCATTGACTCACACTAAACACACTAAAACAGTTCTCAAAGTCACTCTTTTAGTACATAATCAAACACAAAACTGATTCAGACATAGAGCATCACCATAACTCATGCAGTTTTATTTTTTCATGATTTTTTTCTTGATTTGACTATTTCAAGAGGAAATTCTGATTTTCTGAAACAATTCTGAAACAATAAAACGGCATGAGTTATGGTAATGCACTATATTGTTTATGTTTGTGTCACTCGTAAAAGAGTGACTTGGAGAGCTGTTTTATTATACCACGTAGGTCAATGAGGGGCACAAGGGTGTGGCTGTGTAATGATGCCCAAATCTTCTCTCTGTCTTTCTGTCTCTTCTAGTTTCGAATTGGCTACCGGTTCGAAGATCTGTGTTCACCCAACCGATTCATGGGTCAAGAGAATAATAAAACTAATAGATGAGTCCAGAAAACGTGGGAAGTGACCTCTTGCTTCCATGAACATCATGGGTTTCTTTTCAGTGACATAACTATTGTATATCTCCCAGCTTGCTCTAGTTTGTCTGATCCTGACAATAATGTAATTTAATCCATTTAGATTTTAAACCTTCTGTAATCTACATGTTCATCTTAACGAATTAGACTGTTGCCTTCTGTAATAAGTCATGTTAAAAGTGAAACTTTCATATATTCTAAATCCATTGTGCAAGTAATGTATTTAAATCATTTTTTGTTTGTTTTGATATTCTTGATGATTATGGCATATGACTCACACCTTCCTCAACCCAGATTCTCTGTGGGGGTGAAGTCGGGCAGTTGGGTGGTCAGTTAAGCGCAGTATTATGTCCATGAAGCTTCAAGCTTGTCAATATACTAAAGCACAATGTAAAAAGATGGCTGTCTTATAACCAATGTTTTCATGCAAATGTGTTTATTGCTGCATGTAGCGCTAAACCTGTCTTTTCTTTTTATAACCAATTACTCATTTTTTTCCCCTGAAGCAATAAAATGACCGTGACGTTTTGATAATCAATTTTGGTAATCCGTTTTCAAATGCATGAAGCACCCTTAAAAACAACTTGACCGAAGTACTAATATAGTGATGACAAACAGGCCTCCAATAACAAACACTACTGAACTAAAACAAGACATGTAACGTCTAATCTTTGATCAATGTCTAGACTTTGATTAGACAAGTTTAATCAATGTTTAATCTAAGATTAGACCTATAAAGAACTTTCACTTTTAGACATTTTTTGACTTTTTTTTTTATCTTGTGCTCAGTGGGATGGTATATAAGTGCAATTTACTGTTGTATCCAATGCTCTCCAGTGTTCTTCCAAGGAAACTAAACTTGACTCGGACAGCCTTGAGTCGAGGTCAGGGTGTAGATATTAGTATGTATGTATATATATATGTGTCTCTGTGTGTGTGTGTGTGTGTGTGTGTGTGTGTGTGTGTGTGTGTGTGTGTGTGTGTGTGTGTGTGTGTGTGCGTGCGCGTGCGTGCATATATATATATATATATATATATATATATATATATATATATATATATATATATATATATATATATATATATATAAAGCCTGTCAGCGTTAACTCAGCCTTGAGTTAACTCGATTAATTTCTTTAGTGCGAGATTAACTCACAGTAAAACCAAAGGCCGAGTGGGTCTATTTGGTTCAATTTCGCCAAATGAAGGTGAATAATTGTTAAATATCTGCATCAGTTAAGTTACTTTAAAATAAGTCTGCACAATTAGAGAATGTAGAACAAAATGTGCATTTCGCTCCCAATGATACCAACATCAAATTGTTGACAAATTCTTGAATTTAGGTCTGGAAGTCTAAATAAATGTCATCAAATGGTGGTCTGTGGCTCAAATGAAGAATAAATAATTGACCTTGATATGAATATTCTTGAAAAGCACTCATTTAAGGTATATTTAGAACTCATAAAAATATGCGATTAAATTGCGATTACATTTTTTAATCGATTGACAGCTATATATATATATATATATATATATATATATATATATATATATATATATATATATATATATATATATATATATATATATATATATATATATATATATATATATATATATATATATATATATATATATATATATATATACTATACCCCCCCCACACACACACATACATAAAAACAATTACATTTCACCACTGTACGGCTGTGCTAGTTTAGCATGAGTGCCTGTGCGCAAGGGAACAATGTGCACGTGTGGAATGGTGCGAGACAAGCGCTCTACTCAACCCTGTAGCTGCATGGCTGCCATCTACTGGCTATTGAAGAGCACTGACTTTGTAGTCCTATACCTGTGGTTTTCAACCTTTTTCATACCAGGGCCCACCACCTGGAATCCTCTCAGCTGGTCCCTGGACCAGCTGTTGAAAACCTGTCATATACATTTACAGGGCTTGACACTAACACTTGCCCACTTGCCCGGGGCAAGTAAAAAAAAAATGGTGGGGCAAGTGAAGACTGCTACCTGGTTGCCCGATCGGGCAAGTGTGCAACATAGTGCGCTATAACACAACACAAGATAAATTTGTCTTGAAGGCAGTCATTGCACTCTGCCTCTGTGTCTTTCCCTGCTTTCTAGCTGTCCACAATTCCAGGCTGGATTTGGGAAACAAAACAGGCAAATTAACATACACATCAAAATGACCATTAATCTTCTACATTCTCTTGTGTAGACCTGGGATAATTAAGATGATGAATTTTAACTCTTGAGAGTGTAAAAATGAAACCAAATGGACCCGCAAGGGTCCATTTGGTTTCATTTTTACGTTCTCAAGAGTTACATCTGGTTAACCAACTTAACTGGTGACCACCTGGAACCTGGGGGGCAAGTGACCATGACCTGAGGGCAAGTAGAACCTGACTTGCACTTGACTTGCAAGTGCCTCGGAGACCTTAGTGTCAAATGCCCCTGCATTTAGAGGTGAGTGAGGGGATGCCCATACGACACATGCACAATGTAGCCGGCCCAGCCGGCCTCGCTCCATTACTGATCAGGCCCACGGCCCGGCCCACCTAATAGATGTTAGGCCCAGATTTTCTTTGTAAATCATAAGTTAATCAGAAATTAGGACTATTAAACCAAACATGCCATATAATTTCTTTAACTAAAAATTTTACCACGTCACCACAGTCATTAATGGGGCTAGCATCTCGTTTGCAGACATCATTCCATCTGCATTACATCCACCACAGACTTACCTGTGGAGGAACATGAAATGTTTCTATTGGCTGAACACAGAAAGTATGTATGATGATGTGGTAAAACTTTCTTTTACTACGTCACCACGTCACAATTACAATATCATCGGGGCAACCCCACTTCGAAATTGCAAAATTGCATTCATTCTAGTTCAATATACTGTTGTATTATAGACCTACAGTATATTTTTCTTGGAACACTAGGTCCCACCCGGCCTGACTGATCTGTATACTTTTTATGCCCAGGCCCTGCCCTACAATTGTTGGGTCGGGCCTGGTCGGGTTCGCGTAGAGTTTAAGAACTCTAGCTAGCACAATGCACATGTGTGTGGGTGCGCATTGCATGCAGACACACTCTTCAACATGCAGAGGTGTATAGACTATTTAGAAACCGGATTTATAATGCTTAATTATACATTTACACTGTACATTTTTTTTTATCCCCCCCTCCACTACACCCCTGCTGGCGCCTGCAAAGCTTCCCCTTCTCTTCGTCTCTCTGTCTTCTTCTAGGTTATTTTATTTTACATACTTACAGTATGAAGTTCTGCTTTTAAGCCATGGTTATAAGCAGAATGCAACAGACAGCAGAATGCAACAGTCTCTATGCACTCAACAGCAAGGATCTGTTCCATTCTGGCAAAACGAGTGCTGCTCAGGTACGGATGTAAAATTTCTCAATTGGGGGGCAAGCGAAAATGGTATGGGGGTGACGTCATCACCCGTGGCACCCATGCCCATTTCGGTTATTATCCAAGTAAGCATAAGCAATAAAAACATCAGTTGAAGTTGCAGCAGGCACACATCATGCATAAAGTTAAAGGTCTGACTCAGAGTTTTATGTTTTGAATGATAAAATGGTGCTGGTCTAGTGGTGCCACAGCTGTAGTTAGTGGTAGCATTAGAAGTGTTTCAAAGGATTTTAATTATAAGCACTTTAATTTGAAAGATCTTTGAAATTTGGGTTGTTTTGAATGCCATCATGTTTGGAGCAGTCAGGGCATTTAGGGGTCATCTCCTAAATGCGCCGTCCCCCCCACCCCCCATGCCTAGATCCGGCCCTGGTGCTGGGTCTCAAAGTGTTCCTGTACGTCAGGAGGATGCCACTTTGAGGCCCCCTTTCCATGCACCGTGAGTCCGTGAGTCAGAGCCCCAAAAGTGCAAAGTACAACCTGTACTGAGTGAGTGAGCGAAATCAGATGCATGTTGGTTTTTAGTTGTGGTCTGAGTGTGGCAGCAGCCTGGTACAGTACATCCAGACATTCTACAGTACATCTACTACATCTACAGTACATCTACAGTACATTCACACCAACTCACTGAATGATCATTTTTAGATTGAGCAATACTCTTAAAGGGGAATTCCCACCGATTTTCAACATTATACTGTGTCATTAATGCATGGTGGTTCATATGTCCCTGAGAGGATTCCAGGTGGTCCCCATGCTAAATGATGGACAGTTGGTAACCAAATGGGCCCTATACAGATCTGTAACTCCTGAGATCAGAAAATGAAACCAAAGGGACCCTTACGGGTCCATAAGGGAGGAATGACTGCAGGTATACTTTGGTGCCACCGACTAGATGACGAGGGACTATTACAGCACAAGCTGCATGTCATTGGGGATGCCCACACCACGCAGAGATTTACGATAAAGTCAAAGTTATCACCTCTCCCCCACGACTGAACTTGTCAGGCCTCTGCCGTGTTTCCACCCACAAGCACTGCCTCAAAAGATATATAAACCGTTCTGAGAAAGAGCGAGAATCAGTTCCAACTTCACAGGTGAATTCTGATGCATTGCAAAAACAACGTAATCATATGTTACTGATGACAACCATGGAGGTGATCAAGATGCCAGTTATTCTAGTTGTCCTCTGCATGCTGCTGTTCTCGTCTCCTGATGTCTCAGCACACCAGAGTAAGTCTGTCAAACGCCCGTTTTTTAATAGTGGAAGGTCTGTCTGTCTGGCTGTGTGTTAGGGTTTCTTGTTATTGTGCCACTTGTCTGTGTGTCTCAGTGCCTGACTCTGTTCCTCTCTTCCAGACAGCCTTTCTAGTCCTACAGAGTGTTGCTTCAACTCTGGATATTGGAACAAACGTCTGCCTGTACATAGGGTGAAGGCATTCCAACGCACAGATGAGCAATGTCCTAGCGCTGGCATTATGTGAGTATTACTGTGTGTTGCGCTTGTATGGTACCATCGCATGCACACCTTAACACATTTGACATGTTCACTTGTCATTAGAATTGCAACAAGCACAGCGTTTTCAGAGAAGAGACAAGATCAGTGGTAGCAGTGCGCTTCCAGGGGAAGTGGGTACCCACACACACAGACAGACAGACAGACATAAACCGCAATGTAATTTAGATTTTATGGATTTGAGCTGCCCCATTTTTATTAACAGTTAAATTTGAAATGACATGCTTAGCGGGACAGCTAAGATCAGTGGACAGTGTTGGAAAACTTGTCTTACCTAGGAAAAAGTAAGAAAATACAGGGCAGAAATACTGTTCTCAGTAAAAGTCCAGAGTTCAACATATTCTTGAGCCAAAGTATTGACATCAAATTGTACGAAATGATGTACCAAGATGAGATTACTCATCTTACTTTTTACAGCATCGGTTGCAAAAGGGGAGACGTGGCCTTTTAATAATGCCCAAATCTTCTCTTTCTCTCTCCGTCTGTTCTAGAATCACAATGGATACTGGTACCAGGTTCTGTACTGACCCATCCAAGGAGTGGGTCCAGAAAATAATGAAATCTCTGAACTGACATTGCTTTCATGAACTAACTAGTGTTACAACTACTGTATAACTTGCTTGTCTGTCTTCTCTGATCCTGACAATTTATGTCGTTGTACGGCAAAGTGCCGGTGCCTCTGCATGTCACACATAGCTACATTATTTATTTATTTATTTATTGAGAATTGAAGGCTTTCATTAAACCTTAGGTTAGGTAAAGATAGTTTCAGGTCTATTGTCTGTCTGTTATCAGTGGTTTATTGAATTTATTTTACTCATTTATCATTATCGGTGCAAATGTGCATTTAAAAAATAAATGAATATATTTTGCTAATTAATCCATTATGCCGTGGTTGTGTGCACATCGTAGCCTACTAAACTGAACCTACCGGTTCAGTTCAGATCCAGTTTTTAGTCCATGAGCCAGACTTTCAAAATGTTAATTGAGCTCCAAAAAGTTAATGCACTGAGTGTGCAAAGAAATGCAAGAAGTGTTTACATGGTCGATACAAGTAAATTAATATGATATTCCCCGTAGTAGCTTTTTCGTATTTGACATTTTATGGCATATCTTCCTATACAAATACAATGCCTCATTTGCATATTTAAAAATGTAGGATTTGTAATACGATTAATGTCTTCTTGTAAGAATTCAACTGGGGAGTTTCATGTTGATAACAGTTTAATATAATTGGTTTAGCAGTAATTAATCATTAACCATCATTTTTGGATGTCTGGCTGGACTAAAAACCAATGGTCTTTTTTCTCCAGGCTTAATGTTACTGTTTAGTGGGCCGTTCATAATACAACTGAGATAGAGGCCGGGGTGTGTATGAAGCAGGTCGTCCAATGATCCATGGGTCTCCGGTTTGAATCCCAGTGTCCTTGGGCAAGACACTGCACCCCAAATCACCCCCGATGTGCTCTAGTGTCTTGCATGTAAAGCACCTTGGATAAGGGCACTATATAAATGCACCATTTATCACAATGGATAGAAATTGAGGCTTCAGAACTTAAAATAGTAAATCATCTCTGGATTCAAAAGTAGCAGATCTAATTAGAATAGTTAGAATATTGAGATAAGATGTTTTATGATCTCATAATGTCCTCCAACATTTGCGGTGGTAGTCAGTGCTCTCTGATGGCCAATAGATGGCGTCTTTGCACCTAGGGTTAAACAAATTTAATAAAGCACTTGTCTTTGCATCATCTACTGTGCTGCAGAGGCCACAAAACTGTTTCCTTGCACATGAAGTAGGTTTGTTTTGTGCACAGTACGTAGTATGTCAATATCAGGAAAAGAAAAACACAGGCAAGAAGAGGGGCGGGGCTATATGAAGATCAAGGTGGGGAAAAAGACATTTCGAGCAATAGTGCAGATTGTATATTCAGCTGCAGTGTAGTGTGCATTATATGTACTTATTATTATATGTCTGTTCAAGGTTATTCAAGGTGCATACGTGTATAGTCTGTATAGTGTATAGTGTGTACAGAGATGTATAGCCTATAGAATCTGCACCCTGACCCCTGCCCTTGAGTTTAATTGGAGGTCAGTAGCCTACTGTATTTTTTTGCAATACTATAGGCGAATATTACATTTTGAATTGCAACATATAGTCTGGTACATCGCTGGACTCTTTTGTATGTTTTTGTGGGACTCCACCACTCTCTGATGCTTAGGGTCGGACTGGCCATAGGGAAAACCGGGAGCTTTCCCAGTGGGCGGCCATGGTAGATGGCGGCTAGAGGGCCTAGCAGTCCTGTATTGTACCAGTAAAATCAAGCCTCTTTCATCTTGGATCCTTTTGCCAGCATCATTCTTGTGAGAGCAACAAAGGGTTGTGTAGTTATCTGTTGGTTTGTATCATTTATAGTATAGTAGGTTGTTGTGTAAAAGTGGTGGTGTTATGGCTTGTTTGTTTTGTATGTGCGTTCTGACAGAGTAGGGGATAGAGTTTCTGCTATCTGCACGCTGGTTGTGGTGGGCCAGTTTGGGTCAAATTTATGGAAAAATAACGGGGCCGAATTTTTGTCCCAGTCCATCAATATATCATAGGTGTCACATGTGCAGCATTTCGTGACCTCATAGATCTGTTGTTTTCCTTCTAGCAGCATGCACCGTCCTATCGTAGGCTGCCGTGCAGGCATTGAAGGTGAAATAAATGGGATATGGTGTTGTTCTGTCTTACTGTATTATGGATCCCACCCGATTATCTGACACAGGGTTTCTGAACCAATCGGAGCATGCATCACTTCCGGGGATGGGAGAGTGACCAGTGTTGGGAATATTACTTTACCTTGTTAATATATTACTTATTAATTATTACCTTCATTTTAAAGAAATATATTCTATTACAATATTACTGTCTGAGAAAGTGTAATATGTTAATATTACTATTGCATATTACTTTTACAAAATATATAATTAAATATTTAGTGTCACACTGTCACTATTAATCAAATATTACGTAGACTAGTGGCATACCTACAATAAAGCAAGTGCACTTGGCTATCTGGCCAAATCCATATGAAAAAAACTGTTAGTCAAAAGTTACTCCTGAATAAATAATTGGAAGACAAATTAGAGAAAATATGCAAATATTCAACTTCTGCAGTTGTCAAGATAATTTCACAAAAACATTTTCAACGAAACAGATTGACAAAATGTAATATTGAGAGTAATGCAAGAATGCAGAAAGAAAAGTATAATATATTAGATTGTTTTTGTTAAGTAATATATTTATATTACAAGTTACTGCATTTTGGTAATATATTATGTAATATATTAAGTTACGTAGTGCACATGTCCCAACACTGAGAGTGACACATGGACTGTTTGTTTACAATACGCTCAGCTCTGCCACTTTACTGCTATATGCGGCTAATTTCTACCATATAATGTGCTCAGATGTACTGTACAGTATATTTGTGATGATCCAGCTTTTATTGAGGTGATAGTGGATATGTCATCGCACAGCAAGTGAATTGTGCTGCTCCGTGCAGGCCGGGGTCCCCAAGCCTGTTCTGAGTCAGAGTTAGTCCAACATTGGGTTAATGATGCAATGCTGTGTGTGATGTGTTCACTTTTGTTTCCCAAAATATTAACTTCTCATTAATTGTAGCCTATGTTCGTGTGGAGTTGCACCACTCCCTTAGTCCCTTCATATGCATGTTTTTTTTTTTTTTTTTTTTTTTTAAATATTGTTGCTGGTTGTCTGTGTGATATACTGAATACTGTTATTTTAATGTATGATATAGTGAATGCTGTCGCGTTCATACTGTATACTCATGCCTGTAGTGGTTGCAGAGGGTGCCAATGTCATGCATATTTATACTCAGTTGCCAGGGTAACTGAGCTAGAACACAGGTCGACACACACTACAAAGATCTGACCGTTTAATGGAGTAGTGCTTCGCACGACTCAAATCGATGTTTGTGGAGTTTTGATATAAGAACACGCAAAAGTGAAAATGTTTACATTTTTTTGGCATGCATTGTCGGGTATGGCCATATAATCACCACAGATGTAGTCTAAAAGGGTGAAAAACGTATCAATTCACTGGACCTTTAAACGCGGGGAGGAGTGAAAATGTGTGACGAAAAGAACAACCACGGGCCTCTCGTCCTCTGCCTTGACATCCTTCCCTCGGCCTGGCTCTCCACCAAGTCAGATAACAGAGCCTCATTCATCACATCACACAGGGTCTCTCCTCCCTGCACGGATCCAACACCGCAGCTATTAGCCCCCCGATGCAAGTCAGCGAAGGTGAAACAGCGCTGCAAGCCGACAGAATTGGTTCAGAGCTACAGAGCGGCAGTGATGGGCAGTAGCTTGTTACAAGTAGCTAAGCTACATAGCTTAACTACATTTTCCCGAACTTGTAGTGTAGGTTACTACATTTGCTCTGGGAATAGCTTGTAGTGAAGCTACACTACTTGTTTCGAGTAGCTTGTAGTGAAGCTACACTACTTGTTTTGAGTAACAAGGATTGTAGCTTACTACATTTTCCCACACACATTTTCAAATTCCACCCATTTTTAATGGGTAGAAAACCTCTAATATACATCCCAAAACTTAAACATGCCACCATCCTATGTTCAAACCCTCCGCTAAATTATTATCATTATGATTTTTACCCATATTGTTTTATTATTATGATTAGTATTTAGAAAGTTGTACATTAAGATGAGATATATTTAAATTATGTAGTGGTGATGTAGCAAGCTACATCAAGCTACTTTTGTCATGTAGCTTGTAGTGTTGCTTGCTACAATTTTCTGGCGATAGCTTGTAGAGTAGCTTAGCTGCATTTTTTCGAGAGTAACAAGTAGTGTAGGTTACTACATTTTCCCAGTAACTTGCCCATCACTACAGAGCGGTGGGTCCGGTTTATAGTGGTATGTTGAGGCCCAAACATACTTCAGGGTGAAGTGAGTTTAGGTGAAGAGTTTTCACCACGGTGTGGTTTTTCAGCCTGGAGCATTTGAGCCTTTAGTCTGCTATTTTCGTTACCGCTATACCCCTTATCCCTTAACTTCTTTGCCTTTTTAAACTATTAAAAAAACATTTCTCAGTAGTTCAAATGGCCAGTCTACTAGCTCACAACGTGTTAATAGATTGACATGTGAAATAGTCCAAAAAAAGTTTTTCAAAATAGTGAAAATGAAATAAGGGATATGGCATAAGGGGTTTAGCATGTAACGAAATTTGAGCCTTTAGTCTGCTAGTGCAGTGGTTTTCAACCATTTCCAGGACAATGCTCATTATTTATTCTGTGATTGAGGCATGGACCACCTTTTGCGGTTTATAGTCTTTCAGAGGCATTTTCCCTCCACAATTTTATGCTGTATTTAGGAGAGGGAACAGGCAAACGTTGATCAACGTTGATCTAAGTAATTCAGATGTTTAAAGGGTAAAACCACTTTGGTTGAGATTTTTTTTTTGTGTAGTCACTTTGCCATGAGTAATTCCAAATGTGAACAAAAAAATAAAATGGGGGGAAAAAGTTCCAGTGATTAGAAATTTGCTCCTTGTTGACTTACATTGCACCCTAAAACAGCTCTCAAAGTCACTCTTTTAGTATATAAACAAACACAAACAAGCTTAACACACATATTTTTATTCTTTCATAAAAATGTTCCTGTTGTTTTAAAAAATATATATATTAAAAAGACTGGATCTGTGAATCTGGATCCAGACCTTCACACATTAAAATCAGCAGAAAGCTAACATTTTTACTCCATGATGGTCTATATTGTCTGATTCAACTATTGCCTGATTTGCATAAGCTTGTAGTATTGCGAATCCTGAAAATACTTTTGGACATACAGTATGCGGTTTCATACTTGACAGAGACGACATGGAATCTTTGGTATGATTCGAGGACTTATTCCAGAACATTATTCAGGCCTGTATGTAACATTTCCCAATTTTCCATACCATTTTCATTTAAATTATTTCGTTCTGTGACCGACAACATTTGTACAGGACTTATTAGGCAAGTACAAGCCCATGCATAGATCCGGCCCTGACATTATTTAACGGTACAATATGTAGTATGAAGCCTGCATGGGGGCCTGCACAGCGTCAACGCAATCTTTCTCCAGATAACTAATCCGCAGAACGTCCCACGAGGGCCACCCTTATAACCCTGCCAGATAAAAACACACACATGCACGCGCACACACACATGCACACATACAGTACATGCACATGAACTTTTGATAACGTCAAGAAGAAATATGGCATTCTAAAAACATCAGCCATTTACAGTTTGAGCTATAGTTGTATTTCTTTGCCATCTTTTTTTTTTTTCGTTCATTCTCCCAGAGAAGAGAGGAAGGTTGGTTATTAATACTATAGGCCTATTCACTGATAAGAACTGGGGGGGAAAAAGGGAAGACGTACAGTACAGGAAATATTTTTGTCAGATAGCGTACGCCGTACACGACTCCCACGCCGTATACAGCAAAAGTCACGTTCTCCAAAGTGATTGATCAAATTGTACCCTTGCCAGTGTTGGGCTGTGGGACATTAGGCTACACTGTTTGTAAACAGATTGTTTAAAAACAGAATCTAACTCATTATGAAACTGCTGGAGACGTGCTGTATGTGCTGTGATTGGCTAAAACACTGCCTCACCCCACACAACCCCCCTCCCCCTCTCACATTAGCACCGGCTTTCCTGAGCCAGACGAATGTTTTGTTTTCATGATTTGGTGACAACAATAAAGTTCTGTACCGTCTGCAGGACGAAGCAAGTGTCTGTCTGCAGGGAAACAGCTGCAGCATCAGCAGAGATGCTGATGCTGCTGTAGAAGCAATATGTACTGTATATCTTTTTAGATTTTTGGCTAAATGTTGCCTCAGTTACCTGGGATTGAAAAAAAAAACAGTATTAATTAATACGAAACCAAGGAAGGAACTGCACCTCTTTTTGTTTTTTCTTTAGACTTATTATTGTTCCAATAAACTGCTTTTGGAGCTGGTCTGTACATGATATAGGCTATAAAAACTATATACTATAATATGTACATGATTTTCAGGATGGGCGGGAGGCGCAGTTTTATCGCCTATAGCTCCACAGTGCACGGCGATGCCAAACTTTATCTTATCTCATTACCTCAGAATGCCAAAGAATGTGAAATATTCTAGCTGCGTTCTACTGGTCCCCACATCAAGCACTGTTGCGTGAAGTCAGAGAAGTCTGTCAGATTAGGATTAGGCATCGTTCCTTATTTGGCGTTGTTTTCACTCGAACTCAAAAGTCTGAAACAGATCGCATGACTGAAATTCGCCCAGGTCATTCATCTTAACATCTTTCAACATGGCCTCCCTCCACCCAGATTCACACACGTTCAACCGTTTAGCAAATATTCTCATTATTGTTTTCAAAAATAGACACAGGCACAATGTGATGCGTCATCACATGGGGCACTGTCTTCACTATTAATACATGTTTGGGAAGTACAAAAATGGAGCTTGTGGGGTTAAATCATTTTATTTATAGGGAATGCCAAGTCCTTGTACCCAGCAGTTGTTTCCTGGACTGCGCTGTCCTCTACAGTCTTGGGAGAGGACAGACATCAATGATGTGCTCCCATTGTTTGGCCCTCTCCACCAGTACACAGTCAGTGGGCCTTGGGGCTGCTGTGTCATCTTTGGTCCATGAAAATAAATAAATAAACTTAACTGTGATGTATCGCGACAGCAACATTGAGGGGAATAAAATCAATGAATTAATGCAAAAAGTCAGGGTATAGTGTTGGAAACAAGAATTGACATTATTCACGGTGAGTAAACGGTCATATCAGTATGCACAAAAAATAGGCCATCGCTGCTTAAGTTAAAAGTAGCGAATTCTAAATAAAAAGTACTACTACAAAACTATTGGCATAAAAATGTAGTTAAAGTTCACCAAGTGTAGAATGTTATGCAGATTGTCACAATCCGCAAGTTTTCAAATGCATGTACCGTACACAAACTCCCGAAATGTGGCACCGCGGTGCATTTGTAGCTTTGTAGTTTTGTCAAATGTCCAAAGTGGTTATTGAAGTACAATATTTGGATCCGAGTTGCAAAAGTAAAGTTGGAAATTGGAAATATTTAAGTACAAATATTCCAAAATTGTACTTATACTTACAGTAGGCCTATGCAGCACTAAACTAAATAGACTAGAGTAAGCTCATTTTCACCAATGGTCCTAAATGTGTCGGGGGTTGTTGGAGACGGACGGACAGACAGACAGACAGACAGACAGACAGACAGACAGACAGACAGACAGACAGACAGACAGACAGACAGACAGACAGAGGTCCTTGGAAGGAGGGTGCCTGCAGGATCCTGTCGGGTGGGGTCTGTCACCAGATGGGATTTCCTTTTTTTGGGGGACATCCTTGTACTCTTGTCCGTCCTTTTGGCCAACGCACTCATTGTTCTAGCATCAATCAAACGTGTGTGTGTGTGTGTGTGTGTGTGTGTGTGTGTGTGTGTGTGTGTGTGTGTGTGTGTGTGTGTGTGTGTGTGTGTGTGTGTGTGTGTGTGTGTGTGTGTGTGTGTGTGTGTGTGTGTGTGTGTGTGTGTGTGTCATAGGGCGGCTGTGGCTCAGGAGGTAGAGCAGGTCGGCCAATGATCCAGTGGTCGGCGGTTCGATTCCCGGCTCCTCCTGTCTACATGTCGAAGTGTCCTTGGGCAAGACAACCCCACCTTGCCTCCAGTGGTTGGCACCACTGGTGTATGAATGTGGGAAGTGGGGACGCTGGCGTTGACTGTTCGCCGCTCTACTTCCCAATGTATGAATGAATGGACCATTGTAAGCGCTTTGAGTATACACGCTGTGCATAGAAAAGCGCTATACAAATGCAATCCATTATTATTATTATTATTTGTGTGTGTGTGTGTGTGTGTGTGTGTGTGTGTGTGTGTGTGTGTGTGTGTGTGTGTGTGTGTGTGTGTGTGTGTGTGTGTGTGTGTGTGTGTGTGTGTGTGTGTGTGTGTGTGTGTGTGTGTGTGTGTGTGTGTGTGTGTGTGTTCGTGTGGACAGAACTGACTATATTCCCCATACAGACCCGTGCAACGATAAATGATTCATAGTAAATGGATTAGCGTGATATTCGTTTAAATAGGCAACTATTAATAGGAAAATAAAAACCTATTATTGCGACAAAATGGTGCTTTACCTGGTCATATCACCAGTAAGGGCTGATCCGCCGGGCTGACGGCTATACCGGTACAGTGTGTGTGTTGGGCAGTAACAGAATATTACATACAGTATCACCATAATAATATTACCTTTTCCAGGAAAACGATGCTACTCTGCCAAAATGGGTAATATGTACAGTAATATGCTTAGAGTATATATTAAATAGAGAGAACACCTGACTCCCGAGCTCCCCTCTCATCCACTTGCATTGAGTTGCTCACTCAGTGCATGAGGCGATTTCACTCCTATTTCCGGGGGAAAAGCCAGAGTGCATTCTGGGGAAATGGGGCCGAGAACATGAACGTGGACGACCTCATGCACGATCGGCACGCGTGCGTCAGAGCGGAGAGCTATGGAGGGGGCGGAGCCTAATGCGCGTTCATATTACTGGCCCCATGCTCTCAAACTGCATTCTCAACTTTGGCCACTGTGTCCATTTCGCCTCAAGGTTTCCTCAGGGTGTTCTCTCTAGCATACTCTAAGGTAATATGTTACTCTGGGCTCGTTCCCCAGGCTTGCACGTGGCTTAGGGTCAGAATTGATAACGTACCCCATCAACAGGCAGGACCTCCGGTTTGTTAACTTCCTCCAAAAGTTGCCATTTTTCAGCCAATCGCGGGGATTGGTGCTCCCGAAAATGTATATACCCACGGAAACATTTTATTTCTACCTAGCTTTCTACCTAGCTGTTGTAAAGTTTTAAAAGATGGAATCGCACACATCTATAACTGCTTTGTTCGTTGAAATCTTTCTTTTTTTCTTTCTGAAATTAAGAGTGAACACATCAAGACGCTATTGAGGACTGAACAAGGTTCTTTCTCGCTGGAGACTGTAAACAGTTATTTTAATTATTTAACATAAAGTAGGGTGAAAGTCAGGTGTAGTCTTTTAAGATGTCAACAGTGTTACTACAGTTTAATAATAAATAACTTTAAATTAAAAGAGAAATCAATTGTATATATTTAGAATATATAGAAGTATCTTTCTGTAAAAATGCCACGTGGTGTAGGGTGATAGCCAGCCATGTTAATTTTATACCTGAAAACAGTAAATATGTCCACTATGTTATGTCAACTATGTTGTATGGACTCATCAGACCACAGCACACTTTTCCACTTTGTCTAACCATTTCAAATGATATTGTACCCAGAGGAGGCATTTCTGGTTGTTTTTCTGGTTGTTTTTTTGGCTTTGCTTTGCATGGTAGAGTTTTAACTTGCACTCGCAGGTGTAGCGACAAATTATGTAAACTGGCAATGGTTTTCTGAGTGTTCCTGAGTCCTCACAGTAATATCCTTTACACAATGATGTCAGTTTTTAATGCAGAGCCACCTGAGGGATCAAAGGTCACAAGTGTTCGGTGTTGGTTTTCGGCCTTGTCGCTTTAATATAGCAAGTTCTTCAGATTCTTTGAATGTTTTGATTCTATTATGGACTGTAGATGATGAAATCACCAAATTCCTTGAAATTGAATGTTGAGAAACATTGTTTATAAACCGTTGGATGATTTTCTCAAAGAATTGTTCACAAAGTGAATGACTGGGATGGTCCTGTTGTACTCAATGATATTAAACTGTTTAAAATTAACCTGTTTACCTGTGGAATGTTCCAACAGGCGTTATTTGTGCATTCATGACCTTTCCCAGTCTTTTGTTGCCTCCGTCCCAACTTTTTTGGTACGTGTTGCAGGGATCAATTTACAAAAGATTATATCATTTCAAAAAACAATAAAGTTTATCAGTTTGAACATTAAATATATTGTCTTTGTGGTGTATTCAACTGAATATAGGTTGAAAACGATTTGCAAACCAATGCATTCTGTTGTTATTGACATTTTTCACAACGTCCCAACTTCAACGGAATTGAGTTTTGTACATTCTGTCACAGTGAAGTTTTTAACTCAAATATTTAGGTTTGGGGGAGGGGTCCAGAGCCCCCGGATTTGGGGTGAATTGAGGACCACTGATGCAGAAACATGAGGTATCGAGCAGGAAAAAACTAATTTGTCACGTCCAATATGAACGTGTGTGTGTGTGTGTGTGTGTGTGTGTGTGTGTGTGTGTGTGTGTGTGTGTGTGTGTGTGTGTGTGTGTGTGTGTGTGTGTGTGTGTGTGTGTGTGTGTGTGTGCGCGTGTGTGTGTGTGCGCGTGTGTGTGCGTGTGCGTGTGCGCGTGCGTGTGCGCGTGTGCGTGTGTGCGCGCGTGCGCGTGTTGCTCACAGATAGGATGTTGTCTCTCTAACCCCCGAACCCAGGAAGAGGTTCAAGGGGATAACTGCATTGTTTTTACACACACACACACACACACACACACACACACACACACACACACACACACACACCACACACACACACACACACACACACACACACACACACACACACACACACACACACGTGAGTACGCCTATAAGTATGTGCTTAGTCAAATTTGTCAAACTGATAATGAACAGTGGTTCGGTTCACTCACACTAAGGAATCAGATGGATGGTTTCCTGTTTCGAAGGACACAAACAAAACACACACACACACACAAACCCGGGCCAAAAAAACATATGCACACTTTGTGTGCTCAACACCTGGGTCAAGGCAACTGCCAAGTTGCATCTGCCATAAGAACTGCCAAAAGACTCAGAGAGAACCCATTTATTCATATATACTGTAAAATCCATTTGCTTTACATGTGTAGTATACACTAGTACAGGGGTTTTCAACCTTTTTCATCCCAGGGCCCACCATTTATTCAGCATTTGAACCACGGACCACCAATTGAAAACACTTTAGCCCCTCAGACCCCAAAACTAAAGATTTCTTTTGCTTCTGTCCATGACCATTAATCTTTTAGTTGAGTAGACTTGGGCTAATTCAGATGATGAATATTTTAACTCTTGAGAGCGTAAAAATGAAACCAAATGGACCCGCAAGGGTCCATTTGGTTTCATTTTTACGTTCTCAAGAGTTACATCTGGTTAACCAACTTAGCTAGGGACCACCTGGAACCCTCTCAGGGACCACTGGTGGTCCCCAGACCACCTGTTGAAAACCCCTGCACTAGTAGAAGACTCACTTCCATATGGAGACATGAAAACTGATCATGGTTCACAAAACCTGCATGCTCACTTATGGTTGAATGGAGCTGAACTGAAATGTATTCAATTCAAAGAAATGTCCAAATCTAGAGGGTCATTTATTTCCTTCGTAGTCAAACACCTTCTTGTCTCCCTGAGCATGAATCCTGTATCTTAATTGTGTCAAGTGTTTCACCATTTTGCACATTGTGGTCTCCATCTTTGTATCACGCCAAACCCCTTATCCCAGATACTTTAAAAGGCAAAGCAGTTAAAGGGGGAATTTCACACCAAAACACACTGGGCAGCAATCTACCTTGATTGCTGTGACATCATATAGATTACACTTTCTACATTTCACCCTTGAGGTCCCCCTCCCTTCCAACAGTTTGCATTGGTGCAGGTTGTCTTTATTCTAATGCAGGTATTTTTGTAGCTCCAAACTTTTTTTCCCCCCCACACATCATATTTTAATAGTATAGTGATAGTCACGCATGAGTTTTATGGCACTCTGGGGACGCCTTTACTTGTAATCCCTGAGGTAATTTATTCCTCCTCCTCCCCTCGCTTCTGCCACTCTTCTCTCCAATCACTCCGGTTGAAACTCCTGTCACATGGTGCCACCTGATTTTTTTTTCTTTAATCATGTAGTGGCCCAATTATCTTGTAGTGTATGGTTTGATTTGATGAAAAAAATAAGTTTGGAGTTAAAAAGTTTGGAGTTAGTAAAAAATTTTAAAACTAAAATACACATGATAGAATAAAAACAACCTGTGGCCATGCAAAATAGGGGGCATCTATGACAGAAATCAAGGGCATTTTGCATCATGCCACGGGAATCAAGGTAGATGGATGACCTATGTGTGTTGGTATGGAATTAGGGGTTTAGCGGTGACGTAAATCTAGGCCCGTGTGTTTTGGTTCCCCTGCCTCCTTGTTGACTACTGCTGCTGTTTTACTTTCATTAGTTTGATTGGTTTGTTGCTTTTTTATCCCATTATTTTTAAACCCTGTGTCAATTATCTCTAAAGTGATTCTGGGCTACACAGGCCTCATGCTTCCTTCCATGCATGAGGACTCGGGCTGCCTTTGTTTCCCCTGTCAAGCATGCGCATCCCTTCAATATACAATTTGTGCTTTAAACATCATTTGACCTCCAGTTTAACGACTCTGTTGCTATAGAAACATGCAGTAATAATTACCAGCTGGGTGTCAGATCTCCACTCACTCACCGCCTCGTGACCGGACGCACATTCACACAGGTACGCCAACACACGTGCACGCACACGCACACACTAGTGTGAGGTGCATGACTCAGAGTCAGGAGGGCATGCCGTCAGCACACTGTCCACTATCTGTATTGATTATTTAATTATTATTGATGTTGTTCCTTTTCATCATCTGCTCAGAAACGAGAAGTACAAGTTGTCTGTCTGTCTCGTAGTTTTTTTCTGTGGCTTCCTCTGTGCTTAGAACTGTCATTGTGTGTGTGTGTGTGTGTGTGGGGGGGGGTGTGTGTGTGTGTGTGTGTGTGTCAAGACAGTGTACAATGTCCTCAAATGACAGTCACCATGTGCACGTATGACTAATTTTACACATACGTGTGGCCGGTATAAAGGGCTGGTTTAAAGTTAAACCTCACCCGTGGCTTTCACGTAGGGGACATGTGCACAGTGCACACACTCGCACCCACATGCACGCTAGGCCTATATCAGTGGTTTTCAACCTTTTTCATACCAGGGCCCACTATTTATTCTGCATTTTCAGCCACAGACCACCATTTGATGTTCTCTCGAACCCAAAACGAAGGATTTTCAAGTTTCTGTCCACAAACAGATAGCTGGCAAAACGTTTGTCAAAATAACAATTCTTCTACGTTTTCTAATTGTGTAGATTCCTGAAAATTAAGTAAATCAGGTGTTTAAATATAATTTAACCCTTTATAGTGGAAAATGAAGCCACATTACACGTCCATTTGGCTTCATTACGCTCTCAAGAGTTACAGATCTATAAGGATCCATTTGTTTATCTGTTCATCATTTAGCCTGGGGACCAACCTGAAGGACCACTGGTCGTCCCCAGTCCACTTGTTATGAATCTTTGCTATATAGCAGGGGTTTTCAACCTTTTTCATCCCAGGGCCCACCATCTATTCAGGATTTGAGCCAGAGACCACCATTTGAGGATATTTTTAGACCCACAGACCCGATGACCATTCATCTTCTAGTTGTGTAGATTTGGACTAATTCGTATGATGGATATTTTAACTCTTGAGGGTATAAAAATGAAACCAAATGGACCCGCCAGAGTCCATTTGGTTTCATGTTAACGTTCTCAAGAGTTACATCTAGTTAAACAACCTTGCTGGGGAGTGGGGACCACCTGGAATCCTCTCAAGGACCACTGGTCGTCCCCAGACCACTTGTTAAGAATCTCTGCTATATAGTAGGCCTATGACCGCTCTCAGAAGCATTATAGTTAAGTGCTTTGGTCATGCCATGTATTGTCCTTCGCTTTACCTTTTGTTGAAACTTGACCCTTAAAATTCGATACTCGGTGCTAAGCACTAAGCAGGTGGACATTGGGTAGCACTTTTACAGTCTTTGGCAGTGGTACGTTGGATGTGAACCTCAAGCTCCCAATCTCTGGCCGGACACACTACCCACAAGGCCACTGACCTGGTTGAATTTGACTATACCAGGGGTCGGCAACCCAAGATGTTGAAAGAGCCGTTTTTCGACCCAAAATTAAATTCAAAATCTGTCTGGAGCCGCATTTTATTATTATTATTTTTTTTCTGAGAGGGCGCAAATGTGAACCAAATGGACCCTGGCGGGTCCATTTGGTTCACATTTGCGCACACTCAGAAAAAAGGTCCTCAAAGCAAAATCATTAACATGGTGAAACGCAACCTTTCCTCAGAAATGGAGTTTCTAAAAATAAAAATAAAGGAGTTTTACAGAACTCCATTTCTAGTCCACACAAAATCTCTAAGGTATATTAATGACATAGTAAACTGAGTAAACCTTTGAAAATGGGTGGTTCAGATTGAAAGCTCCACCTCTGATAACTGCTGGGCTTTTTTGACATGGCCAACAAGTGCTACTTTAACTGGCAACTGTCAGACAGCGCAACGCGTTTTGGGTGACTGAAATGTTTATATTATTTTGGTGCGGATCACCCCAGTATGTGTATGTAATAATGCTACAGCCACTGAGCCACTAGGGCTGTGTTCTGGAGCCGCAGGTTGCTGACCCCTGGACTGCAGTGGTTGCAGCTAAATGACTGATTGTTGGGCTTTGTAAATAATATGTATGTTGTCACTCTGTCACGCCTTTTCCTGTCTAATCTGTCAAGACACACACACACACACACACACACACACACACACAACACACACACACACACACACACACACACACACACACACACACACACACACACACACACACACACACACACACACACACACACACACACACACACACACACACTCTCTCTCTCTTCTCTGTTGACAAATTGTTTCCCGGAAGTACTGATACTGTATATCCTAAAGCTATTTTGCTGTTTCTGTTTTTTGGTGTTGTTGAAGTGGTCCAACACGTGGCTAGTTCATGGCTACAACGACCCCCTTCTGTTCAGAGAGAGAGAGCGGTCAAGGTAGGACAGAGGGATAAGGAGTGGTTGAACATGTTTACTGACATTTCATCTCACACACCCACATGCGCACACACGCACGCATGATTCGACGATCAATCCCACCGTGGTAATATTGGGATGTATTATGAATACTAGGGTTATAATGGTACATTTTCACAGCAATTCGATCACAATAGATTGTTGACAATGTGATACATGGACAATATTGGTTCATTCTGGATACATGTGATTTGAAATCGATACAGTAACTATTTAGCAAAAAAGTGTGAAACATGTGGATACTACAGTTTTTTTCAAGTAAACACAGCGATCTGACTATTGTGTTTGAACACATTATGTGTTTTTCTTATTAACGTGCTAAATATAATGCAATAAGTACTTACTATTGGTATCGATTCGATACAGATTCTTTGCATTGTAAATCGATATGATACAAAGTCAAACGATACGACGAGCCATGTAACATGACATTGATGTGTAACTATACAGTAGGTAACCCCAACTAAACCTAACCTCAAACATTCTCGAATGGTAAATCCACCCCCTAAATAAATAAATATTTTTTGAGTAGGCGGAATATTCTCCACACAATGTCTAATTCTAGTCTTCTATAGAGCTGAGCATTACCACCCCCTTTCATGCCGTTGCCCTGTGGCCCAGAAGTAATTTATCCATTCCTATGCCTATGACTTTTATATGAAGATGATTACACCACGGACAAAGCCAGCTCGGATTGTAACAAATCATGACAACCGATCAGAATATGAACTTACTTAACTTCAGAATCATGACAACCGATCAGAATATGAGTAAGAAGAAAAAACGTCAGGATACAACACATTTTTCGGTTCTCTTCTTTTTTTTCATACAAATTATTTGATTGTCCCAAAACAATGTGTGTGTTGACCTGAGTTGGCTTTGTCCGTGGCGTAATCGTCCTCATATAAATCATTTTGTAAAAGCCTATGAGGAAAATTAAATGGGGAATTCATTTCTGGGCCGCGCGGGCGATGTCATGAAAGGGCCGGGACTGCTCAGCTCCCTATAGGCTGCATCAGTCAAGCACGCAGTCACTCACCCAAATCACTTTCTGTGAAAGAAAAACTCGAACATTCGGCACATGTTTAGAATTAGTGTTTTATTTTCAGCATAATAACATCTGCGAGTAATGCGTTGCATTCACTCCGTCACGGAGGGACATGTTAGACTACAGTATTCTGTCTGGGCAGAAGGTTGCACCTATACCTCTGCATGTGCGTTGACCTATCGGAACTGTTTTAATATGTGGTAACACGTTTCCGAAACCCAGTTTATCACGCACTTTATCAGAGCTGTGGCTTGTGTTTGTGGTTTGGCCTCTCTGTTCCATCCTTTTGTGAGCATCGGACAGTGTGACTGAGTTCATGTTGTCCGACTGTCAGTCTAGTTGTCTTTGTCTTGTCCTTTTTTGGGGTTTTGCTGCTTCTTCGGACTTCATTTCGGACTCATAGTGGCACATGCTTACTCAGTTACAACACCAACAACGGTTTTCAAAACCCCATTCACACCCAGAGTTTGCTAAAAAAAAAAAAGAGTTCCAGAAAAGGTAACGCGACAGGTGTGAAATCCACTGATAACCCACTGCTGACCGCATCACATTTAGTAGTATCACATCGCCACCCGCAACCAGCTTTGGCCGGGAACTACTTTTTTGTAACTGGGAAGTGGGAACTACTTTCTTTAGCTGGGTATAACTTACAGACGACATTGACCTAATTTGTGAATAATGTTTAATTGGTACTTGTCAGATGTTTCATGTTGCCATGATTGTAACAGATTTAAAAAAGCAAAAAGCCACTCAAGGTCGCAGGTTACTGTGGATTTTACCCCGGTGAAGGTAGAAGAATGCCTGTGCTGTAACGAGGTAAATTCCACGGTAACCCTCTCGTGGCTTATTGCTTTAGTAATTGGACCGTGGTCGACTTCTAAACGAACCAAACAGTCCTGGTATGTGAATGCGCACTTATTGTCAACGACCAACCATAACCCTGAGAGTACAACGATAGAGTAATCCGCCCCCGCCCCTGAAACTTTAAACTCCATTTCAACCATGTTAAATTAATCGAAAAACACGGTACCTCCTTGGTTCTGGTGGCTCATTTATTGTACTAACATGTGTGGTGCCTGTGGTTCTTTTTACTTTTAATGAAATAAAAGGAACAAAAACAACCTGAAATGAAATAGAATTTCTAAAAATCCTAAAGGATTCCAAGTTCCAAATGGAATCTACTAGAATACCCTGCCCGATGATGACGTTTTCGACTTGTTAACAGAATAATACACTTACATACATACATACAATATACACCTAATAACACTGAAACATGGACAGAAGAACTCAATACTCATATTGTATACAGTACAATATTGTATCATACATTATGTGCACATACATACATGTGATGTTGGCATTGTCCCACACTATAATCAAAGTAACTGCACATTGCCAGACAACAGCCATAATATGTCTTCATATAATGGTCGTAATGATCCTAATAATGATACATTTGTATCCGCCTTATGCTATGCGGCATAATTATGCTACCAATACTATGTTATAAGTCGGAAAAATGTCTTCTTTAGAAAAAACAAATCTGTGTATGTGCATGTGTGTGTGTGGACACGTTTGCTCGCTCTGCCTGTGCAACATCGGCATTTTTCACAGTTTTTACATTGTGTGTGAATGGGTTTGTGTGCCCAGTATGCAATTCTACCAAGCACTGATATCCACTAAGCTCTGTGTGAAGATGTCCTTAAGGCTCAATGCACTATAGCAACAATATTGGAAAGAAACTGGGCCTCTGGCTTACGTTGTTCACATTCACTCCCAGGGTTCACTTTAATACACACCCCTTATGGGCGTGGGAACTCTGAGAGTGATGGATTTCCTTCACAATAACACTATAAACGTAAAACACTTTAGCACCACCACTGTGCTACACCACATTAAAGGTACTATAGGCAACTTTATTGTGTTCAAGATCTGTGTTTGTAAACAGATTAGAATCGAACGCCACCTCGCCTCCATTCTATTGGCTCATTACGAAACTTCTGTGCTGTGATTGGCTAACATGTCGCCTCACCCCGCACACATACACTAGCACAGCACCATGAAAAGGATTCGTTGACATCAACAACAAAAGTTCTGGGCTGTCTGCAGAGCAAAGCGAGGGTCTGTATGCAGGGAAACAGCTGCAGCATCAAAATAGAAGCTACGCAGAGGGGAAAAAGGCATATATTTTTCCATTTTTGGCTAAAAGTTGCCTATAATACCTTTAAGCTGAACCGAGCCTTAATTAGTATAATTAGCAGAACCTGTGTAAGGAAAAGCCCCAAATATCAGTCTTTCTTACATGCCGTCCAAAGGGCCTGATGCATTTAGTCCATCCATTCCTATGTAGACCTCTGTGAACTCCCATGTGTCGCCTAAACGTTTTGTAATGCTTTCCTTGGACATTGCGCATTAGCAATGCATATTTCGTCTCGTCCATAACACGTTGCCTACAAATGGACGCGTTGTGTATGTTTGACGGAGTCGCACGGACAACACACCCCTAAATAATAAAAGGTCATGTGCATTATACATTTTTATAAATAACCACGCCTGGCTGTCTCAAGCATACCTGGATGTGCTGTGCATAAAGTGTGCCTGTTTACCCCCCGCATAAATATCTACTCAGACGCCAGGCTCTCAGATGGTCAAAGTAAAAGTGGACATGGAAAAAAAAGCAATATTTAATGTCTGTTAGTCTGGAGACAGGATTCAACAAAGTTTTTAGAGGGAGAGAGAGAGGAAGTTAATGGCCGTTAATGGCCAGCCGGAAGGAAGAGAGGGAAGAATGTTGCCCAAAACGACAGCTTTGCTTCAACAACTTAACACAGCATCGTGGATAACAGTTCATATCCTGGCCGATGTCTGCTTGGGATACAGTCGGTTATTTATATCTAGCTATGGATCTACTGTGCTCAAAATCATCCTTAATCCAGATAATGCATGATTTGTGTCCTAGCTATGACTCCATATTCACCATCATCATCATCATCATCATCCGTAGAGGTTTTCGTTTTCCAGTGCTTCTGAGTCACACTTGGTTCTCAAACTCTTGACATTTCCAGGACCCCAGTTTGACACCCATCAGTCCCATGGACCCCCAATGCGATACGATGTTACATCTCCCAATATGCCTGACAATCTAGCTTTATAAAATCATGAACTGAGGGAGTACTGTGCGTGCGCGGTACAATTTTGTACTCTCAACTCCTCTAACGACCCATGGGGTTGTCCCCGCACCGCCGGTTTGAGTAACACTGTTCCAAGTATCATCAAAGTCAAAAGTCAAAGTCGCATGATTTGTCACTACGTTACCGCAGCGAAATTGGACCTCCGCTTTTAACCCATCACTTGGAGTGGTGAGCTCCAAGGAGCGGTGAGCTGCGGCTTGCCGCGCTCGGGAATCATTAGCTGATTTTGACCCCCAATCCATCCCTTTGATGCTGAGTGCCAAGCAGGGAGGCATTGGGTCCCATTTTTTAGAGTCTTTGGTATGACCCGACCGGGAATCGAACCCCGGCCTCCCAGTTCCAGGGCGGACACTCTAACCACAAGGCCACTGTTCTGATTATCATCATCATCATCATATCATCACCCCTTCCTATTTGTCAGCAAACAGCCCCGCCCCATAGCATACAAAGGATCAGAAACAGGACAGCGAGCTGAAAGGTCACTTCCCATGTGACAGGACCCTGACACTGAGTGGAGGTCCGGGATGGGCCAGGGACACACCCGGTCCTCACGGTTTAGAATAGATGCTCGCACTGTGATCACAGCGCTTCCACGCTCCGTGCGCACATACTTGTATCAATACTGAACTCCAGTCGCAGAAATGAATGTATGAACTACGATGTACTTTATGTATGAACTACAAAGGGGGGGGGGGGGGGGGGGGTGACTTACTGGCCAAATGTAAAATTGTAACTTGAAGGTGGAGGGCACAAGGGCAAATAAGGCACATGTTGACCTTTTGGGACTTCCGCACTATATAGGAAAGTGCAAGTGTCTCGCAGTGTTTTTGACAATTCACACTGAGGCAAAATGTTACTACGACGACGGCCGGGGTCGGGGGGGGGGGGGGTGGGGTTGCCCTACCTTCCTTCAAGTCACACGTTTGGTCACATTTGTCCTAAAAGCTCACACTGTTCCTTTTTGGGGGGTGGAACAAGGCGGTGTTGCTCCAATGTCGTCGGAGAGCAGACAAAACAACGCTGACCAATGGGGTAATTATTAGGGGTGGAACGATTCACTTACCTCACGATACGATGTCGATATTTAGGGTGCCTAATGGATTTATATTGCGATTCTTAATTCTGTTGTGATTCGACTCGATATAGCGATACATTGCAATGTTTTCCCACAGATGACTCTGCTTTTGTCATACTAGAAGATTTTAAATTTTTAATTATTTTTTTCTGACATGAACAAATTGATAAATGCATAAATATTAAAAACAATCGATTTTGAACCTGGCGATACGATATGAATATCATGGCATTAAGAATCGCAATATATTTGCATATCGACTTTTTTTTTATTATACACACACTCAATTCACACCAGTCTGTGTCCTCCTCTTCTCATGGCACCATTACAATCGTTTTTGCAGAGGCAGCGCAGATCGCAACCTCGCCATCGCTACAGACACGGCGAGAGAGAGAGCAAGCTGGGGTTCAACCAGAAGCATACTTTGCTCTGATATATAGGCATAGTGTAGCGGCTTACAGCATATAGGCGTACGCACTCGACAACACCACTCGAGATGCAGAGAAGCGGGGCAGCTCGTCTGGGAGGCGGCGAATACCGATGACGAACGGTTCTAATTAGCAGTCGGGAGATGTGAAATGACTCAACAAAGATTGAGCAACTTCACGGTCAGCTCATTTGCTCTGACAAACAAGCATGCCAGATGCGTCGAGGGTCTCCTCCCTGCTCGTGAAGCTCTCGCTGGAGCACTGTTCACTCATTTTAACTCGGCATTTGAAATTCAACGTTAACTCTTTGAAGTGAGACGGTTCTGGTATACAGTATGTTCCTCCTGGAAGAGGATCAAAACCAAATTAACCCGAGCGTCCTTATCCCGGCGTGAAAAATAGCAGTACAAGCACACAGCCCCTCTTACGCTGGCTCTTTTCAGATCCATATAAATTATATAGATATATGTATACACATGATGGAAGAGATTCACGGTAGAGCGAGGGAGCCTAGTAGTACACAGCCCTGGGCTAAGTTCCTATAACCCAAAATCTAGCTCACTCTCACTCGGTCACTCAAGCAGGCGTGGTGAAAAGATGCAGCTCCAAGGGCAAAATATTTGAGTTAAAAAAAAAAAACCTTGCTGTGGCGGAATATTCAAAGGCTGCGCCGCGTTAAAATAGCAGACCTGCAAGCTTATAGCAAGAGAGCTTGTAGGTCTGTTATTTCTTACAGCTAAAGCTAATGCTAGCTTATGCTTAAAGGGGAATTCCACCCATTTTCAAAAACATCCCGAGGGTGTACAAATGCGTACCAAATGGAACCTAGCGGGTCCATTTGGTTCACATTTGTACACTCTCAGGAAAAAAAATGTTAGAAAACAACATGTTATTTTTTTTCCAGACCTCCATTTTTAGGAAACACAGAATTGGGGGAACTCCTTTTTATCATGTCCACACAACACTCTAAGGTATATTAAAGTATATAAGCAATAAATCTCAGAATTTTAATGGCGTTTTTCTCCTTTTTTTCTTCGTCTTTGACCATTTCATTATTAGATCACTTCCTAGTATTTAGGAGCTGCGGAAGCCCTTTAAAAATCATAGTCCTCCACCACCTCCATATCCTTTTCCTTAATCAGAGGCAGCTCAGCGAGGCTCTTCCTGATTGGCTAACAAATACTCCCGCTGGGACTATTTGTTAGCCAATGAGGAAGCTCATTTCTTTGGAAGGCTCCTGCAGCCCCTAGAGGGGTCAAAAAGACCAGATTTTTTGGGGAGATGATATTTAAAGGAGGAAAACTTCATGAAAAACATAAAAACAATAAAAAACGATAATTATTACTTTCTCCATAAAATTACATATAGGAGCTTTAACGACATACAGTAGTAAAATGTTTAAAATGGGAGGAATTCCCCGTTTAACACACCCAAAGAGATCCCCTGCACAGTATGAGTTCTAATGCAAAGGACGTGGCGTCCGCAAGGGGGGGTCAACGTATTTCTGCGAGGACACCCATTCCACTGTAACGCCGGAGCGACCCCCCCCCCCCCCCCCCCCCCCCCCCCCCCCCCCCCCCCCCCCCCCCCCCCCCCCCCCGAGTGCGAGTGAGCCGAGATTTTCCGGAAGGGGGGCAATATTGGGATTTTTTAGCGGCCATTTTCTAAGTCCCTCCATCCTACTCGGCGGTGATTTTCCTCTTGGACGGGGGCAGCAGGTGGGCGGGCAGCTCGGCGGGCAGCTCGTGTCCCTCCAGCTTCACCTTGATGAGGTGGTTGGCCAGCGCGAACTCCTCGTCGTCCAGCATGCCGTCCTTGTCAATGTCGGCCAGCTTCCAGATCTTGCCCAGCACCGTGTTGGGCAGCTTGGACTTGACCATCTCGCGCTTGGCGTTGGCGCCCGTCACCTTGCCGTTGACGGGCGACAGCGTGTAGAAGATCTCGTCGTAGGCGGGCTTGTCGCGCGCCACCACCCACTCGGCGTCGTCGATGCCCTCGCCGGCGCCCTCGCCGTAGCCGTGGCCGAAGGGCCCGTCCAGCGTGCCGTCGAAGGCGCCGCCCTTGACGGCGGCGTTGGGCCGCTGCGTCTCCTCCTGGCGCACCAGCACCATGAGGCCGGCGATGTCGTTGGCCAGCATGTCGTCCACCGCCTCCAGCAGCCGCGGCTTGATGGGCTGGAACTTGGTCAGGTCTTGGGACTGGAGCAGGTCCTGGAGAGGACAGGGGGAAGCCCAAAATATATAATGAATGAATTTAAAGGAAGGATAACAACAAAACTGCCCTTTGTTTAAAGGTAATAGAGGCAACTTTAGTAGGTACAAACACATTTGTTTAAAAAGTAACACAATCTAAAGGGCTTTACAGATGGGGAGTCTGAAACGCCCGCATTATCACGGCTATTCCACTGTGCCACTCCACTCAGTGCTGACAGATGAGAATCACGTAGTGAGAACAAAAAGCTCACTGGATTGAGGTCTAGAATAAATCGCCGGCGTGTGCACGAAACGAGCATGCGCGCAACAAGCAACACTGGACGCCGTGCGATAACGCCCAGCATCACACGCTTGCTTTATCACACAGCGTTTTCTAAGCACAAAACGCCGGTCCCATTGAAGATTAACTAAAAAGGTGTGATTTATTACTGTCCGTCTGTAAAACCCCAACTCCACCTCATTACGAAACTGCGGGAGACTGCTGTGCTGTGATTGGCTAAAACGCCACCTGACCCCACAAAATCCCGACCCCACCACACACTAGCACCGCCTTGTCATTAGCCTGACGGATGTTTTGTTTTCATGATTTGTTGACAACAATAAAGTTCTGGACCGTCTGCAGGGCAAAGACAAGTGTCTGTCTGCAGTGACGCAGAGAGGAAAAATGCAAAAAAGCTATATACTGTATATTTAGATTTTGGTTAAAAAGTTCCTATAATACGTCTAAAGATGGGTTGCCATGATTTTTTTCCCACCGTAAAACAGGTGTTTGTTAAGGGACTAGTGAATTAAACTAGTGACTAGTGAATTAAAAAAACAAAAAAAAAAAAAGGTTTTTCACACTTTTAGACCACATCCGTGGTCACTATATGGCCACATGCCAAAAAATGTGAACATTTTCATTTTTGTGTATTTTTACATCAAACCCCCTTAAATAGGAAAGTGCAATTCAGGTCGAGCCACAGGTGCCTTGATTACAGTGAGAAATACTCTGACTCTTTTTAATCCCATTCTGCTGTCCAGACAGTGTATTACTCAGTTTTAGACCAAATAATCATAAATACTGTATATATCTGAGCAGTGAGCACATTATATATCTGAGCACATTATATGCTAGAAATAAGCCACATAGCACTAAAGTGGCAAAGATGAGCGGTTATTGCAAACAAACAGTCCATGTGTCACATGTAGTGTAGCTCACCATAAAGCTGTCTCACTTTCTGCCATCCCATCGCCCGGAGGCATGTATTCTTCGATTGGTTCGGAAACCTTCTGTGCCAGATAATCGCGTCAAAAGTGAGCCAGTATTCCACGTGTGACGTCCATTGCATTTAGAATGGAATGAATGAGCCTGGCTGGAAAGTCTCCAAACCACAGTTGGACCCTGGGGGGAGGGAGGGGCTTACCCGCAAGGTCTATTACTTGTCAGGGTGGGTGCGTTCAAATGATTATGTTATGGGGGTCATGGCCTTGACAGGTTACACCCTTTCACTGAACCGTTCTGAACCATGTAAAGCAGGGGTTTTCAACCTTTTTGATACCAGGGACCACCATTTATTCAGTATTTGAGCCACGGACCACCATTTGATGACATTTTAGCCCCACAGACCCCAAAACTAAAGATTTCTTTTGTTTTCTGTCCACAATTCCAGGCTGGATTTGGGGAAACAAAAACAGGCAAACATGCAGATCAAAATGACCATTAATCTTAACTCTTGAGAGCGTAAAAATGAAACCAAATGGACCCGCAAGGGTCCATTTGGTTTCATTTTTACGTTCTCAAGAGTTACATCTGGTTAGCCAACTTAGCTGGGGACCACCTGGAACCCTCTCAGGGACCACTGGTGGTCCCCGGACCACCTGTTGAAAATCCCTCATGTACAAGATAAAACCAAAAAGGTACTGCTACAAATAAAAGGCCCTGTATTAAAAATGTGACTAAAGTAGGAGTGTTGTCGGAGCAATAACTTCAGCAAAGGATTAAGAGTTCATCCCGTATCGATGCTGTTATCACTTGTGGTTCCCCCGATTTCATCTCCTGTCCTTGTAACACCTCATAAAATGTGCACCTGTGAGCACGAATGCACACCCACATCCTGGTGTGTTGTGTGGGAGTGTGTGGGTGTATGTGACAGGAAAACTGTTCCATCATTTCATGAGAAATCTGTGCGCGTGAATGTGTGTGCGTGCGGGACACGTGTGGCGGTGTGATTGTTCTTTTAGGCTGTTGTGCAAACGAGCGCAAAGAAACGAGATGTAAAGGTATTATGGCCAAAATTATATATATACTTACAGTATATATAGCTATATTTTTTGCCTTTCCCCCGTCTACATTGCTTCTACTTTGATGCTGCAGCAGTTTCCCTGCAGACAGACACTTGCACCTGCAGACGGTCGAGAACTTTATTCATGTTGTCAAAACATTTGTCAGGCTCAGGTCAAGACGGTGCTAGTGTGTTTCATAATGAGCCAATAGAGTGGAAGTGGAAGTGAGGTAGAGTTGAAGATTTAAATCTGTTGCAAACACAGATTTCCAAAGACATGTCTTGCCAAACTTGGCATGCGGCCTGGGGATATTTAGGTCCCATTTAAAAATGAATCTACATAACCTTTCAATAACATAAACAAGCACTTACATAGAGCATGTACCATTGTGCTGCTGTGTTTCCTTGTGGAAAGACGTTTGTATCACTATTTATGTTGTCTGTCGAACTTTTGAATTTGAACTCTAAAAAGCGTCAGTTTTAGACATGCTGTATATCCCTCCGACAGAGACGCCATAGAGTTATTGCATAGACAATGCAAGGCAGCAATGGCTCGGTGGTAGAGTCACTGGACGGTAACCACAAGGTTACCGGTTTCTAACCCAGGCTCCCCCAGAGTTAGCGTTGAGGTGTCCTTGAGCAAGAACCAACTAATTTTTCCTGATGTGCTGGTAGGTGCCTTGCATGGTTTCTCCTGCCATCAGTGTGTGAATGGGTGACTATGATGCACAGGCTATGTAAAGCACCTTGGATAATTTTACCATTTACAATCCACAATGTGCCTTCCTCCGTCCATTCCTCTTACCTGCATCTTCTTCAGGTTGGGGAAGTCGCCAGGGGAGATCTGGTGCTCTCTCTCGATGCGGCTGTAGATCTCTCCCAGGCTGGCGATCAGCTCCTTCTTCTTGTTGTCCTTGCCGAACATGGAAGGCATCTCCTTCTTCAGCGCGCTGATGATGAACGCGTGGACCTGAAACACAGAGGACAACATGGTGGAGGGAGTGCTTTTCTTTAAATAGGGCTGCTTTAGCCCTTCCAATGCATGAGGTACAACAGGTACGTGATCTCCAAAAATCTGGGCTATGGGCTGTGGACTCTTAGGACTGAAATTTCAATAGATCTTTCAGTAAGCCCCTCCCCAAACTGCTATGGTCCAATCACAGCTAAGCATGATGTGACAAACCTCTTTTCCTATATGATATGATAAACGTTTTTTTTTAATAATAATAAACGTTACGCACATTATTTCACTGCATAAGGCATTGTGCCTGGTTGATGAATTTGGAAGAGATTTTGAAGGTCCAGTTCCAAAAGTGAGCCGGTATTTCATGTGTGATGTCCATTTAGGGGCGGATGTAATATTTCCCAATTGGGAGGGCAGGAGAAAATGGTATGGGGGACTTCATCGCCACACCATTACGCTGCATGCATAAAGCTAAAGGGCTGACTCAGTGAGTTTTCTGTTTTTAAAGATGAAATGCTGTTGGTTTAGTGGTGCCACAACTGTAGTTAGTTAGCAGCAGTATAGTAGTGTTTCAAATACCATGCCATCATGTTTGGTGGGGCAGTCTGGGCATTTAGGGGGGCCCCCCATGCCCATGCCTAGATCCGCCCCTGTGTCCATTACATTTACAGTACACTGGAATGGATGAGCCCAGCTGGGAAAACCCTTGGATGGACCCTGGGGAGAGTGCAGGGCTTACCCGCAAGGTCTATTGCTTGTCAGGGTGGGGAAGTTCAAATATGATTATGTTATGGGGGTCAGGGCCTTGACAGGACACACTGTTCGACTGACCCAGGGTTCTACACCACAAACCCCAAAATAAAAACAAAAAGGCACTGTTACAAATAAAAGGCCCTGTATTAAAACTGTGACTTTGGTAGGAGCATTTCCAGGAGCAATAACTTCAACAAAGGATTAAGAGTTCAACGCGCATCGAGGCTGATATCATTTGTCGTTTCCCCGATTTCATCTCCTGTCCTTGAAACACCTCATAAAATGCACACGTGCGAGCACAAACACACACGCAGAGAGAGAGAGAGAGAGAGAGAGAGAGGGGCGTCATGCGCAATCATAGATACTTCCTCGAAGTTTCCTGGCACTACAACAGGAAAGCGAGGCTTCTCTTTAGTCTCGATCCATGACTTCCCGCCGCCCTAAACGGGAAACAGGAAACAATTCACAGAGGGAGAACCGGTGGACATCTGTCACGGCCGTCATGTTCTATTGGTTTTATTTAGCGTGTGCCACGGGGCTCAGAGTGGTGTCGAGGTCAACAGCTGGAGGAGGAGGGTGGGTGGAGGTCTGTTTCATTTAGCGTGTGACAGGGCAGGGCTGAGTTGTGTCGAGGTCAAACGCTTGGCATGGTGCACGGGGTGAGGTGGGTGGGTTGTGGGGCTGCTAAAGTTGTGTCGAGGTCAAACACCTGGCCCAGGAGAGGACAGGATCGGGGGGGGGGGGGGGGGGGGGGGTTGTTGCATCTGTGTCCTTATACATCACACTCTCGGTGACAGCAATACTGTGTTCTGTCTGGTCTTGCGTTTGATGGCTTGCTGTTGTCATTACCTTTGCTGCCTCTGTCGTGTCTTTGGAGTACTCCCCTCCGGTAGACCGCACATCACGTTAAACCTGTCTGTAATGTATTTATCACTTTTTTGCTATGAACATATTTGTAAGTGTTGCTGTTATGGATGTCCTGTTTTGTTGTTGTTATGTTGAGCTTGTAGGACTAGCTAGCTGTAGGACCGTGTGGCTATGAATAGGTCATAACCGGTTATCACTTGCCTGGTTCCCCTAATTGAGGTTGTAGGACTAGATATTACAATCCATTGGATAATCAGAACAGAGCAGTTGTGCAGTTGAGACGAATAACAGTCTAAGTCCATAATTTTTATCAGACCCTTCCCCAAAAAGGCCTAGGTGTACTGACCCCTTAGCCATCATTTATATATTATGCATCATTAGTGTGGACTTAGACTGTTATTCGTCTTAACTGCAACTAACTAACTTGGCTCAGGGTCCGCCTATAATTCCAAAGTCCTAGAAGTCTTAGTATGAGCTTAGGGTGATGATCATCTTGTATATCTATATCAATTGTCACTAAAGCTGACATAGACACAGCAACTGTGTCTATGTCCCTTTATTTGTGCCCATACATACTGTACATGGAGAATCTGTCTCTCTGCCTGTGCCGGGAGAGTGCTGAAAAAATGACTGTGAAAAGTGGACTTGTTATGTAATCTATTGGCAGGTGTGGTTGTTGCCGTGGCAATCAATTGTCTGAGGCCGAGGCCGGGGGAAATTGTAAATATGAGGGGACTTTGGGCTGATTAGGCCCGCTGGCAGAGCCTGACCCACAGCCTTTTGTGGTGTTCCTGGACAACGGGTGTGCCCTGTGGGGGTGTGAAACAGGTGTGTCAAATTTGAAGTCAGTGGGGCAAACGGTTCTAGAGTTACGTGCATTACAATTGCACACACAAACGCACATGTGCGCACACAGACTTGGTGCATTTATAGTTGGATACCTTCCCTGTGCAATTTCTGAAGCACAAACATTCCACGCATTTTCCACACACAATATTCAACACAAAGAAAACGAAAAAAGAAAGAAAACACACACATGCTCGCGCACACAATGAAATCGTTAGCCGCAATTATTTGTGTGACAATTAATCGTCGCCTTAACTTTGCAGTCGTGACAGCCCCAGGCACAAGCTCCAGTGTTTCAAGGGACGGCCTGCCAAGTGCCAGCCGAGTGTGAATGAGTTTGGTTGATGTTAGTCAGCTGATAGCCGGTGAGCCGCTGTGTGATGCCCAGCCCAGTCAACTGATGCAGAGCGGCTGACAGACCAGCCTGTGTCTGGACTAACAGACCAACGGCAGGGTTACACCACAGAGCAGATGGAATGATCAAACTGTGTGTGTGTGTGTGTGTGTGTGTGTGTGTGTGTGTGTGTGTGTGTGTGTGTGTGTGTGTGTGTGTGTGTGTGTGTGTGTGTGTGTGTGTGTGTGTGTGTGTGTGTGTGTGTGTGTGTGTGTGTGTGCGTGTGCGCGCACGTGCGTGTCAGCCTCACCTTGGCGAGCCGCGCCCTCTTGATCAGATCGTTAAGCTTCCGGAGGGCAGCGTTTCTGGGTAGAGACTGGATGTCCTTGAACAGGTCCTGCTCCTCCGCCTCAAACAACTTCCTGTTGTCTGGGATCAGCAGAGGGTGTGACCAAAACGACCCGATGTACACGCGGATCACCTGGGCGGGAGGGAGGGAGGGAGGGAGAGAGAAAATGTTTTGGTTGGACAGAAATAATGGTGGAAAGTAACTAAGTGCAGTACATTTAAGTCTTTTGCTAGCCTCAGTCAGTTGTTATCCTGAGCAGGGGTGTAGTGGAGGGGGGACGCGTCCGCGTCCCCCCACTTCTCTAAAATATTTTTGGGGCAAAAGGAAAAAAATCATTAGCATGGTGAAATACATCTTAATGACATCATCAAGATGTGTTTCACCATGTTAATGAGTTTCCTTTTTTCTGAGAGTGTACAAATGGAACCAAATGGACCCGCTAGGGTCCATTTGGTTCACATTTGTACACTCTCAGAAAAAAATAAAAATAAAATGGGTGGAATTTCCCTTTAAGAGGCATCCCCCCACTTCTAAAAGTACCACTACAACACGGATCCTGAGTGCTATCCCACTTATTATACGGTTAATAGATTAATATATGACTAATAATTGTACATAACTAGGCTGTTTTATTTACTGTACCTGCAGTTGTATAGGCTACATGCGTCCGTGCAAGGAGGACTGTTGTTGAACAGAGCGGTCCGTTGTTGTGACATATGCAACCGCTCACGTGACCAGAACGCTGGCTTCTGATTGGAGCATTCATTCAAGCCATGTAATAATTATGTATAATGAGCGGCCGGCGGCCCGGACCCACCAATAGAGCGCTCAGGTTGTTTGTCACATTGGTATCATCCTCCTTGTAAACGTTACAATGAAGAACAATACATTACTTTGTGAAAAGAACCCCTCAGTTTGGATGGTGAATTCTCCTCCAATCAGGATCGAGCAGCAGGTTCACATAGTGTAGCTACTCTTGGGGTCCCCTAGTCCACCAGGCTGGAACTACACGATGAATTTCAAATCACTTACCCTACCTTTATAGTGATTTTTGACTTTTACATATAAACCCAGAGGTATTCTATTCCTCCACATCTCCTCCCATCTGGGACATCTACTGTAGGACAAAAATCAAGGGCATTATGTATCATGTCACATGAATCATCAAGCTAGATGGATGCCCAATGTGTTTTGGGGTAGAATTCTCCTTTAACTTGTTCCTAAAGGTAAACTCAGTGCAACTATGGCTAAACCTAAGCTTATTACATATGTAAACTCAGTGCAACTATGCCTAAACCTAAGCTTATTCCATATGCAATCTCCTCAGTGGAACTAAAATACGCCAAAACCGAACCTCGTTTTCGAAAACTAAAATGTGCTTTGGGCGCGAGCCTTCCAGGGTATACCAAGCATGAAGCGGATAAAGCGTCTCACCTCAGGCGTGTTGACTATCTTCCCCAGGGACCACATCAGGGCGCCGTAGACTCTCATCAGCTGCTGGGTCTCAATCTGGTCTGCTTTGTTCAGCACCACCCTGTGTGGAACACAATCGTTAGTTGAAGTAAAAGTGTAAATACCAGGGGTTGACACTAAGGTCTCCGAGGTACTTGCCCATCGGGCAAGTGCAAGTCAGGTTCTACTTGCCCTCAGGTCATGGCCACTTGCCCCCCAGGTTCCAGGTGGTCCCCAGTTAAGTTAGTTAACCAGATGTAACTCTTGAGAACGTAAAAATGAAACCAAATGGACCCTTGCGGGTCCATTTGGTTTCATTTTTACGCTCTCAAGAGTTAAAATTCATCATCTTAATTAGCCCAGGTCTACACTGTAGAAGATTAATGGTCATTTTGAGGTGTTAATTTGCCTGTTTTGTTTCCCAAATCCAGCCTGGAATTGCGGATAGCAGGGAAAGACACAGAGGCAGAGTGCAATGACTGCCTTCAAGACAAATTTATCCTGTGTTGTGTTATGGTGCAATATGTTGCACACTTGCCCGGGCAACCAGGTAGCAGTCTTCACTTGCCCCACCATTTTTTTTACTTGCCCCGGGCAAGAGGGCAAGTGTTAGTGTCAACCCCTGAATACTGTAATGTACTATACAATCTTACAAGTAAAAATATCCATACTGCAGTGCATACATATACTGTCATGTTACGAGTAAAAATATGGCTATATATCTATTTTGATTCTTGGATAAAAAGTTGCCTCTATTACCTTTAAAGGTAGGGGAAGTGATTTCACTTTTGTCAGATATCACCCAAAAAATATTTTTTCTGTTAAAATGCTCTATTATAAGGTGTGGAAACCATATATGGAGTTTCCCCCTCCCCCACGTTAGCAGAGGAGCTAATAAAAGTTCCCCAGGTGGTGGCGAATTCTCCTCCAATCAGGATCGAGCAGCAGGCTCACATAGTGTAGCTACTGTTTGGCGCCTCTAGTGCACCAGGCTGGAACTACAGGATGAATTTCAAATCACTTACCCTACCTTTAAGTACAATCCTTGAGTATGATTGCTCCACACCCCTGACGACAACAACGGACCATCGGACTCACTTATGATCATTGTTCTGTTTCCGAAAGTTAGGGAGCCTGAAGGAATGCGCGTCAAAACAACGCCATCGCTCTTACCTGATCTTGTCTTCGTGGTTCTTGAGCGCCTTGATGACATCCGAGAATTCGTCGGAGATGTCCAGCTTGTGGGCGTCGAACAGCAGGATGATCCTGTCCACGCGCTCGGCGAACCACTCCAAGACGGCGGCGAAGTCGTAGCCTGGGAGAGGACAGGAGGGGAGGGGAGGGGAGGGGAGGGGAGGGGAGAGGACAGGAGGGGAGGGGAGGGGACAGGAGGGGAGGGGAGAGGGATTTGTAGTTGAAATAGAGGCCATGAATCAATCATTCTCAACATGCCAGAGAGGAGTGTGACATCACCATTAGTGCTGCCACGAAAATTTCAAGTAGAACCAAATGGAAACCGTAAGGATCCATCTGTACGCTCTTTAGGGTTTGTTGCACTCTTCTATCCCTGTATAGGAATGAAGGAAGCGAGATGAAATAGCTCCACTACTTCATTTCATTTTAAGGCTAATAGAGGCAAGTTTTAGTCAAAAATCAAAATAGCTACCAGTATTTGTTGGGAATATTACTTTACCTTGTCAATATATTACTTATTAATTATTACCTTCATTTTAAAGCAATATATTATATTACAATATTACGGTCTGAGCAAGTGTAATATATTAATATTACTATTACATATTACTTCCAAAAAAACATTTTTTACAAAATATATAATGACATATTTAGTATCACTATTAATCAAATATTGCGTAGACCAGTGGCATACCTACAATAAAGCAAGCACACATGCTATCTGGCCAAATCCATATGAAATCAACTTGAAAAAGCGTCACTCCTGAATAAATAATTTGATGACAAATGATAGAAAATAAGTAATTATTCAACTTTTGCAGTTTCACAAGAGCATTTTCAATGAGACAGATTGACAGAAAGTAATATTGAAAGTAATGCAGTAATGCAGAAAGAAAAGTATAATATATTAGATTGTTTTAGTTAAGTAATATATTTATATTACAAGTTACTGCATTTTGGTAATATATTATGTAATATATTAAGTTACGTAGTGCACATGTCCCAACACTGACCAGTATATATAGCTATATTTTTTGCCCTTTTCCCCTCTACGTTGCTTCTACTACTACTTTGATGCTGCAGCTGTTCCTCTGCCTACAGACACTTGCTTTGCCCTGCAGACGGTCCAGAACTTTGTTGTTTTCAACAAAGCATGGAATCACAACATTTGTCGGGCTCAGGAAAGGGGGGGTCAGATTCATAATGAGCCAATGGAGTGGAGGTGAGGTGGAGTTCGATTCTGTTTTTAAACAAATCTGTGTTTGTTTGTACACACCAAAGTTGCCTCTGTTAGCTTTAAATATTGCTTTCCCCCCCATAAGAACACAGGAGGACAAGGAGATCACTGTTAATTAAAAGCTGCCATAAATGGGTCATTCTGTATAATGACCCAGAAAGAGCTTGTAGACTTGGATTGCCTTGTGCTGCTTTTGCAAAAAAAAAAAGTTGCACAATTTGTTTTGACAAAGCTGAGCCTGTGTGACTTCTCTGCGTTTGTGAAACCCCTGCGTTTATGTGAGAGAAACGGCCTGGGAACACGACGACGAAGGATCGAGCGGGGCCAAGGTCAGGTCAGTGCGTCCATGCCGTTTCACCGAGGCCGCGCATATTATTACGACATGCTGAGAGAAACGGCTGTTTACAAAGACACAAGGCACTGCCAAGAGGCAGATCAAGTGGCTTTTGTGCAAGAAAATAAAGAAATAAATAGATCCCCAAAAAAAGGACAAGCACATGAGACACAAAGTATGTGCACAGCGAAACATTTAGATTTTTAATCTACTGTACCTACCTACCTAACCCACCTACCCACCCCTCTGTGTCAGTTTAGTTGTTATATATCGCCGTTGTCTGGTATACGCTTGTCTTCACCAGACAGTTTAATAGGAACTGCTCCTGTCGCAACTTGATGATGTTATATATCCATGAGTGTTCCAGCCCATGGAATACTGATAGATGGAATGCAAATATTTAAATGGAATGGAATGAATACAAATATTTAAAATATTGCTGTGATGCTAAATAGTATTACATTGCTTCTTGTTTGCTTGTGAGTGGCTATTTTCACTATTTCTTAAATTATTAATGTTTTATTCATGGCCTTGTTATAATTCTTTGTCATTATGTTCTATTTAACAAAGCTAAGACATATATGTTTTAAAATCTAGGGAAAGTAAATGCACTTTTTACTCGAATGGTGACTCAAAAGCATTGGGAATTGCTGTTTGGGAAACAGCGGTCTAGAAATGACTAATTTTGAAAGAGATGTGCTTGTCCTGAGTGGTTCCACTCAGACACTTTTGCAACTTCTGGACGACACGGTGATTACGACAGAATGAATAGTTTACTGTTCACTATGCTTGCATTTCCACAGATTAAATTTTTGCCTTTTTGTAAAAGACATACATTTTTTGTTCAAGCTCTGTATTGTGATCACAACTAATCATTGCTCTATCATTGCTCGTTCAGTGACTACTAGGGTCTTCCAGTCTCTCCGGCCCTCTTTAGTCAACAGAGAATACATTTTTAAAAGGTGGCTTTAATAATAAAACATTAACTCTAGCATTTAAGTTCCAATTTTGTCTCCTCTATTTTTTTCACAAATTTTCCATAACTCAGCATCAGGAGGAGTTCATGAAATCATGGAGTTCTCACAACTGATTGGATGAAATTGCTTATAGGACAACCACCCAAAAATATGCAATTTTCCATTATGCTAACCTTGTTATGTGTTTGAAAGCCAATGCGTCATGCAAAGTAAAACTGTACATTTTTTAGCGTTTACCAACTTTATTTTAAACTTTAAAGCAGCACCCAGTGCCGCGCTATGACCTTGTAGATCTGAGATTTTTGAAAAAAACGCAGATGACTATGCTACCGAATCATCGTGCCTCCCTACTGAAAACTGATGATCTATTGTGTTGAATGCAGTTCTCGGGTCGAAAATGTGCTAAGAGTGTGCTTGATTAATGTGGTCTATGATAAGAAGCTGTTTCATTTTTGCAAAAAGAAAAACACCAACCCAAACAATTACATGTTTGTATCCTGTACAGTGTAATAGTTCCAACAGTTCGGACCCCACACTGGACAACAGATCTTTGAGTAAGAAGAAGGCCCTCCAGTGACTTATCTTTGACTTTCTGGCATGTTCAAGGACAGAATGCTCTCTTACCTGGAGACATTCCACAGGATATGAGATGGGAAACAATGGACAATGGAGGGTTTTTGGAGGGATTAGTGAGTTATAAACCTTCCAACCAGCACTGAAGGGAGATAGGGGCGAGTCAGACAGACAGACAGACAGACATGTACAGTACAGACAAACAGACAGACGCAGTGAGTGATAAAGATCTTACAGTGGTGTTTGTTAGGCACTGGGCGATCGCAAGGCGTTCATCCGTCATTCCACATGCTGAAGAACTCTGATATTCCACTACACAGTAAAAATCCTATTGATTTCACTCCTGAAAAAGTTACAAATGTAACATTGTAGACCAGGGGTGGGCAATTATTTTTCCCAAGGGGCCAAATGAGATACATAAAATATTGTGGAGGGCCAAGACTAAAGGATAAATTAAAGTCTGCGTAATATTAACTTAATTTCAAAATTACCAACCATTTCGACACCAGGGCCGTCTATATATTCAGTATTTGAGCCACAGAGGACCACTATTTCATGACATTTTAGCTCCACAGACCCCAAAAACTAAAGATTTCTTGTCCACATGTTTTGGTTCACAATACCAGGCTGGATTTCACAAACAAAACAGGTAAAAAAAATTACCATTCTTTTACATTCTCTGATTGTGTAGACTTTGGGCTAATTTAAATGATGAATATTTTAACTCTTGAGAGCGTGAAAATGAAACCAAATGGACCCGCAAGGGTCCATTTGGTTTCATTTTCACGCTCTCAAAGAGTTACCTCCGGTTGACCAACTTTCCATATTTAACTGGAACTCGCTCAAGGACCACTGGTGGTCCCCGGACCACTGGTTGAAAACCATGGTACCCTTTCAGGGGCCGGTCAGAGTCAGCCAAAGGGCCGCATTTGGCCCCCGGGCCGCATAATGCCCAGGTATGTTGTAGACTATCAGAGTTACACATGGCTAAATTAACACGGAAGACAGTGTTGTGTATTTTGTGTACATAGTTCCTAGTCACCATCAGTTAGTAGCAGATATTTAAGCTAACATTAGCTACAACCTATTCTGGTAACGTCTGTTTCAATATGTTCAACCATTTGGTTGAACATAGAACACAGGCATGCTCACTACACTATGTACAGTAGGTGTAACTACCATCAGCTAACTTAAGGTCAGTTTATGCTTTGCACGACAAGTGTCGAACGACAACACAAAGTGAGGTGGAAGTGTCTGGGGAAAAAAATAACTCGACTGCCGCTCGTGAAGGCGACGTTTGATCCACACTACGTACATCCACTTCCCTTGCTCACATTTTGCAGGTCGTACGAACATCAAAGCGCTCGAGACCACCTTTCAACACAAGCATGAACTGACCCTGGGGTTTCTACAATTCTATCTTGTTAATATGGCGTCTACAGTTGCACTCGCTGTAGTAGTGAAGATCACCTTTATTTCTAAGGGCGGCAGTGGACACTGCCGACGCAATTAGGCCTATTTTTTAAAGACAAAGGGCTCCGACCGTCTGACGCGGATCCATTTCTGACTAATCGGATTTCTGCAAAACGTTCCCCCATGTGCTCACCTTGCAGTGAGCGCAGCGACAGTTAATGCGCAGCAGTAGCTCATCACAGCACAGTGCGTGCGCACAAAGTCTTGATTTATGTTCAGTGACCGGTCGCCCAACGTAAAAAATAGCAAATATACAAGCACCACAACAATTGTCAGTGCAGCATGTCGTGAGCCTGGAGATCGGCTATTTTTTGGGGGGTGGAGAGGGGGCACGTGGCGCCGGAATGCAACCCAGTATAAATGCAGCTTTAGATGCGGTATCACTTTACTGTATCTGTAGGCCACACACACATTACAGTACAGAAATGTCCTATACCACAACTACAACAAGAGCGCACACAAGAACAACACACTGCTGCTTTTGGCCGAAGCTGTTAAGTTCAAAGAGATACCAAGAGGTTTCATCTGTAATTGTCCTGCACCGTGCGCTATTCCCCATGGCTACACAAGCTCTGAGAGTAAAGGGCCCTATTTTTGGCAGTGCCATGCCTTACCACTTATCCCCTTTTTTTACTATGTTGAAGAACATTTTAAATTCGTTCAACTAGCCGCAGGGATGCCAAACTCAAATACACAGCGGGCCAAAAATAGAACAACTCGTACAAGGTTCGAAGGCCGGAGCCTTCGGACTGTGTTTCAACACACAGGGCATCAGTTTACGAGGACGTCCCAGGAAACTAGCAAAAAAGTACATTTTCCTTCTAAAATCACCCCTTTTGCAACCAGAGATTATTTTAAGGGTGTTGTAGGACACATGGAACACTTTCTTGGTGTTTTCATGTGTGTAATGTAGCTTTTTCGATATTTTAGTAATGAATGGATGTTTATGAGGTCATGGACATCCAGGAAGTTCCTTCCTGGACTACAAAGTCCCGCCTCCATGTAGCCTCTCCACGAGGAGGGGAAGTGCACTGGAGGTGTGACTTTGCCATTGACATACAGTATATGAACTAGCCAATCTACGTTAACATGCTGTGAGCTTGTAGATTGGCTATTTGAACTATTCAAAATGTTTTTCAAATATAACAAAAAAGGCGAGCACATTTAGGGGTGAAGTGGCACTGGCAAAAGAATATATTAACATTGTCATTCTTGGAGTGGACGGCTCTTTACTAAGAGCCATCCTCTCCAAGAGTCGCTAGCGTCGGTAAAAAGGGAAGCAGTTTGGGTGACAGTCCACAACATCTAAAGGTCAAGGTATCGCTTTCATTTTGCCGTTTTGTTTTGTTTTTTTCGGTGAGCTGACAGACATGCACGATTTCATCAACAATACCTCCATAACGGCATCTATGCAGACGGCTAAAGTGCGAACCGTCCTCTGTTGCTTCTGGACATGCACGTGCACACGCACACAAACGCACACACAGACACAGACACACACAGACGCACGCAGGCAGTCCATGCACATAGACACATGGCGAATGAAAATTAAAATACATGAAAACCAAATAAAGTAGACTGAACAAAAATGAACACACACACACACACACACACACACACACACACACACACACACACACACACACACACACACACACACACAATGGGATAAAATGTGAGGAGTCAATGGTAGAAAATCACACACGCACGTGTACACAAGAGTTTCTTGTACAAACACAGCTGTGCGGTCTCAGTAGAGGTGTAAGTGTATCTTGTGTTTCTGCTCATATATAAACACACAACAACAGGGTGCTACAACTAAACTCGGAGCTGTGTCAGTGCAGTGTTTTCTTTGACAACACACCCGCACGCCATGACACTTTGCCCCACAAATCATATTATGGCGCAAGAAGACCGTTGGAGGTCACTTCACAACCATGGGTGGGGGTTAAAAAAAATGGTTGACATATCAGAATGCAATATTTTTTCATGTGTTTTTTATTATGATTATTCTCAAGCTACTAAAATGAGAATTCCACACCAAAAACACATTGGGCACCAATCTACTTATGCAGGCTTTTTATTTCTCACATTTTAATAGTTTACTGATATTCATGCACTCTGGTGCAGTCTTTAACCGCTAACTTCACACAGGTGACATTTTTCCTTTTCTCAAGTAAACTGTTCACTGTACTTTCTAATGAGAAATGAGCGTTTACCCATACCCCAGCCTTTTTTTTTTTTTTTTTTTTTTTTTTTTTCTTTTTTAACGATATATGCTCAAACCCACCCCTTTCAGATGCAATTTTTTTTTTGTTAACAAGAATGAAGACTTCTTTCCCATTTAGGGTCTTATGGGCAAAAGCCTTAATGGCGGGGGCGGATGTAACATTTCCCAATTAGGGGGGCAGGAGAAAATGGTATAGGGGTGACTTCATTGCCCGTGGTGCGAAGTGACACGGGCGATGAAGTCGCACCCATACCATTTTCGGTGACAGGATTTTATTAGTCAAGTACAGCATCAATAATAACATCAGTTGTTGTTGAAGTTGCAACAGACACGCAGCATGCATAAGCTAAAGGTCTGACTCAGAGTTTTCTGTTTTCATTGATGGTGTTGGTTTAGTGGCTCCACAACTGTAGTTAGTCAGTAGCAGTAGTAGTGTTTCAAATCATTTTAATTATAAGCACTTTAAATTGAAATATCAAGTTTTGCCTGCCATCATGTTTGGTGGGGCATTTAGGGGGGCATTGCCCCCCTAAATGCCCAGTCTGCCTAGATCCGCCCCTGAACGACATGAAGAAGGAAGAGAGACAAACTGTGAGAGGTACAGTAGGGAGACTGGAGTTAATGAGAGAGAGATGCAAGTCCTTAATTATTGCAGGCCTTTTGTGGAGGTTAGCAGTGTTGGTATGGTAATGCTGGCAGTTAGCTTGGGAATGCTAAATGGCTCAGACACTGTTTAACTGCCTGGTGGAAACACAGGTCTCACATGAAACCAAAGGGATGCCTGGAGGTTTTGGAACAGTAATTTATTTTGACACCTACAGAGTCAGAACTGTGGGCATGTAAATCCACAGGCTTTTGTTGGTCGCAAGAAAATATCCCCATTTTGGTCATGGACTCCTTTTTTCCCCTTCTTTTTAAAGGTTAAACAGGAAACCCACAACTTTTCCGGGTGAAGGTCATGTGAGAAGTAGCATTGTTGGGACATTGATATCTTTCCTCTCAATGTATTTTTGCTGAGAAAAGTGTTTTTGTTTTTTGTTTTTTCAAGCAATGTTTACAATGGTCATTACTTGCGTAAGCGGAGCGGATGCAATTTAAGCGATCGGTGTGCGGTGGCGCACAGTCGCTGGTCGTCGTCCCTCTGGCCACTCCGATTGGCTGGTTGGGTAGGGGGGGGGGGTGTAATTGGGGGATGTAACAGTGACGTAATTGTGAGGTAAATAAGAGACCTTTATAAGTTGTGAGTATTAGCCCGCTCCTCTCAGCACAGGTAGGCCACAGCCTACTTATGTGCAACGCACAAGTATGCACTCTACCGAGTGCTGATGTAGTAATATATTAACTTTGCATGCAACAACAAGCTCATTTGTATTAAGTAACTAGGCGTGTTTTGGCAGAGTAACATATTGAATATTATCTATTTTAGCAGAGTAATATCGTTACACTACTTTGGCTGGAAAAGGTAATAGTATTACAGTAATATGTAATTTGTTACTGCCCAACCACTGGTAAGTAGTATTAGCCTTTAAAGATGGAGTATAGTGGTTTTCATTGGTTAAAAAAAGGGTTTAAAAGGCTCTACATTGTGATTGTACACATTGCTATAGAGTCAGGGTCTACAGTATTATTTCTCTGTATTGTCTCTCCACCATGTCAGTGGTGTGTTGACAATCACCTGGGAATGAACACAACGCATACACACTCACACATTTTTGTACCCTCGCCCTCGTGTTTGTGTGTGTGTGTGTGTGTCTGTGTGTGTGTGTTTATGTTTGCGTGCGTGTGTCATACCTCTGCTGATTCTCTGCTTCTCTCCTGATAGGATACCTGGTGTGTCAATCACACTGATGCTTTCCAGCACTGGGTTGGGGAGCTGGGCACACACAAACCTAGGCACGCGCACACGCACACGCACACACACACACACACACACAAATATAAAAACTGTACTTAGTACGCTTACTTTCCCCCACAGGTTAACCCTGTGGTATTAACCCCCTGTCAATAAATCCACTCGGAGCGGAATGGCGTTGAAGGAGTCACGAGGTGCAGAGACACAACACAGAGATGTTTTGCAAAACGTTTTTTTTTTCTCCATCCCACAATATCCCACGTGAAAACGGACCCCCCCCCCCACGCCTTCGTTCCACCCAGCTGTGTCAATACTAAGAGGCTCGATGTCGCCAAAAGGGTCCTTAAAGGACAACTTGGGTTGTTTTTCAGCTAAGGTTCGTATTGCGGGTTGTTATTAGTCAAAGTAAAAGGTGAGAGTGAATTCATTTTCATTCGCTGCAATGGTATTTCTAATAGGGAGGGTTTACTATAGTGCTAGGGTGACCAGATCCAAACTGTTCATTTGAGGGACAGAAGTGTTGCATGTGTGGGACAAGTGGAGTGTGGAAACGGGACAAAATGTAGTTAGCAAATTAACATCTTGATGTCATCATTATTCCAAAAAATATTTCAGGATTCCATTTTACACATAGCAAAAACAGCTGATCTAAAATCAAAAATAGCTGATCTACAATCATTGTAGATCAGCTATTTTTGATATGCCAGTATGCGATGTGACCTCTCTCTACAATGAATGTGGAAATATAGTCGCACCATGGGGGAATTCTTAAAATTAAAAAAAAAAAAAAAAAAAAACAGCAAGAAATGATACAACAGAAATCCAACTATTAGGGCACTACAAATTATTAGTGCATTTTGAACACTGGGGCCTGTCAGTCACAATGTGGGACAGAGTCTCAGTTTGTGGGACGCTTAAAAAAATCTTGAAAACGAGGGACTGTCCCACACAAAGAGGGACATCTGGCCACCCTATGTAGTGCTGCTAGATGCCAATAAATCACATCTGTTCACAAAGCTTCACAGGAACTACAGGACTGAATGTGAGGGTAGAGGTATTGTTTGCTCCCATAATTGTTTCTTGGGGTCTAGTAGGACGCCAGTAAATAATGCAAAAAATAAATCACCATGTTTTTGAATGCCCCGCCGCCTCCTGTCAAAAAGTCAAAATGGATACATAGCTATATTGTTTGACTTTTCCCCCTCTACATTGCTTCTACTTTGATGCAGCTGTTTCCCTGCAGACTTTAAGTGATTGAGGCTGAAGTCATTAGAAATAAGCTTGAGGAACATATACTGTACAATGACATTAGGAATTATAAACTTTTTTCAGAATGTATGTTATTTGCACTTTAAGGGGGATGGGGGGGGGTCAAGAAAAAATAGCAATAGAGAGTACTCGATATATAAACAGCAGCCTTGCGACGGAGGATGGGCTCCGGCGGCCGCAGCTTTTGGCGTCTTGTTATCAACGTGGATTGGGGGTACGCACCATGGAAACCAGAGACGCCAGTGGAAGGGGTGGACTCCGCTCTAAGTTGTGCTTCAGCTATTCAATGACATAGCAGAAACACACATTGCCACATGTTTTTTTTTTTTTTTCCAGTACTGAATATCAGACTTTGGCCTACATATATCAATTGCACCCCGCCCCTGTATTGCCACAGCT
>CM076983.1:7586076-7618576 GCA_039105355.1 Benthosema pterotum | reverse complement strand
AGGCTATACATTCTACTCTACTTTTACTGCATTCTGATACAAATACTTCAGTACTTGTACTCTGACTTTCACTGCACCTCTACATTGCCGTATTTATAATTTTATTAAGCACAGAGCAGGGAGTTTTCCTTTCCCTCCCCCTAGATCCCAGCCCGTCCGTCCGAGCCATGTCAGGGGTGGATCTAGGCATAGGCATGGGAGGGCAATCCCCCCCTAAATGCCCTGACTGCCCCACCAAACATGATGGCATGCAAAACAACCCAAGTGATTTGGGTAAAATGATTTGAAACACTACTACTGCTACTAACTACTGTAACTACAAATGTGTCACCACTAAACCAACAGCATTTCATCATTGAAAACAGAAAACTCTGAGTCAGACCTTTAGCTTTATGCATGCTGCGTGTCTGTTGCAACTTCAACAACAACTGATGTTATTATTGATGCTTACTTGACTAATATAAATCCTGTAACCGAAAATACCCCCATACCATTTTCTCTTGTCCCCCCAATTGGGAAATGTTACATCCGCCCCTGGCCACGGCACTGAGAGGTCGGACAGTGTCGCGGCAGCGTTCATTCCGGTGACATCACAGCCACGCGCGAACAGAGATTGATGTTCTGCCGTGGCGGGGGGAGGCGTCCCGTACGAGGGTGTTCGTCTAATCTACAGGGTGTTCACACCGCATTCCATCGCCGCACCGAAGGAGGAAGAGGGAAAAAATAAAGAACCGACCGCAAGAAATGATTTAGGGGAGCGATTTACTGCTAAAGGGGGTCATAAATTTTCATCGCAACTGATGTATGTCTGCGTTTAAACGCCGAGCAGATGTAGGGGTTAAACTCCCCGATTCGTCTACACAGGCCTACACACACACACACACACACACACACACACACACTAGGGAGCGATCATCAGTGCCTGGCGGTGCAATCTTGATGTGTGGTTGAGCGCAACTACGTATAGCTACAAGTATGTACCCTATGCATGTGTGTGTGCATGTAGTGTGCATTCATCCAGCATGTGCACATGTAGATAGGTGGGCGTGGATTATGCATTTCATCCACACACACATAAACACATCTTCTATAATATAGAACACTGTTTTTCACACATTGTTATGCCTACTTATTCAGCATTTGAGCCACGAACCACCATTTGATGACATTTAGCCGGTCACTCGGATCTAAAACTAACGAGAATGGTCCATTTGGTTTCATATGTACGCTCTCAAGAGTTAAAGATCCACACTATAGGGTCCATTTGATTACCAACTCTCCATCACTCAAGGACCACTGGTGGTCCCCAGAGCACTGGTTGAAAACCACCGATAAACTGTAGAAGCATACAAGCACAGTTGCAACGCTCACTGTTTTTCACAGGCAAATTCACATTATTTGCCTGTGAAAAACAGTGCAAAGTAAAAGTGATTGGTGCAACTTTGCTTGTATCATGGAGGTTACTGTACTGTACCATCTTTTTTCACTCTTGCGAGTTCATTTTCAAGAATCTACACAACTACAAGTTGTAGAACATGTGAAAGAATTGCGCTTTCGGTCAATAGTTGTCGTGTACTGTATGCTTTTATTATGTAGTGTTTCCTGTCTGCTCCATGTGCTGTTCCCTGCCTTGTCTCACCTGTATCCATTGCAATTGTATAACGCCTGTGTCCAGTTTAGTCTCAGCCAATGACGTGTTCTTTGCAATTATGGTGCACCTGGTATCTGGTTAGTCTGTCTGTGTATTTAAAACCTCCCTGTGTTCAGTCCCCCCCCCGCCACCAGATTCTAGTAGTATGTCACTGTGTTTCCTGATGTGGGTTGTGTTTGTGGGTTTTGTGTTAATAAATGGTCATTGTGGACTTCATCGGTTTGCCTGCTCGGTTCTGCATCTCGGTTCCCATCTGCCCCGCCGTGACCGTACTTGCCTGTTATTTCTCCTATAGCATCGGTATTGTGGACAAAAACAACAACAAAACACATGTTTACTCTGAGAGATTAAAAGCCATCAAATAGTGCCCCGTGGCTCAAAATGCTGAATAAATAGCACTTGGCCCCGGGTATCAAAATGGTTGAAAAGCATTGCTTTTTAGACCACTGGTCGAACGAACAGTGAGTTGTGTGACGGTGTGCAGCTCTGACTCAAAGACACGCGGCATTTCGTGCATTCTGCACCGGCCTGTCACAATGTCACCGGGGGCGAGAGAGGTTGAGAAGAGGAGAGAGAGAGAGAGACAGAGAGGGGGGAGCTGGTGATATAAATATCTTTTAGGGCAGGAACTTCTTAACACCATCAACTTTATTTGTCTGTGTACACCCTATACTTGAAGACACTGCGGTGGCGGGTCTCAACCTGTGGTCCTTCGACGATGACCCTGGTCCCTCAGCTCCCAAGGTAGCCGCTTCGACCTCTATCCATGGATTGAATAGAGCATAATCGCGAGTAATCACGCGATCGAATACAACGAGTAGACGCAGATAACAGATACCCGCCGGCAAGTACTGTAGATATTTTGTATTCATTGCATCGGTGGATCACGGCTACTACTAGTAGGGCGGGGCGAAGCATAGTTTTACTGAAGTTATGTTTAGGGTTAGTAACCGCATAAAGCACCGTCTAACCCTAACCCTAGCCTAATCCTAAACCCTAAACATAACCTCAGTAAAACTAGGCTATGCCTACACCTAACCCCAACCCTAAACTTAACCTCAGTAAACTTATGCCTAAACCTAACCTAACCCTAACCATAACCTCAGTAAAACTTCCTTCGCCCCAGCCGTGATCCACCGATGCAATGAATACAAAATATCTACTTGCCCGGCGGGTATCTGTTATCTGCGTCTACTCGTTGTATTCAATTGTGTGATTACTCGTGATTATGCTCTATTCAATCCATGGATAGAGGTCGAAGCGGGTGCCCAAGGGGTAAATTATCTGCACTGCTTTACAAGACCTCTACCCCATTTTGATCAATGTGTGCCTGTTCTGCTATAGCCTATGTGGCACCAAAATCATTATGGCTTGGAAATTGTGGCGCCAACAGAATATTTTCCGTTTTGGGTTTTTGCAGGCTCACACATGCTGGTCCTTGGCTCACATTCAGAATACATAATGGACACATGGATATGAAAACTACAGCTACAAGCTCGGCATATGTTGGCCTCAAACACGACACGTTTACAGTGTGCGTCTGTGTGTGTGCGTGTGTGTGTTTGTGTGTGTGTGTGTGTGTGTGTGTGTGTGTGTGTGTGTGTGTGTGTGTGTGTGTGTGTGTGTGTGTGTGTGCGTGTGTGTGCGTGTGTGTGTGCGTGCACACGTGTGTACAAGAGAGGAGACTCATTAGCATCAGTCGCACAGTTCAAAAGAGGTCCAACACCCAGCTGTTAGTGTGTCTCTGTGACACGTGTGTGTGTGCGTGTACACACACACACACACACACACACACACACACACACACACACACACACACGCACACACACACACACACACACACACACACACACACACACACACACACACACACACACACACACACACACACACACACAGAGTTGTTACCATCACATGCCAAAAATGCTCCACTCTACCTCAGATCATTAGCCCAGAACTGGCAATGAGACAATCGCATCAAGTAGTCATCTGCTGTAGTCAATCTGCTATCGCTGAAGAATATTTGTGCAACATTTTAAATAATAATTTGGTATGTCATACTCATAATGATTGTTTGAACATTTTCCATAACTCAAATCATTGCTTCTAATGTGCTGTCACGCAATATTTTGAAGATGGGGTGTCGGCAGCCAAATACAGATTGTTTCCTTAAAGGGAATCACTGGTTTAGAATGTCCCAACATTGAACACATGCTATGTGTATCTGTGTGTGCACAGGACTTTCCAAAGTGGGTGCCTTGAAGTCCAGCGGTGCCTCAGAATGCTTTGATAAGACTCTTTATTATACATCGATCCTCTTCATAGCTGAAATGCTGACAAGTGGTTAAATGGCAGATATAGAAGTTATTTTAAGTCTGTCCTATAACGGAAAAGAAATATTCTCTCTGGTTCTACTCGAGTCGTGACACACTTTTGTTCAAGTTGATTAATCTGGAACAGACTCAGGTTTTGCTTAACGGTGCTGTGATAAAGAAATCACACATGGCTGAACTGAGTGGTCCAACTATACCTGTAATGTGGTGGTTAGTGTAGTGTACAGTAGTCTGTACTCTTCTGTATGAACTGTCCTTTTGTGTTAGTTCTAGCACGCATTGTGAAGCTCCACAGTGCCACTTAAAGGTAGGTCACCCAGCAGTATTGCGGATGTTCCTACTCCAAACAGACATACAGTACATAGGGACACATGCGGACAGATAATGGAGCAGTATGCGGTATTGTTAAAAAACTCTGCCAACTCAGTCAGCCTGTTGATAAGATTCTAACACAATTTGTTGTATTTATTCAAGGCTACTATTGGGCGGCTTTTCTGCCCTACTAAGGAGAGAGGGGCAGGAAAGGTGGACTAAGATATGGCTACGATGCAGACAATCCCGTTTGGCTTCTTACGTTTGTTTTTCTTGACCACAAATGCTCAAAATGTCATTGAGCATGACACGTAGTAAGCACATATTTGATAGCATTTGATAGCTTGGAATGTTTCTTTTTCGAACAGGAGGCGGGCGCTCTACCCACTGAGCTAAGACAAACAGACAGGCTAGCCCAGGTAGCCCTCACTACCATACTGTCAATTTTCACAAGAAAACCGACTGCACACTTCAGGCAGAACTGCTACTTTGTTGGAAGAATATGTGCTTGGTCCCTTACAATAAATAGTAAAACAATAACAAGCCTTGTTGCATCACATTTAACTTTAAACTCTACCCTGAACCCCTGCCAACTCCTTGCCAGAAATAGCCAATCGACCAGCTTGTACAGAATAGACATGCATATACTGTAGGATTCACGTGGCAAGGCAAACTTTGTGGTAAAGTAACTTTGGGACAAAAGCCAAAAGGGAAAAACAAAAAGGCAGAAGAACGACACATCAAACTAGTCAAGGAGAAGGTTTTCCCATGTTCTTGGGTTGCTGTCAAACCATACCTCCCCCCTACCCCTCCTCCCTCCCTCCCTCCTTCCGGTGGTGTGGACTTTACCACTAGAACTAAAGTCTCTGGGCCTCGGCGTGGCCACGGAGGGGACATGGTGTCAACGCTGTGTAGGGACTACATTCCCACTGCTTCCTGTGTGCGTGCCTCAGGGCCCCATTACGTTACATTAAGCAGCCCTGCATGAGCTCAGAACCCAGGGGGTTCCTCCATGCGGCAGCAGTGTCCAGCACTCTGTGGTGTGTGGGCCCTATTTGGGTCAGCGCTTGACAACTGAAGAAGGATGTAACATGTATTTCAAAATATAAAATGAGCAATATACTGTATATTTATATTATGGTTCAAGTGCAACAGTCCTGACCGTAGGCACTCCGAATCGCTTGTACCCACAAACTGCACATCCAAATCTACAGGTGGTAGCTGGGGAGGTGGCGGTGGGTGACCAGCACATATTTAAGCAGCAGACAGCAGTGCAGCTGTGTGATTGGATGAAGTGAATCATGTGAATGTGATGCTGAGGTGGGGCTGCAGTCACTGTTCAATCTATCTTAATTAGACCTTCTAAAAAAAACACCCTTTGAGGGCAGGGCTTAGTCACTGTCCATTGGACAGCTTCCAATGCCAGCCCACCAAAATTTGATGGGCGGAAGTAAGAAAATGCGGAAGTAGACGGTACTTCCGGCAGGCTTCCGGGGTGCTTCAAAATGCCAATGAGCAACTTGTATTGAAAGGGGCAAGGGGGGCGGCTATCGCTCCGGTTAACTCTCTATATTTTATTACTCCATGATGAACTTGCATATCTGCATTCTGCAAGAGTGGGAGTGTCACGACATACAGTACTCACAGTGAATGGTGGAGACTACCAATGGGGATATTAGAGCTATTCAACACTTAGTCTAACAGGAGATATATTACTCGCACACAATATAACTCTGAGAATGTAAACTCACAGGGTGTAGGATAAGGGAACACTGGCGGGTTTACAGCTGGTAGTCCATTACTCTGTGCCTGTTGCTAAGTAAAAACAGTCAGTGGGTTGGGAAGCTGGTACAGTCAGACTGGGAGTTGGCAAACGCTTGGCAAGAGACAGAGGGAGATGAACATATTTTGTTTTATTCCCCCTTAAATTCCACAAAGAAATCTACAAAATTCCATGTGTTAGTAAACAAATGTTCAAGAAGTGCCGTAGCAAAAATAGCCAATCTACAAGCCAGTCGGCCAGTCCGGGTTTGGGTCCCTGCCAAAAGGTCTAATCTCTAAATGTCGCTTTTTAATTAAAGGAGAATTCCACGCATTTTTAACATTTTACTGTCATTAATACTGCATACTGCATACATATTGTGCAGACATGATAAAAAGGTTCCCCCCATTCCGTTTTTCCTAGAAATGGAGGCAAAAAAAAACAATAACATGGTGAAACACAACTTACAACTTGATGACAAGTTGTGTTTCACAACTTGATGATGTTAATGATTTATCTTTTAGGACCTTTTTCGAGAGTGTACAAATGGTACAATTAGTACACTCTCAGGAAATGTTTGAGACGCCAGAAAAGGCGTATGAAGAAAAGGCGTATGAACCTTTCATTCATGACTGGGCAGAGTTTGTGATCCCGAACGGAACCGAAGGAACCGGATGTGACATGGAGGAACACCACAGGAATCGGTTACATTTTGGAACCGTTTCCGGAAACATTTGATTCTATTTGTAGACTCAGAGTTATAGACCTGTAAGGGTCCATTTGGAAACCCCCCTATAAGGAATCATTACATACATTAAATCCATATCGTTGAGACAGACTCCGACCCGAGTACGAATGGAACATAAACACTGCGAACAAAAAAGCCAACCCAAAAATGATTTAAGGATTGCGGCAATGGCGCGGATGCGCCTCTAAAAGCAACAATGTAAACAACGGCAGAGGGCCGACGGGGCGACGCCAGCTGTTTGGTGTATTTGGACCTCTTGGCGAGAATAATGAACCGCCGAGAAAAAAGGCTGCGGAGTCAGGAAGGATCCAGGGTTCCCACACGGAAGAGAGCGCATTTTAATGAGCCAGGGTCAGAATGCTTTAACCCTTTATTCTGTACTGTATCGCACGTTGGTGTAAGCATAATGCACACATTATGCTTTAGCTATTGAAAAATAGCAGATCTACAAGCTCATAACGCACCACCGAGTGGCACACTATGAGCTCGTAGGTCTGCTATTATTGAAAGATTGTGAACATGTGGCGCGGATTTTTGAATATATTATTTCAAAAGCAAAGTTTTTTTTTACTCATCATTGCTTCTGGGGGATCCCTAGAACATGCTTTCAGATGGGGCACCGCAGCCAAATTCTGGGTGTCCCTTGGCATGAAATACTGTATGTTGAGCATCACTGACACAGAGACGTTCTCTTCAGAGAAACTAGAATGTAGCAGCAGAAACTGGAATCTAGCGTCAGAAACTAGAATCTCGCGTCAGAAACTAGAATCTAGCGTCAGAAACTAGAAGGACAAAATGGGTTAAGAGGACTTTAATTAGTCTCTGATTCAAAAGAAAGATGCCATGACAGGATGAAATAAGGCATATGCTATATTATAGCAAGCAAATAACCAGCATAGTAGCGTTATGTTTGTCTGGTTAGATCATTGGTTCCCATTTTCCCATACGCTTTTCAGCTCAGGACCCAAAAGAGTGATTAGGGTAAATAGCAGATCTACAAGCACACAACACCAAAGTCCCTGCAACATACTGTAGCTCAAAGCATCTGTGCTCTACGTCCCAATCAGGCGGATCTCTCTCTCTCTCTCATACATACACACGCACACTTTCATCTTTACTGCTGGGGATGCCTCACAAACATCCTGCCATTTGCAGCTTTAAGTGTGAGCACTTCCAGACCTATCATGCAGTCAGCCCATCAGGCCACTGCCTTTAAATATACAGTAATAATCTCAGCCTCTGAGCCTGTCATTGTGCTTTCAGTATACAGCGAGGACGGCGACATCCCAGGAAGAGTTGCTGCTGGCAAGTACACTAAGCTAATGAGGATCTAAGATAGATATAGATATATAGATGGGAGGGAGCAATTTGGGGGTCATTGTCTTACCCAATGACACTTTGACATGTAGACAGGGGGAGCCGGGATTCGAACCACCGACCTACAGATCATTGGATGACCTGCTCAACCTCCTGTGCCATGAGATGGGGGCAACGATAGATAGGTCAATAAAAATGGCTTTATAATGTGTTAGCAGTATGTATTGCATCATATAAGTATGTGTATGCATCATAAGCACGTGTAGTATGTGCACAGTGTTGTTCCAGCAGTGACCAAAAGCAAGGTCACCACATTTAGATGTTACTTCTAGGGTACATTCAAGAAACCAATGCTATGAAACTGAAACGAATACTGTTTATTTCACATCCTATCCCAGTGGTCTCCAACATTTTTTGGCTATGTTCCTCCTCCCCTGTGCTTTAGATCAGGGGTTTTCAACCAGTGGTCCGGGGACCACCAGTGGTCCTTGAGAGGGTTCCAGGTGGTCCCCAGCTAAGTTGGTTAACCAGATGTAACTCTCGAGAATGTAAAAAATGAAACCAAATGGACCCTTGTGGGTCCATTTGGTTTCATTTTCACACTCCCAAGAGTTAAAATATTCATCATCTGAATCAGCCATTTTGGAATGTATGTTTTGCCTTGTTTTCTTTCCAAAATCCAGCCTGGTATTGTGGACAAAAGCAAAATAAATCTTTAGTTTTGGGGTCTGTGGGGCTGAAATGTCCTCAAATGGTGGTCCATGGCTCAAATCCTGAATAAATGGTGGTCCCTGAGGTGAAAAAGGTTGAAAACCCCTGTGCTTTAGATCTGTCTGGATTCCAGGGTAATCCTACCCTATCCTGTTGTCCAGTGTTTCTCCTTGTGTCCTATTCTGTTATATTCCCCTCTAATCAATGAGGCTTCTGTTGTTGAGTCCAGACCGAAAGCTCTTATCTGTTAGGGTGTGTCAGTTGCACTCTCTAGTGTGCGTGTGTGTGTGTGTGTGTGTGTGTGTGTGTGTGTGTGTGTGTGTGTGTGTGTGTGTGTGTGTGTGTGTGTGTGTGTGTGTGTGTGTGTGTGTGTGTGTGTGTGTGTGTGCGCGTGTGCGTGTGTAGGGCCAAATGTGCCAAATGTTTATAGTGCAGTAGTTTATAAAATACACTGAGAGGACAATTGCCCTGGTCCTCAGAAGAGCAATTGCTGTTTAATGGTTTAAAGATTATTATCAAGATATTAAGGCATAATTAAGGCTGGGGATTTAGTATTTTTTGTGACTTAAAAGTTATGGCTGGAGCTAATGCACGCCCATATTTCACACTTACAGTACAGTGCCTTATATGCAGCATATATAGCAACATGCAATAAGTTTTTTTTTTCTGTGTTTTGCACAACATTACAGAACCGTGCCACTGATGGGAGTAGGCATTCTGCAAAAAAAAATCAGCCTCAGGTCCCAGGGTTCAACGAAGGGTGCATTTGTAGCACTTACTGTAAATAAACCAACAAACTCAGTGGCCTTGTGGTTAGAGTGTCCGTCTTGAGACTGGAAGTCTGGGGGTTTGATCCGAACTCTAAACATGGGAACCAAATGGGGGGTAAGTCTCTGCGACATGCTAGCGTGATGTCCAGGGGGTTGTACTTGTATATCAAAGCTGCCTCACGCTACAGAAACAGCAGATACCTTCCTGAAAAGAAACCAAAAAAAGTATCAGTATGCTGGCCATGCCTACCGGATGAAGCTGGTCTTGCCGGTGGAGTACTGTCCCACCAGCAGCACCATGGGCTTGTTGTCGAAGTCAGCGTCCTCCAGCGACGGCGAGTGGAACTCGTGGAACTTGTAGCTCTCCTCCAGCGGCAGCAGCTTGGTCTTGTAGAGCTTCTTCAGGCCATCGCTGACCGTCTGGAAGACCTCGGGCTCCTTCTTCCGCCGGTCATCGGTGCCCAGCCAGCTGAACATGGTTGGAAGACGTTGCACCACCTCCTTCCGCGACCCGCAGCAGGCTGTCTTTCTCTCTCTCTCTCTCTCTCGCTTCGATCTGCTCCCAACCTGGGACAATGTTTGGAGATTAGGGGTGATTAATTTAACACATTGAGTGCCTGGGAGGGGCCTGAGAGTCCATGTTAACATGGACTCACAGGTCCCTCCCAGGCACTCAATGTGTTAATACGAACTCACACACCGTCGAGGGCACCCGACGGGGGCAGAAAACAGCCTATAGAGTATAGACGAGTGCACTGCAGCCCTGTTTTGTTGTCCCCGTTCTCACTAGAAGTCTACGTAGAAGAGCCGCCATTGGACCCATGGCCCCATGAAGTGAACGGAACTCTGTCTGTACTCTTAAGGATCTGGCCTGCTGTTGCACCACGTGAGGAGCCCCCACCGGGAGGAGGACGTCGTAGTGCCTTCATGCTATACTTCTCCTCCCGTCCAACATTCCCCTGCTGACAGGGGCAGCCCCCTGCCTGTGTAGGACGATGTGCACAGTGACAAATATCACACCCACCCAGTTCAGTTCCCCACCCGACATGTCTCCCTCGATCGCGGAGTCAAGAATTGTGGTCGGTTCGCATGTAGACCCGCCCAAGTGTCTCGAATTATGACATGTTTTCTTAAAAACAATGCAAACTTGTATTTGATTATTTTGTATAATAATCGATTAATAATAATAATAATTGGTTGTGCCATCAGGTAAAAACCTAAAGAACATTGGTCTAGCTGGTCGATCATCTACTAAGGATGCTGTTATGCGACCTCAAGTGCAAAACAGGTCACTTTATCTGATTATCTGATTCTGCTTGTTTTGTTGATGATATACTGTATATATTAGGGGTGGCCAAAAATCAATACTTGATTCTTAATGCCATGATATCAACCTTTCATGATCAATACTGTTTAGAAATGTTTTAAAATGTTCTAGTATGATAAAAAGCAAAGTCATTTGCACACACACACACACACACACACACACACACACACACACACACACACACACACACACACACACACACACACACACACACACACACACACACACACACACACACGACACACGACACACCAAACAGTATAGCCTACAGCCCTACAGTATAGGCCTATTTGTCTAGGGTATTTCTATTATAGCAAACAAACAGCAGAAGCTACAACAGAGATGCTTTCTCGTACGTGAGCATACAGTAGCCTAGCTCTGGTCCATAGCTCCACCGCTTTCATGATGCTGCCTGAGCCTCGCAGTGAGAAACAGTGGAGGAGCGATGGACTAATACCGGGGATACCGGTATCTTATTGATTTTATTTTGAAATTATTTGTCCTGTGGTTGTTTGTGTTGCTGTTGTGGACAGGCCGAGGCAGCACTACAAAAAACGGTTTAGTTTCCCCCCTTTCAGCTGCATTAATAATGAATCCCGATTCCTCGAATACACCCTTTATCAACACCATCCATCTATCCGTCCACTTCGGCAGGTCCACAAACGAACCCATGCAGCAGCAGCAGCACGTCGAGGAATTCTGCTGATGCAGCCTATATGGTGCTATATTATGAGATCAGGCATGTCATTCTCATTCTATAGCCTTCCAGAATCAGAACAATAGTGTTACTCGATACATTGTTAACCCGATCGACCCCACATGTTCTTCATATAACGGTCCATATAATCCAACCATCTAAAATGCAAACATATTTTTTTTTGCAAAATGCAAAAAGTTTGAAACAAAGGGTAGACTATTAGATAAATACCGCTTGATCAGCCGGAATAATCCATCCAAGGGTTTCAGCTATACAGGACTACCGTGCGTGCACGATCCCACAATGATGATGCACCCGAGCCCAGGGTCTTTCAACACAGCCTCTCTCTGTGCTCCTCTCCCGATGATCTAAACTTCAGTGTGTCGCCAAAGTATCTCCTCCTGGCTTTCTTTGCGGCTGACGAAAACGTGTTGTGTATTGACGTGGTGGGTGTGCACCTCCTATAAGTGCGTGAGTGTGCACTGCAACGTTCCTCTATCTATCTATGATCAGCTGATGTCTCTCTCTCTCTCTCTCTCGACTTTCTCAGCCCCGTTTTTTAAATGCCGGAGCAAAGAAAGAAACCCGATCCCCGGGGCCGGAGCCTCAGTGTAGACAGAGTTACGACATCTCCGTTCACTTCATGGGGCCAGTTCTATGGCGGCTCTTCTACATAGACCTCTATTGAGAATGGGGACAACAGAACTCGCCTCGGCAGAAATGCATTGGACTCAGGCAACAGCCCAGCTTTAAATTCATTCCTTTCGTTTTGAGGTAAAAGTATAAACATTTCAGATACTTTGATTGTTACTGTACGATACCCTTACAACAGTTGTCATGTTGTTGCAACACATGCCTAAAATTGGCCCTTCTTATTTGCAACAATGTATTTTTTCCAAATTGTCCCCGTTTCGGGCTGCATGAACGTCGCACATCTTCAGACCCCTCAATGACGCAATTCCTCTACTCGATGGCTCTCAGGGCGGAAATGGCCAACTGTGGGTATTCCACGCCCCACCCCGGTCAGTGGTGGTGATGATGATGATGGTGATGATGATGATGATGATGATGGTGATGGTGGTGGTGGTAGTGGGAGAACATGGGGTGGTACTGGAGTATTAGTAGTACTTAGTAGGGCTACTTACTTGGTGAAGAGGAGGTGGAGGGTGCGACGGATGAAGTCTCCTACGGCGCCGCCATGTTGGATGATGATGATTGGGGAGAGATGGATGGATGGATCATGGATGGATGGATGGATGGATAGAGGACCACAGCAGGCAGTGGGCTGTGTATGAGGAAGGATAGGGCACGCTCTAGCGGTGGTACACTGTAAGAGCAGCTTACTATAGGCTCCATTCATCGCCATCATTTGTTTCAGTTTCAACTGTATACCGTAGCCTAACTATTTAGAATACGTTGACATTGTCTTAAACTAAGTAATTAATCCACTCTTTGTCTTTTTTCCCTAGAAAATGTAGTATGAATGCAATTGATTATCTGCAAAGAAAACAATTCAATGCCAATTATTTGCATTGTAAAACGAGACGATACACAGTCATTGTTCTTTTCATTTCTTAAACTTTGTTATAAAGTAATATACTATTACTTGGAATCTTGAAATAAAAAAAATCCATTTTCGATGCAGTTACTATATCTCGTTACACCCATAATGAATGATGTCTAGGTATGTCTGTCTGTTTTCACTTTCATTTTTTCCAGAGTTAATCAAACAGCATAACAGTGTAATCTATAAATAAATAACTCCGCTCAACCAAAGGGCCACAAAGAACTTTTCTGCATTCAGTCCCAAAATAGTAGCAAATAGGAGAATAATACATTAGTTATGTAGCCTAATGGAAGTAGGGTAAGGAATAGTAATTACTAGCTATTACTAGGCTGTAAGTTACTTATGGACCAGAGTTGAGTAGGCATTGTCTAAATAGCATCAAACAGATAAGACAAAACAAAACACGAAGCATTATTGAGCACGAGAAAAAAATATTAATAATAATATTAATTTATTTTTAATTAAAATAGCATGCTCACGACAAACATATAAAGCATTTTTCAAATGCCAAAAAGGATTTGGTGTGGCAGCCTGTTTGTTCACATTTCTACGGAGAACAACAAATTCAAGGAAAAATACAAATACTTGATTATCACAATTCTTCTGACATTTGATCGTGGTAATGCTGTGTCATATATGTTGAAAACAGCTAGCCTGGCTAAAACCAGACCGAGTCATCTGTTGGCAAATAGCCAAAAGGTCAAAAGTATTCTATCAGCAGCTATTCCAGGTCTGGAATAGCTCAATTATACAACCATTTCCTACTCAGAAATGTTTGCATATTGTGTCCTGATTGGCCAGCCAATTGTCTGCAGTACGAAATGGGCGTATAATTGAGCTATTCCAGAGGTATCTGCTGACAGGCAGTGTTTTGCCTACAGCTGATTTGGTCTGGCTTTAGCCAGGCCAGAAAACAGCCGAACTACAAGATCACAACTCGGCCACAAATTAGTTGTGACTGTTGTCTTTGTCAAGCGACGGCACTGTATGATGAAGGTATGAAGATTTTAAAAAATACACATAAAAAACAAAAACAATACCCGTGTCAGATAGCTTGTTATTTAATAAAAAAAAAAGCCCTGATGAGTCAATAGTAGGCTATATGGGATAAAGTGATAAGTCAATAGGATTAAAAGACAACTTTGTTTTTTTTTTCCAACCAAGGTTCATGTTTTAGGTTAATTGTTATTAGAGAAAGTAAAAGATGGGTTATCGGTTTATAATGGGAGGAGGCAATCGAACATGGTCCTAAATACATATTCATTTACAAAATCCTAAAGCGATTTTTTTCATCTACCACAGTCCTAATAAAACCCAGCAAATTACATCTGGAAACAAATTATCTACTAACTGTGACAAACTGACATAAGCCTCTGGGTCAGACATGGAGTGTGTAAAGTGCAGTGTGGTGTGCTGCCTCCTTCACATTCAGTACATCCTGTGAACTTGTGGCCTGTTATGTCCTGGAGGTTTTTTTTTTAGGACTGTAGTAGATAATAAAAAAAAGAAATTGTTTAAAAATGTAACATTTTTGAACCTTGGTTGAAAAAACAAAACAAAAAAACAAAGTTCTCCTTTAAGGACATAGTGTATAATTGGGTGTAGTCTATGTATTCTATGCAGGGTAAAGTGCTATAGGGTTCCCTCTCTAATAGTAACCAGTATATTGTCACATAGAGCAGTGCTTCTCAAACCATTTCATTTGTATACACTCTCATAGCTATAGACTGATAAGGATTAATTTTGTTCTTAGTCTTAAAGTCCCCAGCTGGATTGATAAATAATGGGACACAGAGAGACAGATACAGAAATCTCTATATATGGGCATTAAAGGACAGATCGGTGGAACTGGCACTCTGAACTGCATTGCCTCCGACTTCCATCGCTTCCTCACTCCATATTAAGAACGTGACTGAAAGCGTCCGGCCAAAGCCAAGCAGGCTATGGTTCTGGTGCTTACTGTCACCTTTTCTATTGTTTTTAATCACAACAGCAACTATTTACAGTATAGAAATAATGTTTTTGTATGGAACAATTGATCCCGGCATTCCCCTTCCAAGTAATAAAACACTAACACAGATATACTGGCCAAAACAGTCCAATGTCCAATGATAGCTAAAGTCATGAACACGTCAAATACAATTCATTGCTGTCAGGCGGAAACCAATTGTTTCTTCGAAAGTTATTCTTTCGAGGCAGACTTTGTCTAACGCCAGGGCACTGTTTTTCCTCTGTTTTGCCAATCGTACAAAAGTGATACTTCTAGCCATGTGAAAATGATTGTCTTGTTTTGGATGCAACCAATGAATAGTATTAACAAACAACTTGTAACTAAATAATAACTACATTGGAATACTACTACTACTACTACTACTACTACTACTACTACTACTACTACTACTACTATTAGAGTTTAGTGCATTACCTAGTAGCCTAGTACCTTAAAGGAACCTTTCACCGTTTTTGCAAAATAATATATGTTAATGATATTTAGAAGAACACTTTCCTTGTGATCTTTATGTGTGATATAATATGTGGTTTTAGATATTTTAGATTTTAGCGGTCAGCCCGGTCTCTCTGATGTCATTGACACTACTTCCTGGACTACATGTTCTGTCAGTAAGACAGCCCCTCAACCCCATACATGAGGACAATGGGAGCATTATTGTAGTCCAAGAGTACGCGTTGATGACATCATAGACACTGCACTCACTGCTGCTCTAAAATATCAAAAATATTATACACCTAAAGACCACTAAATCTTCTAAATGTCGTTAACATATATTATTTTACAAAGAAAATGGTGAAATGCCCCCTTAAGCAAGGGGCTGTTCAGAATGAAAATATAAAAAGCCTTCAAACTTAACTCACTGTGAACAGTTCAGTACATTTCTTCATGTAATTCGCTTACAGCTTATTGCAAAGGAAATAATAATAACAGAGGTGTTTGTTCTTCAGTGCTCTGAACACTCATTTAGCTTTTTACCCCCTTTTGTCATGATGATAATTGAATTATTTCCTCCCCGCAACCTTTGTGACGCCGTGGGTGTCCATGACGTAAAAAAACAAAACAAAATGGCTGCTCCTCTACTGGTCCATCTGGACCTTCAGGCTCCAGCGGGTCAGCAGCCTGTCACTCTCCTCCCACGCTGCTCTTCGTCCCTCACCTTCTCCTTCGTCCTCCTCCTCCAGCCTCCTCTTCATCATCATCTCCTCCTCCTGTTCTCCAGAGGCTTGTCTGACCCGCACGCACTCCAGCCTCGCTCCCCCCCTCTCCTCGCCGTCGTCCTCCATTCCTCCCTTCTCTGTCTCTGTGTGTCGCCGTGGTACCAGCAGCAGCAGTGGCCGCAGCCTCCCGGTCTCTGGATCCCAGTCCACGTGGTTGGTTCCCTGCTCAATCTCCTCCTCCTCCTCCCCCTACAGAGTTGTCAAAAACACCACATTTTCAGTAGAGGACTCTTTTAGTATGTTTTTATGTTGCTAATAGACCTTTAGGTAAGCCCCCCACCCTCTTGTCTACCCTAGGACACTTTCCAGCCGGGCTCATTCATCCCAAAGTTAATATCATGGACTGGTTCATTTTTGGAAAGAGACCTTCCAAAATCTCTTCCAAATCCATCAACAAGGCATGCCCTGTGCAGTGGAATTTATTTTTTAAAACAATGTTTTATCATATACTATATAGCCTCGACACCCAGGCTTTCATTTTCATTCGCCTTGCGCGAAAATGGAAAGCCTGGATTAACACACGTTGGAAAGTGGCCTTCAAGTGGGAGTGAACCTTCCGGGATGGGCGTCGCTCTAAATGATGTGACGTAGAACAGCAGTGGACGGGAGGGGCCGGGGATGACGACACGTTAGTGAGATCAAATCAGTGCGCAGCACTTCCGCCGTGTGGATGCCACGGCACCCCGCCCCCCCAAGGCCAAAATCATTGAGGGCTAGACCAGGCTATATACTATAGGAAAGCTATTGGTGGAGAGGTTTGTCTATCACATTATACTTAGTTGTGGCTGGACCATAGCAGTTTGCTATAAGCGGGGGAGTTACAGGCCCAAAAGCTAAACGGTAAGGGCCGCTTCACCCCTTTTGCAACCAGAGCTTATTTGGACATTTGGACATTATTTGGACACAAGGGAACATTGTCTTGGGGTTTCTTATGAGTGAAATGTATTCTTTTTAGATATTTTAGTTATGAAGGGATGTTCATGAGGTCATGGACATCCACTTCGTAGTCCTTCCTGGACTACAAAGTCAAAGACACCTCCAGTGCACTTCCCCTCCTTGTGGAGACAGGAGAGGATGCATGGGGGTGTAAGTTATCCAATGTTCCATGTGCCCTAAAAATCATTAGCTCTGTTTAAGCTCTGTTTGCAAAAGAAGTGGCAGTGAAGTGAGGGCAATAGTGGGGAGATATTATTGTCTGTGTTTGTGTGTGTGCGCGTGTGTGTGCGTGCGTGCATGTACCTCCTCCGCGTATTCCATTTCCTGCTCGTCGTGTAGGAGTGGCGGGGGTGCGGCGCCGCACTGCCGTGCGTACGGGGAGTGGGGCGGCGGGGCTGCTCCCGGCCACATGCCCCTTCCCTCCTCTTCCTCTTCCTGCCCCGGGTCCCTCGCTCCGGTCACGCCTCTCTTCCCGTCCTCCACCGCCCCCGCTGGCAGACCGCCGCCTTCCCCGTCGCCCCCCGCTTGCTCTGTCGGTACTGCCGGTGTCGGCGCGATGTGGAACCGTCCAGTGCGGGCGTCTTTCTTCACGAATATGCTACCGTCCGTCCTCCCTCCTCCTTCGGCAGCGGGACGACGCTCTTTCGTGGCTGCTTTCACCGGAGTGCAGAACTCGGGGTGCACGCCGGGTGGCGACGACGGTGCTTGGGCGGGGCGGGGTTCCGCCTGAGGGGCGTACGCCGTCCTCCTCTCGGCTTCTTCGGCCTCCTCCCTCCCTCCGCCGTCCGCCTGTGCTCCGTCTCCGTTGCTCCCCCCGTCTTCTTCTTTGTCTTCTCCGTGCCCTGCATCGCCCGCGCCAACGAATCCGTAGTCGTCCATGCCAGGGAAGTCTTCCGGGTGGTGAGGATGGACCTCCTCCTCCTCCTCTATGTCCCGGGGGCTGGAAGGCCTCTGGGGCGCGTAGCTCAGCAAGTCGGGGAGCGTGGGGGTCGGTTGGGTCTGCCCAGGGGAGGAGGAGGAGGAGGACAGGCTGGTGGTGCTGCCTTTGGGTTTGCCGCCGTTGACGGTATAAACGGGCTGGACGTTGGGGTTGTCCGGCTGCAACGTCAGGTCCGTGCGGGCGCTGCCCAGGTCCTGAGAGAGTGACGGGAGGTGTTGACATAAAGAATAATAAAAAAAGAAACTAATTAAAACATTAAAAAACTAGTAACTACTAACTTAGCTCTTCCCCACTTTAACCAAATACAAACTCACATACTAAACCTTACTAAATAAATACAAAAAATAAGCTATTTTTATGCCAATTTATAATTATTATAATAAAATTATAATGAACTAAATTCTTAAATTTTGAGGATATCTTTCAAAAATATGCACATGTTCTCGACATTCTAATGATCACAAAAACATACTGCAAACAGTTTACTTACTTTTATCAGGGTTAAAGGTTAAAGATCAACCTTTTTTAAAAGCTGCGTGTCCAGCCTGATGTCGCCATTGGGTCGATAAAACCGATGAAATATATCACATAGCTGTGTGTGTGCGCGCATGTGCATGCACATATGTGAGTGTGTGTGTGTGCGTGCGTGCGTGCGTGTATGTGTGTGTGTGTGTGTGTGTGTGTGTGTGTGTGTGTGTGCATGCATGCCTGTGTCCGTGCGTTCATGTGCGTGAGACCTACGTACCACCAGAAAGCGGGGCGTCTTTTGGCCTGTCCCCGTCACAGAGCGGTAGAGGAGGTAGCCTGCTGCCACCACCATGCACACGCACACTGACGGGACTACGATACCCACAATCACTTTGCGCAGCTGGACAATCACAGGGTCTGGGGGAAGACAAAGGAGCGGAGTCCACACGTAGGGGCAATGGTGACATTTACTGTATGTCATGAAGTGCAGTAGCATTTAAAGGCACAGGCATGAAACCCATATCAACGGCAAAAAACTACACAACAACAACTTGTTCTTGTACAATGTAAAACACATTAAATTCAAGACTAAGCAAATGCTTTGTTACAACTGAGGTACAGTATGTTTTAGTCACACAGGATTCTTGTACGGTTCAAGAATCCTACCAGGAACATTTGAATCATCTCATGTTCAAGCGTGCAGTGCTCTAGAAAGCTCTCTACTGTAAAATATTGATGTATTGTTGAATTAGTTTATGACTTAAAAAAAAATACAAACAAAGAATTAAAATGAAGAAAAAGGGGCAGGGTACAATATTTTTTAAAACTATATTACATAGCTTAAAGGGGAATTCCACCCATTTTCATGTTACTGTGACTATGTCATTAATATACCTTAGAGATGTTGTGTGGAAATAATAAAAAGTTCTCCCCATTCTGGTCTGAAAGAAAAAAAAATCATTAACATGGTGAAACACAACTTGATGACATCACCACGTTGCATATCACCATGATAAATGCTTTTTAGGGCCTTTTTTCTGAGAGTATACACATGAAAAAAAAAAGGGTGAAATTCCTCTTTAAGCTATTGTATTCTTCACATTATTGCAATTGCGAACCAGTACTATATTTGGTTAATGTTTCCCTGAGATCATGTACGCTGAAAGTGGTTTTAAAAAGTCTCTCTGACTCACACATACGTAAGGGGAATTGAAGAGAAACCATGGGGTAGACGTACCCTGCCGGGAGGTGATGCAGTGCTGGTGCGACTGCTGGCACGGGATGGGCATGGCCAGGAACCTGGCTTTGGCCGAGAAGCAGTATTCTGTGTCGTATTCCATCAGCTGATATTTATACGGACTGTCAAGAACTGGGAAATTGCGCTACACACACACACGCACACACACACACACACACACACACACACACACACACACACACACACACACACACACACACACACACACACACACACACACACACACACACACACACAAATTACAATAGGCTACCTACTGGTTTTGTTTTCAAGAGTACCAACAACCACCAAAAATAAATTGCAGCCTAATCAATTTTCTTTCTTTTTTTAAAGTGCACTATTAGGTAACTTTGACAGGTGGTCACTGCCAGTTCTGCAGTTTTTAGATCTAGTCCTACATTTCCCAGCATCCCTTGCGCCCTTAAAGGCGATTGGTCCTTGTAATCAAGGACCAATCAGATGCGACGGCATTTTCCCGAGAAACGGTAGCCTACCCCCGTCACTTTGGTTTATGTGACAAATATGACATTCATAATGGATATCAAAGATTTGTTTCAATAATATACAATATATATATTATTAAAACAATACATTTTTCATCTACACATTGTAATTGTAGATCATAGGTCATTTTCACATTCAAGTATAAAGAAATGCCTGAGAAAATTAGAGATATAGCATAAGGCCCTGCTAGACAGTGGCACGTTGTGTGAGCTTGTAGATCTGCTATTTTCCGGAGAATTGGGGTCCGTTTTTTCGTCCTCATCTTATTATCATTGTTTTACTATTGTCAGACACACTTTTAAATCTCCGGCGCGTAAGGACCCCTAGGTGTAAAAAGCACCTACCGTCAGGTTGCGGCGGCCGTTGTGGATGTGGACAGAGAGGTTGTAGGTCATCTGCGTGGGGTAGATGGTTTGCATGGAAACCTCAGGGGTGCGGTTGTCGGGCTGGTACCTCGTTGGTCCAGTGAGGCTGACGATGGCCCAGTCCTCCTCCCTCACCACTGACACCATCGGAGGGCCGAAGCTAGCTGTTAGAACAGAGATGGATAAGACCTGGTTTTATCACTGTCCTAAAGGAGGTCAAACGTGTCAGATGATGGGTGCAATTCTCGATATGTGTTGTAGCCAGGAGTGTAAGTCTTCTCATTGACTGCATGGCAGCAAATCGGGTCTGGGGCCTTGTGGTAGGGTGAAAGCCTATACCACCAGGCCTGGGCCTGGGCTTACCAAAAATGGTTCCATGTTGGACCTGTTAGTGCTATGTAGCACCAAAAATGGTTCCATGTAGCACCTGTTGGTAGTGCCATATAGCACCTGTTAGTGCTATGTAGCACCAAAAATGGTTCCATATAGCACCTGTTGTTAGTGCCATATAGCACCAAAAATGGTTCCATGTAGCACCTGTTGTTGGTGCCATATAGCACCAAAAATGGTTCCATATACAGTAGCACGTATTGTAAAAGGTGCCATATAGCACCTTTGTGAAATTGTGCCATATAGCACCAAAAATGGTTCCCCTATGATTACGAGAAAAAGAAACTATTTTGGTGCTATATAGCACCGTTTTTTAAAGCACCAATTTCAATTAATTGTGAAGCCCTAGTGGTCAGAATGAGAAAGACGAGAGGAACTCACTGTCACTCTTCGGTGCGAAGCGCCGCGTCTCCGCCCATTCGGACTTCTTCTTCTTCTTCTTGTCCACCGCCCGAACCCTGGCGTAGTACTCGTGCTCCAGGTCCCACGTCTCGGCGGTCAGGTCACACCAGTCCCGCGCCACGTCCTGACACTGCTGTACTGCTCTCCATTTCACGTCTTTGCGCTTCTCGTCTTTGTCCCCGTATCTGTCGTGGAGGGACAATGACAATGCACACGTGAAGGTTAAATGTGGACTGGAAAATGTTGCATGCACACTCTCTAGAGGACAAGGAAAAACCTTTGACCTGTATTTTTCACACCTGCTTGTAATAGCACCACCAACAGGCTGATCTTTGTACACATTCTTATTACTCCTCCAGATTCTGTCCTGCAAATCGTTACACAGTATCTCTACAGTCATGTACTCAAGTCGTATCTGTCCAATATTTCATATTCTTGCAAAACACCGTTTTGGAAGAAAATGCATTAAATCATACAATTGCCATCAAAGGCATAAGAAGAAATGGCATCCCTATCAAATTGGCCTACAGCACCACCAGGAGGCCACAGCCCGGCCTGGTGAAGACTTGTGCCCAGAAGGGCCTTTTTTCAGATCATAAAACGAAACTAAAACTTAAAATGAATGAAAATTAATATCACAAAACCTTAAAACACCAAACACATCTCTGTTATCATTCATACTCACATGGCATACTGCACTTTGAAGTGTGTGTCTGGAAGTGTGTTGTTCCCAGGACTCCACTGGATGACATTCTGCAGGTTGACAGAGTGGAAGACCACGTGGACCGGGCTGGGCAGACGTGAGCAGAGGACTGGACACACGCCACAATTGTTAGCAAGTTGAAAGAAGCATTTTGACAGCACATTTTCATAGTTTTCAGCCACAGTCTTGAATATAAATCGCTGAATTGTTTTGGCTATAGTCTAGCTTGAATCGACCGAATAACACAAAACAATGTGTCTTTGTGGTGTCGTAATCACTGATTTTATGTAAACTTCCCTGCGTGCCACAAACAGCCGATCTGCAAGCTTGTACCACGTCACAGAGCGGCACGATGTGAGCTTGTGGATCAGCTATTTTTCTGAGCCTATGACACATGCACAATGCGACCAAAAATGAAAAGACTTGCCTTTTGGTTCTATCAGATCTCTTCTCCACTACACTCCCTCCCTTATATTATAGTGAAAAAGGTCAATTTAGTTGACAAAATGAATGCTGAGGAGAAATAAAGGTTATCCAGTTATGTGACATTGAAAGTTCTGCCTCCATTCTTAATGTTTACAGTAGAAATAATCTGTGGGCGTTATCATGTCATATTTGAGACAAAGTTTATTACAGTACATTATTTGGATTGTGGTTAGCAGCCATTGTTAGCCATGCCTTTGTTTATTTAGGTTATCTGCACTGTGCAACGTTTGTTGACAAAGACTAAAAGGCAAACCGAAATGTAATTCTGTTGTTCCAATTGTATCCAATTTCAAAAACACAATCAAATCGAATCTCTAACCACAGTTACTATATCTGCTCAACAATTAATCACCCACTTCATGTTCACGATCGTGACAGCCCACAGCCCCATTAATGAAAATAAATGAAAAACGTTTTATAGTTAAAATCAGGGCTGTTTTGCTAGCTTTTATAACATGCACACACAATATGATTCACATGTAAACAGACATAATCCCCATCTACTTTGTACAAAGCAAACAACATTGCTTGTAGAGAGGTAAAATATTAGGTTTGATTAGAAAGGGAAATAAAGTTTTGCTCAGAACAGGTGCCTGCAGACCATTAGATTTGACTCTTGAGTGTGTAGGCCTATGTGTCCCTTTAATTACAAACCATTATTTACAGTCTAAATGTGTGGTCTACACTAAGGTTTGGACAGACAGCTATATGGCTGGGTAGTCACCCAGGCCAATCGTCCAGTTATTACAGTACACTACGACAGTGCTGTGGCGCAATAATCCCTTTTGATATCCGTGAGAAGATACACAAGCGTATACATTTTAATTAGGGTTGGCCATGGTCCATGCAAACAACAGGCGGATCATCAGATTACAGGTGTACCTTACAGGCAGAGTCCCTCCTAGGTGAAACTGAATTCGCCCAGGCTGAATGGGACGTTTCAACGTGCGTCAAAACCACCAATATTGATTTCATAATTAACAAAAGGGTCGATTGAACAACGCGACTGTTTTCACATGAAATATCCAGACATTAGAACGGTGCAGTCTGTGTCCTATAATCAATATTAAACTTAGGCCTATACTAAGCAATTAAAACTATGCAAAATGAAACTATTTTAACGAATGCCCCCATGTGTAAGGGTATTGTTTACAGTGTGTGCTGCATTGCATTTAGTATAGTGACCCATTTTGCTTTTTAAACAACAGACAAAGAAGTATGCAATCCCTGTGCACAGGGAGGTGTTGGATTTCTGCTAAATTAGTCGAGTGACGTACACAGTACTTATCCGCCATAGCTGTACAGTACAGCAGTGGTTTGCGGCGCTTTTCAATATCAAAGGCTATTTGTTGTCTTGATAAGGTTTTGTCATTTGGTCACAATCGCAATTCCATGCTGTATTGATATGGCACCATAGCAGGGATAACAGGTAAAACACTGAACAAGACCAAACCTATGAGCTTGTACTGTCCACCAATGTGGTGGACAGTAATGGACAGTACATGAACTACTTGCTTAAGCACTATACAACTTTGAGCTACATAGATCTAGGCTAGCATTGTTGGATGTTTCATTTTTCATGAAACAGCACATAAACAAGTCAACAGATAGGCATTAATAGGCAATGTAGACTTTGTTGCCATTCTTACTTCTTACTGTAGGCCTATACATGACATTAAGAAAATAGCTTAATTTAACTTTACAACAAAACTATTATTTGATATATAACTTGATATACTGTACATGCCTAACTTATAGCCTGCTACTTACTTTTCAGAATTAGATTACAATTTAATAGCCTACAGACATGCAATATTGCACATTTTGACATCAACTTAATGACTTTTATGTTATTATGTTTATAATAATGATGTTATTATGTTATGTTATTAGTAATTTTGTTTTAATTACTACTACTACTACTATTACTCTACACATTATTAGTAACACACACACACACACACACACACACACACACACACACACACACACACACACACACACACACACACACACACACACACACACACACACACACACACACACACACACACACACACACACACACACACACACAGCCTTTACCTGCATCTTGAAGCAACAGCAGCAGCAGCACACTGGGGCACAGAAGGAGAACCCAACACATCTCCACTCATATCTTCACCACAGAACGTTGATCGCTTCCCCTTCGGACCCTCGACATCATCAGATCATCCCAGTATTATTATCCCATTGCCCACCGACTTCAAGAAGTCACCAAGTCGATCCCATTACGGGTCAAAGCAGCCAGAACAACACCACACACACGCGATCGTTTCGCCTCAACAAAACCACACTGAGCAGAAGGTGTCTAAATAAATGCATTCTATTCTGCACTTGAACCGTATAAGGAAACAGGAAACATATATAAACGAGTTCGGGGGGGAGCTTTCCAGGCAGCTGAGCTTCCCCTCCTGCTTGGTTGGTTGGTTGTGTGTATGTGTGTGCGCGCGGTGCGGAAGGAATGCGACGGCACCTGTCGGTGCACTTTACACCTGAACAACAAGCTATTGTGTTCAAAGTCAAAGACACACAATATTGTACTGTACCTATGCGGCCTGTATACCCTGTGGCGCTATAGTTACGGTATAACTTAAGCAAGCAAGTGTATGCCACACACACGCACACGCACGCACGCGCGCATGCACACACACACACACACACACACACACACACACACACACACACACACACACACACGCACACACACCATTTTCGACGTTTTACTATGTAATTAAATAATAAAGCACGTGCTGTGGGAGCTCTGGAGAACTGGAGGAATGAAGAAAATCATTAACGGGTCAACGGGTCAAACTCAACTGGGTGGCATTATCAAGTTGTGTCACCGTGTTAATGATTTATTTAATCACACACAATGGTGGGAACTTTTAATGACAGCACAATGTTGAAAATGGGTGGTATCCCCCTTTAAGTGCCATTCAAAATGTTGTAATTCATCAGTAGGCTATTAACTAAAGCCCTGATACATGACGGTCGGTAGCTCTGGTCCAGAGCTCCACTGCTTCTGAGTCTGTGCAAGTCAGACTCAGAAGCAGTGGAGCTCTGGACCAGAGCTATATCAGTTATACTTCATAACGTGTAAAAGACGTTATGCTTTGTAAATGCCATGCCTTCTGTTCTGGTAAATGCATAACGTGTGATGTGAATGTAAAAGGTGACTAAAATAATAATAAATTATACAATCGCCAAATCCGCAAAGAAAAGAAAAGAAAAGAAAAAAAAAGAAAAGAAAAGAAAAGAAAAGAAAAGAAAAGAAAAGAAAAGAAAAGAAAAGAAAAGAAAAGAAAAGAAAAGAAAAGAAAAAGAAAAAAAAAGAAAAAAGGATGGCGGAACCAATGTGTCCCGCGACGTGGTGTTGTCGGCTTGTTTTGGCCGTCGCACACGGACCGGACGGTCCGTCTCCCGCACAGGTCCGACGTGGCGCGCTGTTGTTAGCATGATGATGTTGTGTCCATCTGCGGTTGTTATTGTTATCGTTACCGAATAAAGATACAAACAGAACCCGAACGGCCACGCGGCGTCCAGACCGTGTCCCCTCCCGTCCATGCTCCTCTGATCGCGGGGTCGTTGTTGGTCGTCATGGCGCTCTCCATGGAGACCCAGCTGCAGAGCATCTTTGAAGATGTCGTGGTGAGTCACGTCGGACCACTTTCCCAAACGTTTTAAATACCAAGGACCCCCCACCCCCCCATTAGAACATATAGCCATGAAACCTCCATAAGACGTCTATGGTCTGCTCTAACAGCGATTTGCTGGCTACAAATTCCAACATTTTTCACATTTTACATAGTAAAATGTTAATAGACCTTGGGGGGGTCTGTAAAAAAAAAAAAAAAAAAAAAAATGGACCCAGTAGGGTCCACTTGGTTCCATTTGTATCCTCTCAGAAACAGTATCTTGAAAATGGGTGAAAATTCCTCTTTAAGAAACCCGCAGTTTGACATGAATTATTGTACGGACCCCCATTTAATGACCTTTCCATCTCTGGGACCCCCAATTTATGTTGTAAAATCAATTATTCATTAAACTCTGAGGGTGTACAAATGGACCCACTCAAGAATTACAGACCCATAAAGGGTCCACTTGGTGCCTGAATATCACTAGCTGTGGACCCCCTGGTACTCTTTCAAGCTAACAACTCACATGAGCTCGTCGTCTAACTTTCCTATACTACTATAGTGAAGTTAATTGTGCATTCTCTGTAATACATATTGCACTGTATATTTTATCAGTAAAGGAGCATTCAGTGATTTGGGTAATTTGAAAAAACCCTCCGGTCCCTTCGGAAAAAGATGTGCACATGCACACACTTGAAACTGTTGATGAAGTAACAGGAAATCAGTCAGTCAGCCAGTGTTTTGTTTCCTAACAAATATCGCTTTGTGGAAGCAATTATTAGTTAATAATTCATATTATATTGAAATATTATATTTCTAACATTTCTAGATAACAGATTATTTAGTTGGTTTATGAATTATCAGTACAATGTTAAAGGAGGAGGGACATGTTTAATTCATTGAATAGTTATTAACAGGCTACAAGTACTACACAGTAGTGATAATAATCTTATTCATTGTCCCGAAGGATATTCGTCTTGACAGGTCTGGTCAACTCCCACACAACAAAACAATGAATTCAGCGCAGAAAACATTACACCAAAACAACACAAAAATATGATGTCCCCCCACATCCCTGTTAGCAGGGAGTGTTATGCCATGGTGAATGAAGTGACAAAACTCCTGTTTAAACAGACCTTTTAGAAAGTTCTGTATCTTGGTCTTGAATTTTAATGACATGAGGTTGAATATCTGGTACGGAGGTACGTGCTTATGAAACGTTATAAGTTTTCTATTTTTTGTAACATAACTGCTCTAATCTCAAATAATTGTGATTAGGCCATTATGTTTATAATTGTGACTATGTGACATTTAAAGCTGATTCTCTTCTTCTCCCTCCAGAAAACAGAGATGACGGAAGAGGCCTTTGCAGGGTGAGATCACTTTAATTATCTCTGTCTCTACGTTGGGCGGAACATAAAAAAGTAGCAGATGTCCTGATTATGTAAAATTTGCCGCAGTTAAAACATCACTTGTCCAGGCCAATTTGAATGTTGTTATTCTTCTACCCAGGACGTGAATGGAAACAATACAACAAAAGGACATTTTTAAATTTATTTTTAGATGTTTTAGAAGAGTATTAAAGGATTCAATAAATCAATCTGTGTTAACCTGCGTTGTGCGTTTCAGCATGTTCATGGACACACCAGAGGATGAGCGGACGAAACTGATCAGCTGTCTGGGAGCCTTCAGGCACTACTGGGGAACACTTCCACAGGTACGCACGCACGCACGCACGCACACACACACACAGTCTCTCACCTTATCAAAATAACACTCTGCAACAAGAGTGCGAGAAGCAACATAACACAAAGCATATGACTGATTCCGGCTGTTTGCATTAAAACAATCCAGCCTGATTTCCTGTGTGCTAAACGAGCAAAATATTCTACCTGCCAGCCAGTGTGTCTGTGACTATTTGAGAACTTTTTTCACGTCATGGGGGCTTTCATTTTCATACGCATTAGCCCGTGCCCACGGACCCGTATTTGATGCTAAATGGTTATACCCTATTGGCCTGAATATAAGACTATGTTTTTTCCAAATGGAAATGTTATAGGAAATATCCCAAGAAATTGAGTCGTGTTATATTCAGGGTCTATTCTATTTGACATTCAATGTTCTTTTTTCTGTAAATGGATCTTGAAAAATGAGGGTCGTCTTATAACCGAGTCGTCTTATATTCGGGACAATACGGTATTTATTGGCCGATTCGTTAATGAGTACTTCTCAAAACCATACGCTTTGGGATGGGGTTGGTTCATTACCAATGCCAATTCAAATACTTGAGCAACTGTTGCCATCCAGGTCAAGCTTTCCTGGTCAGGCTTTCCCATTTTAATGTGCCCATTGGACAAGGCCAGATTGGGACTTAGTGATTGGCTAATTGCACAGGAAGAACACCCTCCCTCAAGGACCTTTGGGGTTCCCCTGGGCACCCCCTACTTTGGGACACGCTGGAACTGGGCACTGCAGATCTTGTGATGTGATTTGTCACAACATCGGTCACTTTCGGTCACCCTTTCCTCCTCCCTTACAGGACTCCCATGACCAGTGTGTCCAGTGGATAGTCCGCTTCATCCACAGCCAGCACAGCCCCAAACGCATCTCCTTCCTCTACGACTGCCTGGCCATGGCTGTGGAAACCAGCCTGCTTCCCCCCAGGTACACACGCACGCACGCACGCACACACACACACATACCCACACCCACACATATACATGCAAATACACATACACATGTCACAATAATTATGTAATAATCGTCTAATAACATTTTTTGTCGACAACACCAATCATGGATTGACTAAAATCTCATGATATTCAGCTGAGTAAAAGCAAACTAACATAATTTCTTCAACTACTGTATGTAAAATCAATAGTATTTGCTAACAACGTTGTAGAACTCAGTCGTGTTAATAGTCATATTGATACAGAGGTCTACCATGTCGGCAGGAAAGTATGCCACAAACAATCACATTATAGATTTTCTTTTCTTCATAACATTATGTATTTTTAGTAGTATTTATTTCCCTGCATTTTCTTTAAATGTTATCATACAAAATCATATTGAGAAAAAGTAAAACATTCTAACCTTTTCTGAAAAAAAGGGAAAAAAGAAAAGAAAAAGTCCACACATATCGATACACATATCAGCCTCTATCCTGATAACATATTGGTTGCGAGGTTGTAGGCAACACCCTACTTTTGCCACGTGTCACATCTACATGGTTTTACATTGATCTTCGCATGCGACATGCTTATGGGACGGTTGTGGTGGTCTAGCTGTGATCCATCATTGGTTGGTGTGCATGTTTTGTGCAGGATGGTGTGTGTGGCGCTGATCAGCTCTGACAGTCTGGAGTGGGACAGGACACAGCTGTGGGCGCTGACGTTCAAACTCATCCGCAAGATCATCGGAGGAGTGGACTATAAGGTCTTTCTCTCTCTCTCTCCACGCAGCTTGTCGTAGCTTGTAGATCTGCTAAGAGTGCAACTCTTAGCAGCTTAGTCATCGTAGTTTTTGCTTAGTTTTCCCCAGTGAAAAAAGGAAGTAGATAATGTGTGTGTGCGTGTGCGTGTGTGTGTGTGCGTGTGCATCCCAGGGTGTTCGGGACCTGCTGAAGACCTTCCTGGACAAGATTCAGAGCATTCCCACTACAGTTAGCTCAGCTGTGGTGCAACAGCTGCTAGCTGCCAGAGAGGTAACGTCTGTCTGTCTGTCTGTCTGTCTGTCTGTCTGTCTGTCTGTCTGTCTGTCTGTCTGTCTGTCTGTCTGTCTGTCTGTCTGTCTGTCTGTCTGTCTGTCTGTCTGTCTGTCTGTCTGTCTGTCTGTCTGTCTGTCTGTCTGTCTGTCTCTGCCTCTCTCTCTTTGCAGTATATAGTGTTCATTCAGAAAACCTCTTCTTTTTTGCTTTCTTTGGACATGAACGCATGAGCTTGAACATGACATGAACGCCCCATTTGGCCACTCTGCGTCATCACACGGGAGCACCAAAAAGTAGCAGTCCTGACAGCTTTCATGCCAACATGTGGAGCTCGCAGATCTGCTGAATATGTACAATTTCCGAAGAGACTTCCGTCCACAATTTCACAAAACTAAATGAAATCATAAATGATCTGTCTCAAAAGGCATACTGAATAATCGTGTGTGTGTGTGTGTGTGTGTGTGTGTGTGTGTGGTGTGTGTGTGTGTGTGTGTGTGTGTGTGTGTGTGTGTGTGTGTGTGTGTGTGTGTGTGTGTGTGTGTGTGTGTGTGTGTGTGTGTGTGTGTGTGTGTGTGTGTGTGTGTGTAGGTGGTGGAATATATCCTTGACAGGAATGCATGTCTCCTGCCAGCTTATTTTGCTGTCACAGAGATCCGAAAGTTCTATCCTGAGGGACAGCTAGCACACTGGGTAAGGGTGTGTGTGTGTGTGCGTGCACTTGTGTGTGCATTACGTGCCAATTGTTCCCACAACTATAGTAAGATTTGAGAAATGACTTGGGGGGTTTACATGTTTACAACTAAGTAATACTTTTAGGTAGAGGGTTCGACATTTAGTAGTAGTAGTAGGTTCTTAAAAGGGAATTCCACCCATTTTCAACATTTTACTATGTCATGATAAAACGAGTCCCCCCCCATTCTGTGTGTGTGTGTGTGTGTGTGTGTGTGTGTGGGGGGGGGGGGGGGGGGGGGGGGGGGGGGGGGACCACACAACTTGACATCATCAAGTTGTTTCTTTTAGAACCTGATTTTTCTTTTAGGACTTTTTTTCTGAGAGTGTACAGATGTGTACACTCTCAGGAAAATTTTGAAATGGGTGAAATTCCCCTTTAACTTGCTCATGATCCTTTGACTACTATTTTATGTATTTCTATGTGTTGTTTTTGCTCACTGTAAATTGCTGTGTGTGTGTGTGTGTGTGTGTGGGTGTGTGTGTGTGTGCGTGCGTGCGTGTGTCCCGTGCCCTCTCCTCTCCCTCGTAGCTTCTTGGCAGTTTGATATCGGACTTCGTGGACAGTTTTCGGCCCACAGCCAGAATCAACTCCATATGTGGTAAGAGGAATACAGCAAGCAAGGGTACTTGTAGATTTTTTTTAAAACAATATACTGTTTGTTAATAAAAAAAAATAGACATTTAAAAAATGTTTGTGTGTGTTTGTGTACTTGCGTGCGTGCATCAGGCCGATGCAGTCTGTTACCAGTAGTGAACAACAGTGGGGCTATCTGTAACTCCTGGAAACTGGACCCCACGACACTTCGCTTCCCGCTGAAAGGCTCGCTGCCCTTTGACAAGGTAACACACACACACACACACACACACACACACACACACACACACACACACACACACACACACACACACACACACACACACACACACATACGGCTGTGTGCAAAAATACTAATCACTGGTATTTTTCTATGTGCTTCCTCAGTGTATACAAGGTACAAGTTCGTGTTGGTACTAATGAGACTCTCTGCATGGAATGTTAGTAAAGTGCTCCATCTTGTGACAAAGCAAAGGCACTACTAGGGACGGAGCTTGTTAATTCTTATTGATAACAATCACCTTATCGAGCCTACAATCGAGCGTTTCATATTATTACATGGCTTGAATGAATGCTCCAATCATGTGAGCGGTGACATATTACACTATAACACATTTGGTTAGCTACGTATTTGGTTGTTTACATGTCGTTGCCGTCACCCTCTCAAGGACCACTGGTTGAAAACCACTGACGTAAGCCATGTAATAAGCGGGATAACACCCTTCGAACCGGTGATTTGTCAGTTATTAGGAAACAAATCACCGGCTCGTCGGGTGTTATCCCTTACTTATTTGGTGGAAAGACAGGAGACAGAAAAAACAGAAAAAACAAAAACAATATCTTTTTCTACGGCCTTCAAATACAAGGCTTTTCTAACAGATGGAAGGCAAGTGACCTTTATACTTACTAAATACT
>CM076983.1:7561076-7581076 GCA_039105355.1 Benthosema pterotum | reverse complement strand
AAACGCGTTCAGTACACAAAGGGTTAAAGGACCACGTCACCACTTTTCAACCTATCTTCATATAATAGGTGCTCACTAATGTACATGATAAAATACCACTATTTTTTCTACTCTGTGTCTCACAAGAGGGCTCTGCGCAGTTCAGAAACCTGTCATTCGGTGACATCATCGATAAGGAATCCATGCTAATAGAAACTGCAGGCTTTCTATTCCTGAAAAGTTCCAATGCAAAAATGGAAGCCACCGTTCTCCCGATAATAAAAAATATAATATTAAATTTAAGTATATATTTATAGAAATATATACATATATATTTTTTAAATGTGGTATTGCTATTTTATAATGTACATAAGTGAGGATTATATGATGTTGAAAAGTGGTGAAGTGGTCCTTTAAGAGTATTTGAATACTCTTAAAGGACTTGTATACACTTTTATTTGTGTGACCTACGGTATGACAGAATACTCCTCTCTCTCTCTCTCTCCCTCCCTCCTTCCCTTGGCTTTTCCACAAGTTTGAGAGTAGTCGGGGAAACTGGAGCAAGATTTATCGATTCAAAGTCCTCAATTAACTGTTTTTTTTTTTTTTTACAAACTGTTTAAACTTTGCTTTCTCTATCAAGCCCGTCCTTTTCCCCCCAGAAATAAATATATAATGAAAGTTATGTTAAAACAATAAATCTTTCTCATAGCGTGCCACCGAGAGGCACGCTATGAGCTTGTACTGTATATCTGATATTGAACATTGTGAACATTTTACAAGGGCCAAAATTCTACGGCAAAAATGTTAGTTCCAGGAACAAAAACTTTAGCTCCAGGTACGACATTTTAGTTCCAGGGACAAGATTCTAGTTCCAGGGACATTTTGGAGGTCCTTGGTTGAAAGAGTGAAATAGTTGAGCAGCACATTTCGGCCTCAGTCCAAAATGGGTTAATTTACTTCCATGATGTTACTTCGTCCTATTAATCAGTTTTCCTTTTCCAACCTGCCCATTTCTTTTTCCATCCACGCTCCTCCTCACGGCTCTTCCTCTCTACTCCTCCTGCTGTGGTACCTCCTCTCCCCGTCCCCATCCTCCACCTCCTCCTCCTCCTCCTCAGCACAAGCAGCGCTGCCCGGTGCTGGAGGAGCAGCTGGTGGACCTGGTGGTGTACGCCATGGAGCGTTCTGAGACGGAGGAGCACCTGAACGAGGCGGACGTGGGCGGCACCAGCCAGCTGCTGTGGCAGCACCTCTCCTCGCAGCTCATCTTCTTTGTGCTCTTCCAGTTCGCCAGCTTCCCCCACATGGTGCTCTCCCTGCATCAGAAGGTAAGACAGGGGAAAACAACAACAACACAAAAACAAAGCGGGTGTCCGTCCGTGGCACCCGTGGGTGCTTTTGGTGACATTCGGAATTCGTCGTCACTTCGGTATTTAACCACTTCAGACACTGGACTAGACTTTGGGAAATGGACTTGATTTAACTTGTACTTAGTACTTTTTCAGCCTAGATTCCCGATGTCTCTAAACCAAACAAATGGTTCCCAAATGTATCACAATGCTTAAGAGCTTGTAGATCAGTGTTTTTTTTTTTTTCTCTTCTTCAATATTTTGAGGAAAGACGCGCACGTTTTTGACTTTCTAAATGACCAGCTAAATAGATCTATCCACCAAAGTCGCTCACCGCCATGGACAGTAAACCGAGGCCGGTCTTACTCTGTCTCCCTGCAGCTTGCCGGCAGAGGTCTGATCAAGGGGAGGGACCACCTGATGTGGGTCCTGCTGCAGTTCATCTCGGGGAGCATCCAGAAGAACGCCCTGGCCGACTTCCTGCCCGTCATGAAACTCTTCGACCTGCTCTACCCCGAGAAAGAGGTACTGTGATGATGCAATGTGATGATGCAATGACTCAGTTTCTGAGAGCATGCCACGTTCTAGATGTTCTTAGGTGCATGCGAATAAAAAGTTTTTTTTTTTAACACAATTTTCGAATGCTTCTGAAAAAAAAGTAATGCCTCGTCGGAAGTAGAGCCTCGTCGCTACTTGCGTTTCCTCTGACATCGCCGCAATTTTATCCTCGCATGCATCGAAAACATCTAATCATGTGCGTAGATTGTTGCTTAGCAGAAATGGAAATGCAAAAATACATCGCAAAATATATTTCCATGAACTGAAGTAGCAACTTTCTTACTCAAACTCAGAGATTGTGAATAGTTTCACAGTCTTGCTCCAGGTGCGTTGTGCCTAGCTGGGCCCAGACCCAGGTATTTTTCAGACCGTACTAGCCAAAAAATAGTTTGTGTAAAATTGTAAGTTATCAATTGGTATTGCATAAGAAATTGCATGTGGTTTACAAGGCAAGCATCGATAGTTACATATGTGGAAGATGTAGTTACAGATGTGCAAAGATGCTTTTGAGAGTTAACAACACCAAAATATGCCCCACACAATTTTTACTTTGCTTCGTTAGGAGGAGGATGCTTTGACATACTAAACATGTCTTAGTTGGTTCGTTATTGGTAGGAATTAATGTCTGCAGTTGTTTTGGTTGGTTGTATTGTAGTATTCTAGTTCTAGTTCTAGTAAATAGCAGTTTTCACACCTGACTTTTTTTTCTTTTTTTCTTTTTTTTTTTTTTTTTTTTTTTTTTAGAAAATGCATATTTTCACGCACATTGTGCCCCGGTAGATTTTCCCAGACCCAGGCAATAACAAATTCCTGCCTATATGTGACTGTCTTGCTCAGACAGGCTTCGAAACACTCATGGCTCGCTGTCAGGCCGGAGCTGTGTGGCACGCGCCCGGGCCGCTAGGCCAACTATCCACAGCCAAATATTGCTTGACGTGGTACATGCTATGAAAACGTTGACAACCGCTGGTGTAGACAAACTTTTTTTTTAGGAAGTCACGCTTCTCCCCTATCTCTCTCCACCTCCCTCCCGACCAGTGTATCCCAGTGCCAGACATTAACAAGCCGCAGTCGACTCACTCCTTCGCCATGACCTGCATCTGGATCCACCTGAACCGCAAGGCCCAGAACGACAACTCCAAGCTGCAGATACCCATCCCGCACTCCCTCAAACTGCACCATGAGTACGTATCCCCCCACCCCCACCCCCCTCAGACTTGTGTCTGACTCATAGACTCATGTACTGACCCATGTCAGTAGTGTTAACACACTGGTGACATGGTGGACAGGCAATATATAGCAAGTAATGCATTTTTTTTAACAACGTGAATAAGTGAAGTTGAACAACACCTATTAGCCTCATCGCTACCATCCTTTTGATAGCTGAGGTGCCTAAATAAGAAACGGAAGACCGGAAGCAACATCTGGTGCGCCGATCTAAAAGGAAACCGAGACCCAAAATATAAAATATACAGTACAGTATATACTGCCAGAGGCCTGAGATTGTACAAATGGTCCCTTATTGGTCTGCAGTTAACAGACCAAGAAGGGTCCGCTTGGTTCTTGACTATCCCTTTCAAGTAAAGAGAGAGTTAGATATGCAGGGGTTGACACTAAGATCTCCGAGGCACTTGCCCATCGGGCAAGTGCAAGTCAGGTTCTACTTGCCCTCAGGTCATGGTCACTTGCCCCCCAGGTTCCAGGTGGTCCCCAGTTAAGTTGGTTAACCAGATGTAACTCTTGAGAACGTAAAAATGAAACCAAATGGACCCTTGCGGGTCCATTTGGTTTCATTTTTACACTCTCAAGAGTTAAAATTCATGATCTTAATTTGCCCAGGTCTACACTGTAGAAGATTAATGGTCATTTTGATGTGTTAATTTGCCTGTTTTGTTTCCCAAATCCAGCCTGGAATTGTGGATATCTAGAAAGCAGTGAAAGACACAGAGGCAGAGTGCAATGACTGCCTTCAAGACAAATTTATCTTGTGTTGTGTTATAGCGCACTAAGTCACACACTTGCCCGATCGGGCAACCAGGTAGCAGTTTTTTTTTACTTGCCCCGGGCAAGCGGGCAAGTGTTAGTGTCAACCCCTGATATGTAACTGCCAGTTTCACGAATCCCGCATGGCGGGCAGCAGGGGATGAAATAGAACACATGATCTTCTTTGCCGCCTGCCACAGGTTCCTGCAGCAGTCACTGCGCAACAAGACGCTGGGCATGTCGGACTACAAGATCGCGCTGCTGTGCAACGCCTACAGCACCAACAGCGAGTGCTTCACGCTGCCCATGGGTGTGCTGGTGGAGACCATCTACGGCAACGGCTCCATGAAGATCAACCTGCCCGGCACCGGCTGCGTGGCGTCGGGCGCCGTCACGCCACTGCCCATGAACCTGCTGGACTCCCTGACCGTGCACGCCAAGATGAGGTGCTCAGCACACACGCAGACGCGCACACAGACACACATGCGCACACACACACTGACCGTGCATGGCAAGATGAGGTGCTTAACGCACACAAGCCGCGTTGGGCAATATCACTTAGGAGAGTGAAGAGGGGAGGAGAGTAATATGTTACTTATTCATTGTTACACCTTAGAAAAGTGATGATATTACATTACTGAGAATCGACAGTGGCCCAGTGCTTAGTGCTGTCGCTTCACAGCTAGAAGGTCCTGCGTCCGATTCCCACTTAGGGATGCTGCTGTGGGTGCTTGCGGCGTGTCTCCTCCTCCTCAGTGCCCATACCCGAGGTGGGGTTGGCGAAAGAGCCTTTCTGTGTGGAATTTGCATGTTCTCAACCGTGTCCTCTAAGGTAGATATCCTCACAAAAACATGCAGTAATCCTGGGCTCTAATCTGCCTCCCCCTGGCCAGCCAGGACCCCTGATGGAGGGGACTGTTGGTGGAAGGTGTGTAGAGCCCAGGATCACATTAGGAATTGGCACTGTGCGAAAAATGGGTCACAACATTGTGGTATTAACACACCCAGTGCCAGCCCTTTTTCATATTTTTTGAGGTAGCCAGTGCCAGCGATTTTCATCTAAAAGTCATATTTCATGTTTCGGTCCATGTTTCCCGTCGGACAAGTTAGTTTGCGACACACTTCCGGTCCCGGGTTGGTCCGTCCCTTATTATGGTCCGTTCTGAATGGAATATGCGGTCGCTGCTCACTGCCGTTATCATTGGGATCGTATCAAACCAGCGACGGTAAGCGACGTAGAGAGACGTAGATCAACCTAAGAGGCATCGGTCATAACTATTATTCATAATGATAACCGGCGACGTAGCTCTATTGCAAGGGCACACAGACATTGTGGTGTTAACAGTGGTCCGTCTCTGACGCTCTTTCCCTCCCTGCTCTCTCCCCTGTCCCGGCCCACAGTCTGATCCACAGCATCGCCACGCGGGTGATCAAGTTGGCCCACACCAAGTCCAGCAACGCCCTGGCCCCGGCCCTGGTGGAGACCTACAGCCGGCTGCTGGTCTACATGGAGATAGAGTCGCTGGGCATCAAAGGCTTCATCAGTGAGTCGCTCACCGTCTGCGAGAGTTAACGGGTTAACAGCTTTGCCACGCCTCCAAGTTTTGATACTTGATACTTAGGAAACTCAAGGGCTCCCAATCTGTTATCTCTTCCAACTGGTCAATACGGAGCAGATTTTAGCGACATGGGTTTACAGCAGGGGTGGGCAATTATTTTTCCCAAGGGGCCAAATGAGACATATAAAATATTGTGAAGGGCCAAGACTAAAGGCTGAACAAAATTCTGAGTAATATTAATTTAATTTCAAGATAAAAGTAAGAGCCATTTTGACACCAGGGCCCACTATTTATTCAGCATTTGAGTCACGGGCCACCACTTGATGACATTTTAGCCCCACAGACCCCAAAACTAAAGATTTATTTTGCTTTTGTCCACAATTCCAGGCTGGATTTTTGGACATTTTCTAGTTGCGTAAACTTTGGGCTAATTCACATGATGAATATTTTAACACTTGAGAGCGTAAAAATGAAACCAAATGGACCCGCAAGGGTCCATTTGGTTTCATTTTTACCCTCTCAAAGAGTTACATCTGCTTTCCATACTTTCCATATTTAACTGGAACTCTCTCAAGGACCACTGATTTGGCTCCCGGGCCGCATAATGCCCAGGTATGGTTTACACAGGGACAGCACCTGCACTTCATCATGGCCATTACCGTTTCAGTCTTGATATTTTCTGGTGTCTGTGTGTGTGCGCGCAGGCCAGCTGCTGCCCAACGTGTGCAAGTCCCATGCGTGGGGCATCCTGCACACGCTGCTGGAGATGTTCAGCTACCGCATGCATCACATCCAGCCCCACTACCGCGTGCAGCTGCTCAGCCACCTGCACAGCCTGGCCACGGTGCCCCAGACCAACCAGAACCAGCTGCACCTCTGGTAACTGCACAACAACATCAATGCTACTAACTATTGTTTCCCAGACCAACTAGGTCTTCACGATTTTGGCTAAAAATAAAACCTCTTTTTTAATTCTATTTTTTTTCTGAAACCTCAGTTGCGATATTTTGGGGGTAGAACAGTTTTGAACATGTTGAAGACTGAATTTAGGCCACAATGGAAGTGCAATTATTTGAGTTAGTCGTGAATTGATTTTGCATAACCCTCAGTCGATTTCATGTTGGAAGAAACGTTTGTCTAAAAATAGCAGATCTGCAATGTACCGGTACCGGTATATCTCTTTGAAAAGAAATATATATACAGTACATACAAATATATCTGTGATTACAAAGGCTCAAAGGATTTCGATGTTAAACGCAAAAAGAAAAACAATGAAATCTTTAATCTCATATATTTGTGTGGCAGTGAATCAACATGAATCTGTAATGACGGCGACCCTAATATTCTCCCCTCCCCTTCGTGTGGGCGCAGCGTGGAGAGCACAGCACTGAGGTTGATCACGGCTCTGGGGAGCTCCGAGGTGCAGCCGCAGTTCACCAGGTTCCTGAGCGACCCCAAGACCGTCCTGTCTGCCGAGTCCGAAGAGCTGAACCGAGCACTGATCCTCACCCTGGCCAGAGCCACGCACGTTACCGGTAATGATCCAAAGCCTAACCCATTTACTGTATAACCCACATGTGTCAAAGTCAAGATTCAATCCGGCCCCAGGCTTGTAGAGCAAACTGTCTGAGTCTATTAAAAAAAAAGTAAGTCTCTAGCACGTTCCTATCAAAAGTTATGATCGTTTAAAGAAATGCTATTGAGCTCTCTTCTGAACGGCATGTAATGCATGTTGTCCAGCAGGGGGAGTCGTTTTACCAGGCTAGGCTGCTGGTGCTGCAATGTGAGAACTATATTTCAGCAGTACAAGGGTGTGTAACCGAGAACTATACTTCAGCAGTACAAGGGTGTGTAACCGAGAACTATACTTCAGCAGTACAAGGGTGTATAACCGAGAACTATACTTCAGCAGTACAAGGGTGTATAACCGAGAACTATACTTCAGCAGTACAAGGGTGTATAACCGAGAACTATACTTCAACAGTACAAGGGTGTATAACCGAGAACTATACTTCAGCAGTACAAGAACTATACTTAGTTAACTATACTTACTTAAATTTAGTATTTGAAATTTAAATGTTATTTTCGTATGGTTTATTGATGCTCTGTAAATAAAAATAGCATCTTTCATAGCAAATGTCTTAATCTAGGCTACTAAGGTTCTAAGTATAAAACCAATAATGAAAAGTCATTAATATATATTAATAGCTATTCTTAATAATAAATATGACTTGTGTGATATACTGTATAGAAGTAACGGCTGTGGTACGTAAACATGCGTGTGCCGCGCATGCTTGCAGTCTGCGACTGGTTGCACCGCGGTGCTCCGGCCCCCATGAAGTCACATTAAGTCCAATGCGGCCCCCACCCCAAATGACTTTGACACCACTGGTTGGTGTGTGTGTGTGTGTGTGTGTGTGTGTGTGTGTGTGTGTGTGTGTGTGTGTGTGTGTGTGTGTGTGTGTGTGTGTGTGTGTGTGTGTGTGTGTGTGTGCGTAGATTTCTTCACAGGCTCAGACTCCATCCATGGAACATGGTGCAAAGACATCCTGCAGACCATCATGAACTTCACCCCTCACAACTGGGCCTCACACACCCTGTCCTGTTTCCCTGCTCCACTGCAGGTACGCCACACACACACACACACACACACACACACACACACACACACACACACACACACACACACACACACACACACACACACACACACACAGCCTATATAACATAGAACAGCACAGGGAGCTGTCTGTGGTGCTGAAGTGTTTCTATATAACATAGAACAGCACAGGGAGCTGTCTGTGGTGCTGAAATGTTTCTATAGAACAGCACAGGGAGCTGTCTGTGGTGCTGAAGTGTTTCTATAGAACATAGAACAGCACAGGGAGCTGTCTGTGGTGCTGAAGTGTTTCTATAGAAAAGCACAGGGAGCTGTCTGTGGTGCTGAAATGTTTCTATAGAACCCAACCTTTTTTGACCCAAGATCTACTTTTCAGCAGCCAACCCCTCCGGGATCTACCAGTCCAATATCAACATTTCAAACCACACGCATCGTTGCCAGCCTGCAGTAACTTCACAACAACACAATACTACTTTGTTTTACCACTTTACTTTATGTCCATATAAGCATAAAGTACAACAGACTTGTCATAAAATGTAGGCCTACAACAGTACAACGTACAGTGAGGAAAATAATTATTTGATCCCCTGATGATTTTGTAAGTTTTCATGGTTAGAAAGAAATGAGCACTCTGTCATTTTTATGGTACTTTTATTTAAACAAATAGAGACAGAATATGAACAAAAATGTCCATAAGAAAATAATATTTAAAGGTTATAAATTAATTTGCGTTATTGCTCGTGAAATAAGTATTTGATCCCTAAGCACAACCTGACTTAGTACTTAGTGGAGAAACTCTTGTTGGCAAGCACGGAAGTCAGATGTTTCTTGTAGTTGGTCACCAAGTTTGCGCACATCTCAGGAGGGATTTTGGCCCACTCCTGGTTAGATCTTCTCTCCAAATCCTGAAGGTTTCGAGGCCATTGGTTGCCAACTTGAAGCTCGAGCTCCCTCCATAGATTTTCTATAGGATTAAGGTCTGGAGACTGGCTAGGCCACTCCATGAGCTTAATGTGCTTCTTCAAGACGCATCTTTAGTGCTCTGGCTGAGGGAAGGAGGTTCTTGTCCAAAATGTTGCAGTGCATGTCTCCATCCATCCGGCCACAATGCAGTGAAGTTGCCCTGTACCCTTAGCAGAGAAACAGCCCCAAAGCATAATGTTTCCACCTCCATGCTTGACGACGGCCATGGTGTTGTTGTTATTGATTTGAAGCCATCTGGGACCACAGTCACCAAGAAAACCATTGGTAACACAGTACACCATAACGGGTTGAAATCCTGCAGTGCCCAGCCATGTCCCTCTGCTCAATAAGGCGAATAGAGGCCCGTCTAAAGTTCACCAATGAACACCTAAATGATTCAGACCAGGCTGCGGGGAAGGTGATGTGGTCAGAAGAGATCAAAATTCAACTCTTTGGCATCCATTTGACTTGTCATGTTTGGAGGGAGAGAAATGCTGAATACAAACCCAACAACACCATCCCCACCATCAACCATGGAGGTGGAGACATTATGCTTTGGGGCTGTTTCTCTGCTAAGGGTACAGGGCAACTTCACCGCATTGTGTGGCCAATGGATGTGGCCATGTACCGCAGGATCTTGGACAATAACCTCCTTCCCTCGCAGCCAGAGCACTGAAGATGGGCCGTGGCTGGGTCTTCAGCATGGCAACAACCTAAAATATACAGCCAAGGCAACAAAGGAGTGGCTCACGAAGAAGCACATTAAGCTCATGGATTGGCCTAGCCAGTCTCCAGACCTTAATCCTATAGAAAATCTATGGAGGGAGCTCGAGCTTCGAGTTGGCAAGCAACGGCCTCGAAAACTTCAGGATTTGGAGAGAAGATCTAACCAGGAGTGGGCCAAAATCCCTCCTGAGATGTGCGCAAACTTGGTGACCAACTACAAGAAACGTCTGACTTCCGTGCTTGCCAACAAGAGTTTCTCCACTAAGTACTAAGTCAGGTTGTGCTTAGGGATCAAATACTTATTTCACGAGCAATAACGCAAATTAATTTATAACCTTTAAATATTATTTTCTTATGGACATTTTTGTTCATATTCTGTCTCTATTTGTTTAAATAAAAGTACCATAAAAATGACAGAGTGCTCATTTCTTTCTAACCATGAAAACTTACAAAATCATCAGGGGATCAAATAATTATTTTCCTCACTGTAAGTACTACACACATGGACAAACACTGCCATTGCATTTTCTTATCCACCGCCTTTTTTTTCTTTCCCCCCACATCTCCCGAGATCTACTTGAGGTCAGGCCGAGATCTACCGGTAGATCCCGATCTACTGGTTGGGCTCCCCTGGCCTAGAGGGAAAGAGAGATTATATAGGGAAAAAACATAAACATGTCAACGAGAACATGAAAATAAATCGAAATATCTACGTACCTATCTCTAGATCTTGGCTTCAGCCTAAACCCTTTTGGTCAAAATTATCCGTTGTATGACTGTCAGATGCATGATGCCATGTAATGTAACTGTATGACCAAAATAAACTGAACTGAACTGAACTGAACTAGATCTACATGTGAGAGGGGGAGACATTACCACTTTAACAGCACAACCCTAAACCTCCCGGTGCTTCAAAATGCCACTGAGCAACTTTCATTGAAATAAATGGCAAGGGGACGGGGCTATCACTCCAGTTCAGTCTCTATATTTTATTACTCTATGGTTAAAATGCAAATTATTACAATCTCTTGGTCCGGGATACTACAAGTAGAATGACATGCATCTCATCGGCCTCAGGCGTTCTTCAAGCAGAACAACGTGCCACAGGAGTCGCGCTTCAACCTGAAGAAGAATGTGGAGGAGGAGTACCGGAAGTGGAAGTCCATGTCCAACGAGAACGACATCATCACGCACTTCTCCATGCAGGGCTCGCCACCGCTCTTCCTCTGCCTGCTGTGGAAGATGCTGCTGGAGACTGATCACATCAACCAGATAGGATTCAGGTGAGGAGACCAGACCACATCAACCAGATAGGATTCAGGTGAGGACACCAGACCACATCAACCAGATAGGATTCAGGTGAGGAGACCAGACCACATCAACCAGATAGGATTCAGGTGAGGACACCAGACCACATCAACCAGATAGGATTCAGGTGAGGACACCAGACCACATCAACCAGATAGGATTCAGGTGAGGAGGCCAGACCACATCAACCAGATAGGATTCAGGTGAGGACACCAGACCACATCAACCAGATAGGATTCAGGTGAGGATACCAGACCACATCAACCAGATAGGATTCAGGTGAGGACACCAGACCACATCAACCAGATAGGATTCAGGTAGGATACCAGACCACATCAACCAGATAGGATTCAGGTGAGGAGACTGACCACATCAAACAGATAGGCTCTAGCTAAGGAACAGGAACTGAACCGGTGAATTGTTAAGAAACAGATCACCGGTTCGTCCAGTGTTACCGCTTACTTAATACCAACACCCCTGGGCTTTAATGTTAACATAGCCATGTATATTTATAAGCCGCACCAGCTAAATTTGCGGAAAAATACAGATTTTTCCTTATATATGCCGCACCTGACAATAAGCTTCATGTTAGCGCACCATTGGTGGCCGTTACCTGTAAAAATCCATAGATTGGCCGCAGTGTTGTATAAGCTGCAGCATCCAAAGCATGTGAAAAAGTAGCGGCTTATAGTCTGGAAATTACGGTACTAATACTGGCTATGGATAGGGACAACAGGTTGCACTACGTCACATGAAATGTCAACCGATTGGGCAGCCCAATCAAAATAAAGAAGGTTTTGGGCAGCTTAAAGCCTGATAATTATCATGTGGTTGTCCCACAAGAGACTCGTATGTCTAAAACAGAAACTGAAAAGCTCTTCAGAGGTCGGGTGGGACATGTTTTGTATTTTTCTACTTAGTTGTAGGATGTGATGTGACTACACTACATAGGCCAAAAATAACACGCATGCATTCTCGTGTGAGCTTCTTGTAAAATTAAGCAGTGCAGATGTTTAACAATAATTTAGCCCGCAAGCGTGTCTAAATAAAGCGATCCTCCACCCTCCGTTGTTGCAGGGTGCTGGAGCGCATCGGGGCGCGTGCGCTGGTGGCCCACGTGCGCACGTTCGCTGACTTCCTGGTGTACGAGTTCTCCACGTCGGCCGGAGGGCAGCAGCTCAACAAGTGCATCGAGATCCTCAACGACATGGTGTGGAAGTACAACATCGTCACCCTGGACCGACTCATCCTGTGTCTGGTGAGGACGCGCATGCGTTGGCGCAAGCACACACAAGACAATTTAATTTCGGGTTCATTTACAAAGGATTTCAATTTTAAGTTTATTTACTTTTTATTTAAGTTTTATTACTTCATATACTGTAAATCTATTTTTATTCACGCTCTCCACATGTTTTTTTTTTTTTTTTTTTTTTGAGTGCTCCGATCGCTTTTCCCTTTTTACAGACATGATACCTTTTTTTAAACTTTTTTACATATTCCATAAAAGAAAGAAAAGGATGAAGATTAAATCTTATTTTCATAGACTGAAACACAGTTGTGCAACTCTTAGCTCATGTTTTTTTGAGAATTCCATAACTTTATACCGGCAACTGATGTGCATATTTGTTTCATTGTGGTCCGAGCGGACGGACAACACTGACAACACTTAGAGAATCTCATTCTCTGAGCTAAACTCAGATATGTAGGCAATTCAAGCATGGTTTTCATTGTCGGATAACTTCTGAAACAGGATGATATCATGTCCACTCCTCTCCATTCTCCTGCTCTTTCACCCCCCCCCCCCCTCCATTATCTTCTACTCCGCTCTAATTTCCTCCATTCTTAAATCCACTTCTCCTCTCCTATCCCTCTTCCCTCCCCTCCTTTTCTCTCCAGGCCATGCGCAGCCACGAGGGCAACGAGGCCCAGGTGTGTTACTTCATCATCCAGCTGCTGCTGCTGAAGCCCAACGACTTCAGGAACCGCGTCAACGACTTCGTCAAGGAGAACGCTCCGGAGCACTGGCTGCAGAGCGACTGGCACAGCAAGCACATGACCTACCACAAGGTACGCAGGCCCATCGAATAGTGCCCTGCCACAGTGTCGCACCAAAGTAGTAAGCTAGTAACAGGTGGCACGCTTCAAGCCGAGTGCCGAGTTACGTAGAGTTGCTTTCCTATTGTTTTATGACCGTAGTGCTATCACAGGGCACTTCCAGGAACACGGAAACTAGTCAGAAGTGCAGAAAATAATATAATATTGTCATTGTCAAAATAGTTGAAATGGTCATTGGCCGTCGCCAATTATTTTTATTATTGAAGACTATTGAAGAAAAAGCCACTTCAGCGGCGTTATGAGTCATATTTTGTCGTTTTTTACAAATTGCCACATTTAATTCCACTTTCAGTCTGAATTGCGTTTTTGGACGCAGGCAATCAACATCACTGACTGTTATTTACTGTGTGTGCGCGTGTGCACGTGTGTGTGCGTGTGTGGGTGTGTTCGCGTGCGAGTAGAAGTACCCGGAGAAGCTGTACTTTGAGGGCCTAGCGGACCAGGTCAACCCGCCCATGCAGCTGCAGTCTCAGTACCTGCCCATCTACTTTGGCAACGTGTGCCTGCGCTTCCTGCCCGTCTTCGACATCGTCATCCACCGCTTCCTGGAGCTGCTGCCCGTCTCCAAGTCCCTGGAGACCCTGCTGGACCACCTGGGAGGACTCTACAAGTTCCACGGTGCGGTGTTTTATAAGTGGTCTCGTTTTGCCTTTTTTACTTCTTAACGTTTTTACTTCTTAACTCATTTACCGCGATCGGATCTTCTTTGTTTTCTCCCCATTGCCACGGCTCAAACCAGTTCGATCGGTAAAAAACCCTTATTTTGAAGCTCAGATCTCCTAAACAGGATGTGCTGTTTCTGTTGTCTTGGCTGACCTCTCTTCGGACGATCTGAGCAAAAACATCCGGGTCACAAGTCAGGAAGAGCAGTGTAGCCCTGGCTGCTTTACCCATGCGCTCACGACATTCAGGGGGCAAACCGGAGGAGAGCCGTTTGAATGCATTGGATTGAATGAATGTGAATGGGACAAAAAAAAAAAAGTTGTCGCCAATTCTGTCCCAAATGAAAGTGAGCAACGGGATCATCATCAGACGATGCACTCGGACTAATAGTTGGATTAAAGAATGAAATCTAGATTTCGTCGTGATACGCGCCGTCCGCGTGACCGGCGGAAGGATTCTAACGGGAAATCCATGTGCTGCTCGAGAACGGCGTACAAATAACAGCTTTATTTTATGGTCAAAAATGGCGGCCACAAAAAGTCGGGTAAAAAAAGACGGGTTTGGTGGTGAAAATCAATTTCTATCGCAGCTCTTAATTATGTTGCGATTCGATGCGCTGCAATTTTTCGAACAAACAAATAAATACCTAAATATATGACAACAAAAAAAGATTGAACCTGTCAATTTCTATGTTGATGTAGTGGCAGTAAGAATCACAATATCACAATCAAAATATCGTGTTTTTGTTTTTGTTTTCACCTCCTTAGTGAAAACCATTGCAAATAAATAAATAAATAAAAGAGAAATCAACAACATTGTGAAAAACTACTTGATGAAATCAAGTTGTGTTTCACCATGTTAATGTTTTTTTAAGACCTCCATTTCTAGCAAACACAGAATGGGAAGGGGGGGGTGTGCTTTTTTTTTATCATGTCCACACAACATCTCTAACCTTAGAGATGACATAGTAAAATGTTGAAAACGGGTGGAATTCCCCTTTAAGTTCTTCCGGAATTGATCAAAAGTCTTTGGGAGTGTATTTTCATGAATGTTTTGACAGTGTAGAGTCCAGGATTAACACCAGACATTTGACAATGGTAGTAACACAGTGTGCGCCTGTGTGCAGACCGCCCAGTGACGTACCTGTACAACACCCTCCACTACTACGAGCGTCACCTGAGGGAGCGAACCAACCTGAAGAGGAAGCTGGTGCACGCCATCATGTCCTCACTGAAGGTGGGTTACCGACACCCATTTAGACCTGTGGTTTTCAACCAGTGGTCCTTGAGAGGGTGGTCCCCAGCTAAGTGATGGAGTTAGTAACCAAATGGACTTAGATCTTTAACTCTTGAGAGTGTAATATGAAACCATTTTACACTCCCACGAGTTTTTACACTCATTTTAAACAATTTTTTACACTCCCAAGAGTTCAATAAATGTTAAAGCGCAAATAACATGGATTCCTAAAATTGTTTTTATTACTTAATATCATGGCAGGATCAAACTGGAATCCTGATTCCTGATCTCAACCTGGCAACTTTACACCCGAGCCGCTGCCACCCTCTACTATGGATAGGCCTAAATTTACCTTAAATTAAAGTTGCTGAAAATCTTTACAGAATTGTCTACATTTGCCCGCAAAACAGAGATATCAGAACAATATAAATCCAGAATTTACAGTAGATTTGTTGTGATTGCTTGATACGGCGTGGGTCTTTCCCCAGCAATGTACGATGTAACCTTTTTATTGTTGGTTTTGTTTTTTTAGGACAACCGGACCCCTGGGTGGTGTCTGAGTGACACCTACCTGAAGTGTGGCATGAACGCCAGGGAGGACAACGTGTGGATCCCCGACGACACCTACTACTGCAAGCTGATTGGCCGCCTGGTTGACAATATCCTTTTCTATCGCCTGCACTAGTCTTTTTTTTCTGCGCCAATGAAAATCAGGGGCTTTTGCCCTGTAGTTTTTAATGCCGCGACGGTATGGGGGCACCAACTCAAGCGAACTTGAAACTCACTAAAGTTATAGAGTTGTTGAGTGCTGCGCTGTTAATTCAGCTGACTGGGTCCCGTCCGATAGGCACAGAATGGGAAATAATGACTAATCCTACCTCACTGACTGCCTGTCACTCAGTTTTCCAAAACGCCCATTAGGCCAGTAATTTTAGCTCATGTTTTACCTAAAATTGGAATAAATTGTAACATGGGATTTTTCTTCACAGATCATTTCTTTGAGGTCTCCAGAACAACATATTAAAAGTCCCGAAAAATCCCAGTTGCGCAAATATGTTTAATTTCATAAAGTAATAGAATACATAGGCTCCAATGGAGTGATAGCCCCGCCCCCTCCTATACAAACCCATTATAACTTAAAACTCCATTTTAACCATGATGGATTATTCAAAAACAACCCATCTTTTTTCTGGTGACTGATATTGTCCTCCTAATACGTGAGAGGACAATGGAATTTCATTCACAGGTTTCAGTTATTTTTAAAATATTGTTTTGGAAAATGTAGCTGCCTCCATATCTGGCTATGCCCACCCACATGAATATTAAAAAAAATAAATAAATGAAACCTGTAAATGAAATTCCAATGCCCTCTCACATATTAGGAGGACTATATCAGTCACCAGAAAAAGGTGAGGGCAGTGGAATTTCATTTACAGGTTTCATTTTTTTTTTTTTTTTAAATATTCATTTGGATGGGCATAGCCAGATATGGAGGCAGCTACATTTTCCAAAACAATATTTTAAAAATAACTGAAACTTGTGAATGAAATTCCACTGTCCTCTCACGTATTAGGAGGACAATATCAGTCACCAGAAAAAAGATGGGTTGTTTTTGAATAATCCATCATGGTTAAAATGGAGTTTTAAGTTATAATGGGTTTGTATAGGAGGGGGCGGGGCTATCACTCCATTGGAGCCTATGTATTCTATTACTTTATGATATTAAACATATTTGCGCAACTGGGATTTTTCGGGACTTTTAATATGTTGTTCTGGAGACCTCAAAGAAATGATCTGTGAAGAAAAATCCCATGTTACAATTTATTCCACTTGAAAATCATTTTGCCTGGACTACATAGCAGATGTACAATCTGTGAGCTGGGCTAAGCTGTTATTTTTTGAATAGTCAGATGAAGAGGTCACAGTTTAAGATGCAGTTAAATTTAAAACTGTTCTTTTTTTTTTTTTACACTTTCATATCATCAGATGCCTATATATATATATAGAGAGAGAGATACAGTATATACATATATAGATATTAGAGAAAATGATCCCTGCTGGCCTAGTGTGTAGGTAAGCCCCTCCCCAAACTGCTATAGTCCAATCACAGCTAACATGTGATGGACAAACCTCTCCACCAATAGCTTTCCTATATGATAAAACATTGTTTTAAAAAATCAATCAATCAATTAAACTTTATTACAGACGCATGGTCCATAGACATGTAAAAAGACATACAAACACAAGTACGGACAGAGGCAGACAATGTCTACATAAAATCATAAAATCCAACTGTGCAGGTTAACACGCCAATGGTTCCACAGTTTGGAAACAAATCTCACTGAGCTCAATAAAGGCTTCGTCAGAATTAAAACAATGCTGTTGTCAGAATCTGACAACCTACACCACATACATCTGTACATGAGGTTCCTCAGCACAGCAGAGCAGGTGGGTACACCAATACAAACAAACATTTCACTTGCACTGCTGCAGCGTGGCACTTTAACACTCTCCGTGCCAGCCCTTTTTCATATTTTTTGAGGTAGCCAGTGCCAGCGATTTTCATCTAAAAGTCATATTTCATATTTCGGTCCATGTTTCCCGACGGACAAGTTAGTTGGCGACACACACTTCCGGTTTCCGGTTGGTCCGTCCCTTATTATGGTCCGTCAATGTAATATGCGGTCGCTGCACGCTGCTGTTATCATGGGGATCGTATCAAACCAACGACGGTAAGCGACGTAAGAGTGACGTAGCTCTACCTAAGAGGCATCGGTCATTACTATATTTCATAATGATAACCGCTGACGTAGACCTATTTCAACGGCACGAAAACTGTTAAGCAGCAGTCTCATGGCATCATTATAAGCCACATTGAGTTTCTGCATACTGCTCTTTTTGTAGCATCTCCACAGATGGGCAGATGGGCACACACATTTTTTTCACTACATAGGGCAAGCCTTGTTGATGGATCTGGTTGAGATTTGATGGATTTGGAAGAGATTTGATGGTCTGGTTTCAAAAATGAGCCAGTATTTATTACATAAAGTCCATGACATTTACATTGGAATGAATGAGCCTGGCTGGAAAGTGTCCTAGGGTGGACAGGAGGGCGGGGCTTACCGAAAGGTCTATCGCCTCTGGCCTGGCGGTGTGGCGCGCGTTCGAGTCCCGTCCATGACGACTTTTCGCGGAGTGTCTCTCTGTCCCCTCTTTCCTGTCTGTCTTCACTGTAAGCTAAAAAAAATAATCTTTATAAACATCCTCTATACTGGGGTCTCCCTGGCCCGAATTATAATGTCCGTCTGTGGCCCAAAAACAACATATTCATTTTTGGTGGGGGGTTGCTCCACCACTGCCTTGTTGAGGTGTGCTCCTCCTTAACTCCCCCCCTCCCCACCCATGGCAGGGAAGTCCCCGGGACCCTTCCCCAACTGCGACTGGAGGTTCAATGAGTTCCCCAACCCGGCGGCCCACGCCCTGCACGTCACCTGTGTGGAGCTGATGGCTCTGGCCGTGCCGGGGAAGGAGGTGGGCAACGCCCTGCTCAATGTGGTGCTAAAAAGGTATACACACGCACGCACGCACGCACGCACACACACACACACACACACACACACACACGCACACGCACACACACACACACACACACACACACACACACACACACACACAACGCCCTGCTCAATGTGGTGCTGAAGAGGTATACACACACACACACACACACACACACACACACACACACACACACACACACACACACACACACACACAACGCCCTGCTCAATGTGGTGCTAAAGAGGTATACACACACACACACACACACACACACACACACACACACACACACACACACACACACACACACACAACGCCCTGCTCAATGTGGTGCTGAAGAGGTACACACACACACACACACACACACACACACACACACACACACACACACACACACACACACACACACACACACACACACACACACACATACACACACACACACACACACACACACACACACACACACACACACATACACACACTCTCAACGCCCTGCTCAATGTGGTGCTAAAGAGGTATACACACACACACACATCAGGGGCGTTTTTGCCATTAGGCAGACAAGGTAGACTAGTTGCCTGGGGCGCCATGAGGGGGGGTTGCACCGGGGCGACCACCAGACATGCTTTAAAACGATCCCAGGCTGTCCTCTATAACTAGAATTGTAAACACATATGTTCTTTAGTTTAAAGATGGTTCATATTTTTATCCCTTAGGGGGGCACCATTCTGCTGTGCCTGTCATAGGTATGACGTCCCAGGAAATTTTTGCTGGAGCCCAGGGAAAATCTTGCCTGGGGGTCCAAATTGCTTAGAAACGCCACTGACACACACACACACACACACACACACACGCGCGCACGCACACACACCTGTCCTGCTCAATGTAGCCTCGGTATCCAGAACGACAGATTTCCTGGTCTAGGACAAGGCCTATGAAAAAGAAGGCGATGCCTCCAATGCAGGGGTTGACACTAGGTCTCCGAGGTACTTGCCCATCGGGCAAGTGCAAGTCAGGTTCTACTTGCCCTCAGGTCATGTTCACTTGCCCCCCAGGTTCCAGGTGGTCCCCAGTTAAGTTGGTTAACCAGATGTAACTCTTGAGAACGTAAAAATGAAACCAAATGGACCCTTGCGGGTCCATTTGGTTTCATTTTTACACTCTCAAGAGTTAAAATTAATCATCTTAATTAGCCCAGGTCTACACTGTAGAAGATTAATGGTCATTTTGATGTGTATGTTAATTTGCCTGTTTTGTTTCCCAAATCCAGCCTGGAATTGTGGATAGCTAGAAAGCAGTGAAAGACACAGAGGCAGAGTGCAATGACTGCCTTCAAGACAAATTTATCTTGTCTTGTGTTGCACTATGTTGCACACT
>CM076983.1:7521076-7556076 GCA_039105355.1 Benthosema pterotum | reverse complement strand
ACTGTACACGCAACCTAAAATACATTGTTTGGACTGGTCCCATGAAGTGAACGGAGTTGTCGCAACTGTGTCTGTACTCTAACGCTCTGGTCTCTGATCCACGCTCATTGTAATCGTGCAACTATACTGCCGTTAAAAGGAACGTTGACAGTCTTATGTATAAAATAATATCTTCGAAATTTGGCCTGCATCAACTTTAGAGGGTCAGTCAAGGCTCAAGGGACAGGACATGTATATGCCTAAGGCTTTATCAGAATGAATTAATATTCATGAGGTCCTCGTGAATATTAATTAGATTGATGACGGCACGCCACACTGGAGTTCAGGGTGAGCTAAATGAGTGGCGCCAAAGAAAGCTTTTTCAACCGGTAAAAGGAAATAACGCCAAAAACGCTCAAAAGCTCTAAAAATACAAGCCACTGGGCAAAATGTACCATTGCTCTCTAGGACAGGTAACCAATTTATAATTATTAAAATATAAGAAAATGCGGTTTTAGGTTTCATACCCCTTTAACTATATAGATATTCCACTGTTAGCGTTATTAGCTTTCGTTAATCGGCATGTTTTTGTGGAATAACATGAAATTCAATTTTTTTTCCCTTTGTTTTCGGTGCTCCCATGTGAGCTCTCAGCATTTGATTTCGACCTAATAATGATATAATTCCTCATCTCTTTCAGTTCCAACAGTGTCCATCACTGTTGATTTTCCAAGCTGGCATGGAATGGAAACAGCTTTTTTTTGTTTTTAACGGTATTCTCAAATATAAACTATTGTGCACATTAGCCACAACCTGAGGACATTGTGGTGCTGCAACTAAATCTGCTTTCAAAGCCTAGGAAGAAATGAAAGGACTGGTCAAAGGAGTGGTGATTGAGGCTCAGTTTATTTTTTGGTAGAACACTTGGAGGGAGCCATAGCTCAGGGAATAAGATGAGTCAAGATTTGAAAATGACCGTGAGTTTGCGCCACCTGAGGAACCGCACTCACGACACCCTCCATTGTACCGCTGCACTCCGCCTGTTCAGACTAATGGAAACACAGGGCTTGACACTAACACTTGCCCGCTTGCCCGGGGCAAGTAAAAAAAAATGGTGGGGCAAGTGAAGACTGCTACCTGGTTGCCCGATCGGGCAAGTGTGCAACATAGTGCATTATAACACAACACAGGATAAATTTGTCTTGAAGGCAGTCATTGCACTCTGCCTCTGTGTCTTTCCCTGCTTTCTAGCTATCCACAATTCCAGGCTGGATTTGGGAAACAAAACAGGCAAATTAACACACCGAAATGACCATGACCATCTTCTACAGTGTAGACCTGGGCTAATTAATATGATGAATTTCTTGAGAATGAAAACTCTTGAGAACTCTTGAGAACTCTTGAGAACGTAAAAATGAAACCAAATGGACCCTTGCGGGTCCATTTGTTTTCATTTTTACACTCTCAAGAGTTACATCTGGTTAACCAACTTAGCTGGGGACCACCTGGAACCTGGGGGGCAAGTGACCATGACCTGAGGGCAAGTAGAACCTGCCCGATGGGCAAGTGCCTCGGAGACCTTAGTGTCAACCCCTGGAAACAGATATCTGTACTACCTTAGCCTTAACCTAGTGTACACTGGAGAGGTAACCTGTTCAAATGATGGCCAGTGTGTGTGGTCTCGTTTAGACCAGATAGTGGCCTTGTGTCCGCCCTGAAACTGGGAGGTTGGGGTTCGATCCCAGGCTGGGTCATACCAAAGACTCTAAAAAAAAAATGGGACCCATGCCTCCCTGCTTTGGCACTCAGCATCAAAGGGATGGATTGGGGGGTCAAATCATCTGATGATTCCCAGGCTTTGCGCACGCCACGGCTCACCGCTTCAAGAGATGGGTCACAAAACGGAGAACCAATTCTACTGCGGCAACGTGACTGTCCGATCCTAAGACTTTGACTTTGTGCGTGTGTTTCAGATCGGCGTGGCCTTCTACGAGATGCTGCAGGCGGTGGACCAGCACAGCCAACATCTCTACTACATGGACCCCATCTGTGACTTCCTCTACCACATCAAATACATGTACACTGGGGACAGTGTGAAGGAGCAGGTGCGTGCAGGTTTCAGATTTCTGCTTACGATTTTTTTTGTCCCCGTTTTTGTTTTGGCATTAATGAATCAATTAATGAATGCATATAAATGGCACTTCTGAGTAAAAAGGGGCGGGGACAGGATGGCTTCTAAGGATTTTAATCTTAATTGTGACAATCCTGCTGCTGACGGGTTTAGGTTGTCAAATGGCAATTCTGAAAATCACTAGCAAAGCAGTGGGTAATTAAGATTAAAGTATATATAAGCAATACATCTCAGAATTTTAATGGCATATTTTTTTCTTTATCTTTGAGTGTCAGAAAATATCTAGTGTTTAGGAGCCGCAGTGGCCCTTTAAAAATCACAGTCCTCCACCACCTCCACATTTGACTCCACCAGTTCTCTCCACCCTAATATTTTTTTTCCCACGATTTTGTAGCCCATTTTTTCACCCAGTGCCAATTCCTAATGTGATCCTGGACTCTACACACCCTCCGCCAACCTGGGGAGGCAGCGGACTGGCCTCATGCTTCCTTCAATGCATGAGGAGTCCAAGCTGCCTTCTTTTCACCTGACAGGGGGGAGTTTCCCTGGTTGGACGTAGCGCGTGGAAGGAACACGTTATTGCAACCAGTTCCTGTCCCCTCCATCAGGCGTCCCGGCTGGCCAGGGGAAGGCAGTTTAGAGTCCAGGATTACAGCATGTTTTTGTGAGGGTATTAGGGATGTGAAAAAAAGTCGGAAATCGACACGATTGTCGACACGTGCTGACGTCGACACAAAAAAGTACGAGTCGAAAATCGCCTCTTTTTTCTTTTTTTTATATTAATGATTTTTATTTTGTATTCTTTGCAATTTCTTGTTCAAAAACGTCACAACGTTACTGTTTTCAAGGGAAGAGAATTGCTTATTTCGGGTATTAGGCTACTATCAGTCACTGTAGTGAGACCATGTATATGCTGCGCGCGTCTGTGCCGCCGCGTCCGTCCTCCTCCTGCTTCCCCCTGCGCTCTGCCCCCGAGTAGGAGGAGGAGGAGGCGGCAGCGGCCCTCGTCTGCACCCGCCGGAATGTGTCTTCCTCCTTCTCCCTGCGTTCTGTCCCGCGAGTTCGGCTTTCCCCGAGGGGGAGGCGGCAGCGGCTCCTGCCTAGTGCACCCGCCGCAATGATTGACTTTTATTTCGCCGAGCAGGCGCCTCTGTCGAGGCCGAAATGGAGCGTTACGTATGGGAGAAAGCTATCTCTCCTGCACAAGACCGAGGTCTCACATGAGAGAGAGAGAGAGAGAGAGAGAGAGAGAGAGAGAGAGAGAGAGAGAGAGAGAGAGAGAGAGAGAGAGAGAGAGAGAGAGAGAGAGAGAGACGCGCGCGTGCTGCTGCTGGTGGTGGTTAATAGAACAAGCCTATATTATTTGTACTTATCTTGTCCAGTGTTCTGTTTCACGTTGTTTGGCCATGTCTAACAGCAGACGCAGGAAAAAGCAAAGATGCAGGGAATCCGTCGCAAGGAAAGAGGAAAACTCCTCTATCAAGTCGATTAGGCTACTAATGAATGTGGAATGCCAGGTGCGGGTGCGTGTCTGTTGTCTGTTGCGTGGTGCGCTCTGCTCTCCTGCGCCCTGCTCTGCCATGCGCTTTGCTTTGAGAACATGCCTGATCATTGTGGAGCGCAGTATGGAACGTTCTCCTCAGATATGCATATTTTGGTATTATATATTGCTCGATTTCGCGGTCCCGCTTATTTTATCTTGCACCTCTCCCTCCTGCAGGCATTTTCATGCCGCCCGCGCTGCAACATTTTGCGTTAGGTCCCGCCGGCGCCGCGGGCTAAAATAAATAAATAAAAAAATCGACGACAAATCGAAAATGGGGCCCGACACGTCGACATTCCAAATATGTGTCGATTAACATCCCTAGAGGGTATCTACCCTAGGGGACACAGGGAGAACATGTGAGGGTATCTACCCTAGGGGACACAGGGAGAACATGTGAGGGTATCTACCCTAGGGGACACAGGGAGAACATGTGAGGGTATCTACCCTAGGGGACACAGGGAGAACATGTGAGGGTATCTACCCTAGGGCACGTGGAGAGAACATGTGAGGGTATCTACCCTAGGGGACACAGGGAGAACATGTGGGGGTATCTACCCTAGGGGACACAGGGAGAACATGTGAGGGTATCTACCCTAGGGGACACAGGGAGAACATGCAAACTCCACACAGAAAGGCCCTTTCAACAACCGGGTATGGGCACTGATGACGTGGAGGAGCAGACACGCCGCCAGCACCCACAGCAGCGCCCCTAGCGGGAAACGAACCCAGGACCTTCTAGCTGTGAGGCGACAGCACTAACCACTGTTCCACCGTGCCCCCCTCCACCCTTTTTCCTTATCAGAGGCAGCTCAGCGAGGCTCTTCCTGATTGGCTAACAAATAGTCCCGCCGGGACTACTTATAGGGACATTTCTTAGGCCTCCTCAAGCCCCTAGAGGCGTCAAAAAGACACGATTTTTTGGAGATGATCTAATTAAAGGAAGACTAACATAAAAACAACAAAAAAACAATGTAATTATTATTATTTTGACCATAAAATTACATATAGGAGCTTTAAGGTGGCAATCGAAGGGGTTAAAAGGGGTTAACACTTGATGAATCAAACTGATGCAGATTAATTCAAAAACAACTAGATAACAATGTGTTTGCCGTGTAATCTCCTGACTCTAGTGTGTGTGTGTGTGTGTGTGTGTGTGTGTGCGTGTGCGTGTGTGCGCGCGTGCGCGTGCGCGTGTGCGTGTGCGCGTGTGCGTGTGCGTGTGTGTCTCCCCCCAGGTGGAGAAAATCATCATGACTCTGCGTCAGGGCATGAAGATGCGTCTGCGCTTCATCACACACAGCATCATGGAGCCTTCCTCCTCCTCTTCCTCTTCCTCCTCCTCCAACGTCAACGCGGCTCCCCCGCCGGCCACCGCCGCCTCCGTCTCCTCCTCCTCTTCATCTCACCCGACGTCCTCGGTCTCGTCCCCCTCGGCCGCGCAACACACACACACGCCCATGTCGGTGAACTAGATGCACACACACACACACACACACACAATCTCTGAAGTCCGGTCTCCCTCTCGGCGGCATCAAATGTGAGAGATCGATGGACGCACACGTCTGTGTTTTAGGGAGTAGAGTTTGATTTTTTCTAAAATGTTGACTTTTGCGACGTTATTTTGTGACATATAAATATGACCGTGTGGAAGGAATTGTTTTTCTTTTTGGTCCACTTACTTGTTTTGTAAAACTGCAATCATGACCCTTTTTCTATGTCTTCCTTTTCCTCCAGACACAGAATTCCGTGCGACCTTGTCTTTGTCTAAAGCGTGGAGTGAAAAAGAAAAAAAAATAATAGTGTGACATAACCTAGCCTTGAATTACCAAACGTTTCTGCAATTGAATATGTTTTTCAGATCACGTTTTCAATTAAAGGGTGTCTTATTAACCCGGTGTAGGACTGAGGCCAGATTCTGCAAATGTCTAATGAATCAGTTTTCTGGAAAAAAAAATAGTGTTTCCATGTCATCAGTTTAATGCCAAGGCCCCCCACCAGAAATGATACGTAATCGGCCACCGCACCCATCAGAAAAGGTAGTGTTTCGGGGGAAACCTCCCAGAAGCAAAGATTTTAAGTTTAAAACGTTCCCTGTGGAAAGCAATAGCTAAAGTGCAAGCTAATGCTTAAAACACCAAAAGCAGACCATCATCAAGCTCACCTGTTGATGCTCAAGACGAGGTATGTAGGGCGCATGTGGTTAACCCATAACATACGGGTGTTATACGTTTTATCGGGGGGAAAAAATTGTGAAAACGCAGCACAGATCTTTGAATATTATACATTTTTTCAGGGCGAACATTTTGTAGAATATATAGTGCCAGGTCGAAGTGGGTTGAATTGGTGTTTCTTTATTCTCAAATTTAGAGTAGTTGTTTTCCTTTTCATACATTTTTAAGCCCTACCGGCTCACCTAGCTAGTAAGGAGCTCTCACCGGGAGGAAAAAACTGTTACTAAGTGTCAAAACACAGCAGATCTACAAGGACAGGTCAGCATGAGGCCCGTAACTCTGTGATGGTGAGCAGCCCTAAACATGGATGGTTTATAACAGTGGTTTTCAACCTTTTTCATACCAGGGCCCACCATTTATTCAGCATTTTAGCCACGGACCACCTTTGATTTTGACTTTTATCTCAGACTCGGACTCAAAAGCAAGGATTCTCAAGTTTTTGTCTACAATTTAGGAGAGATAACTGGCAAAACTTTGGGTCAAAATAACAATCATTCTAATTCTAACAATTTTCTAATTTAGTAGATTTTCGAACATTAAGTAAGTCAGATGTTTACGGGTCCGTTTGGTTTCGTTTTTTTACGCTCTCAGGAGTTAGGGTCCCTTTGGTTACCAACTATCCATCATTTTGCTGGGGACCACCTGGAACCCTCTCAGGGCCACGGGTTGAAAACCTCTGGTTTATAACTATTAGAGTAACATTCAAGGTTGTCCGGTTTTTCGGGAATATGTTGTGAAGAATATGTTCATTATGCAGTTTACTCTTTAACTGCTGTTTTCATCCATGGTTTTGGGATCCAATGAGCATCCAGTGCCTTCTGATTGGTTAACAGGACACTGCATGTCGGCATTCTCCGTGTCTGGTCTCATCTCTGTTGCTTTGGTCCAGTTCTTTCTTTTTTATTATTGTTAATGTACACTGTTATATTGATACTGATTCAATAAAGAGGATTTTGTAATTGGTTTGGCGTTTATTTACGCTCATTCAGTTTCTGTAATGTAACTCCTGGGGTGACCATGATTAATTGGATGGATGGATGGATGGATGGATGGATGGATGGATGGATGGATGGATGGATTGAAGGCATTGGGGTTGCCATGTTGGCCCCTTCTTTCCCCAGAGTTGAATATCAAAGAAAGCCAACATTTATTTGGCTGATTTGATTGATTTAGGCTACCCTTAGGCTTACTGTAGGTTTTGATGGATTGCGTGATAGAAGGGATGACCATTGTTTCCCCCCAGAGGCAATTACGTTATCTATATATGTATGTACTGTATGTATGTGCGTGCGACGTGAATGAGAAAGGAGAGAGTCAGAGAGTAAACTGGGTTTTTTCCTTCAGTGAGAGAGAGGGAGAGAGAGAGAGAGAAAGAGGGAGAGAGAGCTCCACACAGCACAGCGCAGCACAGGTGGTCCCAAACAAGAACCTGTGAAGTGTTGCCCGGACAGTAGCCTGGTCTAGCCCTCAATGATTTTGGCCTTGGGGGGGCGGGGGTGTCGTGGGATCCACACGGCGGAAGTGCTGCGCTCTGATTTGATCTCACTAACGTGTCGTCATCCCCGGCCCCTCCCACGCCCGTCCACTGCTGTTCTACCTCACATCATTTAGAGCGACGCCCACCCCGGAAGGTTGACTCCCCCTTCAAGGCCACTTTCCAACGTGCGTTAGTCCAGGCTTTCCGTTTTTGCGCAAGGCAAACGAAAATGAAAGCCTGGGTGTCGAGGCTACCCGGACAGTAATATCCCCACGTTGCGCCCCGTATAAAAGCCCCCTCCTCCCCATAGGAAACAAACACTTCCGGTGCAATAAGATTTATTGTTCCCATGTGCTGATAGCTTCGAAACAAAAAAGAAAAGAAAACTGAATTATATCTTCCTTTCACGGTTTTACTTTTATAGTACAATTTTGATGGTGAAAATGAGACTAAAAACAAGTGATTTTAGAACTGGGTGAATACGATTGGTGTAGTTTTCCGCGTGTTCTTTGATAATTAATGCATTAATGCAATTAATGTTTTGTGAGCGTGCACTTGCCCTAGCCTTGACCTCCAACAGGTGTATGAAAATTCTCAACTTTTGTATCTTGGATAATTTTTTGAACTGATAATATACAGTCGATTCTACAAAACATTTGCTCTACAAGAACATATAATATTCAAAGATTTGCACTGCGTTTTCACGATTTACCCCAAAATAGCAGGAATGGGTGAATTGGCCTATATAGATTATTTACTGTTATGCATATATATGACACAATTAACTATGCTATGATGTATTGCTATGTTTTTTCTTATGTTCTTTCCTTAATGTAAGTCGCTCTGGATTGTCTGTGTCTGTAGTCTGGAGTGTCTGTGAATTGTCTAATTCTGTAAAAATAAATGCTGTATATACTTGTTGGACTGCGGATACACTTTTGTCTTTACCTCAACATCAAGGCCTAGATTTTCCTCACCACTAAACCCCTCATCCCTTAACTTCTTTGCTTTTTAAAACTATTTTTTCAATAGTTAAAATGGCCAGTCTACAAGCTTGTGACGTGCCAATAGAACGATTTAAAAATGTTTTTAAAAATAGTAAAAAAAAAAAAAAAAAAAAAAAAAAAAGTTAGGGTTAAGGGGTTTAGTGATGAAAATGGAGCCCCAAATTTTTGATCTTTTGATCTTCCAAGCGCACAACAACACGTTTGCAACCCGACGCTTGGTGAGCTTATAGCTCTGCCATTTTCTTTTTGGATTGTTTGCCCCCGGAACGAGGAGGACGCTTTAGGGTTCAAGTGGTTAAAGCATAATGTGTCCAGTCATTATTGTTCAGTGTTTATTGTTTCCACTCCAGTGGATCTGGTGAATTCCCTGGTCAGCGCAACAAGGCAGTGAGAATGGGAAACACTTCATAGAGGATACCGGTGTGAAAACGCACAACATTGTTTCACCTTGATGGATTGAATGAGCATTATATTTTTTCCTTTCAATGAGACAGGGCCGGCATCCGCATTCACATCACCATAGTGCCCTCCTACAACCAAGGATTACACAATAAAAGTCACCAAAGGTTAACAACACCTCAGTTATTCATCTCTCTAAAAGTGGTCAGCGAGAGGTACAGCAAGGGAGGCTTTACACCGTGTTTAGCACCTTTATCTAAGGCACTTTGCGTAGATTGTGCATTACGTTCATGCACCGATGGTTCCAGAAACCTGCACATCAAGAGCCCTTCAGGGTTTAGTGTCTTGCTCAATGACACTTCAAGCCTAACTCTGGGGGAGCCAGTGTTTAAACTGGCAACCTTACTCTACACAGCGCCGCCAAAGGGACACTAGATCAATAGTAAAAACAAAAAGTGTAAGCCTGGAAGTATAGCTCACGGCCTGGAACTAGGTTGCCAAGCCAGCCAGATGGTGTGCCACGGGTTCTAGTCCCAGGCCTGATGGCCTGATGCCATGTATCAGTCCTCATTCCCTCAAACTCCCCGACACACCTTCATGTCTGCCTACTTTTCACTATCAATAACTGCAATAAAGACCCCCAAAACAAAAGCTGAAATTAAAAAATCAAATGTGCAGAGTAGGAGGCGATGCTGTGTTTTTAAAGGGATGCATAAAACAGAGTCAATACTTGTATGCCCTCTAGTGTATATATTGGTGAACTAGAGTTATGGCACTAGTGGCTAGACAATAATACCATATAGTAAATACATGTATCATAAATAAAATATAATTGTGATTAAAATATGTTCAGTATTATTTACTGCTGAAATATTTGCCATGTGATGCTGCAATATGCATCTAGAATAGAATACCAGAAGTGTTATCTGGTGAATCGTTGAATTGTGAGAGCAGTACGAATGCACACACATCTCTAGACCAGTGGTTCTCAATTCCCCAAACTTTTTCATGTCAAGGACCCACAAATGTACACTAATTACAGACCAGCATTTGAAAATATTTGCCAGGGACTGACAAAAGAGGATTTTTTTTTTTACAGCTCTAGCAGTGATGCCCATTTTAATTTCCAGTTAAAAAAAGAAAGAAATATATTTATATATATTTAACATAATATATGTTAAATAAATAATACACATTTTGTGTTGTGTAGCCTATGTACTGTAGGATTTATGTCACAGAACCCTTAACTGCTCATGCAGAGTAGGCAGGTGACTGTGTGCTGCCCTTGATAAATAAAAGTGAAACTAAACTCAGTTTAGACAACATGAGGAACTGAAGGTGAAACTTAAGTCAGTAGAGCCAGCTTTTCTACTCTAAACAGTGAGCTGTGAACAGTCTGCTGATTTTTCTTCTTAACACGCTTTTGCCTTGGACATTATTTGTCTGTAAGTACATTCAGTTTGTATTTAATGGCCACGATCTTTATATTTCATGAAGAATGTGATTTTTGCAGTTTGTCTGTGTATGTAAGCTAAGGTGAATTGTTTCTTCTGTGTTAGCATGTGCTCTGCATTGTATGATAGCCTAATACCAATACATTTGTATCTTTATTTCTGTGTTGTTTCAGTTTTACAAGAAAAGTCAAGCCTTGTATCTTTAGTGAAGGCTCTCAGAAACTGTTCACTAGTTGTCTAGCTGCACATAGGCACATGTTGCAAGGGCAGACTGAATAGGCAGCGTCTGTCTTTGTTGATGTGTACAAGGGTTAATGAGATACATTGAATGGTCAAATGCGGTCAAATGAGGCAATAAAAGTATAACTTGCTAAGTTGTTTATATTTTATAATCAGTAGCCAAAAGGAGAAACAATTAAACCAATTTGCGACCGTGCCATATGTCACGACGAGGGCCATAAATTAGTTGCAACCAATATGAGTTAGTTACTAAACCTAACCCTAACCCCAACCCTAAACATGACCTCAGTAAAACCTATGCTTAAACCTAACCCCTAAACTTTGCTGCAACGTATGCAAAACTGTCCAGCACTTTGATCAGCCTTGGCGGTTGTAAATGTTCTACACAGATAAAGTTTGACTTAACTGGACTTTGAACTGTGTGTATGTGTGTGTGTGTGTGTGTGTGTGTGTGTGTGTGTGTGTGTGTGTGTGTGTGTGTGTGTACTTTGCAACAGGTGTGTCAAAGCTCCACTCCGTGCCTAACTGAAACAGTGAGATTGTGCTGCGGATCAAACGCACTGCCACAACTTCCAGTGAGCTGGACACTGGACAGGCTGTCTTTCTACAGCTATTGGCTGCTGAAATTACCCAGGCCAGTGCATGGAACCTACTGTATAACTCTGTCAGCTGAATCACGGACTTCAACAAGAGCCTGCACGATTCACAGCAAAAGCAAAACTTCAGGGAACATTCTAGAAGGCACAGTGTTACCAGAACTGACTTCGTCTAACTTCCTGTCTTGATCTTGTAGTGTTTGTAGCTTTACCGAAAGGCAAAATGGCGTCTAAGGTGTCTCCTTTGGAAGAGGACTTGTCCTGTCCTGTGTGCTATGACATCTTTAAAGATCCTGTTGTGCTGCCCTGTAGCCACAGCTTCTGTAAAGGCTGCCTGCAGGACTGGTGGCGAGAAAAGATAACAAAAGAGTGTCCAGTTTGTAAGATGAAACATTCAATCGATTTTCCACCACGTAACCTGGTTCTGAAGAACCTGTGTGAGTCCTTCACACGGGAGAGACTTCAGAAAGCTTCATCGGGGTCTGAGGATGAGGTTCTTTGTGGTCTGCACACTGAAAAACTCAAACTCTTCTGTCTGGAATGTCAACAGCCAGTGTGCCTTGTGTGTCTTCATTCAGAAAAACATGCCAACCACCGTTTCAGACCCATCAATGAAGCTGCTCTGGTGCGCAAGGAGGAAGTCCGGAAATTACTGAAGCCTTTAGAGGACAAACTGGAGGTCTTTAATAAAACGAAAACAAACTATGACCAGACGGCAGAACACATTGTGTTCCAGACCCGGCACACAGAGGCACAGCTGAAGGAACAGTTTAAGAAGCTTCATCAGTTTCTACATGATGAAGAAGAGGCCAGGATCAACAAACTGAGGGAGGAAGAGCAGCAGAAGAGTCAGTTGATGAAGGAGAAAATCGAGGGTCTAAACACAGAGATATCAACCATTTCAAAAGTGATCAGAGTCATAGAAGAGGAGCTGAAAGCTGAAGAAATCTCATTCCTGCAGAACTACAAGACCACCATGGAAAGAGTCCAGCTCACACTGCAGAACCCACAGCAGGTCTCAGGAGCACTGATAGATGTGGCCAAACACCTGGGCAACCTGAGCTTCAGAGTCTGGGACAAGATGAAGGACATTGTCTCCTACACTCCTGTCATTCTGGACCCCAACACTGCACATCCATCATACACCCTGTCTGATGATCTGACCAGTGTGAGACATGGAGAGAGTCAGAAGCTTCCTGACAATCCAGAGAGGTTTGACGATGTTCCCTTTGTACTTGGGTCTGAGGGCTTTAACTCAGGGACTAACAGCTGGGATGTTGAGGTTGGAGAAAGTACAGCATGGGTTCTGGGTGTGTTATCAGAGTCATTTCAGAGGAAGGGACACGAAGGAGAACAAGGCTGGGCATTAGGTTCAAATGATGGAAAATACACAGCATTCTCAGAGTCTGAAACTGATCTCTCATTGAAGCAGAAACCTCAGACAATCAGAATCCAGCTGGACTGGAATAAAGGAAAGCTGTCATTTTGTGATGCTGTTACTAACACACATATACACACCTTCACACACAGGTTCACTAACCCACTCATTCCATGCATTGGCCCTGGATATGGTTGTACTCTAAAGATCTTACCAAGATCAGTCTAACTCTGTACATGTTTGATGATGATGATGATGATGATGATGATGATTTTCATTTTCTATGCATTATAAAAATCAGTAATGTTAATTTGATAATATTATTGACTATGTTAATGTCAGTGATTGTTGTTATAATGTTGGGGATTTATAGGTATAAATCAAACCCTTATGACTTAAATGATTTTTCACAAATGTCTTTCTATATCAGTAATTATCACTTTCAAGATTATCTAGAAAAATGTTTAAAAATAGATACATGTACAACCTGAGAGCAGGTTGGCCTTGCAATGTAGGTCAATATTTAACCAGTTGTGGTTAATATTGTTATTATAGATTAAAACTAGACTAGAAATAAGGTTAAGGTGTACTTTATGTACAAAGCAATTGTGTGTATAGTGTAGATGCTGATTTATGTTGAAATATATCCATATATATTATAGAAAGACATGATCTACCACACCAAACAATAAATAGAAAAAGAAAGAAAAATCATATCAGTGTTATTTGAGTTCAGTTAAATCAATAATGACTCCGCTGATGCATGCTGAATACACATCAATATGTTAAATTTGAACTTGTTTTTTTGCAGTCTATTTCCAGGTCTAATCCAATTTCAAAGCAGCACTAATGTTCCTCTTCTACCCAGGGCCAGATTTAGCCAGCCCTACTAGGGTGGGCTGGAAGAATAGCAGGGTGGGCAACTCCAAAGTTTTTCATACGAAGCAGTAGTTTTCAATCTTTTTGACACCAGGGCCCACTATTTATTCGGCATTTGAGCCACAGAGGACCACCATTTGATGACATTTTAGCCACACAGCCCCCCCAAACTACAGAATTATTTTGCTTTTGCCCACAATTCCAGGCTGGATTTGGGAAACAAAACAAACAAAATGACCATTAATCTTCTACATTCTCTAGTTGTGTAGACTTGGGCTAATTCACATGATGAATATTTTAACTCTTGAGAGTGTAAAATGAAACCAAATGGACCCGCAAGGATCCATTTGGTTTCATGTTTACGCTCTCAAAGAGTTACATCTGGTTAACCTTTCCACCATTTTGCTGGGAATCGACACCTGAACCTCTCAGCTGGTGGTCCCGACCCCGGACCACTGATGAAAACCACTGATATTACCTTTTATTGGGGCGGCCGGATGGAGATTTGCCCACCCCTGCCCCCCACTAGATCCGGCCCTGCTTCTACCCTGCATTTTAATCTGGTTTCCTGCACAAGTGCTAATCGACATTTTTTACCATTGAGCCAATAGAGCCGGCCTGCAAGTCATAAAATCACTTTCACCTAAAAATTCCATTCACAGTAGGCCTATTTATAATTCATCTTACTGTGGAGACACATGCTGGAACTTTTAGCTTGGAACTGTTTTGTATTTTCTTAGTTATTTAGCTTCTGCTTTAGGATGTTCTAGTCACTTCAGAAGGGGCCTTGCCTTAGGATGATAGAGACCATCATAACAGTGTTTACAGTTCCATTGCGTCTTTATAGTGCTTTCTTTATCATTGAGAAACCATTATATAACAGAGTGCGTGGCAGGCTTAGCTTACTGTGTTAAACGGATGTCCATGTGATCCACACATTGGGGGTTCAAATCCCACTCTCCTAGTGTATGTACTCTCAAACATTACTAAGAAGGCAAAAGTGATGGAGGTGATAGATTGTTGATACCAGTAGCCTGTTGTTGCACAGAAGGCGTGGTAGGTTCAAGATTGGTGTTTATACTTTTTTTTTTACATGCCAAAATCTGCCATTGACCACTTCATAATAGGCTTCAGAGATTCATTCCATTGTAAGGTGAGCATTTTAAAGTTAGAAGTTTTTTTTTTTTTTTTTTTTTTTTTAGGTGAAAATTATAATCTGTAGATTGATTACATGAAACGGTTATCCTTGTATCCAGTCCCAATGTTTGTAAACAAATAATTGGTCTATCAGCCAGGCTAGGTGTGTCATGGTACAGACTGGAAACATGACGATTTGCTGCCATCTAATGGTCACTAGCAGCATATGTCTATGACTAGCAGACTCTGTGCGTGTGTGTGTGTGTGTGTGTGCGTGCGCGCGTGCGTGCGTGCGCGCATGTGTGCGCGGCTGGCGGGAGCTGATCATCCAATCACTACGACGGACCAATCACGGACGGACTTTCACGTGACGTAGTTGAAGAGTGGGCGGGGATTTAGGTTTAAAACCCGCCAGGCTGCTGTTCATGGTGTTTGTTTGGCGCCATGATCTGCAAGGTAATTCACTATGTTTGTTTGGAAAACACACAGTTTATCTACTATTATAACTGTTCATGTTTAAACGTTCGTCTTGTTGGAAATGTTGGGTGTTTATTGTGGCAGAAAATTGAGAGCAATATGTTGTCCTTTTTGAGCAACAAACAACAAACTAAACTAAACAGTTTGAAACATGGGCCTATCAAAGGTAATACTTACTATACTGTCCACAATGTTGTGCTTTTATACTTGCCTACAATTTTGTTTGGGAACTTTAAACTATACTTATTTAGTGGATTTGGGTTATTACAAAACATAATGGTTGTGTTTTGGCCATTTTAAAATGGCTGATCTATAAGCGCACAATGCATTGTGATGCAACACATTGTGGCCTTGTAAGCTCTTCTATTTTCAAACAATTATATATTTGTTAAAAGAACATTTCAATTTCATTTTGATGGCAAAAGCCAGTAGCCTAGTCTACATTAATGCATGTTTGTGTACAAACTGCTGTACAATGTATAAAATTTGGAGTGGGAGTGTAATGTTTTGTTTGTTTGTGCTTGTGTCTTCCAGGTTAGTCATGTGACCTTGGATGACATCACTAGGAGATATCTGCTATATCAGCTGAGCTGAGACCACCAGGCTCTTATTTATACCAGATATTCTCCACCACAGCAACTGAAGGACCCACATGGTATGTACCTAGATTATATTACAGTAGAAACTAGGGCTGTGTCACCATTACATGTTAAAGGCCCTCCACCATGAATTTAAAATCAAATGAAAATAATACCTTTTTATACACTCTAGTCTGTAGTATAAACCACGGTTTTTCAACCTTTTTCACACCAGGTACCACCGTTCAGCATTTGAGCCACAGACCACCATTTGATTACATTTTCACCCCAAAGACCTAAAACTAAAGAATTATTTCTGTTTTGTTTACAATTTCATTTTTTGGTGCACATTTGGGCAGGCACTATGGCCATTTTCAGGCCAATGTAAATGGCCCTGAGTTTTCCCAAAACTAATGCATAATGTCCTGCTTTATGTAGCATGTGTTATGTCTAATGTGGGGCTTTTCATTATACTGAGTCCATTGCTAGTAAGTTTTGCCTTTAATGGGACCCTGACTTTTAGCTGTTCTTAATGAGGCTTCCCATGGGTGTTGGATTTCAACATTTTAGTACATGTCATTAGAAATGTATTGGTGAAGACATTTTTTTTTTTTGTAATGATTTTAGTTCCCATGGCATACACAAGATGCTAAAATTTTCCAACTAAATATCGATCTAACTGTTAAACACAACTTTCTGGCATGTAAAAAAAAAATACGCCAGAGATGGTAAAAACCATAGTTGTTCTCGTCAACGAAAACTAAAACGAAATGTGTTCGTCAACGACCATTTTTCGCGGGACGAAAACGAGACTAGACTAAACGAAAAACATGTGTATAAACAATAACTGGGACTAAATTAATATGCAATTTCGTTGACTAATAAATACTAGACGAAAATGTAGTTGACAAAATAAAAACTAATCTAAAATCTATTGTCATTTTCGTTCACGAACGAGGACCACACGAAATATATTATTATAATAATCGTATCTCTTTTTTGCGGAGTATTTGCTATGAAGTCACGTTGTGTTCGGAAGTGCACGTCGGGGCTGTCCGGGAGCACAGTCGCCTATCACTTTGTATATACTAGGCATTGTGATCACTTCAGCGTGGCTGTACCGAACACACCCTCCCTCCACAAATCCTCCTCCTCCTTTTTTTTGGTGCTCCGCACTGAGCGCAGCAGCACCAAGAAGGCTCTGCAACTAACAAAACTATAAGACACGCGACAGAGATTTTACTCATACTTTATGGTCGAATCCTTTCACACAACAGCACGCTTTGCACGGGATTGGGATCAAGAGAAGAGAAGATTTATGGAAATATTTTCACTAAATCGATGTGGACAGGGACAATACTTTATGCTTGTTCACAACTAGCGCCGTTGTGCGACGTCTCATCTTCGCCGAAAATGCTGTATACATCAGTGGTACGGGGACCACCAGTAGTCCTTGAGAGGGTTCCAGGTGGTCCCCGGCTAACTGGTGGAGACTTGATGTAACTCTTTGAGAGCGTAAAAATGAAACCAAATGGACCCGCATGCTCACACTTGTTGTTCTTGTTGTTAAGCAACTTGTTGTTTAGCTCCATCATTTTACACTGATGGGGCTACAGCATTTTCAGTGAAGATGAGAGCTAGATTACAAACCTGAAGAGAAACCTCAGGATTTAGCATAAAGCAATCAGCCTGTCTGCTGCTGGTTGTAGAATGTAACGCTACATCAACGTTGTGTTTGTTGAGTGACAGTGTTAGCTTAATGTTAGCAACGCAAAGCGGAATAGATTATAGACCGATTTACGCAAACTCCTTTCACTTCATGGGATCAGTCCAATGGAGGCTCATACATAGACTTCGTTACGGAATGCATTGGAGTCTATGGGCTCGTGCGAGTACATGAACCACGTGACCAGGCTGTTTTCTGCCCCATCAATGTCGCAACTCTTCTGGGCAGATCAGACCTGCCCACAACTTAGTTTGGCCACAACTTGAGATCGTGTTTTGACATTGAATGAATTGAACACACATTATATTACACATTGCTGGTGGGGAAACTATGATTTCAAAATTCAGTTGGAATGCTAGTTTAGCCTATTTAAAGGGGATTGCCATTATTATACCTTAGAGATGTTGTGTGGACATGATAACCCCCCCCCCCCCCCCCCCCCCCCCCCCCAGTGTTCCCTAGAAATGGAGGTCTGAAAAAAAAATCATTAACATGCTGAAACACAATTTGATGACATCAAGTTGTGTTTCACAATGTTTCTCCAGTGATTTTTCTTTTGGGACCTTTTTGTGAAACAAATGAATACTAGCGGGTCCATTTGGTTCCACTTGTACACACTCTGGATCCCAGGGGTCCTTCAGGAAATTCCAGGAGATCCCCTGTTAAATGATATATTGGAACCAATTGGAGACTAAATTGTCAGACTAAAACTAGACTAAAATGACAATAGTTTTAGTCGACTAAAACTAAACTAATAAAATCATGGTTTCATGGACTAAAATAAAAACTAAAATGATTTACTTTTCGTCGACTAAAACTAGACTAAATAAAAAAAGGACGAGTTAGACTAAATAGGATAAAAACTAAAACCGGTGATTAAAAGTGGACTAAAACTGAAACTAAAATTAAAAATCGCAGACTAGAACAACACGCCAGAGATGGTAAAAACACCAACAATCTTAAAGTTTCAAATTCATGGTGGGGCCACTTGACTAAACAATGAATGTATGAATAAAAGTTTCAAGTGCTTAATGCATTTTAGGCTTCATTAAAGGGACACTTGTCCCTTTTGGCAATATTATGTTATTATAAGTTAATAACATTTAGAACACAAATCCTCAAGGTTTTTGTGCGATTATGTGCTTTTCTATATGATCATATTCACACAGCTGTCATCTTGCTAGCAAGGTGCGAACTTGCATAGATGGACCATTCAAACCAAAAAGTCCTACAACTGTATTGAATAACATCAAACTCAAACATTACAGTTGTATAGAAAGCTTGAATTATCCTCTTTCCATCTGCAATGTGTTTGTTTCATGAAAATCCACAGTGTAGACATGATATGAGCTACTGCCTGTCAAGTTTAAGTGCTGGAGTTTGGGAGTGCTTGTTAACCATCACTCAACAGTCCAGGCGCACCACCTGTATTAAATGTGCACATAATGCAGGAGGTTGCTGTGCTGATGAGTGTTTCCAAACTCACACTATTAATCTGTAAGGCATTTCTTTACATGAAGTAGCTCATGTTTACATAGACATTTTATAAAACAAACACTCTGCAGATGCATAATTCAAGCTTTTCTTAAAGCTGCGATTTTGAGTTTGACGTTGTTTTAATACAATTGGATGTAGACTTATTTTCTTTTTGGACGAATGAGTGGTCTGTGGGAAGTTGCGCCTTGTTTGCAAGATGGCTGCTGTGTGAATATAGTAATTTACCCTTTAATGCAGTGGTTTTCAACCTTATTGACACCAGGGACCACCTATTTTTTTCAGCATTTGAGCCACGGACCACCAGATGACCAAATGGACCCTTGCTGGTCCTTTTGGTTTCATTTTTATATTAAGAGTTACATCTGGTTACCCAACTTTCCATGATTTAGCCTGGGGACCACCTGGAACCCTCTGAAGGACCACTGGTTGAAAACCACTGCTTTAATGGGTTGAATCATTTGAGCACAATTTGTGTGTCAGTAAAACGATGGTGACACAGCCCTGTCAGCGACTGTTAATAATCTCCAACATGTCATCCTACAGGACCAACAACTAAATCATTTCTCTCCTCTTCCCCAATGTAATTCCAGAACATGAAGCTGACAGGAAGACGTGGCTGAAGGTACAGACTCCATGCTCCCTGTGACCCGACCTCTGATAAGCTGATGAAGATGGATGGACTCTAGGCTGATGTTTCCACTGCTGGGAGCTGTTGGCAGTGAAAGGTTAGTAAAGTGGAGGTTAGTGAACCTTTTGATTCTCTCAAAGTGTGCTACATGCTACCATTCCATCCATTTGTGTAATATAATGCCAGTCCACATTTGTGGCGGCATTTGGTTTATTCATAGTTTAACCTTTTTTTTTTTTTTTTACCTGAGAACTGCATACGACCCTTTAAATCACTTCAGAAGTGATGCACAATTATTCGCTAACATAATCCTTTTTGCGTTTTTCAAAATATCAGACCTACAAGCTCATAGCTTGTAGATCTGATATTCCTACACCATTAAAGTTGAAAATAATGGTTAAAACGAGTAAAACTTTGTCACTTCCACATCGCATGTGTTTCTAGTGTTTACATTCTCCCTCAGTTCTTTGAATAAAGTTATTTGTTCATGTTGTTTCTGACTCTTTTGATCGAATTTTATTTATTCGCTTTTTTTTTAGTCATTTCTTCCTCCTTTCCGGCCGATCTAGTGTCCTCTGTGTACAGATGTGATGTGGAGGTGTGTGGTTTGGTAGCATGTAGTCCTGTTTAACACTGTTTACAGCCTTCCATGCTGTAGGTCTGGGTAAACTAACAGAGGAAGTAAAGGAAAGCTGCTGCTGTGTCATTTACTTCCTCTGTTAGTGTATTGAGTTTTGGTTGTCCTGAAAACTGTTTGAGATGTACAAGGTTTCTACATGACCCTAATCTCTTCTCTTCTCTTTATTCTTTGCTTTAATAAAGTTATTTGTTCATGTTGTCTCAGACTCGCAATTGATCGATTTTTATTTATTCGCATTTTTAGTCATTTCTTCTTTCCTATCACCTATAGTTCTTTCTCTTTCTCATGCATGTGTGATGTAAAGGTCATGCTCAACACTTTACATTGTTTTGTTGTTATTTTTTTTAGATGTATGCAATTGTTTTGAAAAAGGAAAATGCTGTCTGTAATATTTGCTTTCTGTAAAAGAAGGTATAGCTGGCTGTAGAAAAATACTCCATGAAAACATTAAGGCAAACTGCTTGGGCAGAGACCAAGGAAATGTATTTATTTTGTTCATGTTCATGAAGCGCTGCAAAGTGCTTAAAGTGAAAAGTGCAGCAGAGAACATCTAGGTCATAAGACCATCATCGGTGCTACAGGTATATGGATCTAATTTGTGAGTAAAGCTTCAACTACGTCAGCCCACATCAGAAATGAACACAGGCCCGGTTTCTGATGTGTGTTTATGTGGTTTTATGTCTCGTATCATTTCACATTTGTGAGTAAGGATCTGTCATGTTCAGCTCACATCACATGATTAACACGAGGTTAGGACCAATCATGTGGTGTGGATTGATGTGATTGGTCTTTTATGATCGAGTAAATTTCTATTGGCTGCCATTCACAGCTAAAACTTCATCCTTCATGCCTGTCAGTAGGTGAGGCATCGGTGATGGGCCTATCTATATATGACCCAAATGTGTTCTGCTGTACTCTTCACTTTTAGCACTTTGCAGCACTTCATGAGCACGGAAAAATAAATATAATTTTCTTTGTCTGAAGAGTCTAATGGTTTCCAATGTATAAAGCTTAACATGTGGCTATCTGTTTTTTTTTTTTTTTTTTTTTTTTTTTTTTCTGTTGAAATGTAAATGAATGTTGAAATGTAAATGAATGTTGTGTTTTGGGTGTGTAAATTACAACACAACAACATATGGCACCGGTTGTGGTTCTTCTGGTTTACCGGAACGGGGTTCAACTCCCTGCGGTGCCCTGCTGGATTTGTGTTGGTTTATTTTGTTGCCTTTCCATAGGCAATTTAGTTTACTGTCTGCACTCCCTACAGTTTACAATATCAAATTAAAGCTACTATGGACAACTTTAGTGTACAAAACTGTAAACGGATTTGAATTGAACTCCACTCTATTGGCTTAGTATGAAACTGATTGGCCGCCTCACCCCCCACCTGCTCAATTATTTTGTTTACAACAAAGTTATGGGTTGCCGGGTCACAGAAGGTGTCTTTGCAGGGGAAACTGCTGCGGCATCAAAGTAGAAAAGACATCGGGTGAAAAATGTACATTTTGATATATATTTTGTCCAAAGTTGCCTAGAACACCTTTTTTAAGGTGTCTGTAGCATATTGGGTGACATAAATGGGAAAGCAGTGACCTGTTGCAGGAAATGGTGATGTCCAGGCATATCCTTTAAGATTAACATTCTTATTTGAGGACAAAATCTGTCACCCTGTCCTCTAAAATCTATCTCTCCTTCCAGAATCCCCAGACATTTGAGGACCGGCTTGTATAGAACACACTTGTGTTGTGTTGGGCGATTATTACTTTTATATTTTGTACCGCTCCACCCACAAAAGTACAACACAATCTTTTTAATCAGAGTCACCCACTTTACAGATCTTTATAATCCTTCTGTAAAGGACACGCAATCTTTTCTTTCAATGTTGCAACTCTGACATTAGATGGTGTTTTGTCTGACTAATAAGTTGCTGTTCATCACACTTTTTGTCTAAGTATTGACCAAGAAACGATATTACCAACGTAGTACTGTTGAAAGTGACTAGTAATTTTTGAACTGTCATACTATTTTGTAGGATGTTATATTGTTACAAAGAAAAGTAATATTACCATTTACACCCATCTCTGCCACTGTGTAGAGTGTGTGTATATATAGTTTAGTTGGCCTTGTTTTCTTTCATGACTTGGCACATAACAAGTAAACAATCACATCACAGCAAGAAATTGCCATGATGCAGTATCTGTACACTTATGCTGTGAAACGACTTTATTGTCTTTCACTGAAATTAGTTTTGCGTTCATGGCCTACACAGACAAGACAACACTAGAACTTACACAACATTACAATACAATGCAGCCAGGACAGCAGAATAGAAAAGAGCAGAACGTGACAAACATGACCTTGGAATTATCGATTTCGGTTCAGAAGTAGGACAGACTGATGTTGAGCTCTATGGTCTGTTTTTCTTAAATTTAGGGACTCTAAACCGCCTCATGGATGGCAACAGCTGGTATTCTTCATTCAAGACATGTGAGGGATCACAAGAGATACTATTTGCCATTTTGAGCATGCTCTTGGTGTAGGCTTCTTTGAGTGTAACTCATTCAAAGTCATTTTAATTACAGTAATTTTAGCACAGATCTTAATTTGGCTATACAGTTTGTTTTTATGAGTTGACAGGCTAGTGAACCAGGCCGTGCTACAGCACAACACAGTTTGAATGACAGATTTGTAAAAGAAACATGATCTGGCTGTTGGCACCAAATCCTCTTACAAGTATGGTCTTCCACTGCTGGCCTGCTTGCGGTGCCAAAAATGGCAACTAAAAAACACGGTGAAGCAGCCTTTTGCTTCTATGGACCGACGGCGTGGAACAAACTCTAATTATACATTCGACAGGCAGCCTCTGTAGACATTTTTAAAGCACAGCAAGACGTACTTCTATGAACTTGCTTTTAATTGACTCTCTGTGATTTTATATTTTATGAATTTATATTTTATGCCTTATATCAGGTCCTCACTGTACTGCTTCTTTGATGTTTTGCCATTTTAATCTCATTAATTAATGAATTCATTCCCACTATTTTTTTGTCTTCTTCTCTATTGCAATGTAAAGCACTTTGAGCTACATTTTATGTCATGAAAGGTGCTATACAAATAAAGATTATTATTTGTATGGCAGAACTTGTTTGATGCCAAAACTTATAGCAGCGGTTTTCAACTGTTGGTCCCTGAGAGGGTTCCATCTGGTCCCCAGGCTAAATGATGGACAGTTGGTTCACCAGATGTAACTCTTTGAGAGCGTAATGAAACCACATGGACCCTTGGGGGTCCATTTCGTGTCATGTTTACCCTCTCAAGAGTTAAAATATTCATCATGTGAATTAGCCCAGGTCTACACAACTAGAGAATGTAGAAGATTAATGGTCATTTTGATCTGTGTGTTTGACTGTATGTTTCCCAAATCCAGCCTGGAATTGTGGAACAAAAGCAAAAGAAATCTTTAGCTTTGGGGTCTGTGGGGTGAAAATGCCATCAAATGGTGATTTGTGGCTCAAATGCTGAATAAATAGTGGGCCCTGGTGTCAAAAAGGTTGAAAACCTCTGCTGCAGCCCTTGGGGTCTCTCAGAAAAGGTGTGTACATACTGACAGGTCATGTAACCCAGAGATTGCACAAAGATGGGCTTCTAATGGGCTTTTTAACAATTATGTGTCTTCTGAAGGTGATATTCAATTCAATCTTTAATTCAGACTCAGGGGAATCCATATCAAGCAGTACAACAATAAATAAGTAAAAAAAAACACGTTCTCCAGTGGTTCCATCTTCTAGAGTGGAACCTAACAGAGCTACGCATCGGGTTAGTTAGGACATTAATGATGTCATTTACCGACTCCTAACACCTGCACATAAACCTATACATGAGGTTGCGTAGAACAGCAGAGCAGGTAGGAACCCTAGCATTAACAAACATCTGGCTGGCACTGGAGCTTCTTGGAGCTCTCAGTAAGAGTCTCATACAGTCATTGTAGATTGATAGATTGCACCAGCACTATTTAAGGGACTTCATATCAAAGGGGGGAAGACCAGGCCCAGCATGTAACATTTCCCAATGGACCTTTAGCTAAGCCCGTCCCAAACTAGAACTGTCCAATAGACCTTTAGATAACCCCCCTCCCCAAACTACTATGATCCAATCACAGCTAAGCATAACATCTGATAGACAAACCTCTACACCAATAGCTTTCCTGTATGATAAAACATTGTTTTAAAAATAAATACCACACACACATTTTCCACTGCATGGAGCATGCCTTGTTGATGGATTTGGAAGAGATTTTGAAGGTCTGGTTTCCAAAAATGAACCAGTATTTATTGTGTAAAGTCCATGATATTTACATTGGAATGAATGAGCCCGGCTGCGGCTGTCCTAGGGTGGACATGAGGGCTTTCGTCAGGTTTCGTAATTTTTTGTCATTGTCTGTGCAAGACCGTAAGGTCATGCCATTTTCCAGAAATCCTCAGATCGATGAAAAAACGTAAGGCTATAGCCTTACGCTTTTTTCAAAATTTCGACATTTTTCGAAAATCCTCAAAAATGCTCAAAATGATGAAAAACGGCATGCTGTGCAAGACCATAAGGCTATAGCCTTGCATTTTTGCCAGTTTTCGTCATTTTTCGAAATCGCTCAAAATCATGAAAAACGGTAAGGCTATAGCCTTACGCTTTTTTTCAAAATTTTCGACATTTTTCGAAAATGCTCAAAAATGCTCAAAATGATGAAAAACGGCATGCTGTGCAAGACCGTAAGGCTATAGCCTTGCGTATTTGCCAGTTTTCCTCATTTTTTGAAATCGCTCAAAATCATGAAAAACGGTAAGGCTATAGCCTTACGCTTTTTTCAAAATTTCGACATTTTTCGAAAATGCTCAAAAATGCTCAAAATGATGAAAAACGGCATGCTGTGCGAAGACCGTAAGGCTATAGCCTTGCGTTTTTGCCAGTTTTCATCATTTTTCGAAATCGCTCAAAATTATGAAAAACGGTAAGGCTATAGCCTTACGCTTTTTTCAAAAATTCGACATTTTTCGAAAATGCTCAAAAATGCTCAAAATGATGAAAAACGGCATGCTGTGCAAGACCGTAAGGCTATAGCCTTGCATTTTTGCCAGTTTTCCTCATTTTTCGAAATTGCTCAAAATTATGAAAAACGGTAAGGCTATAGCCTTACGCTTTTTTCAAAATTTTGACATTTTTCGGAAATGCTCAAAAATGCTCAAAATGATGAAAAACGGCATGCTGTGCAAGACCGTAAGGCTATAGCCTTGCGTTTTTGCCAGTTTTCCTCATTTTTCGAAATCGCTCAAAATTATGAAAAATGGTAAGGCTATAGAGCCTTACACTTTTTTCAAAATTTCGACATTTTTTCGAAAATGCTCAAAAATGCTAAAAATGATAAAAAACGGCATGCTGTGCAAGACCATAAGGCTATAGCCTTGCATTTTTGCCAGTTTTCGTCATTTTTCGAAATCGCTCAAAATCATGAAAAACGTAAGGCTATAGCCTTACGCTTTTTTTTACATTTTTCGAAAAATGCTCAAAATGCTGTTTTTGAGCGTTTTTGAAAAATGTCGAAATCGAAGAAAAACCATGGGCTATAGTAGACGGTCTCGGACGCCATACTAAAATGGCGTTTTTCGTCGTTTTTGAGCGTTTTTGAAAAATGTCGAAATCGAAGAAAAACCATGGGCTATAGTACACGGTCTCGGACGCCATACTAAAAATGGCGTTTTTCGTCGTTTTTGAGCGTTTTTGAAAAAATGTCGAAATCGACAAAAAACCATGGGCTATAGTACACGGTCTCGGAGCATTTTTGAGCGTTTCGAAAAAATGTCGAAATCGAAGAAAAACCATGGGCTATAGTACATGGTCTCGAGCGCCATACTAAAATGGCGTTTTTCGTCGTTTTTGTGCGTTTTTGAAAAAATGTCGAAATCGACAAAAAACCATGGGCTATAGTACACGGTCTCGGAGCGTTTTTGAGCGTTTCGAAAAAATGTCGAAATCGAAGAAAAACCATGGGCTATAGTACATGGTCTCGAGCGCCATACTAAAATGGCGTTTTTCGTCGTTTTTGAGCGTTTTTGAAAAAATGTCAAAATCGACAAAAAACCATGGGCTATAGTACACGGTCTCGGAGCGTTTTTGAGCGTTTCGAAAAAATGTCGAAATCGACAAAAAACCATGGGCTATAGTACACGGTCTCGGAGCGTTTTTGAGCGTTTCGAAAAAATGTCGAAATCGAAGAAAAACCATGGGCTATAGTACATGGTCTCGAACGCCATACTAAAATGGCGTTTTTCGTCGTTTTTGAGCGTTTTTGAAAAATGTCGAAATCGACAAAAAACCATGGGCTATAGTACACGTTCTCGGAGCGTTTTTGAGTGTTTCGAAAAAATGTCGAAATCGAAGAAAAACCATGGGCTATAGTACATGGTCTCGAACGCCATACTAAAATGGCGTTTTTCGTCGTTTTTGAGCGTTTTTGAAAAAATGTCGAAATCGACAAAAAACCATGGGCTATAGTACACGGTCTCGGAGCGTTTTTGAGCGTTTCGAAAAAATGTCGAAATCGAAGAAAAACCATGGGCTATAGTACGCCATACTAAAATGGCGTTTTTCGTCGTTTTTGAGCGTTTTGAAAAAATGTCGAAATCGACAAAAACCATGGGCTATAGTACACGGTCTCGGAGCGTTTTTGAGCGTTTCGAAAAAATGTCGAAATCGAAGAAAAACCATGGGCTATAGTACATGGTCTCGAACGCCATACTAAAATGGCGTTTTTCGTCGTTTTTGAGCGTTTTTGAAAAAAAGTCGAAATCGACAAAAAACCATGGGCTATAGTACACGGTCTCGGAGCGTTTTTGAGCGTTTCGAAAAAATGTCGAAATCGAAGAAAAACCATGGGCTATAGTACATGGTCTCAAACGCCATACTAAAATGGCGTTTTTCGTCGTTTTTGAGCGTTTTTGAAAAAATGTAGAAATCGACAAAAAACCATGGGCTATAGTACACGGTCTCGGAGCGTTTTTGAGCGTTTCGAAAAAATGTCGAAATCGAAGAAAAACCATGGGCTATAGTACATGGTCTCGAGCGCCATACTAAAATGGGTTTTTCGTCGTTTTTGAGCGTTTTTGAAAAAATGTCGAAATCGACAAAAAACCATGGGCTATAGTACACGGTCTCGGAGCGTTTTTGAGCGTTTCGAAAAAATGTCGAAATCGAAGAAAAACCATGGGCTATAGTACATGGTCTCGAGCGCCATACTAAAATGGCGTTTTTCGTCGTTTTTGAGCGTTTTTAAAAAAATGTCGAAATCGAAGAAAAACCATGGGCTATAGTACATGGTCTCGAGCGCCATACTAAAATGGCGTTTTTCGTCGTTTTTGAGCGTTTTTGAAAAAATGTCGAAATCGACAAAAAACCATGGGCTATAGTACACGGTCTCGGAGCGTTTTTGAGCGTTTCGAAAAAATGTCGAAATCGAAGAAAAACCATGGGCTATAGTACATGGTCTCGAAGCGCCATACTAAAATGGCGTTTTTTCGTCGTTTTTGAGCGTTTTTGAAAAAATGTCGAAATCGACAAAAAACCATGGGCTATAGTACACGGTCTCGGAGCGTTTTTGAGCGTTTCGAAAAAATGTCGAAATCGAAGAAAAACCATGGGCTATAGTACATGGTCTCGAGCGCCATACTAAAATGGCGTTTTTCGTCGTTTTTGAGCGTTTTTGAAAAAATGTCGAAATCGACAAAAAACCATGGGCTATAGTACACGGTCTCGGAGCGTTTTTGAGCGTTTCGAAAAAATGTCGAAATCGAAGAAAAACCATGGGCTATAGTACATGGTCTCGAGCGCCATACTAAAATGGCGTTTTTTCGTCGTTTTTGAGCGTTTTTGAAAAAATGTCGAAATCGACAAAAACCATGGGCTATAGTAGGCCTACACGGTCTCGGAGCGTTTTTGAGCGTTTCGAAAAAATGTCGAAATCGAAGAAAAACCATGGGCTATAGTACATGGTCTCGAGCGCCATACTAAAATGGCGTTTTTCGTCGTTTTTGAGCGTTTTTGAAAAAATGTCGAAATCGACAAAAAACCATGGGCTATAGTACACGGTCTCGGAGCGTTTTTGAGCGTTTCGAAAAAATGTCGAAATCGAGAAGAAAACCATGGGCTATAGTACATGGTCTCGAGCGCCATACTAAAATGGCGTTTTTCGTCGTTTTTGAGCGTTTTTGAAAAAATGTCGAAATCGACAAAAAACCATGGGCTATAGTACACGGTCTCGGAGCGTTTTTGAGCGTTTCGAAAAAATGTCGAAATCGAAGAAAAACCATGGGCTATAGTACATGGTCTCGAGCGCCATACTAAAATGGCGTTTTTCGTCGTTTTTGAGCGTTTTTGAAAAAATGTCGAAATCGACAAAAAACCATGGGCTATAGTACACGGTCTCGGAGCGTTTTTGAGCGTTTCGAAAAAATGTCGAAATCGAAGAAAAACCATGGGCTATAGTACGCCATACTAAAATGGCGTTTTTCGTCGTTTTTGAGCGTTTTTGAAAAAAATGTCGAAATCGACAAAAAACCATGGGCTATAGTACACGGTCTCGGAGCGTTTTTGAGCGTTTCGAAAAAATGTCGAAATCGAAGAAAAACCATGGGCTATAGTTCATGGTCTCGAACGCCATACTAAAATGGCGTTTTTCGTCGTTTTTGAGCGTTTTTGAAAAAATGTCGAAATCGACAAAAACCATGGGCTATAGTACACGGTCTCGGAGCGTTTTTGAGCGTTTCGAAAAAAATGTCGAAATCGAAGAAAAACCATGGCTTTAGACAGTACATGGTCTCAACCGCCATACTAAATGGCGTTTTTTTTCGTCGTTTTTGAGCGTTTTTGAAAAAATGTCGAAATCGACAAAAACCATGGGCTATAGTACACGGTCTCGGAGCATTTTTGAGCGTTTCGAAAAAATGTCGAAATCGAAGAAAAACCATGGGCTATAGTACATGGTCTCGAGCGCCATACTAAAATGGCGTTTTTCGTCGTTTTTGAGCGTTTTTGAAAAAATGTCGAAATCGACAAAAACCATGGGCTATAGTACACGGTCTCGGAGCGTTTTTGAGCGTTTCGAAAAAATGTCGAAATCGAAGAAAAACCATGGGCTATAGTACATGGTCTCGAACGCCATACTAAAATGGCGTTTTTCGTCGTTTTTGAGCGTTTTTGAAAAAGTCGAAAATCGCGACAAAAAACCATGGGCTATAGTACACGGTCTCGGAGCGTTTTTGAGCGTTTCGAAAAAATGTCGAAATCGAAGAAAAACCATGGGCTATAGTACATGGTCTCGAGCGCCATACTAAAATGGCGTTTTTCGTCGTTTTTGAGCGTTTTTGAAAAAATGTCGAAATCGACAAAAAACCATGGGCTATAGTACACGGTCTCGGAGCGTTTTTGAGCGTTTCGAAAAAATGTCGAAATCGAAAGAAAAACCATGGGCTATAGTACATGTCTCGAGCGCCATACTAAAATGGCGTTTTTCGTCGTTTTTGAGTGTTTTTGAAAAAATGTCGAAATCGACAAAAAACCATGGGCTATAGTACACGGTCTTGGAGCGTTTTTGAGCGTTTCGAAAAAATGTCGAAATCGAAGAAAAACCATGGGCTATAGTACATGGTCTCGAGCGCCATACTAAAATGGCGTTTTTCGTCGTTTTTGAGTGTTTTTGAAAAAATGTCGAAATCGACAAAAAACCATGGGCTATAGTACACGGTCTCGGAGCGTTTTTGAGCGTTTCGAAAAAATGTCGAAATCGAAGAAAAACCATGGGCTATAGTACATGGTCTCGAACGCCATACTAAAATGGCGTTTTTCCGTCGTTTTTGAGCGTTTTCGAAAAAATGTCGAAATCGACAAAAAACCATGGGCTATAGTACACGGTCTCGGAGCATTTTTGAGCGTTTCGAAAAAATGTCGAAATCGAAGAAAAACCATGGGCTATAGTACATGGTCTCGAACGCCATACTAAAATTGGCGTTTTTCGTCGTTTTTGAGTGTTTTTGAAAAAAATGTCGAAATCGACAAAAAACAATGGGCTATAGTACACGGTCTCGGAGCGTTTTTGAGCGTTTCCGGAAAAAATGTCGAAATCGAAGAAAAACCATGGGCTATAGTACATGGTCTCGAACGCCATACTAAAATGGCGTTTTTCGTCGTTTTTGAGCGTTTCTAAAAAATGTCGAAATCGAAGAAAAACCATGGGCTATAGTACATGGTCTCGAGCGCCATACTAAAATGGCGTTTTTCGTCGTTTTTGAGCGTTTTTGAAAAAATGTCGAAATCGACAAAAAAACATGGGCTATAGTACACGGTCTCGGAGCGTTTTTGAGCGTTTCGAAAAAATGTCGAAATCGAAGAAAAACCATGGGCTATAGTACATGGTCTCGAGCGCCATACTAAAATGGCGTTTTTCGTCGTTTTTAAGGCGTTTTTGAGCGTTTTTGAAAAAATGTCGAAATCGACAAAAAACCATGGGCTATAGTACACGGTCTCGGAGCGTTTTTGAGCGTTTCGAAAAAATGTCGAAATCGAAAAAAAACCATGGGCTATAGTACATGGTCTCGAGCGCCATACTAAATGGCGTTTTTCGCGTTTTGAGCGTTTTTGAAAAAATGTCGAAATCGACCAAAAAACCATGGCTCTATAGTACACGTTCTCGGAGCGTTTTTTGAGCGTTTCGAAAAAATGTCGAAATCGAAGAAAAACCATGGGCTATAGTACATGGTCTCGAGCGCCATACTAAAATGGCGTTTTTCGTCGTTTTTGAGCGTTTTTGAAAAAATGTCGAAATCGACAAAAACCATGGGCTATAGTACACGGTCTCGGAGCGTTTTTGAGCGTTTCGAAAAAATGTCGAAATCGAAGAAAAACCATGGGCTATAGTACATGGTCTCGAGCGCCATACTAAAATGGCGTTTTTCGTCGTTTTTGAGTGTTTTTGAAAAAATGTCGAAATCGACAAAAAAACCATGGGCTATAGTACACGGTCTCGGAGCGTTTTTGAGCGTTTCGAAAAATGTCGAAATCGAAGAAAAACCATGGGCTATAGTACATGGTCTCGAGCCCATACTAAAATGTCGTTTTTCGTCGTTTTTGAGCGTTTCTAAAAAAATGTCGAAATCGAAGAAAAAACCATGGGCTATAGTAACATGGTCTCGAGCGCGAAAAAAAAAAAAAAAAAATAACTAAAATGGCGTTTTTCGTCGTTTTTGAGCGTTTTTTGAAAAATGTCAAAATCGACAAAAAACCATGGGCTATAGTACACGGTCTCGGAGCGTTTTTGAGCGTTTCGAAAAAATGTCGAAATCGAAGAAAAACCATGGGCTATAGTACATGGTCTCGAGCGCCATACTAAAATGGCGTTTTTCGTCGTTTTTGAGCGTTTTTGAAAAAATGTCGAAATTGACAAAAAAACATGGGCTATAGTACACGGTCTCGGAGCGTTTTTGAGCGTTTCGAAAAAATGTCGAAATCGAAGAAAAACCATGGGCTATAGTACATGGTCTCGAGCGCCATACTAAAATGGCGTTTTTCGTCGTTTTTGAGCGTTTTTGAAAAAATGTCGAAATCGACAAAAACCATGGGCTATAGTACACGGTCTCGGAGCGTTTTTGAGCGTTTCGAAAAAATGTCGAAATCGAAGAAAAACCATGGGCTATAGTACATGGTCTCGAGCGCCATACTAAAATGGCTTTTTTCGTCGTTTTTGAGCGTTTTTGAAAAAATGTCGAAATCGACAAAAAATCATGGGCTATAGTACACGGTCTCGGAGCGTTTTTGAGCGTTTCGAAAAAATGTCGAAATCGAAGAAAAACCATGGGCTATAGTACATGGTCTCGAACGCCATACTAAAATTGGCGTTTTTCGTCGTTTTTGAGCGTTTTTGAAAAAAATGTCGAAATCGACAAAAAACCATGGGCTATAGTACACGGTCTCAGAGCGTTTTTGAGCGTTTCGAAAAAATGTCGAAATCGAAGAAAAACCATGGGCTATAGTACATGGTCTCGACGCCATACTAAAATGGCGTTTTTCGTCGTTTTTGAGCGTTTTTGAAAAAATGTCGAAATCGACAAAAACCATGGGCTATAGTACACGGTCTCGGAGCGTTTTTGAGCGTTTCGAAAAAATGTCGAAATCGAAGAAAAACCATGGGCTATAGTACATGGTCCTCGAGCACCATACTAAAATGGCGTTTTTCGTCGTTTTTGAGCGTTTTTGAAAAAATCGAATCGACAAAAAACCATGGGCTATAGTACACGGTCTCGGAGCGTTTTTGAGCGTTTCGAAAAAATGTCGAAATCGAAGAAAAACCATGGGCTATAGTACATGGTCTCGAGCGCCATACTAAAATGCGTTTTTCGTCGTTTTTGAGCGTTTTTGAAAAAATGTCGAAATCGACAAAAACCATGGGCTATAGTACACGGTCTCAGAGCGTTTTTGAGCGTTTCGAAAAAATGTCGAAATCGAAGAAAAACCATGGGCTATAGTACATGGTCTCGAGCGCCATACTAAAATGGCGTTTTTCGTCGTTTTTGAGCGTTTTTGAAAAAATGTCGAAATCGACAAAAAACCATGGGGTATAGTACACGGTCTCGGAGCGTTTTTGAGCGTTTCGAAAAAATGTCGAAATCGAAGAAAAACCATGGGCTATAGTACGGCATACTAAAATGGCGTTTTTCGTCGTTTTTGAGCGTTTTTGAAAAAATGTCGAAATCGACAAAAAACCATGGGCTATAGTACACGGTCTCGGAGCGTTTTTGAGCGTTTCGAAAAAATGTCGAAATCGAAGAAAAACCATGGGCTATAGTACATGGTCTCGAACGCCATACTAAAATGGCGTTTTTCGTCGTTTTTGAGCGTTTTTGAAAAATGTCGAAATCGACAAAAAACCATGGGCTATAGTACACGGTCTCGGAGCGTTTTTGGGCGTTTCGAAAAAATGTCGAAATCGAAGAAAAACCATGGGCTATAGTACATGGTCTCGAGCGCCATACTAAAATGCGTTTTTTCGTCGTTTTTGAGCGTTTTTGAAAAAATGTCGAAATCGACAAAAAACCATGGGCTATAGTACACGGTCTCGGAGCGTTTTTGAGCGTTTCGAAAAAATGTCGAAATCGAAGAAAAACCATGGGCTATAGTACATGGTCTCGAGCGCCATACTAAAATGGCGTTTTTCGTCGTTTTTGAGCGTTTTTGAAAAAATGTCGAAATTGACAAAAAACCATGGGCTATAGTACACGGTCTCGGAGCGTTTTTGAGCGTTTCGAAAAAATGTCGAAATCGAAGAAAAACCATGGGCTATAGTACATGGTCTCGAGCGCCATACTAAAATGGCGTTTTTCGTCGTTTTTGAGCGTTTTTGAAAAAATGTCGAAATCGACAAAAACCATGGGCTATAGTACACGGTCTCGGAGCGTTTTTGAGCGTTTCGAAAAAATGTCGAAATCGAAGAAAAACCATGGGCTATAGTACATGGTCTCGAGCGCCATACTAAAATGGCGTTTTTCGTCGTTTTTGAGCGTTTTTGAAAAAATGTCGAAATCGACAAAAAACCATGGGCTATAGTACACGGTCTCGGAGCGTTTTTGAGCGTTTCGAAAAAATGTCGAAATCGAAGAAAAACCATGGGCTATAGTACATGGTCTCGAGCGCCATACTAAAATGGCGTTTTTCGTCGTTTTTGAGCGTTTTTGAAAAAATGTCGAAATCGACAAAAAACCATGGGCTATAGTACACGGTCTCGGAGCGTTTTTGAGCGTTTCGAAAAAATGTCGAAATCGAAGAAAAACCATGGGCTATAGTACATGGTCTCGAGCGCCATACTAAAATGGCGTTTTTCGTCGTTTTTGAGCGTTTTGAAAAAATGTCGAAATCGCCAAAGCCCATGCTATAGTACACGGTCTCGGAGCGTTTTTGAGCGTTTCGAAAAAATGTCGAAATCGAAGAAAAACCATGGGCTATAGTACATGGTCTCGAGCGCCATACTAAAATGGCGTTTTTCGTCGTTTTTGAGCGTTTTTGAAAAAATGTCGAAATCGACAAAAAACCATGGGCTATAGTACACGGTCTCGGAGCGTTTTTGAGCGTTTCGAAAAAATGTCGAAATCGAAGAAAAACTGGGCTATAGTACGCCATACTAAAATGGCGTTTTCGTCGTTTTTTGAGCGTTTTGGAAAAATGTCGAAATCGACAAAAACCATGGGCTATAGTACACGGTCTCGGAGCGTTTTTGACCGTTCGAAAAAATGTCGAAATCGAAGAAAAACCATGGGCTATAGTACATGGTCTCGAACGCCATACTAAAATGGCGTTTTTCGTCGTTTTTGAGCGTTTTTGAAAAAATGTCGAAATCGACAAAAAACCATGGGCTATAGTACACGGTCTCGGAGCGTTTTTGAGCGTTTCGAAAAAATGTCGAAATCGAAGAAAAACCATGGGCTATAGTACATGGTCTCGAGCGCCATACTAAAATGGCGTTTTTCGTCGTTTTTGAGCGTTTTTGAAAAAATGTCGAAATCGACAAAAAACCATGGGCTATAGTACACGGTCTCGGAGCGTTTTTGAGCGTTTCGAAAAAATGTCGAAATCGAAGAAAAACCATGGGCTATAGTACATGGTCTCGAGCGCCATACTAAAATGGCGTTTTTCGTCGTTTTTGAGCGTTTCTAAAATGTCGAAATCGAAGAAAAACCATGGGCTATAGTACATGGTCTCGAGCGCCATACTAAAATGGCGTTTTTCGTCGTTTTTGAGCGTTTTTGAAAAAATGTCGAAATCGACAAAAAACATGGGCTATAGTACACGGTCTCGGAGCGTTTTTGAGCGTTTCGAAAAAATGTCGAAATCGAAGAAAAACCATGGGCTATAGTACATGGTCTCGAACGCCATACTAAAATGGCGTTTTTTCGTCGTTTTTGAGCGTTTTTG
>CM076983.1:7480402-7520576 GCA_039105355.1 Benthosema pterotum | reverse complement strand
TATAGCCTTGCGTTTTTTTGAAATTTCGACGTTTTTCGAAAGTCCTCAATAATCCTCCAAATGATGGAAAACGGCATGCTGTGCAAAACCGTAAGGCTATAGCCTTGCGTTTTTGCCAGGTTTCGTCATTTTTTGTCATTTTTCGAAAATCCTCAAAACGACGAAAAATCGTAAGGCTATAGCCTTGCGTTTTTTCGAAATTTCGACATTTTCGAAAAGTCTCAAAAATCCTCAAAATGATGGAAAACGGCATGCTGTGGCAAGACCGTAAGGGCATAGCCTTGCATTTTTTCTGAAATTTCGACATTTTTCGAAAGTCTCAAAAAGCCTCAAATGATGGAAAACGGCATGCTGTGCAAGACCGTAAGGCTATAGCCTTGCCGTTTTTGCCAGGTTTTCGTCATTTTTGTCATTTTTTTCGAAAATCCTCAAATCGCCTGAAAAAACCGTAAGGCTATAGCCTTGCGTTTTTTCGAAATTTCGACGTTTTTTCGAAAGTCCTCAAAAATCCTCAAAATGATGGGAAAACATCATGCTGTGCAAGACCGTAAGGCTATAGCCTTGCGTTTTTTTCCAGGTTTTCTTCATTTTTGTCTTTTTCGAAAATCCTCAAATCGCTGAAAACCGTAAGGCTATAGCCTTGCGTTTTTTTGAAATTTCGACGTTTTTCGAAAAGTCCTCAATAATCCTCCAAATGATGGAAAACGGCATGCTGTGCAAGACCGTAAGGCTATAGCCTTGCGTTTTTACCAGGTTTTGTCATTTTTTTTGTAATTTTTCGAAAATCCTCAAAACGACGAAAAATCGTTAAGGCCATAGCCTTGCGTTTTTTCGAAATTTCGACATTTTTGAAAGTCCTCAAAAATCATCAAAATGATGGAAAAACGGCATGCTGTGCAAAGGCCGTAAGGCTATAGCCTTTGCGTCTTTGCCAGGTTTCGTCATTTTTTGTCATTTTTCGAGAAACCTCAAATCGATGAAATAACAGTAAGGCTATAGCCTTGCGTTTTTTTTCGAAATTTCGACATTTTTCGAAAATCCTCAAAAATCCTCAAAATGATGAAAAACAGCATGCTGTGCAAGACAGTAAGGCTATAGCCTTGCGTTTTTGCAAGGTTTCGTCATTTTTTTCATTTTTCGAAAATCCTGAAAACGATGAAAAACCGTAAGGCTATAGCCTTGCGTTTTTTCGAAGTTTCGACGTTTTTTGAAAATCCTCAAAAATCCTCAAAATGATGGAAAAACGGCATGCTGTGCAAAACGTAGGCTATAGCTTGTGCTTTTGCCAGGTTTCGCATTTTTTGTCATTTTTCAAAAATCCTGAAAACGATGAAAAACCGTAAGGCTATAGCCTTGCGTTTTTTCGAAGTTTCGACGTTTTTCGAAAATCCTCAAAAATCCTCAAAATGATGGAAAATGGCATGCTGTGCAAAACCGTAAGTCTATAGCCTTGCGTTTTTGCCAGGTTTCGTCATTTTTTGTCATTTTTTGTCATTTTTTGTCATTTTTGTCATTTTTTGAAAATCCTCAAATCGATAAAAAACCGTAAGGCTATAGCCTTGCGTTTTTTAAAAAAAAATCGTCATTTTTCGAAAATCCTCAAAAAGCCTCAAAATGATGAAAAACAGCATGCTGTGCAAGACTGTCAGGCTATAGCCTTGCGTTTTTGCAAGGTTTCGTCATTTTTTTCATTTTTCGAAAATCCTGAAAACGATGAAAAACCGTAAGGCTATAGCCTTGCGTTTTTTCGAAGTTTCGACATTTTTCGAAAATCCTCAAAAATCCTCAAAATGAAGGAAAACGGCATGCTGTGCAAGTCCATAAGGCTATAGCCTTGCATTTTTGCCAGGTTTCGTCATTTTTTGTCATTTTTTGTCATTTTTTGTCATTTTTTGAAAATCCTCAAATCGATAAAAAACCATAAGGCTGTAGCCTTGCGTTTTTTTTAAATTTCGACGTTTTTCGAAAATCCTCAAAAATCCTTAAAATGATGGAAAGCGGCATGCTGTGCAAAACCGTAATGCTATAGCCTTGTGTTTTTGCCAGGTTTCGTCATTTTTTGTCATTTTTTCTCATTTTTTGTCATTTTTTGAAAATCCTCAAATCGATAAAAAACCGTAAGGCTATAGCCTTGCGTTTTTTTGAAATTTCGACATTTTTTGAAAATCCTCGAAAGCCTCAAAATGATGGAAACGGCATGCTGTGCAAAACCGTAAGCTTGCGTCTTTGCCAGGTTTCGTCATTTTTTGTCATTTTTTGTCATTTTTGTCATTTTTTGAAAATCCTCAAATCGATAAAAAACCGTAAGGCTATAGCCTTGCGTTTTTTTGAAATTTCGACATTTTTCGAAAATCCTCAAAAATCCTCAAAATGATGGAAAACGGCATGCTGTGCAAAACCGTAAGGCTATAGCCTTGTGTTTTTGCCAGGTTTCGTCATTTTTTGTCATTTTTCGAAAATCCTCAAAACGATGAAAAACCGTAAGGCTATAGCCTTGCGTTTTTTTGAAATTTCGACGTTTTTCGAAAATCCTCAAAAATCCTCAAAATGATGGAAAATGGCATGCTGTGCAAAACCGTAAGTCTATAGCCTTGCGTTTTTGCCAGGTTTCGTCATTTTTTGTCATTTTTTGTCATTTTTTTGAAAATCCTCAAATCGATAAAAAACCGTAAGGCTATAGCCTTGCGTTTTTTTTTTAAAATTTCATCGTTTTCGAAAATCCTGAAAAAAGCCTAAAATGATGAAAAACGGCATGCTGTGCAAGACCGTAAGGCTATAGCCTTGCGTTTTTACCAGGTTTTGTCATTTTTTGTCATTTTTCGAAAATCCTCAAAACGATGAAAAACCGTAAGGCTATAGCCTTGCGTTTTTTTCGAAATTTCGACATTTTTCGAAAATCCTCAAAAATCCTCAAAATGAAGGAAAACGGCATGCTGTGCAAGTCCATAAGGCTATAGCCTTGCGTTTTTGCCAGGTTTCGTCATTTTTTTCATTTTTCGAAAATCCTGAAAACGATGAAAAACCGTAAGGCTATAGCCTTGCGTTTTTTTGAAATTTCGACGTTTTTCGAAAATCCTCAAAAATCCTCAAAATGATGGAAAACAGCATGCTGTGCAAGACCGTAAGGCTATAGCCTTGCGTTTTTGCCAGGTTTCGTCATTTTTTGTCATTTTTCGAAAATCCTCAAAACGATGAAAAAACCGTAAGGCTATAGCCTTGCGTTTTTTCGAAATTTCGACGTTTTTCGAAAATCCTCAAAAATCCTCAAAATGATGGAAAACGGCATGCTGTGCAAGACCGTAAGGCTATAGCCTTGCGTTTTTTGCCAGGTTTCATAATTTTTTGTCATTTTTTGAAAATCCTCATGAATCATCAAAATGATGGAAAACGGCATGCTGTGCAAGATCGTAAGGCTATAGCCTGCGTTTTTTGCCAGGTTTCATAATTTTTTGTCATTTTTTGAAAATCCTCATAAATCATCGAAATGATGGAAAACGGCATGCTGTGCGAGATCGTAAGGCTATAGCCTTGCGTTTTTGCCAGGTTTCGTCATTTTTTGTCATTTTTAGAAAATCCTCAAATCAATGAAAAACCGTAAGGCTATAGCCTTGTGTTTTTGCCAGGTTTGTCATTTTTTGTCATTTTTCGAAAATCCTCAAAACGCCGAAAAATCGTAAGGCTATAGCCTTGCGTTTTTTTCGAAATTTCGACGTTTTTCGAAAGTCCTCAAAAATGCTCAAAATGATGAAAAACGGCATAATGTGCAAGACCGTAAGGCTATAGCCTTGCGTTTTTGCCAGGTTTTGTCATTTTTTGTCATTTTTCGAAAATCCTCAAAACGATGAAAAACCGTAAGGCTATAGCCTTGCGTTTTATTCGAAATTTCGACGTTTTTCGAAAATCCTCAAAAATCCTCAAAATGATGGAAAACAGCATGCTGTGCAAGAACCGTAAGGCTATAGCCTTGCGTTTTTGCCAGGTTTCGTCATTTTTTGTCATTTTTCGAAAATCCTCAAATCGATGAAAAACCGTAAGGCTATAGCCTTGCGTTTTTTCGAAATTTCGACATTTTTTGAAAATCCTCAAAAATCCTCAAAATGATGAAAAACATCATGCTGTGCAAGACCGTAAGGCTATAGCCTTGCGTTTTTGCCAGGTTTCGTCATTTTTTGTCATTTTTCGAAAATCCTCAAAACGATGAAAAACCGTAAGGCTATAGCCTTTCATTTTTTTCGAAAATTCGACATCTTTTGAAAATCCTCAAAAATCCTCAAATGATGGAAAAACAGCATGCTGTGCAAGACCGTAAGGCTATAGCCTTGCGTTTTTGCCAGGTTTTGTAATTTTTTGTAATTTTTCGAAAATCCTCAAAACGATGAAAAACCGTAAGGCTATAGCCTTGCGTTTTTTTTTTTTTTTTTTTTTTTTTTTTGTTTTTTGAAATTTCGACATTTTTCGAAAATCCTCAAAAATCCTCAAAATGATGAAACACAGCATGCTGTGCGAGACCGTGAAGCTATAGCCTTGCGTTTTTGCAAGGTTTCGTCATTTTTTTCATTTTTCGAAAATCCTCAAAACGATGAAAAACCGTAAGGCTATAGCCTTGCGTTTTTTCGAAATTTCGACGTTTTTCGAAAATCCTCAAAAATCCTCAAAATGAAGGAAAACGGCATGCTGTGCAAGTCCATAAGGCTATAGCCTTGCGTTTTTGCCAGGTTTCGTCATTTTTTGTCATTTTTTGAAAATCCTCAAATCGATAAAAAACCATAAGGCTATAGCCTTGCGTTTTTTTGAAATTTCGTCATTTTTCGAAAATCCTCAAAAAGCCTCAAAATGATGAAAAACAGCATGCTGTGCAAGACTGTCAGGCTATAGCCTTGCGTTTTTGCAAGGTTTCGTCATTTTTTTCATTTTTCGAAAATCCTGAAAACGATGAAAAACCGTAAGGCTATAGCCTTGCGTTTTTTTGAAGTTTCGACGTTTTTCGAAAATCCTCAAAAATCCTCAAAATGATGGAAAACGGCATGCTGTGCAAGACCGTAAGGCTATAGCCTTGCGTTTTTGCCAGGTTTCGTCATTTTTTGTCATTTTTTCGAAAATCCTCAAAACGATGAAAAACCGTAAGGCTATAGCCTTGCGTTTTTTCGAAGTTTCGACATTTTTCGAAAATCCTCAAAAATCCTCAAAATGAAGGAAAACGGCATGCTGTGCAAGTCCATAAGGCTATAGCCTTGCGTTTTTGCCAGGTTTCGTCTGTTTTTGTCATTTTTTGTCATTTTTTGAAAATCCTCAAATCGATAAAAAACCGTAAGGCTATAGCCTTGCGTTTTTTTGAAATTTCGACGTTTTTCGAAAATCCTCAAAAATCCTCAAAATGATGGAAAACGGCATGCTGTGCAAGACCGTAAGGCTATAGCCTTGCGTTTTTGCCAGGTTTCGTCATTTTTTGTCATTTTTCGAAAATCCTCAAATCGCTGAAAAACCGTAAGGCTATAGCCTTGCGTTTTTTCGAAATTTCGACGTTTTTCGAAAGTCCTCAAAAATCCTCAAAAATGGAAAAACGGCATGCTGTGCAAGACCGTAAGGCTATAGCCTTGCGTTTTTAACCAGGTTTTGTCATTTTTTGTAATTTTTTCGAAAATCCTCAAAATGATGAAAAACCGTAAGGCTATAGACTTGGGTTTATTTTTCAAAATTTCGACATTTTTAGAAAATCCTCAAAAATCCTCAAAATGATGAAAAACATCATGCTGTGCAAGACCGTAAGGCTATAGCCTTGCGTTTTTGCCAGGTTTAGTTATTTAATGTCATTTTTCGAAAATCCTCAAATCGATGAAAAACCGTAAGGCTATAGCCTTGCGTTTTTTCGAAATTTCGACGTTTTTCGAAAGTCCTCAAAAATCCTCAAAATGATGGAAAAACGGTATGCTGTGCAAGACCGTAAGGCTATAGCCTTGCGTTTTTGCAGGTTTCGTCATTTTTTGTCATTTTTAGAAAATCCTCAAATCAATGAAAAAACCGCAAGGCTATAGCCTTTCATTTTTTTCGAAATTTCGACATCTTTTGAAAATCCTCAAAAATCCTCAAAATGATGAAAAAACAGCATGCTGTGCAAGACCGTAAGGCTATAGCCTTGCGTTTTTGCCAGGTTTTGTAATTTTTTGTAATTTTTCGAAAATCCTCAAAACGATGAAAAACCGTAAGGCTAAAGCCTTGCGTTTTTTTTTTTTTTTTTTTTTTTTTTTTTTCGAAATTTCGACATTTTTCGAAAATCCTCAAAAATCCTCAAAATGATGAAACACGGCATGCTGTGCGAGACCGTGAAGCTATAGCCTTGCGTTTTTGCCAGGTTTTCTCATTCTTTTCATTTTTCGAAAATCCTCAAAACGATGAAAAACCGTAAGGCTATAGCCTTGCGTTTTTTCGAAATTTCGACATTTTTGAAAATCCTCAAAAAATCATCAAAATGATGGAAAAACGGCATGCTGTGCAAGACCGTAAGGCTATAGCCTTGCGTTTTTGCCAGGTTTCGTCATTTTTTGTCATTTTTCGAAAATCCTCAAAACGATGAAAAATCGTAAGGCTATATATAGCCTTGCGTTTTTTCGAAATTTCGACATTTTTCGAAAATCCTCAAAAATCATCAAAATGATGAAAAACAGCATGCTGTGCAAGACCGTAAGGCTATAGCCTTGCGTTTTTGCCAGGTTTCGTCATTTTTTGTCATTTTTCGAAAATCCTCAAAACGATGAAAAACCGTAAGGCTATATATAGCCTTGCGTTTTTTCGAAAATTTCGACGTTTTTCGAAAGTCCTCAAAAATCCTCAAAATGATGGAAAACGGCATGCTGTGCAAGACCGTAAGACTATTGCCTACACCAGCGGTGACCGCGGGGAATATTTTTCAACTTTTCGGACCTCCGGGGGGCTCGCCGAGTGGGACGCCCAGCCTGACCGGCCCAGGGTAATCCTGGGCCGGTCAGGCTGGGCCTCCCACTCGGCGAGCCCCCCCGGAGGTCCGAAAAAAAGGCCAATTTTTTTCTAAGTACTCAGGGACTTTGAAATTTTCATTTATTTATTTATTTATTTATTTATTTATTTATTTATTTTTGAGGACCAGGGAAGCGGGGCGTAGGGGGGGCAAGCGCCTCCCCTACGCCCCGCCGCCCGGGTCAGAGACCCAGGGCGTCCCTCCGGCCGGGAACCACCACCCGGCGGCCTGCCCTGGGCGGTGACCCGCCGGCCGGGGGCTCGGGCCCCGGGTCAGAGACCCAGGGCGTCCCTCCGGCCGGGAACCACCACCCGGCGGCCTGCCCTGGGCGGTGACCCGCCGGCCGGGGGCTCGGGCCCCGGGTCAGAGACCCAGGGCGTCCCTCCGGCCGGGAACCACCACCCGGCGGCCTGCCCTGGGCGGTGACCCACCGGCCGGGGGCTCGGGCCCCGGGTCAGAGACCCAGGGTGTCCCTCCGGCCGGGAACCACCACCCGGCGGCCTGCCCTGGGCGGTGACCCGCCGGCCGGGGGCTCGGGCCCCGGGTCAGAGACCCAGGGCGTCCCTCCGGCCGGGAACCACCACCCGGCGGCCTGCCCTGGGCGGTGACCCGCCGGGCGGGGGCCCGGGCCCAGGCCCTGGGTCAGGCACCCTCCCGGCCGAAGGCCACCACCCGGCGCTCCGTGCGAACACGTGCACCCACCCTTAAGCACCCCTCTTGGGGGATCAAGAGTGATGTGCCGCGCCGCACGGACCGCACGCCCCTGGGCATACCGAGGGACTTAGAAAAAATTTCTGGCAGGGGTCCGCGCTCCTGGGCATACCGAGGGACTTAGAAAAATTTCTGGCAGAGGCCCGCGCCCCTGGCCATACTCTAACACTTAGAAATATTTCTGGCAGGGGCCCGCGCCCCTGGCCATACCGAAGCACGAGCCACCCCAGAACGCCCCAGGGCGCACCGGGGCGCACCGGGGCAGGACCAACCGAGCAATCCCCCGCCCGCCCGGTACCAAGGCCGGCTAGGAGAGAGACTCGGAGACGAGCGACCCCCGCCGTCGGCCGTCCCCCGAGGGGGCTCTGGGCACGGCGGCGGGGGAGTTGACCCCCGCCACCAGCCGACCCCCGAAGGGGCTCTGGGCACGGCGGCGGGGGTGGGATTCTGACAAAGGCCTCGGCGCCGGAGCGCCTCGGCGAGGGTTTAGGGACACGACTCGGCCCGCGCCGACCGCTCCCCGAGACTACCCCCGCCGCCGGCCGACCCCCGAAGGGGCTCTGGGCACGGCGACGGGGGTGGGATTCTGACAAAGGCCTCGGCGCCGGAGCGCCTCGGCGAGGGTTTAGGGACACGACTCGGCCCGCGCCGACCGCCGCCGGCCGACCCCGAAGGGGCTCTGGGCACGGCGGCGGGGAGGTAGTCTGAATCTGCAGAGGGCAACTCGGGTGTCTGAACCTGCACGCGGACCGCCGCAGAGTGCCATACAGCGCCCCGGAGCGGGACTTGCTTACATGGGAGAGCAGAGCTCTTTGCCCGCCCCGTGTACGCAAGTCCTGCTCCGGGGCGCTCCAAGGCGCTCTGGGGCGGTCCGCGCACAGATCCAGACACCAGGGTTGTCCTTGTCTGCACTGTGGTGGGTAGACGCGGCCCGCCGAGGCGGGACTCGCGTACACGGGGAGGGAAAAGAACTCCCCCCGCGCCCGTACGCGCTGGTACTCGGTCGGAATCCGCCGGAGGCCTCGCCGGGCGGCCCCAGACAGGCAGTGCGAGGGACGCGAAGTCCACAGGCAGCCTTTAGGGGCCGCGTCGACGGGGCGCGGCGCAGAGCCGGCTCCGAGACGCGGGCGAGCGGGCGCGGGGAGGAGAACCCCTGCGTCTGTACTTAGGGGGACGAAGCGCCGGAGCGCTGCGACTCCCCAGCCGCGGAGAGCCCGGCGGGCTCTCCGATAGATTCACCATCTTTCGGGTTATCCGTTGGTCCGTGTTTCAAGACGGGGGCGGCCCGCCGAGGCGGGACTTGCGTACTTGGGGAGGGAAAAGAACTCCCCCCGCGCCCGCACACGCTGGTACTCGGTCGGAATCCGCCGGAGGTCCCGCCGAGCGGCCCCAGACAGGCAGTGCCAGAGACACGAGGTCTCCAGGCAGCCTTTAGGGGCCGCAGGCGACGGGGCGCGGCGCAGAGCCGGTTCCGAGACGCGGGGCGAGCGGGCGCGGGGAGGAGAACCCCTGCGTCTGTACTTAGGGGGACGAAGCGCCGGAGCGCTGCGACTCCCCAGCCGCGGAGAGCCCGGCGGGCTCTCCGATAGATTCACCATCTTTCGGGTTATCCGTTGGTCCGTGTTTCAAGACGGGGGTGGCCCGCCGAGGCGGGACTTGCGTACTTGGGGAGGGAAAAGAACTCCCCCCGCGCCCGCACACGCTGGTACTCGGTCGGAATCCGCCGGAGGCCTCGCCGGGCGGCCCCAGACAGGCAGTGCGAGGGACGCGAGGTCCACAGGCAGCCTTTAGGGGCCGCGTCGACGGGGCGCGGCGCAGAGCCGGCTCCGAGACGCGGGCGAGCGGGCGCGGGGAGGAGAACCCCTGCGTCTGTACTTAGGGGGACGAAGCGCCGGAGCGCTGCGACTCCCCAGCCGCGGAGAGCCCGGCAGGCTCTCCGATAGATTCACCATCTTTCGGGTTACCCGTTGGTCCGTGTTTCAAGACGGGTGCCGAGCAATCCCCCGCCCGCCCGGTACCAAGGCCGGCTAGGAGAGAGACTCGGAGACGAGCGACCCCCGCCGTCGGCCGTCCCCGAGGGGGCTCTGGGCACGGCGGCGAGGGAGGCGACCGGGCTCGTTCGGTAATGATCCTTCCGCAGGTTCACCTACAGAAAACTTTGTTACGACTTTTGCTTTCTCTAGATAGTCAAGTATGAATGAATCTGATCTGCGGAGGGCAACTCAGGTGTCTGAATCTCCACGCGGACCCACCCAGAGCGCCCTGGATCGCCCCGGAGCGGGACTTGCTTACAAGGGGAGAGCAGAGCTCTTTACCCTCCCCTTGTATGCAAGTCTTGCTCCGGGGCGCTCCAAGGCGCTCTGGGGCGGTCCGCGCCAGATCCAGCCACCCGAGTCGCCCTCGTCTGCACTTAGGGGGACGAAGCGCCGGGGCGCTGCGACTCCCCAGCCGCGGAGAGCCCGACGGGCTCTCCGATAGATTCACCATCTTTCGGGTTATCCGTTGGTCCGTGTTTCAAGACGGGGGCGGCCCGCCGAGGCGGGACTTGCGTACTTGGGGAGGGAAAAGAACTCCCCCCGCGCCCGCACACGCTGGTACTCGGTCGGAATCCGCCGGAGGCCTCGCGGGCGGCCCCAGACAGGCAGTGCGAGGGACGCGAGGTCCACAGGCAGCCTTTAGGGGCCGCGTCGACGGGGCGCGGCGCAGAGCCGGCTCCGAGACGCGGGCGAGCGGGCGCGGGGAGGAGAACCCCTGCGTCTGTACTTAGGGGGACGAAGCGCCGGAGCGCTGCGACTCCCCAGCCGCGGAGAGCCCGGCGGGCTCTCCGATAGATTCACCATCTTTCGGGTTACCCGTTGGTCCGTGTTTCAAGACGGGTGCCGAGCAATCCCCCGCCCGCCCGGTACCAAGGCCGGCTAGGAGAGAGACTCGGAGACGAGCGACCCCCGCCGTCGGCCGTCCCCCGAGGGGGCTCTGGGCACGGCGGCGAGGGAGGCGACCGGGCTCGTTCGGTAATGATCCTTCCGCAGGTTCACCTACAGAAAACTTTGTTACGACTTTTGCTTTCTCTAGATAGTCAAGTATGAATGAATCTGATCTGCGGAGGGCAACTCAGGTGTCTGAATCTCCACGCGGACCCACCCAGAGCGCCCTGGATCGCCCCGGAGCGGGACTTGCTTACAAGGGGAGAGCAGAGCTCTTTACCCTCCCCTTGTATGCAAGTCTTGCTCCGGGGCGCTCCAAGGCGCTCTGGGGCGGTCCGCGCCCAGATCCAGCCACCCGAGTCGCCCTCGTCTGCACTTAGGGGGACGAAGCGCCGGGGCGCTGCGACTCCCCAGCCGCGGAGAGCCCGGCGGGCTCTCCGATAGATTCACCATCTTTCGGGTTATCCGTTGGTCCGTGTTTCAAGACGGGGGCGGCCCGCCGAGGCGGGACTTGCGTACTTGGGGAGGGAAAAGAACTCCCCCGCGCCCGCACACGCTGGTACTCGGTCGGAATCCGCCGGAGGTCCCGCCGAGCGGCCCCAGACAGGCAGTGCCAGAGACACGAGGTCTCCAGGCAGCCTTTAGGGGCCGCAGGCGACGGGGCGCGGCGCAGAGCCGGTTCCGAGACGCGGGCGAGCGGGCGCGGGGAGGAGAACCCCTGCGTCTGTACTTAGGGGGACGAAGCGCCGGAGTGCTGCGACTCCCCAGCCGCGGAGAGCCCGGCGGGCTCTCCGATAGATTCACCATCTTTCGGGTTATCCGTTGGTCCGTGTTTCAAGACGGGGGCGGCCCGCCGAGGCGGGACTTGCGTACTTGGGGAGGGAAAAGAACTCCCCCCGCGCCCGCACACGCTGGTACTCGGTCGGAATCCGCCGGAGGTCCCGCCGAGCGGCCCCAGACAGGCAGTGCCAGAGACACGAGGTCTCCAGGCAGCCTTTAGGGGCCGCAGGCGACGGGGCGCGGCGCAGAGCCGGTTTCGAGACGCGGGCGAGCGGGCGCGGGGAGGAGAACCCCTACGTCACTTTTACACCCAGAGGCGAGCCTCTAGGCGCCATGCACCACTACCATTACAGGGCCTCCAAAGAGTCCTGGATTGCTATTTTTCGTCACTACCTCACCGTAATTTATCTTCCTTGGATGTGGAGCCTTTCTTGTTGTAAAGACAAGCATATGCTACTGGCAGGATCAACCAGGTAGGCCTCCTGTTGCCGCCGCGCGCCGGCCCAGGTGAGGTCTCGGCGCTCGGGGTTGCCGCGCCGCGGCAGGCAGGGGCCGGTCCCCTCCGGGGGCCGGAGCCGGAGCTCCGGCGGAGGGGGCCGGCGTGCGAGCCCGGGGGCGTGTGCCGGACGGTCGGCTTTGCCGCGTTGCCTCGTAGCCGGGTCGAGGGCGTGTTACCAAGGATTGCGGCTCCACCCGTTTCGCAGCTGTTCGGTTCGGTGGCCGGAGCGCGCCACGCGATCTGGGGGTTTGAGAAAACGAGTCTCCGGAGCTCGCCTCGGGAAAGCTCCGCCGGGGCACAGGCCGGGCTCCGACGCGCCCCCGGAGGAGCGCGAGGGGCCGGCGACCCAACGGCGTGAGCCACCCGGGGCGTTCCGTGGAGGACCGCTTGGACAGACGGGGCTACTCGGTCTCGCTAGGCCGGGGTCGGCCGCGGGGAGGCCCGAAGAGCTGGCTCTCCGGGCGTAGGTTCCACCGCGCCTGGTCGGGCCCGCAGGCGGCGAGCAACCGTCCGCCGGAGCACAGAGTGCCGGCGGGGCCCTCGCCAGAGGCGGGCTTCGCGTTCCAATCGATCGGATGGGGAAGCTCCGGAGCTCACGCCAGGGGCGAGGCTCCCGAAGTCTTCCCCAGGCCGGGGTTCTGCGGCCCGGCCGGCTTACTTCCAGGCCAGGTCGGCCGCCCGACCTGGTTCCCATATACATGATAGGAAAAGTCTGCGATTGGTCTTGTGGGTTTCGGTGGAGGGGGGGAGAGGGGGGAGAGCCCAGGAGGTCCGGGCTTCCCCCCTCTGTTTCCTTTCCCCTCTCTCCTGGGCTTCCCCCACTCGAGCCTCGAAGCTGGCGAGACTTCCAGGACCAACACCCAGCATTGGCGAAAACGAGCACCCACTCTTCCCTGGGCAAGGCCCCGCGGCTCGCCCCTGAAAAGCTCCAGGCCGGAGCCCCTGGAGGGGGACGCTCCCCCTGGGGGCCCGGGGCGGCTCGGGGGGCCGCCCGGGGTCGACAAGGGCCGGAGGAGCGCTCTCCTATATACGGGATGGCAAAAGTCTGGGGCTCCTTTGGTCCCGTAGTACAGAGGGGGGAAGAGGGAAGCAGAGCCCAGGAGCTCTGGGCTTCTGGCACTCGAACTAACACAAAATCAATGGGCGCTCCCAAATATGGAGGTGCAGCTACATGACTGGAAATGCTGTTGGTTGAGGGGGAGACTCCGCGTGTAAGCAGGCACCTTGGCCGGGCATGAGCCAGCCGCCCGCCCCCCGGGGGGGGGGCCTGGAGGTCAGGCGCCGCCCTGTGGCCAAACTGGGAACTGCGCCCCGCACCAAATGGACCCCAGAGGACCTCCGTCCAGGGGCACTTTCTCCAACCTTACCCCCAGAGGTGAACCTCCGGGGGCCATGCACCACTACCAGAGGGCCGCCGCCCCAGAAGGGCGCCACCAGGCGGCCGCACGCGGTACTGCGCCCCGCACCAAATGGACCCCAGAGGACCTCCGTCCAGGGGCACTTTCTCCAACCTTACCCCCAGAGGTGAACCCCTGGGGGCCATGCACCACTACCAGAGGGCCGCCGCCCCAGAAGGGCGCCACCAGGCGGCCGCACGCGGTACTGCGCCCCGCACCAAATGGACCCCAGAGGACCTCCGTCCAGGGGCACTTTCTCCAACCTTACCCCCAGAGGTGAACCTCCGGGGGCCATGCACCACTACCAGAGGGCCGCCGCCCCAGAAGGGCGCCACCAGGCGGCCGCACGCGGTACTGCGCCCCGCACCAAATGGACCCCAGAGGACCTCCGTCCAGGGGCACTTTCTCCAACCTTACCCCCAGAGGTGAACCCCTGGGGGCCATGCACCACTACCAGAGGGCCGCCGCCCCAGAAGGGCGCCACCAGGCGGCCGCACGTGGTACTGCGCCCCGCACCAAATGGACCCCAGAGGACCTCCGTCCAGGGGCACTTTCTCCAACCTAACCCCCAGAGGTGAACCTCTGGGGGCCATGCACCACTTCCAGACTGCCGCCCACCCCGAAGGGCGCCACCAGGCCGCCTGTCCTGGGTACTGCCGCCAGTATCCAGTGCTCCCGGCACACCTCCGTGCAGGGGCACGTTCTCCAACCCGCCCCCCAGAGGAGAGACTCTGGGGGCCATGCACCACAACCACCAGGCCACCGCCTAGGCCCAGGGCCCACGCCCTGGGCACTGACGCGCCGGGCGGGGGCCCAGGCCCAGGCCCAGGCCCTGGGTCAGGCACCCTCCCGGCCGAAGGCCACCACCCGGCGCCCCGTCCGAGCACGTGCACCCACCCTTAAGCACCCCTCTCGGGGGATCAAGAGTGATGTGACGCGCCGCACGGACCGCACGCCCCTGGGCATACCGAGGGACTTAGAAACATTTCTGGCAGGGGTCCGCGCCCCTGGCCATACCGAGGGACTTAGACACATTTCTGGCAGGGGCCCGCGCCCCTGGCCATACCGAGGGACTTAGACACATTTCTGGCAGGGGCCCGCGCCCCTGGCCATACCGAGGGACTTAGACACATTTCTGGCAGGGGCCCACACCCCTGGCCATACCGAGGGACTTAGAACATATTTCTGGCATACCTGACCATGCCGAGGGACTCGCCAAAGTGTGTGAAGGCCAGCCAGCCCTAAGCACCCTTTTCCCGGCTGACCTTTACACACTTTGCCGCTCATGGAACTTTAATGATATATAATATAATATATTCAACTATAACCAATGTATACAGTTAAAGGAGAGGCAGAGCAAGGCAGGTACAAGGGTTTTATTATTATTATTATTATTATTATTTATTTTTATTGCACAACACAACACCGACAACACCATCAGTCCCTCTGCTTGCGCGGCCGTCCGCGCGGCCTCTTAGCGGGCGGGGGGTTTTGCACGGTGGTCGCCGGGTGTTTTCTCGGCCGTCCGCGCGGCCTCTTGCCGGGGGGCGGCGGGGTATCCTGCGCGACGGCGGGCGGCCGCCAGGCCAGGATGTCTGCATCTGCGGGTTGAGAGGATAGCAGTCTATTAGTGACTTGAGCAAAACACATTCTCAAAACAGATTTTGTCCCTGGCCTCTGGAGGGACTTTGTCCCATTTTGAACTCACCTGTAAGACGCTGGACCGACACTCGGAGCTCCTGGGCGGGGGTCTCTGGAGCAGTGTTGTAGTGGTACTTTTAGAAGTGGGGGGACGCCTCTTAAGACACGTGCACGCACACATGCATGTGCATTCACGTGCACCTGCACAACGCAGACAGACACACTATTAAAACATGCATATTGAATAGTATATTGAGAAAGATGGTTTACAATGCTTAATTGTATCCATAAAAGTAAATGACAAGTCAAAAAAACAATTTTTGCCCCCAAAAATATTTTAGATGTGAGAGAAGTGGGGGGACTCCGTCCCCCTGCGTCCCCCCTCCACTACACCCCTGCTCTGGAGGCTCTGGAGGCTGCGGGGTCTCCTCTGGAGGCTGCGGCGGCGCACGGGACGTGGGCTGGGGGCGGCGATGGATCTCTCCTGTCACGGCGCGGTCCAGCAGGTCCCGTGTGGCGATGACTTCTTTGTTGCTGCGTTGGGCGACATAATACCTGTTCATGGTGGCCAAGCTATGGCCCATGGAGCGGCTCACTTCACTCTGTTCATCCGGACTGAGGATTCTGTCGGCGACCGTGGCCACGGCGCTGCGGATGGACGTCATGGTGGTACCCGCGCGGTTGATACACTTCAGGATCTCGGCTTTCACGTGCGTTCCCAGCTTGTAAAACGGCCTCCCCGTGGAGCTGAAGAAGAAGGTCGCCACTTCGCCGCTGTAGCCGCACATGAACGGCCGTTGGTCCAGGAAACGTCTCAGCCATCCGTGCTCCGTTGGCGTGAGAACCAGCTTCGCGGGGCCATAGGTGCGCCGTGTCTTGTGATGTTCCAACCGCATGACCCGACGCGCCGCCGTCGCCTCCACCTCCAGTGCGGAAGAAACGTCCACGTCCGTCATCCAGAGGAAGCACCCGCGCCGCAGCCCGCTGATGGCGGCCAGATAAGCCGCTAGCAGGCCCATCGCCGAGCGGACGGCTGACCGACATCTCGGGTCTTGTTCGACGCGCGCCAGGGCAGCTGGGATCCTTCGAGCGGTTTCCTGGCGTAGTCGGTGGAGGTCGGAGCGGGTAAGCATCGCTTCCGTCTTGCGGTCCATGATCCTTCTACGGTGTTGGGCCACAGCATCGGCCAGTCCCTCTCGCTCCATCTTTAACCAACGGAGCGCGCGATCCAAGTCGCGCAGGGACGGTGAGATGCCGGCTGGCTGACGCTCTTTCAAGTACACGATGAACCGCCGGCAGTCCTGGATGTAGTTTTGTACGGTCGTTGGACACCAGCGGGACTGGAGGAGCTTGAACCACTGGAGGAAGCGCGCACGGTTGGTGATGAAGTGAAGGTCGGCGGACGCTGGGGTGGCCGGTGGTCCGGACATAAAATCCAAAAATGACTCCACATGGCGTCGTCTCTGGCGCATATTCTTTTTTCTCTGTTCCGTGGGGCTGGAGGGGAGCAGATCCGCCTCAAAGTCATCCATCAGCGCCTTTAAGTCAGCGAATTCCATCTTCAACCTGTTGTGGTGGGAAAAAAATAATATAAGTATACACAGAGCTGCTCTACCGCCATGCACACACATACACACGCCGGTACCGGTGGGAGCCCACAGCCATGCCCGCTGGAGACCGCTCTCTAGCAGGCAGAGATCGCACGGTGGTCCCCGAATCACTCTGGAGCTCAACACACAACCACACACACACACACACCCACACACCCACCCACACACACGCTAAAGTTACCCACCTTTTAAGTGCTGAAACTCCGGCAGAGTTGCTGCTGATGCTTGTCTCTCTCTGGTCTTCGTCTGGTCCGTCGTCTCTCTGATCTGTCACGGCTCTCTGAACTGTCACGGCCATGACCCCTGAAATACACACACACAGACGCCCCGCTTCCTGTGCCACGTCGACAGCCACGGGGTTCCGGGGTTGCGTGGGTACCCGGAAGAAGCGGGGTGACGCACACACACGCAACCCCGGAACCCCGTGGCTGTCGACGTGGCACGGGGCGCCCGCACCGCAGCGGCCGCGACCGGGAATTGCAGCGGGGGAAAACGCGGCCACCGCGCGCCTTGCGTTTTTGCCAGGTTTCGTCATTTTTTGTCATTTTTCGAAAATCCTCAAAACGATGAAAATACCGTAAGGCTATTATAGCCTTGCGTTTTTTTTCGAAATTTCGACATTTTTCGAAAATCCTCAAAAATCCTCAAAATGATGAAAAACGGCATGCTGTGCAAGGCCGTAAGGCTATAGCCTTGCGTTTTTGCCAGGTTTCGTCATTTTTTGTCATTTTTCGAAAATCCTCAAAACGATGAAAAACCGTAAGGCTATAGCCTTGCGTTTTTTCGAAATTTCGACGTTTTTCGAAAGTCCTCAAAAATCCTCAAAATGATGGAAAACGGCATGCTGTGCAAGACCGTAAGGCTATAGCCTTGCGTTTTTGCCAGGTTTCGTCATTTTTTGTCATTTTTCGAAAATCCTCAAATCGATGAAATACCGTAAGGCTATAGCCTTGCGTTTTTTCGAAATTTCGACATTTTTTGAAAATCCTCAAAAATCCTCAAATGATGAAAAACAGCATGCTGTGCAAGACCGTAAGGCTATAGCCTTGCCTTTTTGCCAGGTTTCGTCATTTTTTGTCATTTTTCAAAAATCCTCAAAACGATGAAAATCCGTAAGGCTATAGCCTTGCGTTTTTTCGAAATTTCGACATTTTTCGAAAATCCTCAAAAATCCTCAAAATGATGAAAAACAGCATGCTGTGCAAGACCGTAAGGCTATAGCCTTGCTTTTTTGCCAGGTTTCGTCATTTTTTGTCATTTTTCGAAAATCCTCAAAACGATGAAAAACCGTAAGGCTATAGCCTTGCGTTTTTTCGAAATTTCGTCATTTTTCGAAAATCCTCAAAAATCCTCAAAATGATGGAAAACGGCATGCTGTGCAAGGCCGTAAGGCTATAGCCTTGCGTTTTTGCCAGGTTTCGTCATTTTTTGTCATTTTTCGAAAATCCTCAAATCGATGAAAAACCGTAAGGCTATAGCCTTGCGTTTTTTCTAAATTTCGACGTTTTTCGAAAGTCCTCAAAAATCCTCAAAATGATGGAAAACGGCATGCTGTGCAAGACCGTAAGGCTATAGCCTTGCGTTTTTGCCAGGTTTCGTAGTTTTTTGTCATTTTTTGAAAATCCTCAAAAATCATCAAAATGATGGAAAACGGCATGCTGTGCAAGACCGTAAGGCTATAGCCTTGCGTTTTTGCCAGGTTTCGTCATTTTTTGTCATTTTTCGAAAATCCTCAAATCGATGAAAAACCGTAAGGCTATAGCCTTGCGTTTTTTTGAAATTTCGACGTTTTTCGAAAGTTCTCAAAAATCCTCAAAATGATGGAAAACGGCATGCTGTGCAAGACCGTAAGGCGATAGCCTTGCGTTTTTTCCAGGTTTCGTCATTTTTTGAAAATCCTCAAATCGATGAAAAACCGTAAGGCTATAGCCTTGCGTTTTTTCGAAATTTCGACATTTTTCGAAAATCCTCAAAAATCCTCAAAATGATGGAAAACGGCATGCTGTGCAAGACCGTAAGGCTATAGCGTTGCGTTTTTGCCAGGTTTCATCATTTTTGTCATTTTTCGAAAATCCTCAAATCGATGAAAAACCGTAAGGCTATAGCCTTGCGTTTTTTCGAAATTTCGACGTTTTTCGAAAGTCCTCAAAAATCCTCAAAATGATGGAAAACGGCATGCTGTGCAAGACCGTAAGGCTATAGCCTCGCGTTTTTGCCAGGTTTTGTCATTTTTTGTAATTTTTCGAAAATCCTCAAAACGATGAAAAACCGTAAGGCTATAGCCTTGCGTTTTTTTTTTTTTTTTTTTTCTCGAAATTTCGACATTTTTCGAAAATCCTCAAAAATCCTCAAAATGATGAAAAACAGCATGCTGTGCAAGACCGTAAGGCCATAGCCTTGCGTTTTTGCCAGGTTTTGTCATTTTTTGTCATTTTTCGAAAATCCTCAAAACGATGAAAAAACGTAAGGCTATAGCCTTGCGTTTTTTTCGAAATTTCGACATTTTTCGAAAATCCTCAAAAATCCTCAAAATGATGAAAAACAGCATGCAGTGCGAGAACGTGAGGCTATAGCCTTGCGTCTTTGCCAGGTTTCGTTATTTTTTGTCATTTTTCGAAAATCCTCAAATCGATGAAAAACCGTAAGGCTATAGCCTTTTTTTTTTTCTTTTTTTTTCAAAATTTTGACATTTTTCGAAAATCCTCAAAAATCATCGAAATGATGGAAAACGGCATGCTGTGCAAGACTAAGGATATAGCCTTGCGTTTTTGCCAGGTTTCGTCATTTTTTCGAAAATCCTCAAACCGATGAAAAACCGTAAGGCTATAGCCTTGCGTTTTTTTCGAAATTTCGACGTTTTTCGAAAATCCTCAAAAATCCTCAAAATGAAGAAAAACAGCATGCTGTGCAAGACTGTAAGGCCTTCGCATAGAGAAGGTTTAGTATGAATATGTTGTAAATAATATTTTACTTGTGATGATTGGGTCCAGTATTTAGTTCAATGTCCACGGAGTTAAGGAACTGATTATGAGCTGTGTTCACGTTCATTCTATCATCGGACATGAAAAAACTCATTCTTCCGATCTCCTAATACTCCCCCTGCCGGTTTATGAGGTTACCTAGAGTCAGGAATCAAAGCAAGTTGGCATTGACCTCTTAGGTGACATCATTCACACACGCCTCATATCCATAGCTGTTCCCCCAGATCCCCCAAAGTGAAACGTTAAAAGCACGGAATGAAACATTAAAAGCATGGATTAAACAATTAAAACACAACTCCACCAACTTGGTAGGGAAGCTTTTCTAAGCAAAAAACAAACAAACAAACAAACAAACAAAACCCGCCTAAGTCACCTTTGGGAGTAAAACTGTTCAGGTCCACAGAATGAGAGGGCTGCTCTGCTGGAAACATATGAATTAAAAAAAAGAAAACATTATAGCACACCATTGGCAACCAATTTCCAAATGTAATCATTTAAGTAGCATGTGTCCATGCCAGCCATCTGCACTGAAAAACCCTCCTTGGCCTAAAAATAGCCATAGCCGTGATCACTTAATATCAGCACACTTTGGCATGTAGCTACAGTACTACAGTCTCTGGTGTGCTATCCAAAGATGGCCATACGTTATTTTTCCATTGATTTTATTTTATATTTCATGATTTTATATTTCATGTCCTCACTGCACCGCATCTTTGATGTTTTGCCATTTTAATTATCTCTTTATTTTATTCTCATTCATAATATTTTGTCTTTGTTTTGTCTTCTTCTCTTGCTTCTATTGCAAGGTAAAGCACTTTGAGCTGCATTTTATGTCATGAAAGGTGCTGTACAAATAAAGCTATTATTAGTATGGCGTACGATAGTATAACTGTAGTCATCAATGCGTTGAAATGGAGACAGCGCTGGCTGGAAAAAATCTATCGCCCGGGTCAGACGGGTTAACTATTCAAGAACATAGTAAATGAGTCCGATGGATTCAGCCACACATCTCTCTGGTCAGGTGTCAAATGTGAACCACTGTCCAGAAAAGAGGAGCAATTAATGGATAACTGTTATCATGTCATTACTCTGAGGGAAAGAACATACATTTATTGTATTGCATATCAATCATAGTTCATTTATTTATTTCATTCCTAATGTATCGACACCATGACGGGTCATCATGGTGAACAGCGGTGGACTCGAGAGCCATGGGGGTGCCAGTGCTCTGGGAGATGACGCCGCAAGTCGTCATTTTCCAACTTCCACAGCATGGGCGGATGTAACATTTCCCAGTTGGGGGGGCAGGAGAAAACGGTAACCGTTTTCGGTTACAGGACTTTATTAGTCAAGTAAAGCATCAATAATAGCATCAGTTGTTGAAGTTGCAACAGACACGCAGCATGCATAAAGCTAAAGGTCTGACTCAGAGAGTTTTCTGTTTTCAATGATGAAATGCTGTTGGTTTAGTGGTGACACAGCAGTTAGTTAGTAGCAGTAGGAGTGTTTCAAATCATTTTGCAGCCAACCAGCGCTGGACCCGACCAAGATATGACTCTCTCCTCGAAGCTGTAGCCAGCATTGTCAACGAGATGAGAGAGTCATGCAACGGGGCTAATCTATCCGATGATGTCTTTTTTTATCCCATCCCATGATTTTGTAACCCATTTTTCACCCATGCAGTGCCAATACCTAATATGATCCTGGGAGTCCAAGCTGCCTTCTTTTCACCTGACAAGGGGGAGTTACCCCGGCTGGCCAGGGGGAGGCAGTTCAGAGCCCAGGATTACTGGATGTTTTTGTGAGGGTATCTACCCTAGGGGACACGGGGAGAACATGCAAACTCCACACAGAAAGGCCCTATCTTTTACCAACCTCGCCTCGGGTATGGGCACTGATGACGCAGAGGAGCAGACACGCCGCCAGCACCCACAGTGGCGTGGCGGGAATCGAACCCAGGACCTTCTAGCTGTAAGGCGCTAGCACTAACCACTCTTCCACCGTGCTCCCTCCTTCGCTATAGCCTGTAAAATGAAATCTCCCCACCTCTGCCTATACTCTGCCATGCATTTACCCCTCCAACCACCCACCCATCCTCTCCGTCCTGCCTGCGTATTATGTAAATGAACCCTCGCAAGACCGTAAGGCCATAGCCTTGCGTTTTTGCCAGGTTTTGTCATTTTTTGTAATTTTTCGAAAATCCTCAAAACGATGAAAAATCTTAAGGCTATAGCCTTGCGTTTTTTTCGAAATTTCGACATTTTTTGAAAATCCTCAAAAATCCTCAAAATGATGAAACACAGCATGCAGTGCGAGAACGTGAGGCTATAGCCTTGCGTCTTTGCCAGGTTTCGTTATTTTTTGTCATTTTTCGAAAATCCTCAAATCGATGAAAAACCGTAAGGCTATAGCCTTTTTTTTTTTCTTTTTTTTTCAAAATTTTGACATTTTTCGAAAATCCTCAAAAATCATCGAAATGATGGAAAACGGCATGCTGTGCAAGACTAAGGATATAGCCTTGCGTTTTTGCCAGGTTTCGTCATTTTTCGAAAATCCTCAAACCGATGAAAAACCGTAAGGCTATAGCCTTGCGTTTTTTTCGAAATTTCGACGTTTTTCGAAAATCCTCAAAAATCCTCAAAATGAAAAAAAACAGCATGCTGTGCAAGACTGTAAGGCCTTCGCATAGAGAAGGTTTAGTATGAATATGTTGTAAATAATATTTTACTTGTGATGATTGGGTCCAGTATTTAGTTCAATGTCCACGGAGTTAAGGAACTGATTATGAGCTGTGTTCACGTTCATTCTATCATCGGACATGAAAAAACTCATTCTTCCGATCTCCTAATACTCCCCCTGCCGGTTTATGAGGTTACCTAGAGTCAGGAATCAAAGCAAGTTGGCATTGACCTCTTAGGTGACATCATTCACACACGCCTCATATCCATATAGCTGTTCCCCAGATCCCCTGATCAAAGTGAAACGTTAAAAGCACGGAATGAAACATTAAAAGCATGGATTAAACAATTAAAACACAACTCCACCAACTTGGTAGGGAAGCTTTTCTACAAGCAAAAAAACAAACAAACAAACAAACAAACAAACAAAAAAGACCGCCTAAGTCACCTTTGGGAGTAAAACTGTTCAGGTCCACAGAATGAGAGGGCTGCTCTGCTGGAAACATATGAATTAAAAAAAAGAAAACATTATAGCACACCATTGGCAACCAATTTCCAAATGTAATCATTTAAGTAGCATGTGTCCATGCCAGCCATCTGCACTGAAAAACCCTCCTTGGCCTAAAAATAGCCATAGCCGTGATCACTTAATATCAGCACACTTTGGCATGTAGCTACAGTACAGTACTACAGTCTCTGGTGTGCTATCCAAAGATGGCCATACGTTATTTTTCCATTGATTTTATTTTATATTTCATGATTTTATATTTCATGTCCTCACTGCACCGCATCTTTGATGTTTTGCCATTTTAATTATCTCTTTATTTTATTCTCATTCATAATATTTTGTCTTTGTTTTGTCTTCTTCTCTTGCTTCTATTGCAAGGTAAAGCACTTTGAGCTGCATTTTATGTCATGAAAGGTGCTGTACAAATAAAGCTATTATTAGTATGGCGTACGATAGTATAACTGTAGTCATCAATGCGTTGAAATGGAGACAGCGCTGGCTGGCAGTAAAAAATCTATCGCCCGGGTCAGACGGGTTAACTATTCAAGAACATAGTAAATGAGTCCGATGGATTCAGCCACACATCTCTCTGGTCAGGTGTCAAATGTGAACCACTGTCCAGAAAAGAGGAGCAATTAATGGATAACTGTTATCATGTCATTACTCTGAGGGAAAGAACATACATTTATTGTATTGCATATCAATCATAGTTCATTTATTTATTTCATTCCTAATGTATCGACACCATGACGGGTCATCATGGTGAACAGCGGTGGACTCGAGAGCCATGGGGGTGCCAGTGCTCTGGGAGATGACGCCGCAAGTCGTCATTTTCCAACTTCCACAGCATGGGCGGATGTAACATTTCCCAGTTGGGGGGGCAGGAGAAAACGGTAACCGTTTTCGGTTACAGGACTTTATTAGTCAAGTAAAGCATCAATAATAGCATCAGTTGTTGAAGTTGCAACAGACACGCAGCATGCATAAAGCTAAAGGTCTGACTCAGAGAGTTTTCTGTTTTCAATGATGAAATGCTGTTGGTTTAGTGGTGACACAGCTGTAGTTAGTTAGTAGCAGTAGGAGTGTTTCAAATCATTTTGCAGCCAACCAGCGCTGGACCCGACCAAGATATGACTCTCTCCTCGTAGCTGTAGCCAGCATTGTCAACGAGATGAGAGAGTCATGCAACGGGGCTAATCTATCCGATGATGTCTTTTTTTATCCCATCCCATGATTTTGTAACCCATTTTTCACCCATGCAGTGCCAATACCTAATATGATCCTGGGAGTCCAAGCTGCCTTCTTTTCACCTGACAAGGGGGAGTTACCCCGGCTGGCCAGGGGGAGGCAGTTCAGAGCCCAGGATTACTGCATGTTTTTGTGAGGGTATCTACCCTAGGGGACACGGGGAGAACATGCAAACTCCACACAGAAAGGCCCTATCTTTTACCAACCTCGCCTCGGGTATGGGCACTGATGACACAGAGGAGACACGCCGCCAGCACCCACAGTGGCGTGGCGGGAATCGAACCCAGGACCTTCTAGCTGTAAGGCGCTAGCACTAACCACTCTTCCACCGTGCTCCCTCCTTCGCTATAGCCTGTAAAATGAAATCTCCCCACCTCTAGCTATACTCTGCCATGCATTCAACCCCCTCCAATCACCCTTCCATCCTCTCCGTCGTGCCTGCGTATTATGTAAATGAACCCTCGCATTATACTGATTGGCTGCAAGGTGTATTTCATGGATTTATCGTCGGTACGTGCGCGGGATGCACACGTTTTGCGTGTGATTCCAATTAATTTGCATGCAAAAACGCTGTGCACAATAGGCCTACGTGTGCACATGCAAAGAGTCAAAGAATACTAAGAGAAGTGCTAGATCAAAATGAGATCTGACCTCTGAAGTGAGCAGTGTTGGTCAATATCACTTAGGAAAGTAACTTCTTTACTTTACTCATTACCCCTTAGACAAAGTAATATCATTACTTTACTTATTACTGGAATCGAAGAGTAATATATTACATATTACGTTATTACTTTCCCAAGTTCTCAACTCCCACCTTTGAAAAAATAGAGATGTACAACATAATCTGTTTAGCGAGCTCTTTTTAGTACTGAATCCAATTTATTGGAATAATAATAGTCTCCAATCCCACAAACTGCACCTGAAAACAAAGCCAACAAAATCCGACATTGTGTCTTTCTTAAATAAAAACAAATAAAAATCTACATTCTACATTCTAGTGCACATCTCTGTTGCTACAGCACCTGTCGATAGCTTGTAAATCTGTTCTATTTTTGCATGCAACAACAAGCTCATTTTAAACAAGTAACTTGGCGTTTGCAAAGTGATGCATTACTTATTACCTATTTTTGCAGACTAATCTTGTTACTTTACTTTTTGGAGCAAAAGTAATAATATTACAGATATATGTAATCTAAAATTAGTTACTGCCCAACACTGGAAGTGAGTATAGAAAGACCTGTTGGTATGCTAAACATAGGGACATATATGCCAGGGATGGAGGGACAAAGCAGGGCCGGATCTAGAGGGGGGCAGGGGTGGGCAGAGCCCACCCAAACGTGCATCTTGCCCACCCAATGAGAGGTAATATCAGTGGTTTCCATCGGTGGTCCGGGGACCACCAGTGGTTGCGAGAGGTCCAGGTGGTCCCCAGGCTAAATGGTGGAAAGTTGGTTAACCAGATGTAACTCTTTGAGAGCGTAAAAATGAAACCAAATGGACCCTTGCGGGTAATTTATACGCTCTAAACAGTTAAAATATTCATCATGTGAATTAGCCCAAGTCTACACAACTAGAGAATGTAGCAGATTAACGGTCACTTATGATCTGTATGTTTGACTGTTTGGTTTCCCAAATCCAGCCTGGAATTGTGGACAAAAGCAAAAATAAATCTTTAGTTTTGGGTTCTGTGAAGCTAAAATGTCTTCAAATGGTGGTCCGTGGCTCAAATGCTGAATAAATAATGGGCCCTGGTATCAAAAAGGTTGAAAACCACTGCTTCATATGAAAAACTTTGGAGTTGCCCACCCTGCTATCTTTCCTGCCCACCCTAATAGGGCTGGCTAAATCCGGGCCCTGGGACAAAGTTTACTTAAGCCACCAAGTTACCTTGGTGGCTTACCTTGCCGCGATGTAACCGCAAATGTGAATAAGAAATGTAGGCCTACATTAAAAAAATATTTGAGTGATTAGAAATAGTAGTCACTATTTTAGTATTAGCAAACACACAAACAAACTTGGCAATATTGAGCATCATCACCAAAACTCATGTGGTTTTATTTCATTCATTTATCTATTTATTTATTTATTTTTCCATGAAAATGTTAACGTCCTATCGGTTACACCATTTGAAGATCTCGATCCAGTCTGGGGTTTCTTACGAATGAAATTGACAAATCAAGTGTGTGTGTGTGTGTGTGTGTGTGTGTGTGTGTGTGTGTGTGTGTGTGTGTGTGTGTGTGTGTGTGTGTGTGTGTGTGTGTGTGTGTGTGTGTGTGCGTGTGTCCATTTTATGCACAGCGATTTTCAGGAACATGCAAATCACACACACAAACGTCCCCCTGATAACTCCTCCGTGAAATACACCTTGCACCCAATTAGTGTAATGCGAGGCACATTTACATAATACACAGGCAGGGCTGAGATGATGGGAGTGTGTGTGTGTGTGTGTGTGTGTGTGTGTGTGTGTGTGTGTGTGTGTGTGTGTGTGTGTGTGTGTGTGTGTGTGTGTGTGTGTGTGTGTGTGTGTGTGTGTGTGTGTGTGCTACGTCCCAGCTTGCTACGTCAAAGTAGTAAAGTAAGCCTTGTCGAGCCATGAGGCCCATGTGTCAGGAGCCTATCTCCTTGTTTCTGTAGCATGAGGCAGCCCTGGACATGACGCTAGTATGTCGCAAGGACTTACACCCCAAATCCAACCCTGGATGTTGCATGCATGCATAAGCAGGGAGGCAGCTGGGGAGATCCCATTTTTTCGTCTTTGGTATAACCCGGCCGAGAATCGAACATCGGCCAGTAATTGTATCTTTTTCCCCAAAAGTCTCAGTAAGGCCTATACCGTTCTGTAGGCCTTAGGGCCCTGATACACCTAGCAATGTTTTGATCAACATCAACAAGCAACGTCAACTATCAACGTTGACTTTTCACTTTTCTATAGGAAATGATCAACTCCTGGTTGTTCAGAAAAGTCAGATCATTAGCGCCCTCTACTGGTCAACATTTTGGAATCCTCCAATCACAGCCCTCCTTGGCATCATGTGATCCTTTCTCCCAGACTCCCACAGATAAGCTTTTCTGAAAACAACATGGCTGCTGCTGCTTCACTGCTGTGGACAAAAACAAGGATTTTGTAACTTTTATTCCGCTAAATGAACATTTTGAGTTGGGTGGCTGTTGGGTGAAAATGATTCAATGCAAACTAAGGCTTCTGAGCGTGTACAAATGGAACCAAATGGACCCGCTAGGGTCCATTTGGTTCACATTTGTACACTCTCAGAAAAAATGAAAATGGGTGGAATTCCCCTTTTAATGTTGCCCGTTGCCGTGTGTCTCATCATGTTGCCCGTTGATGTTGACATCGCTAGTTGATATTGATCAAAATATTGCTAATGTATCAGGGCCTTACTGTTTCTGTCTGAGTTTAGAACTAGATTGGATCAATAACCTCCATCGTTTCCGTATCCGTTCTAGAGTCTAATCTAGATCTAGAATCTAGACCGGATCAACAGCCTTCAAAACAACTTGACCTCAACCCAGTCTAACATTCTAAATAAACACTCAAATGCACAGCCCCACCAAGGCTTGTGAAAGTAGTATATTATTTCTGAAAAAGTAAATGCGATATATAAATTACACAAGATATGGTGCAGCGGTTTAGCCAATCACAGCGCAGCAGTGTCACACTAGGAGCCAATAAATCAAATCTGTTTTATATACAGAGTTTGTACACAATAAAGTTGCCTCCATTACCTGACCAGCATGGTTTGTAGGGTGGGGTGGACATCTTACTTTGTCCAATATAGTTGATAGACGTTTTAAAGAGTCCTCGCATGGCCTAGTTGCTTCTTTTGGGCTTGTTATCGTTGACCTGGTTTGTGTCTCATCGCGGCAACTCTTCTCCAGAGGGTTCTCCCACAGGGGGGTAGAGGCAAGTCTTCCATCACATCAGCTCTCACCATCATATTAGGGAGGTGGTTTAATGGTTTAGACCAGAGGTGTCCACAAGTCTCGGAGCACAAGTCCCGAGTTGAGCTGCGAGTCTTTGGGGTGCGAGTCCCGAGTCGTGTTGCGAGTCTTTGGGGTGCGAGTCCCGAGTCGAGTTGCGAGTCTTTGGGGTGCGAGTCCCGAGTCGAGTTGCGAGTCTTTGGGGTGCGAGTCCCGAGTCGAGTTGCGAGTCTTTGAGGTGCGAGTCCCGAGTCATGTTGCGAGTATTTGGGGCGCAAGTAAACCTTAGAACAGGGGTTTTCAACAAGTATTAAAAATGGGTTGAATTCCCCTTTAAACTATGTTCATTTTCTCCACGTCTTTTTTTCACCCATTCTGAACACATTTTCACCATTTTTCAAAAATATCAGACCTACAAGCTCATAGCGCGCCACCGAGTGGCGCCCTATGAGCTTGTAAGGTCTGTTGTGTAAAATGTCCTGGGGAGATACAGCATATTTCTCTTTTAGGCCTCATACCGGTACAGACATTTAAATCAAGGCAGCAGTGCATTTGGCTATCTAGCTGTCTCCAACATAGATATACTGTATATAAGAAAGCTAGATGGCTTGAGGCGGAGCCTCTGACGTCGTTCACGGCGGCCATCTTGTGAGAGGACTCAATACACTATGCTCTATGGCAGCCCAAACAAAAACAGCTAAAACTCGCTCAGAACTTGACAGATTTACTATGATTGCTATGATTGTAAAAAACATTGTGTAACAGCTCATATGATGTGGACAAAAATCGGTTAAAAATAGGCAAGTTATCGTCATTTAAAAAGTATATGCTCATAGACACAATGTTATGCTCTCAAGATGGCCGCCACGTAACGACGTCACTCCCCATTAGCCAGCAGCACGGGTGAGCCATCTAGCTTTCTTATACAGTATATCTATGGTCTCCAAAGTCAACACTGCCCCTCCCCCTGAATTCATTTCCAATGGGAGTCACGTGGTTGGAAGTAGCAGACACGATCCTTGCGGGGGAGGGGAAGCAGCAAAAGGAGCAAAAGATCATCCAACCATGTGACTCCCATTGGAAATGAATTGGGGGGCGGGGCAGTGTTGACTTTGGAGACAGCTAGACAGTCAGATGCTTAGCTGCCAAGGTGTAAATGTGTGTATGCACCCTTAGGAACTGGGCGGAAGGAAGACATACGGATTAACAGACGGACGGACAGACAGAACACAATAAACAACAGGACAAGGTTTCCGATGGTATTATTATGGTGTTTTTTTTTTAATCATAGAAATTGATCAATCCAAGAATACCATTCTGACAATATACTTGTGAGAATGCATCATGACCACAGACCGATTGAAGGATGCCAGTAATGTTGTAATGTATTAAAACATCTTTCTATATGAAATGTGGATGGAAATCAGTTGAAAAAAAAAAAAGGTTTCCTTCTCAAATGTTTTGACTTCTTCAATTATGGCACATGGATTGTATTATGCTGGTGTTGTGGGCTGTGTTCACAAACTGCAAGCAAATCTGAGTACTACTACTGTTATTATTACTATTATTACCCTTATTTGCATGATCATTATTACTGTGGATCTCGAAACCAGTGTGTAGGACCGAATGTGCACATTTGTTTGACACCAGTCAAACATAAATGGATTTTTTTTATTTACTGTTTTGTTTTTGTTGTTTAGACTTAAAGTTCTGGACTGTCTGCAGGGCAGAGCAAGCGTCAGTCTCCTGCAGGGGAACTGCTGCAGCATCAAAGTAAAACCAATGCAGAATAAATACAGGCAAAAAGAAAAAATATTGTCTACATCAGGGGGTTTTCAACAGGTGGTCCTTGAGAGGGTTCCAGGTGGTCCCCAGCTAAAAAAACAAATTGACCCGCAAGCGTCCATTTGGTTTCATTTTTACACTCTCAATAGTTAATATATTCACCATCTTAATTAGCCCCAAGTCCACACAACTAGAAGATGAATGGTCATTTTGGTCTGTGTGATTTACTGTTTGTTTCACAAATTCAGCCTGGGATTAATTGTGGACAAAAGCAATTTTTTCTTTTTTTTTAGTTTTGGGGTCTGAGGGGCTAAAATATGGTGGTCTGTGTCTCAAATATCAAATAAATGATGGGCCCTGGTATCAAAAAGTTTGAAAACCCCTGGTCTACATGCATATTTAGATTTTTATGCCTATAATGCCTTCAAAACTGCTTCCAATTGACCGTAGATATGAAAGACCCCCAAACAGAATCAGATTTGAGCTGCCGGTGTGAACACAGCCGGAGACAGAAAGCAGTAGGACATGTATGAAAAATATGAAAAGGAAAAGAAAAGAAATCCACAAAAATCTCATCAGTGCTCGATTAGGAACGACATTTTGTTCCCCAGTGCGTGAAATCCTCCTATATAAACAGACATAATAATTACAGAGGAAATTTAAAGGAGAATTCCTCACCAAAACACATCGGGCATCCATCCATCTATCATCATCTATCCCTTTTCTATATTTCACCCTGAGGTCCCCCTCCCCAGTGTTGCCAACTTGGCGCATTTGTCGCTATATTTAGCGCTTTTTCAGACCCCCCTAGCGCCAAAATTGGTGGAAAAACTCTGGGCGGAAAATCTAGTGCTTTTTGGCTGGTGAGTTGGGGGGAAATTGATTGACAGGCGCCAGAGATAAAACCCTCATTTTTCACCATTTCTCCTCCTATGACAGTGGTTTTCAACCAGTGGTTCCCAGGCTAAATGATGGATAGTTGGTTACTAGATGTAACTCTTTGAAAGCGTAAAAATGAAACCAAATGGACCCTTGCGGGTCCATTTGGTTTCATTTTTACACTCTCAAGAGTTAAAATATTCATCATGTGAATTAGCCCAAGTCTACGCAACTATAGAGAATGTTGAAGATTAATGGTCAAAGCATCTAGCGCATTCTAGTGCATTTTGGAAGTGCCACTAGTGCATTTTGGATTTTGGCAGTTGGCAACACTGCCCCTGCCTCCAATGCAGTTTACATTGCCACAGCGTTGCCTTGATTCTAATGTGGGTATTTTAGTAGCTTTTTTTCCTCCACGCCATATCAAACCATACACTGTAAGATAATTGGGCCACTACATGATTAAAAAAAAAAAAAAAAAAAAAAAAAAAAAACTCAGGTGGCACCCGTGCGACAGGAGTTTCAACCTGAGTGATTGAAGAGGAGAGTGGCAGAAGGGAGGGGAGGTGGAGGAATAGATTACGTCTGGGATTACATGTAAAGGCTGCCCCAGAGTGACATAAAACTCATGTGTGACTATCGGTATAGTATACTGTAATACTAATATGTGGGCTAATAAAATGCCCACATTATAATCTAAGAAAGACTGCACCAATGCAAACTGTTGGAAGGGACGGCGACCTCAAGGGGGGAATGCAGTAGATCTATGACAAAAATCAATGCAGTATACAGTATATGATGTCACAGCAATCAAGGTAGATGGATGATGCCCAATGGGTTTTGGTGTGGAATTCTCCTTCAAGATTCGATTTGATTTTGTGTCATAAGAAGGTGTATCCCCGGAAAAAAGGCGTAATAGAAAACAAAAATGATATGCCTCGATCGATTGTGCGCCCTTTGCATCTAATCTACAAAATGTTTCTGAAGGCTTTAGAAAGAGCAGAGTTATCAATTATGCTAAGAAGTTATTTCTGCGCTAATCAGAAAAGTAAAAGTGGAATATGCTAAGTGATGTTTTTTTTATTTTGTTTTTGTATTGCGGGTGTTTTTGTAGCCTACTATAATCATTCTCAGCCATATAAAATATCGATAACTTATATTATCATAACATCGATCGTCAAAGGCAACACTAAGTCCGTTGATGTGCACCTCTGTCGGAATACAGAGGTAACTTGATATTATGTTGTTTATGCTATACTTTTTGTTGTTGTTGTTGTTATAATTTGAAATAGAGGGTAAAAAGCATTGTTAAAACATCTATAATGCATAGCTGAAGTGTGACACTAAAATACAAACGTAAAAACATAAATCACTATTGACCCCATCCGCGTCGTGTCAATCCATCGTCACCGTCAGGCTGAAACCTTGCGTCTCCACGTGTAATATATTCTCACGTTCTCGTTTGTGTATGTTCTTTTCGTAAACTACGCTACACTTCGTCGTGTGACCGTGTCAAGCAAAAGTTCCGAAAATATATAGCGACATTTACAACCTCCTCCACACAAAACAAACCGTTCTGTTCGTTCCAGTATTAACTCTCTTGCTGCCCCCTAGTGGTGCCGGAAAGTACTACTAACCGCAGTACGCCAGCCATAGACCCTCCATTATATGAGCCATTGATTCCAGCTCAGCGCTATAGGGATCTTGTTGCTCAGAGGAGCAGACAACGTTAGCGCTAGTCGGTACTCTTCGGCTGTCACCAACAAACATGTCGGACGCAGCGGCAAAACGTTTACAAGAGACATCCGGAGGTAGCTTGCGTGAGCGACCATCTTGGACAGCACGCATAGTTTTAGAGTCATGCTGCCTAGAATGTCTTGAGGTGTCCATGGAGCGTTGTAAGGGATCCTTGCTGTTCGGGACGGAGGGATCTCTTGGCAACGGGAACAACACTGTGTGGAGATACCTGGGGGACTGCCATTCCAGATATGGATCAAGCGGGGACGATGCGTAGCCTACCTGCGGACCACGGACCCTTAAGGTGGGTCCCTGGCTTCGCGTACCTCGTAGAAAAATAGTAAAAAGAAAAAAAGTGGTGCAACCACTTTCCTTAGCCAGCTTTGGAGCTGGCCAACTGGCTTGCTGCCTGGCTGTGAGCATGGACTTAAGTAGCATATTCTCACCAGCGGGTGTCACTGTTGCACCACTTAGCTTGAATTCTTTTTTCTTTGTTTCAGTTGTGGAGCATGTTTGCTGATAAATGACATAATAATAATGTCAAAAGAGGGACAGAATATCGAAAGTGCTGAAACGTGTGTGTGTGTGTGTGTGTGTGTGTGTGTGTGTGTGTGTGTGTGTGTGTGTGTGTGTGTGTGTGTGTGTGTGTGTGTGTGTGTGTACTACTAACAAGGACGTGTGACTACATTGTTACCGTCTGTCGGCTAGAAACCTCATGTGTCCGAAACTGCATCTTTTTGGGATTAAAAAAAAATGCTTTATTTGTAGGATGCTGATCAAGTTCATTTTCAGGGGGGAAAAAAGTGCTGTCTGGTTTGGAGGGATTTACGTAATGCTACGATCCCCCCCCATTTCCACGTGGCAATTAATATTACAAAATAAATCATTTGAGCAACTTAGTCCCCGTTGGTGAGGACAGAAGAAGTGGATTGATATACTATTATAATTCTTTCATTGAAAATCTATATTCAAATAATCATTGCCTATCATCTAGGTAACATTGTTGCCATTCGAACTGGTTGATGCACCCTATAACGCAAAAACTCTCTCCCCGTCAAAAAATATTTGGAGCCCGCAAAGCCGCCAAAGCCCCCAGCTAGAGACAAATTACTAGAGGGAGTGCCGTCATTTTTGTATTTTCTATTTTTTTTGCAGCTGCAGGCTGCCTAATAAACAGTCACAGGGAGATTGGAAACGGAAGGGTTGCTGAGAGACGAGATAGCCAATCAGAAATTGGTCTGGCTTTAGCCAGGCTATGGGAGCGCTTGTTTTTAGTAATGCCATAGAGCTGCGCAGTGACGTCATCGCCCCTGTTCCGGAAGTCTTTTCCCAATTCATTTTTCTCATAGACTTTTCGAAAATAATTTATATCAAGACGATTACGCCGCGGACAAAGCCAACTCGAGTCGTGACGAATCATGATGACACACACAAACTTTTGGGACAATAAAATAACTTCTAAGATGAAAAACGAAACAAAAAAGTCTTGTATCATGCCGTTTTCTACTTCTTCCCAATTATATATTATATGACGATATTGTGTTTGTTGTCATGATTTGTCACGACCTGAGTTGGCTTTGGCCGCGGCGTAATCGTCTTGATATAAATTATTTTCGAAAAGTCTATGAGAAAAATGAATGGGGAAAAGACTTCCGGAACAGGGGCGGTGACGTCACTGCGCAGCTCTATAGCCTCGACACCCAGGCTTTCATTTTCGTTCGCCTTGCGCGAAAACGGAAAGCCTGGACTAACGCACGTTGGAAAGTGGCCTTCAAGTGGGAGTGAACCTTCCGGGGTGGGCGTGGCTCTAAATGATGTGACGTAGAACAGCAGTGGACGGGCGCGGGAGGGGCCGGGGATGACGACACGTTAGTGAGATCAAATCAGAGCGCAGCACTTCCGCCGTGTGGATCCCACGGCACCCCGCCCCCCCAAGGCCAAAATCATTGAGGGCTAGACCAGGCTAGTAATGCCACATCTCACTGCCTCCTGTTGTGGGTGGTGTTTTACCACTCTGTCTAGATGGGGGAAGGGCAAACCGTGCATGTGCAATACATGTAATACAATAAAGAAAAAAAAAGAAAATAGTACGTCTCTCGCACTGCGTATCGTCTCTGCCGGATGGAAACCTCGTAAATCACGTCCAAAACTTTACAAGCAGTGGTTTTCAACTAGTGGTCTGGGGACCGCCAGTGGTACTTGAGATGGTTCCAGGTGGTCCGTAGCTAAATGATGGACAGTTGGGTAACGAAACGGACCCTTAATGGACCCTAACGGGTCCATTTGGTTTCATGTTACACTCTCAAGAGGTAAATTATGTTTAAACATCTGAATTAGGCTAACTTAATCTTCAAGAATCTACACAGTTGGGAAATGTAGAATAATAGTTATTTTGACCAACATTTTGCCAGTTACCGGTATCTCTCCTAAATTGTGGCCACAAACTTGAAACTCCTTAGTTTTGGATCCGAGAGACTATAAATTCAACATCAAATGGTGGTCCGTGGCTGAAATTCAGACTAAATAGTGGGCCCTGGTATGAAAAATGTTGAAAACCACTGCTTAGGATTCAATTGAACAAATATCTAAAGTAGCAGGTCGGCTGTAACAAGCTTTTTGTGTCTCATTGTAGTACGATCAAGTAGGGCGTTAGTATTAGGGTTATTCTTTATAACGCAGCGATAAGAATATGGACATAAGAGGTTTCTTGCCCCGACTATTATACATTATAAATGAAGCACTCCCTCTTTTCTGGTGTTCAAATATTTAAAAATGCATTCAGCTTGCATTTTGTCTGAGCAGGAAGAAGAAGGCACTGAGCTGCGAGCAGGTTCTTTTATTTTACTGTGTGTGTTTGTGTGCATGTGCGCGTAATGTGTGATGTGTATGTGTGTGTGTGTGCACGTGTCCATTGGTTAAAGATGCAGCGAACTGGAAATGGAGGGCATTTTACTTTGAAGTTTCAGCCTGAAACGCTGATCAGAAGTTTCTAAACCAATCAGAGCTTGCGTCCGTTCAGGCTATGGGGACAGGGGCGGATTGGCACATATTTTCCCACCGGGACAATTTTGCCTTTGCCAGGCCACCCTGGGGGTGGCAGCTGGTTAACCAGATGTAACTCTTTGAGAGCGTAAAAATGAAACCAAATGGACCCTTGCGGGTCCATTTGGTTTCATTTTTACACCCTCAAGAGTTAAAATATTCATCATGTGAATTAGCCCAACTGAGTCTACACAACAAGAGAATGTAGAATATTAATGGTCATTTTGATTTGTATGTTCCAGGCGAGCATCTAGCACATTCTAGTGCATTTTGGAAGTGCCACTAGTGCATTTTGGATCTTGGCAGTTGCCAACACTGCCTCCAGCACACAGGAGTGAACGGGAATATGGCAACTCTCCTACTTGAAGGCTCTGGTGTAGGACACCTTTTCTTTTTTGAAGGATAGAAACACTAGTTTGCCTGGCCTGGGCCTGGCGCCCTGGCCTGCCCTGAACTTTTCAAAAAAAAAAAAAAAAAAAAAAAACTGTCCAGGCCACTAGGTGGCGCAGGCCACCGGGAAAACTCCCTGTACTAGATGGCCAATCCTTCCCTGTGTGGGGAGCAAAGGGATATACTACGATATGCTACATGCGACGCACGGATGTTTACAAACGACACTCAGCTCTGCCGCTGTACTGTGTGGCTTATTTCTACCACTATGTGTTCAGATACATATTCTAAGGTGATGAGTGAGTTTAAAGGGGTGCTAAGTGGACCCTAGTGCGTCCATTTGGTTCCATTTGTATCCTCTCAGGAAAAAAGGGTCTGAAAGAAAAATCATTAACATGGTGAAATACATCTTGATGATGTCATCAGATGTATTTCACCATGTTAATGATTTTTTCAGACCTCCATTTTTAGGAAATACAGAATTGGGGGAACCTTTTTTTTTATCATGTCCACACAACATCTCTAAGGTATATTAATGACATATTAAAATGTTGCAAATGGGTGGAATTCCCCTTTAAACCCAGTAATACGCTGTCTGGATGCCAGAATGGGATTAAAAACTGAGTATTTCTGACTCAAATCAAGAGAGGATTCAGGAATGGGATAAAAACAGGTCAGCTTAACGTCTATTGGATTTTATTGAGGTGATAATGGATAGGTCATCACGTTTTCACTTTCAGCAAGTAACTAAAAATCGACTTTTATGGAATACACAATTTATTTATTTATTTTTGGCATGTATTGTTGGGTATAGCTGTATAATCACCACGGATGCGGTCTAATAGTGTGAAAAATGTATTAAAAGGAAACATTTATAGGGTAATTCGATTTTAAATTCAGGCTGGAGCCCCTTTAACTTCATTAAGTCTAATTATCTTTAATGAGTAGTTGAAAAAGTACTCTGAGCAAATCCCCGAAAAAGCCTATCTGTTTCCCATCATTTATACATTATGGGTAATTAATTACTGTGGACTCCCTAAACCGCTCAATGTTGGTCCGTGGCTGAAATGGTGAAAAAAAAAAAAAAATAGAATGGGCCTTGATATAAAAAGGGTTGAAAACTACTGCTGTAGCATGAGGCCTACCATAATAATATAGCAAATGGCTAAGGGCTTCTGCCAGATGTATCCCAATGGCTTATGAAAATTTCACTACTACATTGCTGCTGATGAAGGCCGCAGGTTAAGTCGAAAGATTGGTCTCCTGACGCAAGAATAAATTAACTATTTTTTAATGTATTCCTGGTGTCTGCATACAACCCTCTACTTTGTTGATATGGGTTGTTTTGAAAGGTTCATCTATCATGATCCTGAATATACGTCGTAGACCATAACGGATGCATTAGAGCAGGGGTTTTCAACCAGTGGTCCCTGAGAGGATTCCAGGTGGTCCCCAGGTTAAATGATGGACAGCTGGTAGCCAAATGGACCCTTATACTGTAGGTCTGTAACTCTTGAGAGTAACTCTTGAGAGTGTATAATTTAACTCCACTTGGGGTCCATTTGGGTTAATTTTACACAATTAAAAAAAAAGGTTGAAAACCCACTGATATGAGACCTCAGGATACCCTCAACACTAAACGTTTGAGGGCAAGGTTTCCACCCAACAGTGACGGTATGTAGCAACAACAACGCCCCTTAAGACCATCGGGTGACAGGAGAAAGGTGTGTATGTGTGTGTGTCTGTGTGTGTGTGTGTGTGTGTGTGTGTGTGGGGGGGGGGGGGGGGGGTTCCTTAGGGGTCAAGCCAGGACCGTTAGAGTAAACCCAGGGTTCAGGTCAACGTCTCTTGGTACCCGATTCGACCGTTATTAGTCGATAAGATCGCAGTTATTAGTTTCCGTCAGCAGGACAATTTCGTCTCAGTATCGTCATGCTCTGCCGACCCATCTTGCAGTCTGTAGATATCATGGATTCTTTCAGTTGATAATGCACCTGCTTGCCGTTAGGTTTAGAGTCAGGCTTAGAGAAGGGTTTAGGTATGTTTGTAGCAAAACGCTAGCCCCCTCCAACCGTAATCCTAAGCCTAAATGTTGGGCATTTAGGGATTTAGGGTTACGGTTGGAGGGGGCTAGGGTTTTGCGTCTCAGATTCGACCGTTATCAGTGGATAAGATCGCAGTTGTCATCTTATGCATTATCAGCGGAAAGAATCCATGATATCTACAGACTGCAAGATGGGTCGGCAGAGCATGACGATAGTGAGACGAAATTGTCCTGCTGACGAAAACTAATAACGGCGACCTTATTGACTGATAACGGTCGAATCCGCTGCTCTTGGACCCCTTTCTCTCCACGACGGTCAAACTGTTCCATGCCAGCCACCGTTCCGTTCTTCTGAGGCATTCTGACGCTTTTGTATCGTTGCACCGAAGCTTCACCGACCGCGAGCCAGACAATATAGTGGTGGGGGGGTGGCGGGTGGGACCTGTCCTACAGCAGGGACCCCCACCGTGCCGTGGGTCCACCCCGAGCCCCCCCACGATGGCTATCTAGCGCAGAAAGATGTCACAACACCGTGTCCAAACGCTCATGCGTTGTCATAGGCATATCCATAGATCCATGTAGGCGGGGGTGGAAGTGTGCATGTGTCCGTGCATGTGTGTGTGTGAGCGTGTGGCCAGAATCCTGCAAGGCTCCAAGAGTCCCAGCTTAGCATGCTAGCTTAGCACATTAGCATGACGACATCTGCGCGATCGGCTCCTCCTGTTTGTTTTTGTTTTTTACCCCCATGGTGGCCCCTATTAAAGGCTGGTCTCTATTATAGGCTGGCCCCTATTATAGGCTGGTCTCTATTAGAGGCTGGCCTCTATTATAGGCTGGTCTCTATTATAGGCTGGCCCCATATTATAGGCTGGTCTCTCGTAGGAACATGGTCCCGATGTTGTAGGAGGGCTTCCTCATGGTGGAGGCGGGCGCCGAGCGCGAGCTGGTCAGAGAGGCGTGGCTGTGGGCCGTCCCCGCCTCCAGGAAGTAGCAGGTCCCGGGGATCTCCTTGGGGAAGTTGTCCGGGAGCTCCAGCCGCGAGCGAGGGATGAAGGAGAAGCAGCGCTCGTCTTTCAGCAGCCTGGAGGAGAGGAGACATGACAATGGGGCAATATTAGCTACTCGCAACTACACATATGTTCATTGCAAGTGACAACAAGAACAGAGCAGAATAGCGCAGAAAAGAAAAGAAAATCCACTTTCTGTTATTAATATAATTTTTTTATCCCACGATTTTGCAACCCATTTTTTTTTCACCCAGTGCCAATTCCTAATGTGATCATGGGCTCTACACACCCTCGCCAACCGAGGAGGCAGCGGACTGGCCTCATGCTTCCTTCAATGCATGAGGAGTCCAAGCTGGCTTCTTTTCACCTGGACAGGGGGGAGTTTCCTGGTTGGACGTAGCGTGTGGAAGGAACACGTTATTCTACCAGTTCCTGTCCCCTCCATCAGGCTCCCCAGCTGGCCAGGGGGAGGCAGTTTAGAGTCCAGGATTACAGCATATTTCTATCTACGCTAGGGGACACGGGGAGGGAGAACATGCAAACTCCACACAGAAAGGTCCTGATGACTCGGAGGAATCGAACCAGGACCTTCTAGCTGTGAGGCAACAGCACTAACCACTGTGCCACGTGCCCGAAAATCCACTTTCATATAACAGAATGTCCGACAGGGAAAATCTTGCCCGGGGTCCAAATTTCTTAGTAACGCCACTGACTGAATTAAATTAAGCTTGTTTTATGGACCACACGAACAAAGTAACAGCCTTGTGTTTGTTGCACCTTGTTTAACGGATTAGAGCAATTTTTTTTTTTACTTGATGAATAAGTAAAGTAACCCACAGTCACGCAACCATTGATTGATGCGCTCTGTGCGTGCTCTCTCTCTCAACTAACAATTTGGATTGTTTAATCGCAGTTGGAAAACAGGATGCTTATGCAATTAAATTAATATAATAACCACTTAGAACAGATGAAGCATGCAAGGCCACTTGGCAAATTGAGTTTATGGTCATTTTATGTAGTTTAAACAGAGGTATAGGTAGGTAATAGAGGGAACTAAATGTGTACAAACACTGTGTTTTTGTGAACAGATTTGTTTAAAAATACAATCTAACTCCACCTCCTCACCTCCACTCTATTGGCTCATTATGAATCTGCTGGAGACTGCTGTGCTGTGATTGGCTAATACTCTGCCAAACCCCCCACACACACCCCTCCCCTGCACAAAGTAGCACCGCCTTTCCTGAGCCCCGATAAATGTTTTGCTTTCGTGATTTGTTGACAACAACAAAGTTCTGGACTCGTCTGCAGGGCGAAGCAAGTGTTTGTTGCATTGAAACAGCTGAAGCCAAGAAGACCAACAACCGACGCAAAACAGACGACCGC
>CM076983.1:7449627-7477127 GCA_039105355.1 Benthosema pterotum | reverse complement strand
GACTTTTATTAGTCAAGTAAAGCATCAATAATAACATCAGTTGTTGTTGAAGTTGCAACAGACACGCAGCATGCATAAAGCTAAAGGTCTGACTCAGAGAGTTTTCTGTTTTCAATGATGAAATGCTGTTGGTTTAGTGGTGACACAGCTGTAGTTAGTTAGTAGCAGTAGTAGTGTTTCACATCATTTTAAATAGAAGCACTTTAATTAGAAATATCATGGGTTGTTTTGCATGCCATCGTGTGTGGTGAGGCAGGCTGGGGGCATTTAGGGGACATTGCCCCCCCCCCCCCCCCCCCCCCCCCCCCCCCCCCCCATGCCCATGCCTAGATCCGCCCCTGATGTCAGACATGGTGGTATGTGTGTACCATAGACATATTATACAATAGACAGGACACCCTGAGGAAAGCTTGAGGTGAAATGGATATAGTGGCCAAAGTTGAGAATGCAGTTTGAGGAGCAGCGGGCCAGTAACATGAACGCACGCACGCATGCTCGGCGCGCGTGCGTGCGTGCCTCGTGTTCATGTTCTCGGCCCTTTTTCCCAGAATGCACTCTGCTTTTTTTCCCCTCTCTATTTAATATATACTCTAATGTGTATACACTGCTGTCTATAATGTTTATAATGTCGTGTCAGACATCGTGTGTGTGTGTGTGTACACCGCTGTCTTGTCTCTGACAGGCTGAGAGGAGTTCACACCTCTCCTCAGAGCCCACAGGAGCGTCTGTCTGTCTGTCTGTCTGGAGGACATCGTTGACTTGATGATCAGCTCCTAGCCTGAGGCACTGAATAGAATCTGACATGGATTGCTTGACTGCAGCCCTTCATGTTGTGACACATGTTGCAGGGCTTGACACTAACACTTGCCCGCTTGCCCGGGGCAAGTAAAAAAAAATGGTGGGGCAAGTGAAGACTGCTACCTGGTTGCCCGATCGGGCAAGTGTGCAACTTAGTGCACTATAACACAACACAAGATATATTTGTCTTGAAGGCAGTCATTGCACTCTGCCTCTGTGTCTTTCTCTGCTTTCTAGCTATCTCTACCTATCTCTCTCCCAGGTCCATTTGGTTCCAAACTATCATTTTGCTGGGGTCAGGGACCACTGGGTCTGTGACCACTATGGGCTCTAGCCCGTGATTCTGTGACTTCCAGCTGTTAACATGAGCTTGACATTTTCTCGTCGCTGTGCTTTCATCGTCTTTGTCTTCATGCATGGATGAATGAAGCCTTTTGATGCCACCGTATATGACGTCATCAGCCTACGTGTCGTTTTGTGGAATGCAATTTACTTAAAATAACAGAAAGCCATGTGTGACCACCCCTGCCTTCTTCGACAGAGAAGCACTCACCAGGAGAGCGCTGCTAGCTGCTGCTGCTGCTGCTGCTGCTGCTGCTGCTGCTGCTGCTGCTGCTGCCTCTGTGACATATATGACATGCCATTTCTTGAGAGGAAGACAGATAACAGACCTCATTATCCAACACAATATGTTACTGTGCCTGCGATGTCAGTCACTAGAGAGATGGCCATTAGGGGCGGATCTAGGCATGGGGGGGCGGCAATGCCATTTTCTCTTGCCCCTCAAACATGTTCTCTTGTCCCCCCCAAATGGGACATTTTACATCCGCCCCTGCATTCTACCCTGTGTTTCTCCATCTCTGAGACTATGTGTTGTATTTCTCAGTCACTCGCCAGTGTTGAGCTGTAACTAACTAAATATTACATACGTTTTGGGGTCGTCTGTGGGGATAATATGTCCTCAGATGGTGGTCACTGGTCAGTGGCTCAAATGCTGAATGAAAATAAATAGTAAGTAAGTAAAGTTTATTTATAGAGCACCTTTCACAGACAGTCAGTCACAAAGTGCTTTAAAAGGATCCCTGACTAATAAGACAAACATCACTTAAAACATTATACTTTCCCTATATAAATAAAATAAACAAATAAAAACACCAATGGCATCTTATTGCTTTCATAAATAGAGAATATTTCACTCAACAGGAACTGCTCCTGTCGCAGGATGATGATGTCACATGTCCATGTGTGATCTAGCTCTATGGAATATATGGATGAACATGCTCATGTGACATCATCATCCTGCGACCGGAGCACCTCCTATTGAGTGAAAGAAGATTATCTATTTATGAAAGAAATAAAGTATTGAAGGTGTTTTTATCTGCATGTTTTAGTTATAGAAGGCAAGTATAGTGTTTTAAGGCATATTTGTCTTATTAGCCAGGGATCCTTTTAACAACAGGAAGGTAAAACAATAATAATAATCAATAAACAATAAATAGTGTGGCATGGGAGGAAAAAGGTTGAAAACCATGCACTGTTGTACTAGATGGCTCTGAATGGAGGAAGTTGTTGGTGGTGGTAGTGGTGGTGTTTACTCACATCCCCTGCACTCTGTCAAGCTCTGAACACACATAATGCGTAGCATCGCCAGTGTTGCCAACTTGGCGCATTTGTCGCTATATTTAGCTTTTTTCCAGACCCCCCCTAGCGCCAAAATTTGTGAAAAACTCCTGGCGGAAAAATCTAGTGCTTTTTTGCTTGTGAGTTGGGGCGAAATTGGTTGACAGGCGCCAGAGATAAAACCCTCGTTTTTCACCATTTTTCCTCCTAAGATAGAGTCCTCCTTCGTTACAATTGGTAACCAAATGGACCCTTTTACACCTGTAACTCTTGAAATCGTAAAATGAAACCAAATGGACCCTTTCGGGTCTGTTTGGTTTCATTTTACGCTCTCAAGAGTTAAATCATATTTAACCATCTGAATTAACTAATTTTCAAGAATCTACACGTTTAGATAATGTAGAAGAATTGTTATGTTGACCAACATTTTGCCAGTTATTTCTCCTAAATTAGTCTGAGAGACTAAACTCAACATCAAACAGTGGTCCTCCTCCGTGGCTAAAATGCAGAATAAACAGTGGGTCCTGGTATGAAACTGGTTGAAAACCCACTGCTCTAGCGCATTCTAGTGCATTTTGGAAGTGCCACTATAGTGCATTGTGGATTTTCGCGGTTGGCAACACTGAGCATCGCGGCATCAAGTGCCTCCTGTCAACACCAACACGTTGTTTTGACCGGTGATGTCAGGGCTATATGCTACACACTGCAGACAAGCAGGATGACCGTTGTTCTCAGTCTGCCCCGAGATTGTATGCATGAAAAATATCGGAAAAATAACGAGGTAACGGGCTGTTACAGAATATAAAAAATAATGTGATATAGCTTCATAGCCGTAGCCACCGGGGGGCAGTAGGGGTGATGCTCCCCTGATGAGATTGTGTGCCCCCCCCCCCAGTCCACATTGCCCAGTACCGTCACCTTAAAGAAAGACTGAGAGGTCATTTTGACCGTTTTTTGGATATTTTAAAGGTAGGGGAAGTGATTTGAAATGCATGGTGTAGTACCAGCCTGGTGCACTAGGGGCACCCAAGAGTAGCTACACTATGTGAACCTGCTGCTCTCTCCTGATTGGAGGAGAATTGTGGTGACCTGGGAAACTTTTATTAGCTCCTCTGCTAACGTGGGGGAGGGGGAAACTCCATATATGGTTTCCACACCTTATAATAGAGCATTTTAACAGAAAAAAAATATTTTTGGGTGATATCTGACAAAAGTGAAATCACTTCCCTACCTTTAAAGTTGTTTATCTTTGCCCATGAAGCTTTCAGAAGGTTCTCCTTCCATGACCATCATCATCCATCATCATTCTATCATCTCAGAAATTTTGGTCGTCTGAAAAAAAATCTAGATATGAATTTAAGCAAATGCTAATTCTGGCACTTTTTTTTTCAGTCTTTCTATTAATATGAAAGTTTAATGTTTAATGTGCGGCTCGCGAGTTTCCCCTGCAAATGCCGACGTGGCGGCCAAAGTTATAATGCAACTTTTGTGGGGAGCTTTGAAAAATATTAAGCTGGAAACATGAATGCCCCTCCACTGATAATGTTCTGCCTACGCCTGTGTGTATAGCTTGCCATTCTGCCGAAAGGATCGCAAATACAGTAACGTATTTGTAGCGCATCATTGCGCAACATCGGTCGCTGCGCGGTCCTACGCCGATATCCAGAACCGTTTGTTAATGAGGCGGTTAATAGAGTCCTATACGTCTGCACACGCAGAAGACCTGTTGGTTGAATCGATAGAGCATACCTGGGCATTATGCGGCCTGGGGGCCAAATGCGCCCCTTTGGCTGACTCTGACCGGCCCGGGGACCACCAGTGGTCCTTGAGAGAGTTCCAAGTTAAATATGGGAAGTTGGTTAACCAGATGTAACTCTTTGAGAGCGTATAAATGAAACCAAATGGACCCTTGCGGGTCCATTTGGTTTCATTTTTACGCTCTCAAAGAGTTAAAATATTCATCATCTGAATTAGCCCAAAGTCTACACATTCAATCAGAGAATGTAAGAGAATGGTCATTTTTGTTATCCTGTTTTGTTTCCCAAATCCAGCCTCTTCATATCTTGAAGAAAGTTTTGGGATCTGTGGGGCTAAAATGTCATCAAATGGTGGTCCGTGGCTCAAATACTGAATAAATAGCAGGCCCTGGTGTCAAAATGGTTGGTATACTATTACTTTTATCTTGAAATTAAATTAACATTACACAGACTTTAGTTCAGCCTTTAGTCTTGGCCCTCCACAATATTTTATGTATGTCATTTGGCCCCTTGGGAAAAAATAATTGCCCACCCTTGCTGTAGCCCATGCCTAGATCCGCCCCTGCTATGAAGAGGTTTTGGAACACCCAGAGAGGAGCTGTGAGAGAGACAGAGACTCCTGCTGAGTTTGAGACAACAGAGACCTCAGCGGATGAGGTCTGGTTAACCCTTTACTGTACTGAACACGTTTTGGTGTTTTAGCAGATCTACAAGCTCATATCGCGCCACCGAGTGGTACGATATGAGCTTGTATATCTGTGTGAAAATTGTGAATTGTCAATTGTGAAAATTGAAATTGTGAAAATGATGCACAAATCTGAGAATATATACTATTTCGCACCTGATTGTAGTTTCTGACACTAGATTCTAGTTTCTGACTAGTTTATAGTTTCTGATGCTATATTCTGACAGATTCTAGTTTCTCTGAATGTTCCTGTGTCAGTGATGCTCAACATATTTCATGCCAAGGACCACCAGCATTATCTATATTTGGCTGCGGAGGACCCCCATCTGAAAACATGTTGTTCTAGGGATCCCCCAGAAGCAACGATTTTAGTTCAAAATATTTGCTTCCGAAAGAATATACACATTCAAAGATTTGCATCACATTTTCACATCTTTTTTCAAAAATATCAGAGCTACAAGCTCACAGCGCGCCACTCGGTGGCGCGCTGTGAGCTTGTAGCTCTGATATTTTTCTATAGCTTAAAGGTAGGGGAAGTGATTTCACTTTTGTCAGATATCACCCAAAAAATAGTTTTTCTGTTAGAATGCTCTATTATAAGGTGTGCAGACCATATATGGAGTTTCCCCCTCCCCCACGTTAGCAGAGGAGCTAATAAAAGTTCCCCAGGTGGAGGGTGAATTCTCCTCCAATCAGGATCGAGCAGCAGGTTCACATAGTGTAGCTACTCTTGGGTGCCCCCTAGTGCACCAGGCTGGTACTACACCCCTAGTGCACCAGGCTGGTACGACGCCCCTAGTGCACCAGGCTGGTACTACACCCCTAGTGCACCAGGCTGGTACTACGCCCCTAGTGCACCAGGCTGGTACTACACCATGAATTTCAAATCACTTACCCTACATTTACGTGTAACATAATTCTTTGAACACCAAAACGCGTTCAGGACACAAAGGGTTAATCAGATAGGACTGGTATAATGTCTCTGCTCGGCCATCATTTCCCATTATTACAGAGTCTCAGTCAGTCCCCCTGTGTGTAGCATTGTCTTCTCACTAACAGGATATAAAACTCTGGGACTCCGCGGATAATCACCGCTAAGCTGTCCTGTGTAAGACATATTTTTGCTCCTTTAGTGTTAAATCAATACCCTAGAAGTTAGGAACAGTGTGGCGTACAATTATGGGGGTCTATGCAGGGGTGGGCAATTATTTTTCCCAAGGGGCCAAATGGGATCCATAAAAAATTGTGGAGGGCCACGACTAAAGGCTGAACTAAAGTCTGTGTGATATTAATTTAGTTTCAAGATAAAAGTAAGAGTAAGACCAACCATTTTGACACCATGGCCCAGTATTTATTCAGTATTTGAGCCACGGACCACCATTTGATGACATTTTTAGTCCCACAGATCCCAAATCTTTCTTCAAGATTTATTTTGTTTTTGTCCACAATTCCAGGCTGGATTTGGGAAACAAAACAGGATAACAAACATGACCGTTCTCTTACATTCTCTGATTGAATGTGTAGACTTTGAGCTAATTCAGATGATGAATATTTTAACTCTTGAGAGTGTAAAAATGAAAAATGGTTTCATTTTTACGCTCTCAAAGAGTTACATCTGGTTAACCAACTTTCCATATTTAACTTGGAACTCTCTCAAGGACCACTGGTGGTCCCCGGGCCCGGTCAGAGTCAGCCAAAGGGCCGCATTTGGCCCCCGGGCCGCATGATGCCCAGGTAGGCGCTATAGGGAGCCAAAGTAGAAATTAAACACATTTAAGGGCTGTTCAGACTTTGATGCTTCAAACAAAGCGATTACAGAGATTACAGCGATTACACTAAAGGTAACTTTAGTGTGTACAAAATATGTGTTTGTAAAGAGATTTGAATCTTAACTCCACCTCCCCTCCCCTCTATTGGCTCTTCAGGAAACTAATGGGGAGACTGTTGCACTGTGATTGGTTAAAACACACTATCCTCCCCACCCCCACACACTAGCACCGTCTTGTCATCAGCCCTATGACAACGATTTGTTGACGGCAACAACATTTCTGGACCACCTGCAGGGCAAAATCAAGTGTCTTTTTGCAGGTAAACAGCTGCAGCATCAAAGTAGAAGCAACCTCGAAATTTAGAAGCCATGCAGGCAGAAGTGACACGAACTGTTTTTCTTATCAGAGTGGTGTGGTGCTTTAGCCTCAAACTGTATAGAAATATGTCTGAGTGTGGCATAAACAATATGCTATTACATATTCAAAACAACTGATTCAGAATGCATGTTGTATGTATAGCTCCTTTAAGCGGCATACGGTCACGCATGCGTGACTGAAGTGGTTTGATTTGGTTTGAGCTGCTGAAGGCGTGGGAGTTTCCGCCTGTCAGACACAGTGGTTGTCACACACTGTCTGACTGTATGACTGCATAGTTGATGTGTTTGACAAGTAAATAATCACTGTAGCGCAGAGCAAAGAGAATAATGTATCAGAGCACGTCAAAGAAAACTAAACTAGGATACCAAGACTTCATCTGTCAAAGTAAACATCTGAATCACATTCTGTGTGCTGTACAGTTTCTCAAACTCTGCCAGAACCCGACCAGGACCGAACCCAAACAGGCCCGACCCGACATTTAGGGTCGGGCCTAAAATCTATGCTAATTTTTTCATGGGCTCCGTGAAAAACACTATAGACCAGTGGTTTTCAACCAGTGCTCCAGGGACCACCAGTGGTCCTTGAGAGGATTCCAGGTGGTCCCCAGGCTAAATGATGGAAAGTTGGTTAAGCAGATGTACCTCTTTGAGAGCACAAACATGAAACCGAGTGGACCCGCAAGCATTTGAGCCACGGACCACCATTTGATGACATTTTTTGCCCCACAGACCCCGAAACTAAAGACTTATTGTGCTTTTGTCCACAATTCCAGGCTGGATTTTGGAAACAAAAATGGTTAGCACAGATCAAAATGAACATAGACTTGGGATAGTTCAGATGATGGATATTTTAACTCTTGAGAGTGTAAACATGGAACCAAATGGACCATTTGGTTTCATTTTTACACTCTCTAACTAACAATGTCAACATCAGCGAGGCAACATGATGAGACACATGGAAACAGGCAACATTAAAAAGGGAATTCCACCCATTTTATTTTTTTCCTGAGAGTGTACAAATGTGAACCAAATGGACCCTAGCGGGTCCATTTGGTTCCATGTGTACACTCTCAGAAAAAAGGAAACTCATTAACATGGTGAAACACATCTTGATGATGTCATCAAGATGTGTATGTATTTCATCATGCTAATGATTTTTTTTTCAGACCTCCATTTCTAGGAAACACAGAATGGGGGGAACTTTACCATGTGCACACAACATCTCTAAGGTATATTAATGAGAATAGTAAAATATTGAAAATCAGTAGAATTCCCCTTTAAGACACGTTCATGCACTCTTGCATTTGCGTGCACCTGCGCAACACACACAGACACACTATTAAAACAAGTATAGCACATTGAGAAAGATTTGTTTACAATGCCTAATTGTATCCATAAAAGTAAATGACAAGACAAAAAACATAGGCCTACTTTTGCCCCAAAAATATTTTAGATATGAGAAGTGAGGGGACGCCGTCCCCCTGCGTCCCCCCTACACTACACCCCTGTTTATAAAATATTTTAGATGTGAGAAGTGGAGGGACGCCGTCCCCCTGCGTCCCCCCTCCACTACACCCCTGTATATAAAATATTTTAGATGTGAGAAGTGGAGGGACGCCGTCCCCCTGCGTCCCCCCTCCACTACACCCCTGTATATAAAATATTTTAGATGTGAGAAGTGGAGGGACGCCGTCCCCCTGCGTCCCCCCTACACTGGTAATACTGCCCCTGCTGCTCCGATTCTCCAGCTGATCTCCTTGACTACAACACTACTGTATGCTGTAAGGTTCTGACTTTCATGGTGCTTTTTCCTTGCATTCGATACGTCAACATATGGTTGAATATAAATACATAATGATACGCAGGCATATACTCCAGAGGTTCACACGCTGAGTCTGTGTTCTCTCTGCGTTGCTTCTGCATACAGTATGCATTCCACATGCTCTGGTGCAGGGTCGGATCTAGATGGGGGGGCAGGGGTGGGCAGGGCCCACCCAGATGTGCATCCTGCCCACCCAATGAATATCAGTAATATCAGTGGTTTTCATCATGGTCCGGGGACCACCAGGGGTCCTTGAAAGAGGTCCAGGTGGTCCCCAGCTAAATGGTGGAAAGTTGGTTAACCAGGTGTAACTCGTTGAGAGCGTAAAAATGAAACCAAATGGACGCGCAAGGGTCCCTTTGGTTTAATTTTTTTACTCTAAAGAGTTAAAATATTCATCATGTGTTTATCATGTCAAGTCTTCACAACTAGAGAATGTAGAAGATTAATCGTCATTTATGATCTGTATGTTTGACTGTTTTGTTTCCCAAATCCAGCCTGGAATTGTGGACAAAAAGAAAATGAAATCTTTAGGTTTGGGGTCTGTGTGGCTAAAATGTCCTCAAATGGTGGTCCTCCTCCGTGGCTCAAATGCTGAATAAATAGTGGGCCCATGGTGTTAAAAAGATTGAAAACCACTGCTTCATATGAAAAAGTTGCCCACCTTGCCATTCTTCCAGCCCACCCAGGTAGGGCTGGCTAAATCCGGCCCTGCTGCAGTTGTTCTGTTTCCCATGAGGGAGGATGTTATTGTAGATATCTATCTCTGTTAGGAGGATGTTATTGTAGATATCTATCTCTGTTCCCCATGAAGGAGGATGTTATTGTAGATATCTATCTCTGTTCCCCATGAAGGAGGATGTTATTGTAGATATCTATCTCTGTTAGGAGGATGTTATTGTAGATATCTATCTCTGTTAGGAGGATGTTATTGTAGATATCTATCTCTGTTAGGAGGATGTTATTGTAGATATCTATCTCTGTTAGGAGGATGTTATTGTAGATATCTATCTCTGTTAGGAGGATGTTATTGTAGATATCTATCTCTGTTAGGAGGATGTTATTGTAGATATCTATCTCTGTTCCCCATGAGGGAGGATGTTATTGTAGATATCTATCTCTGTTAGGAGGATGTTATTGTAGATATCTATCTCTGTTAGGAGGATGTTATTGTAGATATCTATCTCTGTTCCCCATGAGGGAGGATGTTATTGTAGATATCTATCTCTGTTAGGAGGATGTTATTGTAGATATCTATCTCTGTTAGGAGGATGTTATTGTAGATATCTGTCTCTCTGCTTTTAATGTTTAACCCATTTTGTCCGGACTGGATTCTAGTTTCTGACATGAGATTATAATTTCTGATGTTACATTTTAGTTTTTGACATGAGATTCTACAACATACTTTCTGACACTAGATTCTAGTTTACGGCCCAAGATTCTAGTTTCTGACAGTAGATGCTAGTTTCTGACACTAGATTCTAGTTTCTGACAGTAGATGCTAGATTCTGACACTAGATTCTAGTTTCTGACAGTAGATGCTAGATTCTGACACTAGATTCTAGTTTCTGACAGTAGATGCTAGATTCTGACACTAGATTCTAGTTTCTGACAGTAGATGCTAGATTCTGACACTAGATTCTAGTTTCTGACAGTAGATTCTAGTTTCTGACAGTAGATGCTAGATTCTGACACTAGATTCTAGTTTCTGACAGTAGATGCTAGATTCTGACACTAGATTCTAGTTAATGACACTAAATTCTAGTTTCTGGTGCTACATTATAATTTCTGACAAAAAAAAAAAACTACGTTCCTGTGTCAGTGATGCTCAACATATTTCATACCAAGGACCAGCAGAATTAGCTATGTTTGGCTGCGGACCCCCATCTAAAAAAAATGTTCTAGGGATCACCCCAGAAGCAAAGATGTGAGTTAAAAATGTTTGATTCTCAATAATATATTCAAAGATTTGTGCCACATTTTCGTGATTTTTCAAAAATAGCAGATCTACAAGCTCATAGCGCGCCACTCGGTAGGTAAAGCATAATGGTTAGAACACCAAAATGCATTAATGACGGCTGTCTAAATCTGATGAAGCGTGGGGGGAAGAATGTAGCAGAGCTGAACGCCAAGACGGAATGTTACAGGTACTGTACTGTATCTCCACACTGAGACTGGTTTTGTGCTAGAACGTAGGTGTCAAACTCTGGCCCGCGGGCCAAATTTGGCCCGCTGTGTAATTTCCTTTGGCCCTTGAGGCAACATCAAATTAACATTAGAGCAGCCCAGCGGTATTATACAGCCGTGGCACCGCTGTAACACTGCATTCACCGCTAATACTACAAATCCCATAATGCTCTGAGCGTAAAAATGAAACCAAATGGACCTCAAGAGTTATATCCGGTTAAACAACTTAGCTGGAGACCACCTGGAACCCAGTAGCCCCGCAGCGTTGTTCAGTTTTAAATTTTGGCCCGCTCTGTATTTGGGTTTGACACCCCTTTGTTTGTCCCCTATTTGTCAGTTATCTGTCTGAATGAAATTAACCCCTTATACCCCAAGGACGATAAAACGAGTTGTAAACAAGGTTGTTTACCTGTAGGAGGATCTACAAGCATTGAGGGCTTGTAGATCACCTATTTTGATAAATATTTTAAAGATAAATGGTTCTTTTTTTCCACAGTTTCCGTTTCTTTTTTAAATGTTGAAATCCTGTACAGGAAAACATGCATATTTTGAACATAGTTCGAATGGTGATTAATCATGATTAAATTAATTTTGAAGCTGTGATTAATTTGATTAATTTTTTTAATCATTCAACAGCCCTAAAAAAAAAGATACTTCTGTACAGTACTTCTCTGGTTCAGACTGCACTTTCTCTCTTCTGGGACTGTAAGGTTCCAGCCGCTGCGCTGCTCATTCTGTATTCATTCCATCCTGGCTGTAATGTTTGTCTTCATCTCTGCTGCTGCTTCCAATCAGAGCCACAGGCAGGGGCGGATGTAACATTTCACATTTGGGGGGGGGGGGGGGAATGGTATGGGGCGGCACCCATGCCATTTTCAGTTACAGGACTTTTATTAGTCAAGTAAAGCATCAATAACTAATCAGTGCCCCGTGGCACAGGTCTCCACCAGGCCTAGCCGCATTGTGACGTTAGATTCTTTTCTTTTATATTGGGAATTTATGTGAATCTAGCGTCGCATATGGCTCCATTCACTCGACTGCTGTCTGAATGTCACCAGTGATCTGCTTGTATTCAACAAGTCAAACTCACCAACTTTGCAGCTGTAGAGAAAGCTTGCCACATCCTCTGTCGATCTGCAAGGGTTTTGTGCCATAAAAATCCACCGTAGACATATTATGAGCTACTTTCTGTCCTGGGTATTCCACAACAAACATCACAGCTGCCATCTTGCCAAATAAGAGTTGAGGGGGTGCTTGTTTTATACACTGACACACACCAGGTGCACACCTGGTCGGTGCACACGCAGTATCGCCACCTGCTGTTTGTGTGTGTCAGTGTATAAAACAAGCACTCCCGCTCAGCTCTTGTTTGGCAAAATGGCAGCTGTGATGTTTGTTGTGGAATACCCAGGACAAGTAACTCATAATATGTCTACGGTGGATTTTTATGGCGCAAAACCCTTGCAGATCGACAGAGGATGTATCAAGCTTTCTCTACAGCTGCAAAGTTGGTGAGTTTGACTTGTTGAATACAAGCAGATCACTGATGACATTTAGACAGCAGTCGAGTGAATGGAGCCTGATGCGACGTTAGATTCACATAAATTCCAAATATAAAAGAAAAGAATCTAACGTCGCAATGCGGCTACACCAGGCCAGATCAGGTTGTGGCACAAGAATAGGCCAATGTGAAAAGGGTGACGAATGGGAACTGAAGAAGGTACTTTGAACCAACGAAGGGTGCTAGCAGGAGCGGGGCCTTAAGATGGGTCAACCCTGACCGACCGGGACCAGATCAGGTTGTGTCCTCCTGGTGGCCTACTCGTGCACGAGCAGAGCGTGCCGATGTGATGACATCACCTAAAGCAGGGGTCGGCAACCCAAGATGTTGAAAGAGCCATTTTCAACCCAAAATTAAATTCTAAATCTGTCTGGAGCCGCATTGTATTATTATTTTTCCTGAGAGTGTGCAAATGGACCCTGGCGGGTCCATTTGGTTCCATTTGCACACTCTCAGAAAAAAAGGTCCTCAAAGAAAAATCATTAACATGGTGAAACACAACCTTTCTTCAGAAATGGAGTTTCTAAAAAAATAAAAAATAAAGGAGTTTTTCAGAACTCCATTTCTAGTCCACACAATGACATAGTAAACTGAGTAAACCTTTGAAAATGCGTGGTTCAGATTGAAAGCTCCACCTCTGATAACTGCTGGGCTTTTTTGACATGGCCAAGTGCTACTTTAACTGGCAACTGTCAGACAGCGCAACGCGTTTTGGGTGACTGAAATGTTTATATTATTTTGGTGTGGATCACCCCAGTGTGTGTATGTAATAATGCTACAGCCACTGAGCCACTAGGGCTGTGTTCTGGAGCCGCATGCGGCTCCTGAGCCGCAGGTTGCTGACCCCTGACCTAAAGCGACCAATCGGGTGCGGCCTGGACCGTGCACGGACAGATGGACACGCGGACAGACGGATGGACGGAAGGACAGGGGGCAAAACATACTCTCCACCATACTGGTGGAGACAACTAGATCTTCAACACACCGCTGTGCACACTCGCCTGTTGTGCACAAATAGACGACCGCACATCGATCGGTTAACTTGTGCCTGCTCCACTAACGCAAGCAATTTTGAGCTTGTAGATGAACTATTTTTGAGTTTGTAGATCAGCTATTTTTGAGCTGATAGGTCAGGTATTTTTTTAGCTTGTAGATCAAGTATTTTTTTGCTTGTAGATCAGCTATTTTTAGCTGATAAATAAGCTATTTTTGAGCGTGTAGACAAACTACTTTTTGAGCTTGCAGGTCAGCTATTTTTAGCTTGTAGATCAGGTATTTTTGATAGGACAGTACCCTCTGCAGTAAACGTGGAACAATAGCAGGAAAAGAAACAACAGAGAGTCAGCTATTAAAACACTGATGACTGTCAGTCACAATGTGGGACAACCAGACAGGTACTATGACCCTAACAGCACAAAATGAAACATACTAGTGAATGTTTTTAGCACTTTAGAACCCAGAGAACTGCAATTGGTCAGGTAACGACATAGCATTGGCTTATATTCCAATAGCTCGGAATTAGAGTTCGTGAGCGGAGCGGAGCGGCCGAGAATTCCGCTCATCGCTCTCGACGTATTGGTCCCGCTCGCAATCTGCTCACGTGGCCCCTTCCCAGACCGCTCCCGCTCCGCGCTCATATTCATTTGGGCAGCTCCGCGCTCCTCGCTCCGCTCAGCCCCGCCCGCTCAGGAGAAAAAAAGGCTGCTGCTTTTTCTTTGTCGAAACACATCGTGGTTATTGCCCCCCTCACAGCATAAACATTTAAGACAGGAGTTATATGTGCAGTTACACTGCTGTCTATATTAACCCAGACAGGTGCGGCGAATAACTATTTAATCTTATGCCACGCTATTTCGTTTCCAAAATGCTATACGGGATAATAGGTTATTGATGATGTTACACTGTGGGGGAATTGGACATAATTGGGGGGGTCGCTGCGCTCAAATACGTTGCCGTTATGATGTGCAGTGCTTCAAAATAAATAGCGAGGTGACGCATCTAAGGCAAGATAGACAGCAAGACAGTCAGCTTACTTTTTCTTTTTTATAATTTCCATCATGATCATCATCTCCTCCTTCCTCCCGCATCATCAGAGAGGATTTTAAATGTCTTGATCGTGTTGCTGGCACTGTAGGCCTATAGTCGCCATCTGAACCACACGTTTATGCTGTGCTACTGAACACGTGTGCCGTTGTGTGGACTGGGCGGCTTGGAGCGGCCTGGAGCGGAGGATAATTCTCGCTCCAGAGCGCGCTCCGACCCATTTTAAAACGCCCTCAGCGCTCACTTAAAAATCCACACGCTCCGCTCCCCGCTCCGCTCGCACTCCGCTCCGCTCACGATCTCTGCTCGGAATATCTCGAAATTAAATTGTTAGCAAGAAATGTCTTCACCAATGTGTTTCTAATCGTGTCTAATAACATGTATGTACCAAAAGATTGAAATCTGCCCCGAGGGACCCCGACCGCCGGCCACTGACCACCAATCTGCCCCGAGGGACCCCGACCGCCAGCCACTGACCACCAATCTGCCCCGAGGGACCCCGACCGCCGGCCACTGACCACCAATCTGCCCCGAGGGACCCCGACCGCCGGCCACTGACCACCAATCTGCCCCGAGGGACCCCGACCGCCGGCCACTGACCACCAATCTGCCCCGAGGGACCCCGACCGCCGGCCACTGACCACCAATCTGCCCCGAGGGACCCCGACCGCCGGCCACTGACCACCAGTCACTTAACTTGTGTCCAGTCACGCACCACCCACCGCTTAGTGCCATAAACAAAGATTTAAGTCCATTGACTAGGCTGGCAAACATGTTACCAACAGTAAGAACGAATCAGATTGTAAAGACAGTCAAAAGGTGAAAATAATGAACATTTTTGCACTCTTTGGCGTCATTACAGCATGCATGGTAACAGTTTGTGACATGCATGATCACAGAAAAAACAGGAGATATAAGGCAGGCAGACAGGCGGTGCAATTGTAAATTACGAGAGCAGGCAGGCAGACAGCAGACAGCAGACAGACAGACAGGCAGGCAGGCAGGCAGGCAGGCAGGCAGGCAGGCAGGCAGGCAGGCAGGCAGGCAGGCAGGCAGGCAGGCAGGAAGGCAGGCAGGCAGGCAGGCAGGCAGGAAGGAAGGCACGCAGTCAGGCAGACAGGCAGGCAGACAGGCAGGAAGGAAGGAAGGCACGCAGTCAGGCAGACAGGCAGGCAGGCAGGCAGGCAGGCGGGTGGTGCAATGCTCTGGACCGTCCCCAAAGCAGGGGGACCAAAGTGTGCCAATGCTACTGTAGCAGTGAGGACCAAGCTCTATTCCTTTGGAGGAAGCTGTGATGATTGGGCCAACGGCGAGATGCTTGTCCATGTCTTCAACACAGTGTCTTTATGCTGGAAGATGTTACCTCCACTAAAATTTGCAAGAAGATCCGCTCTGCAAGAAGATCACCTGGAGGTTCCGTGGCCGCCTCCTTACAACACAGCTGTCCTGATAGAGGATATAATCTACGTCTGTGGAGGCTCTGCCTACGGCAATGGGCTTTTTGAATTTAATGTAGACACCCACGTGTGGTTCAAACCCAGTGTTTCTGGGTATCCTACGGAGGGGAGAGATTACTACTCAGCCTGTGTGTTGAAGAAGGTCATGTTCATCTATGGAGGATACACCCAGTATTTTAGCTACGCTAATGACATGTACAAGTTTGACACCTGCACCATGGTCTGGTCTTTAATTATCCCCAGAGGACCTCCACTTCCTAGTACAGCATATCACTCTGCCACCGTCATTGGGACAAAGATCTTTGTATTTGGGGGCAGCCAGGACAGGGTTAGATATACCAATAACATCATAGTGTTTGACACAGAGACGAACGACTGGCTGAGGACACCTTCAGCACAGCTTCTACCAGAAGGTCGCCACGGTCATTCAGCATTTAACTACAATGGAGAACTCTACATATTTGATGGTATTGGTGAACGTAATAAAATCCTCAATGACGTGTGGAAATTCAGTCCAAATACACTGGCCTGGAGGAAGGTTGAGCCCAAGGGGAACGGACCGAGTCCAAGGTATTCCACCTGCTGTTCTGTGGTGGGAGAACGTGTCATCATCTCTGGAGGATACGTGTGGAATGGTCTGGACACCGATGAGCTTTATATCTTAGACTTGAATCCTTCTCTTAAGACTATATGTAAACTAGCAGTTATTCAGTACGGTCTGGACCAATCAGAGCCGCCGCACGACATCAGGTGGGAACTGGTAGCCATGACAACCAACAGTGTGCTCACTGCCAACAAGATCATCACCTGAAGGAAATCAGAAGTCATTGAGTTTTCAGATGCGTTTTCATACGATGCATCGTTCAACTAGATCAGCAACGCACAGCCGTGCACACTTGCGTCTTGCACACAAATAGGCTGTTTGGTCTAATTCAGAATTTCAATTCAAATAATAGCAAAACTACTGTAGCTGATCTCCAAGCTGAAATTTTGTATATTGAGCTTGTAGATCAGCTATTTTTGAGCTTGTAGATCAACTATTTTTGATCTTGTAGATTGGCTATTTTTTGATTTTGTAGATCAGCTATTTTTGAGCTTGTAGATCAACTATTTTGGAACTTGTAGATCAACTATTTTGGAACTTGTAGATCAACTATTTTTGATTTTGTAGATCAGCTAGATCAGCTATTTTCAGCTTGTAGATCAGCTCTTTTTTGAGCTTGTAGATCAGCTATTTTTAGCTTGTATATCAGCTATTTCTGAGCATGTAGATCGGCTATGTTTTGAGCTTGTAGATCAGTTATCTGTTGAGCTTGTCTTCATGAATGTGTTTAGTCAGCAAATGTTGGGCAAGTGCTATGGTCATTTTCAGCCCAATGAGTGTTGTATAGGTTGTGACTGGTACCCTGACTTTAACCTGTTTTCATGATGTTTCCCACAGGAGCTGAATTTAAATCTTTTGGTACATGTTATTAGACACCATTAGGTCAAGACATTTCTTGGTTAGGATTTAGTTCCCTTATTGGAACTAAATCTCTGATGAAATGCCCTAACTAGTTCAGTAGAGTGCATACTTGCGTGTTTGGCACAAGTATAGTTTGTGGCCTACTTGTGTTCGAGCGGAGCGGGCTAATACTCATGACTTTAGTTAAAGAGGTCCCTTATTTACATCACCCAATTACATCAATCTGAGTGCCCCGAGGAACGCCGACCGCTTGATTTTGCTCACTGCCAACAAGATCACCAAACGAAGGAAGTCAGGAGTCATTGAGTTTTCAGATGCATTTTCCAAAGAGTTCAGGATGTAAGCGCTCATCGTTACGTTGCTTTACATCCGCAACGCACAGCTTGGGGCGGCTGTGGCTCAGGAGGTAGAGCAGGTCGTCCAATGACCCGTGGGTCGGCGGTTCGAATCCTGACTCCTCCTGTCTACGTGTCGATGTGTCCTTGGGCAAGACACTGAACCCCAAGTTGCCTCCAATGAGTTGGTTGGTGTGAGCTGGCCACCATTGGTGTGTGAATGTGTGAAGTTTAGGACGCTGAGCGTTGACTGTTCGCCGCTCTACTTCCCAATGTATGAATGAATGGACCATTGTAAAGCGATTTGAGCACTTGGAAAAGCGCTATAAAATGCAATCCATTATTATTATTATTATTATTATTATTATTAGCAGTGCACAACGTGCACGCTGCGCACAAAATAGGCTGTAGCCTACGCTTGATTTTTCTCCCCCACTCCAGCTCTGGGCAAACTTTGGGTAAACCCCGCCCCCGATGCTCAGGCCCCAATGAAAACATTGCAAACCAGCAGGGTAAAACAAGCGCTCCTTCTCAAACCCCCTGCTGGTTTGCTACTACTACTAGTATGGTGGGGCGAAGGAAGTTTTACTGAGGTTATGGTTAGGGTTAGTAACCGCATAAAGCACCGCCTTTAGTTAGTTTAGTTTATTTTTATTGTCTCCACCGTAAGGTGGTGACTATGGATCGTACCCCGTCATTCCGCCCGTGTCTGTCCGCCATCATGTCCGTGCATAGGATGATGTCATGATGACGTCATAAATCTCATAGCTGAGCCGGACGGTGGAGACTCTAGTTTATTTATTTTTTCTCTCTCTCTCTCTCTCTTCTGTTCAAAATTTCCCCTGTTTTTTCACTGGCTTCTTATTTTTGTTTATTTTTTAGTAGATTAGAAGACTTTTAGGGTGGGCAATATAAGCTACGGCTTAAGTCCAAACACTTTTGGTCAGCCTGATAATTTACAAAGGCAACTGTCGATGCCTAACTGTAACGCTGTTTAATGCTGTTTAATGTTATGCTTCTTGACCAAATAAAATAAACTAAAACTAAAACTAAACTAAAAGTATATCTCCATATATGTTAGTCAGTATATCTCCATATATGGAGCTGTCAGTAGTCAGTATATATATCTCCATATATGGAGCTGTCAGTAGTAAGTATATATCCATATATGGAGCTGTCAGTAGTCAGTATATCTCCATATATGGAGCTGTCAGTAGTCAGTATATATATATATATATATATATATATATATATATATATATAATATATATATATATATATATATATATATATATATATATATATAATATATATATATATATCCATATATGGAGCTGTCAGTAGTCGGTATATATCCATATATGGAGATGTCAGTAGTCAGTACATACATTTAAATCATGTCTGGTGGTCGCCCCCCTCCCCTCATGGCGCCCTAGGCAACTGCCTAGTCTGCGTAATGGCAAAACCGCCCCTGCTGCCATTCTTCCAGCCCACCCTAGTAGGACTGGCTAAACCCAGGCCTGCATTACAGTATGTTTTGCCACCAGCACTGACAGCCAGCAGCCTGTAATCATCTCTCCAGTTGACAGGCAGAGAGACACAGAGATGAACTACAGCTGGTTGTTGTTGGAGGAACAAGCAGCAGCAGCATCGTCTCTCTCTCTCCTCAGGGTAAAGATAAAAGGCGACACATCAGGGCGCTATAATTGCGTATAAAATGGAGACGGTCGACCGTCTTGATAGCGGTAAAAAAAACACACCAGTCAGCTCCTCCTTCATCTCTGAGATAGTGAATCAGGGGTGGATCGAGGCATGGGCATGGTGGGGGGCAATGCCCCCCTAAAAACCCAGTCTGCCCACCAAACACGATGCCATGCAAAACAACTCCAAGATATTTCAAATTAAAGTGCTTCTATTTAAAATGATGTGAAACACTACTACTGCTACTAACTAACTACAGCTGTGTCACCACTAAACCAACAGCATTTCATCATTGAAAACAGAAAACTCTCTGGGACATGGGACATGTTACATCTGCCCCTGTAGTGAATCCCCCCTGAGGTGGATCTGGTGGGATCACGTCTACGACAACACGACTGTCATCTCTCCTATTCGAGCAAATAACAAAAGAACAAAACAATACATGTTTACCTGCCACTTGTTTGAACAGCCCTATAAACCCCCTGTCAAAAAAAAAAGAAAAAAAAATCGCTAAAGGAAAAGAACCTGTAGAGTGTCTGTAGGAAGAGAGCGGCGACACGCTATGATCTTGCCACATCGTGCCTGCATTGGAGCTCTGTCATTTTCTTATTATGTACATTAACTAAAGCAAGTTGTATAACAAATCATTATTACATGGCTTGAATGAATGCTCCAATCAGAAGCCAGCGTTCTGGTCATGTGAGCGGTGACATATTACACTATAATTCACCGCTCCGCTCTATATCTGACCGCTGCATAATCAAGGTCCCCAAAGTGCAAACTGTGTTCATATCAATCCGGGTTGCGCTTCCACATTTACCTAGTTCCAGCACGCCGTTAGCGGGTCCATTTGGCTAGCTACGTATTTGGTTGTTTACATGCCGTTGCCGTCACCCTCTCAAGGACCACTGGTGGTCCTCGGACCACTGGTTGAAAACCACTGACGTAAGCCACGTAATAAGCGGGATAACACCCTTCGAGCCGGTGATTTGTTTCCTAACTATTAGGAAACAAATCACCTGCTCGTCGGGTGTTATCCCTTACATATTCACTAGAGTGACTAGAGGTTTGTTAATGTGTTGAAATGCCGTAATTTCGCCGAATTAGCTGCGATTGTGCGATCTGCTGTCAATGGAGCTGGACGGCCAGAGCGGTTTGTTTGAAACTTGAATCTTTCTTTAAATGGTAAATGGTGCATTTATATAGCAGTCTTTATCCAAGGCGCTTTACACAGCTTGTGCATCACATTCACCACATTCACACACACATTCATACACTTATGGTGGAATGAACCATGCAAGGCACACCAGGAGAAATTTGGGGTTCAGTGTCTTGCTCAGGGACACATCGATACTAACTCTGGAGGTTGGCCGGGTTCGAACTGGCAACCTTGCGGTTGCCATCCAGTGACTCTACACCGGAGCCACCGCCACCCTTACTAGGCATCACATGTGCTTTTCAGCAAATAGCCCCCTTTTTCAGCCGTAGCATTGAGCCGTAGCATTGAGTCAACAGGGAGTGTCGACATTCTCAAGCTTCAGAAACTAGAATCTAGTAGCGTCAGAATCTTGGATGAAGTCTCAGAAACCAGAATCTAGCGTCAGAATCTTGGATGAAGTCTCAGAAACTAGAATCTAGCGTCAGAATCTTAGATCAAGCTTCAAAAACTAGAATCTAGTGTCAGAAACTTGAATCTAGTGTCAGAAACTAGAATCTAGCGTCAGAGTCTTGGATCAAGTTTCAGAAACTAGAATGTAGTGTCAGAAACTAGAATCTAGTGTCAGAAACTTGAATCAAGCTTCAGAAACTAGAGTCTAGCGTCAGAAACTTGGATCAAGCATCAGAAACTAGAAACTAGCATCAGAAACTAGAACACTCATCCATCGTCCTTCCCGGTTGGTCCCCAAGACTGTCTGTGGATGAGATGAGTCTTCATGTGTTTTTCACTGCATAAGATGTGCCATTTGGGGGGGCTTCATCGCCCGTGGCACGATGAAGCCGCAGCATGCATAAAGCTAAAGGTCTGACTCAGAGAGTTTTCTGTTTTCAATGATGAAATGCTGTTGGTTTAGTGGTGACACAGCTGTAGTTAGTTAGTAGCAGTAGTAGTGTTTCACAGCATTTTAAATATAAGCACTTTAATTTGAAATATCTTGGGTTGTTTTGCATGCCATCGTGTTTGGGGGGCAGACTGGGTATTTAGGGGGGCCCTGCCCCCCCATGCCCATGCCTAGATCCGCCCCTGGCTCCAGTGCACCGATGCGGGATGTCAATGACCAGCCATGGATCCTGGGCGCAGAGCGTTAGCGTCTGGTTAGTGGATCATTGCATTGACAAAATGACAGTCAAAAGGACAAAACTCAGAGCGGCAGATCGATGGCCACACAGCGGCTGTTTGATGAAGAGAGCTGGGATGGAGGCATGTCTTATGCTTAATGTTCTTATCAGACAGGGGCGGATCTAGGCATGGGCATGGGGGGGGGGGGGGGGGGGGGGGGCAATGCCCATTACATGCTGCAAATGAGACCTGATGATGATGATGATGATGATGATGATGATGATGATGATCTGTCTGCTCCTTGTTAAGAACAGCAAAACGAGAAAGAGATTAAAAAAAAAAAAAAGAAAAAAGAAATAAGCCACAAGAGAGAGCAGGTTACCTGTGGATTTTATCCCGGGGAGGTGCAGGCAAAATCCACTGGTAACCTGCCACTTCCATTGCCTGGTTTACACACCAGCAGTGGGTTATCAGGGTTTTTTTTTCAACTGTCACATGACATTGACCAGCCAATCAGAATTAAGTATTGGGACTAACAGTTTTAAAAGGAACATTTTACGTTTCTGCTGCAAATCATTGTTCTGTTTTCTGCCAGTCACGGCAGCATTTAGCATCCATGAAATGCAGACCATTTTCCTTCTGTCCGTCCGTCCGTCCGTCCGTCCGTCCATCCATCCATCCATCCATCCATCCATCCATCCATCCATCCATCCATCCATCCATCCATCCCTCCATCCACCCATCCCTGAAGGATGACTCCTCCCAGCCCAGAGCATGGCTCTGTGAGAGGAGGATAATCATTAACTCCTGTTGACATCTCTCAGAGATCACACAATCCCACGGTGCATGAGGACAGAGGACAGAGGAGAGGACAGCATGCTCTAGCTGCTCCTGTGAACCAGAGCATCAGGGTTTCTGTCTCTGTGGTGCTTCTGGATGCAGGGGCGGATCTAGGCATGGGCATGGGCGGGCCAATGCCCCCACAAATGCCCTGACTGCCCCACCAAACTTAATGGCATGCAAACCAACCCAAGATATTTCAAATTAGAGTGCTTATATTTAAAATGATTTGAAACACTACTACTGCTACTAACTAACTACAGCTGTGTCACCACTAAACCAACAGCATTTCATCATTGAAAACAGAAAACTCTCTGAGTCGGACCTTTAGCTTTATGCATGCTGCGTGTCTGTTGCAACTTCAACAACAACAACTGATGTTATTATTGATGCTTTACTTGACTAATAAAAGTCCTGTACCTGAAAATGGTATGGGTGCGGCTTCATCGCCCGTGGCGCGAAGCGACCCCCATTTTCTCCTGCCCCCCCAATTGGGGAAAGGTTACATCCGCCCCTGTCTGGATGTCCTTGTACTCTGTCAAAGAGCAGGTTGTTGTCACGTTGTGCACCACGCCTGTGGTCTAATCTGTCAAACTTTATCCCACCAAAGAATACAAAAAAAAAAGGAAAAGGAACATGTGTAGGAAAAATAAGGTAACAACTAAGACTGTTGAGAATAACGAGTTGATTAGTTAAATTAATTTTGTTGATTAATCTGATTTTTTAAGGCAATTAACACATGAGCACACTCAATCCACTGAGCATGTTCTCATTGAAAAAAATGGGTAGAGCACAGTTTTACGGAGACATATACGTAGCTGTGTGTCTCCCTGTAACCAGAGCCATAGAGTATAGCTCGAGAGAACTACAAGCATTGAGGGCTTGTAGATCACCTATTTTGATACATATTTAATAAATAAATAGATCTTTTTTTTCCCAAAAATTATTTTGCCTTGTTATTCAACCCAGTAAACGTGGTCAAGACTGTGACAAATTAGTGACGTCTTCGTTGTGGTCAGTTCAAGGCAATCCAAGACTAGTCATATCTGTCCCAGAATATCACCTGATTTCAACCAACACAAATCCTGTCCACTAAAGACAGACGTTGAGTGAGTAATGTGCAGTGTTGGGAATATTACTTTACCTTGTCAATATATTACTTATTAATTATTACCTTCATTTTAAAGCAATATAATATATTACAATATTACTGTCTGAGCAAGTGTAATATAATATTACTATTACATATTACTTTAAAAAGTAGTATCAGTATTAATCAAATATTGCATAGGCCAGTGACATACCTACAATAAAGCAAGCGCACTTGGCAATCTGGACAAATCCGTATGAAATCAACTTGAAAAACCAAATGTATTCCTTGAATTTATGAAAGCTAGTAAATAATTTGATGACAAAATATAGAAAATAAGTAATTGTTTAACTTCTGCAGTTGTCAAGATAATTTCACAAGAACACTTGCAATGAAAGTAAGCAAACAGAAAGTAATATTGAAAGTAATGCAGTAATGCAGAAAGAAAAGTATAACATATTAGAATTTTTATGTTAAGTAATATATTTATATTACAAGTTACTGCATTTTGGAAATATATTATGTAATATATTAAGTTACGTAGTGCACATGTCCCAACACTGGTAATGTGAGGTGGTGGTGGATGAACATGAAACGACACACTAGCAGTTTATAATGAAAACTTAAAGATAGAGTGCCATGATTTTTTCCACCCTAAAACATGATCATCAGGCATTAATATTATAAGAAAAGTAAGATTTTTTTTCCCCAAAAAAAGTCTACAGTGTTTGTTAAACTGTCATTTTTATGATTCCATCCTACCAGTTCATTAAGTATGCCTGGTTTGCCTGGTGGGTGGTGATGGGTGGAGATCCACCTGAACTGAAGCCACACCCACAGCTTTAGTTACATGATAAAGGGGAGGAGTTAGGGGAGGGGCTTTGAAAAGGTTCAGCCCCCAGGAAGAAACCCTAAATACAAAGGGAAGACATCATTGCACATAAAAAACACACCAAGGGGTCTATTTACATACTGTCACCTCTTAAACATGTACAAAATTGGAAAAAATACAAAAATCACGGCACCCCCTCTTTAAGTAAAAAGGTGTGTGTGTGTGTGTGTGTGTGTGTGTGTGTGTGTGTGTGTGTGTGTGTGTGTGTGTGTGTGTGTTGTGTGTGTGTGTGTGTGTGTGTGTGTGTGTGTGTGTGTGTGTCCAATTGGGGACAGTCTCCTTTCCACACAGCTCTGGCAGTAAGCTGGATACTGTAACATTGTTTACCATGTGGCAGCAGAGAGGAATGAATGAATGCCTGCAGCCAGTTGCAGCCATGACTTCTGAATTCTGATTCTCCTTGATGCCCAGGCTTTCATTTCCCTTGGGGAAAAAATATAATAATTGAAAGCCTGCAGGAATACATCAGCTGCCCTGGCAGGGGTGGATAATGGATATAGGCATGGGCATGGGGGGCAATGCCCCCATAAAAGCCCAGTCTGCCCCACCAAACATGATGGCATGACAGATAATAAGCCCACAGCAAACGCACAAGCTTGTTTTTTGATGCCGTTTACTTTTTTCCTTTGCTCGTTCTCGACGGCGCTCGTTCATGTATCATTTCCGTTCCCATAATCCCTTGTTTCGGGCGCGTCCATGGAGAAATACTTCCGCATTTGACCACCATTTAACAGCAGCCAAGTGTTAACAGTGACAATCTCAAGTGCTTATTACTGTAGTATTATTTTAAGCTTTTCGTAGGATTAGAGCAGGTGCAGACCTGGTGAGACGTAGGAGGGGTCTGGACAGGAGTCAACCCACAGAGCCTAGTCCTTCCATGTGCCAGAGTTTGGTTCTCCCAGTACCAGCAGAGTAGTTCTGGAGCAGTGGATTGTGTGGCCTTGGGTCTTTCCCTAGTGGACTGACCGAGAGTAGCTACTGGGACGTAAGTCGGGACTTGATCAACCCTGGCTGGGTCTCCTGAGTGAGGGGTATGATGTTGATCAACCCTGGCTGGGTCTCCTGAGTGAGGGATATGATGTTGCGAGACCCTAAACCCTGATGACCTTAGGATACATCACTGAGGATACATCCCAGTTGCAGCTATGCGACGTATCTTTAAGTTATAGGGCTCACAGACAGATACACAGACTCTCCCCCTCTAATAGCCTGCACTAGTAGAGCCACACCATAAAAAATAAATACTTCAGTCCCTTGTGCATGTTCAGTAAGAGACACCACTTAGCAGCAGATAGGAGATATCAAATATGTACGAATCAGGGGCGTAATCTCTGTGGGGGGATAAAAAGTTGCAACAGAACTCTCTTATTCTGCATTGTGTAATTTATTCACGTTTTATTTCAGTTTCTTGCATTACGTATTAGAATGTTACAGTGGCTTTATCACATAATTGGCAGGGTCAGATATCCCCCCGCACGCGCCCCCTGAGCCAGCGGGGGGGGGGGGGGGGGACTTCACAGCCTACATGAGGACGGACACAGGATGACTCCCCTGGTATGACTTGTGTGGCAAAAAGAATATATTCAGAGTCATGTGATTTATATTCACAGTCGAACATACATGAGAAGCGATGGTACCAAACGGTGCATCTGTCACCAACACTGCTATGGCCACAGGGCCTGTTGCAGTGTTGCCAACTTGATGGTACCAAACGGTGCATCTGTCACCAACACTGCATGGCCACAGGGCCTGTTGCAGTGTTGCCAACTTGCCAAAATACAAAATGCACTAGTGGCACTTCCATAATGCACTAGAATGCGCTAAAGGGGTTTCAACCATTTTCATACCAGGGCCCACTGTTTATTCTGCATTTTAGCCACGGACTAGCCTACCATTTGATGTCGAGTTTAGTCTCTCGTACTAATTTAGGAGAGAAACTGGCAAAATGTTGGTCAAAATAGCAATTCTTCTGCATTTTCTAAATGTGTACATTCTTGCAAATTAGGTAATTCAGATGTTTAAATATAATTTAACTCTTGAGGGCGTACAATGTAACCAAATGGACCCGTAAGGGTCCATTTGGTTTCATGTTTACGCTCTCAGATCTATATATTCTATATTTTACGCTCTAGAGATCTATAAGGGTCCATTTGGTTACCAATGGTCCTTTCTAGGAAGGCTCTCAACCAATTTCGCCAGCAAAAAGAAGCACTAGATTTTCGAGGAGTTTTTCACCAATGTTGGCGCTGGGGAGGTCTGGAAAAAAAGCTAAATATTTATATAGCGACAAATCCATCAAGTTGGCAACGCTGGCCTGTTCAAGTCCTCCATTTCCATGACAGCATTCTACTGAAGGTAACATTCTGTATAATAATTAACTGTGACAAAAACAGCCAGCATAATTAACTGTTCTTTGTAAAGCTGGGCTCTGATTGGCCAGGCTGTTGCCAGGTAGGTTTTGGCTGAGGGATAAACTAGCCTTCAAATCAGTTCAGTTCAAACTGCCACAAGCAGAAAGTGGACCGATGCCATCAAAATGCTTTTGGGTTGCTTCTTTCCACTGTGTCAGATTCAAGCTTAATTTCGCTTTGCTGTTTTATCATTTGGCCTAGTCACGGCAGAGACTTGGTTCCAGGGGCGGATGTAACATTTCCCAATTGGGGGGCCAGGAAAAAATGGTATGGGTGCGTCTTCATGAAGCCACACCCATACCATTTTCGGTTACAGGGATTTTATTAGTCAAGTAAAGCATCAATAATAACATCAGTTGTTGTTGAAGTTGCAACAGACACGCAGCATGCATAAAGAGCTAAAGGTCTGACT
>CM076983.1:7375120-7449127 GCA_039105355.1 Benthosema pterotum | reverse complement strand
CAGCTATTTTTGAGGCTTGTAGATCAACTATATTTTGATATTGTAGATGCAGCTATTTTTGAGCTTGTAGATCACCTATTTTGGAACTTGTAGATCAGCTAGATCAGCTATTTTCAGCTTGTAGATTAGCTCTATTTTTAGCTTGTAGATCAGCTATTTTTAGCATGTATATCAGCTATTTCTGAGCATGTAGATCAGCTATGTTTTGAGCTTGTAGATGAGTTATCTGTTGAGCCTGTCTTCATGAATGTGCTTAGTCAGCAAATGTTGGGCAAGTGCTATGGTCATTTTCAGCCCAATGAGTGTTGTATAGGTTGTGACTAGTACTCTGACTTTAACCTGTTTTTATGATGTTTCCCACAGGAGCTGAATTTAAATCTTTTGGTACATGTTATTAGACACCATTAGGTCAAGACATTTCTTGGTTAGGATTTAGTTCCCTTATTGAACAAATCTCTGATAAAATGCCCGAACTAGATCAGCACTCGGTAGAGTGCATACTTGCGTGTTGCACACAAGTAATTTGTGGCCTACTTGTGTTCGATCGGAGCGGGCCAATACTCTTGACTTTAGTTATAGAGGTCTCTTATTTACATCACCCAATTACATCACCACCAACCGGTCAGTCTGCCGACCGCCGACCACCGATCACTTAACTTGCGTCCACTCACTAAGTAAAGAGCTCTTCTAATCGAAAAGAAAAGCATTCAAGTCAACATTCTCAAAATTGAAGCATTTCCTAAACACTATAAAGAGCATATGATATAAATGACATTATGAGACAAGACAAAGTCCATCATTTAGTGCCCTAAACAAAGATCTAAGTCCATAGACTAGGCTTGCAAACATTTTACTGACCGTTTCCAGTAGGTAAAGAAGAATGAAAGGTGAAAATAATGAACATTTTTGCACTCTTTGGCATTGTTAAAGCGTGCATGGTAACAGTTTGTGATGTGCATGACCTCACACATTGAAGATGTAGGGTGATGCATCCTGTTGTAAATGACGAGAGAGGAGACAGGCAGGCAGGCAGGCAGGCAGAGACAGGTAGGCAGACAGACAGACAGGAAGACAGGAAGACAGGCAGGCAGGCAGGCAGGCATTCAGGAAGGAAGACAGGCAGGCAGGCAGGCAGGCAGGCAGGCAGGCAGGCAGGCAGGCAGGCAGGCAGGCAGGCAGGCAGGCAGGCAGGCAGAGAGGAAGATAGGAAGATAGGAAGATAGGCAGGCAGGCAGGCAGGCAAGCAGACAGGCAGGCAGGCAGACAGGCAGGCAGGCAGCCAGGCAGGCAGTCAGGCAGGCAGGCAGTCAGGCAGAGAGGAAGACAGGCAGGCAGGCAGTGCAATGCTTTGGACCGTTTCTAAAGCAGGGGGACCAAAGCGAGCCAATGCCACTGTAGCAGTGAGGACCAAGCTCTATTCCTTTGGAGGATGCTATGATGATCGGACCAATGTCGAGATGCTTGTCCATGTCTTCAACACAGTATCTTTATGCTGGAAGATGTTACCTCCACTAAAATTTGCAAGAGGATCCACTCACCTTGGGGTTCTGTCCCCGTATCCTTACAACACAGCTGTCCTGATAGAGGATATAATCTACGTCTGTGGAGGCTCTGCTTACGACAATAGGCTTTTTGAATTTAACATAGACACCCACATGTGGTTCAAACCCAGTGTTTCTGGGTCTCCTCCGGAGGGGAGAATAGACCACTCAGCCTGTGTGTGGAAGAAGGTCATGTTCATCTATGGAGGATACACCCAGCAGCGTAGATACGCTAATGATATGTACAAGTTTGACGCCTGTACCATGGTCTGGTCTTTAGTTAACCCCAGAGGACCTCCACTTCCTGGTAGAGGAGAGCACTCTGCCACCGTCATTGGGACAAAGATCTTTGTATTTGGGGGCTACCAGGACAGGGGTATATGGACCAATAACATCATAGTGTTTGACACAGAGACAAACGACTGGCTGAGGACACCTTCAGCACAGCTTCTACCAGAAGGACGCTCCTTTCATTCAGCATTTACCTACAATGGAGAACTGTACATATTTGGTGGCTGGAATGGTAATAAGAACCTCAATGACATGTGGAAATTCAGTCCAGCTACCCTCACCTGGAGGAAGGTTGAGCCCAAGGGGAAAGGACCGAGTCCAAGGTATTCCACGTGCTGTTCTGTGGTGGGAGAACGTGTCATCATCTCTGGAGGATATGTGTGGAATGGTGGATCCACTATCTTCACCAATCAGCTTTATATCTTAGACTTGAATCCTTCTCTTAAGACTATATGTAAACTAGCAGTTATTCAGTACGGTCTGGACCAATCAGAGCTGCCGCACGACATCAGGTGGGAACTGGTAGCCATGACAACCAACAGTGTGCTCACTGCCAACAAGATCATCAACTGAAGGAAATCAGAAATGCATCATTCAACTAGATCAGCAACACACAGCAGTGCACACTTGTGTGTTGTGCACAAATAAGCTGTTTGGTCTAATTCAGGATTTCAATTCAAATAATAGCAAAAATAGCTGATCTACAAGCTCAAATTTTGTATGTTAAGCTCATAGATCAGCTATTTTTGAGCTTCTTGTAGATTGGCTATTTTTTGATTTTGTACATCAGCTACTTTTGAGCTTGTAGATCAACTATTTTATCTTGTAGATCAGCTATTTTTAGCTTGTATATCAGCTACTTCTGAGCATGTAGATCGGCTATGTATTTGAGCTTGTAGATCAGTTATCTGTTGAGCCTGTCTTCATGAATGTGCTTAGTCAGCAAATGTTGGGCAAGTGCTATGGTCATTTTCAGCCCAATGAGTGTTGTATAGGTTGTGACTAGTACCCTGACTTTAACCTGTTTTTATGATGTTTCCCACAGGAGCTGAATTTAAATCTTTTGGTACATGTTATTAGACACCATTAGGTCACGACATTTCTTGGTTAGGATTTAGTTCCCTTATTGGACAAATCTCTGATAAAATGCCCTATATAGTTCAGCACTCGGTAGAGTGCATACTTGCGTGTTGCGCACAAGTAATTTGTGGCCTACTTGTGTTCGATCGGAGCAGGCTAATACTCATGACTTTAGTTATAGAGGTCTCTTATTCACATCACCCAATTACATCACCACCAACCGGCCAAACTGAGAGCCCCAATGGACGCCGACTGCCGACCACCGATCACTTAACTTGCGTCCACTCACTAAGTAAAGAGCTCTTTTAATTGAAAAGACACGCAAGCAAGTCAACATTTTCAAAATTGAAGCATTCCTAAACACCATAACAGCATACGATATAAATGGCATTATGAGACAAAACAAAGTCCACCATTTAGTGCCCTAAACAAAGATCTAAGTCCATAGACTAGGCTTGCAAACATTTTACCGACCGTTTCCAGTAGGTAAGAAGGAATCGAAAGGTGAACATAATTAACATTTTTGCACTCTTTGGCATTGTTAAAGTGTGCATGGTAACAGTTTGTGATGTGCATGACCTCACACATTGAAGATGTAGGGTGATGCATCCTGTTGTAAATGACGAGAGAGGAGACAGGCAGGCAGGCAGGCAGGCAGAGACAGGTAGGCAGACAGAGAGGAAGACAGGCAGGCAGACAGGCAGAGAGGAAGACAGGCAGGCGGGCAGGCAGGCAGAGAGGAAGACAAGCAGGCAGGCAGGCAGGCAGGCAGGCAGGCAGGCAGGCAGAGAGGAAGACAGGCAGGCAGACAGGCAGAGAGGAAGACAGGCAGGCAGACAGGCAGAGAGGAAGACAGGCAGGCAGAGAGGAAGACAGGCAGGCAGGCATGCAGGCAGGCAGGCAGAGAGGAAGACAGATAGGCAGGCAGGCAGGCAGGCAGGCAGGCAGGCAGGCAGACAGGCAGGAAGACAGGCAGCAGTGCAATGCTTTGGACCGTTTCCAAAGCAGGGGGACCAAAGCGAGCCAATGCTACTGTAGCAGTGAGGACCAAGCTCTATTCCTTTGGAGGATGCTATGATGATCGGACCATTGTCGAGATGCTTGTCCATGTCTTCAACACAGTGTCTTTATGCTGGAAGATGTTACCTCCACTAAAACTTGAAAAAGGACACGCTCACCTGGTGTTTTGGTCCGTGCATCCTAACATCACAGCTGTCTGATAGAGGATATAATCTACGTCTGTGGAGGCTCTGCTTACAGCAATGGGCTTTTTGAATTAATGTAGACACCCACCTGTGGTTCAAACCCAGCGTTTCTGGGTCTCCTCCGGAGGAGAGATAACCACTCAGCCTGTGCGTTGAAGAAGGTCATGTTCATCTATGGAGGATACATCCAGCAGCGTAGACACGTAATGACATGTACAAGTTTGACACCTGCACCATGGTCTGGTCTTTAATTAACCCCAAAGGACCTCCACTTCCTGGTAGAGGATATCACTCTGCCACCGTCATTGGGACAAAGATCTTTGTATTTGGGGCGTCCAGGACTGGGTTACATGTACCAATAACATCATAGTGTTTGACACAGAGACGGACGACTGGCTGAGGACACCTTCAGCACAGCTTCTACCAGAACGTCGCTCCTGTCATTCAGCATTTACCTACAATGGAGAACTGTACATATTTGGTGGCTGGAATGGTAAGAAGACCTTCAATGACGTGTGGAAATTCAGTCCAGATACCCTCACCTGGAGGAAGGTTGAGCCCAAGGGGAAAGGACCGAGTCCAAGGTATTCCACGTGCTGTTCTGTGGTGGAACGTGTCATCTTCGTTGGAAGATACGTGAATGTGAGCCCCGAGTTTCATATCTTAGACTTGAATCCTTCTCTTAAGACTATATGTAAACTAGCAGTTATTCAGTATGACCTGGACCAATCAGAGCTTTTTTTTATTTAGTCTAGTTTTAGTCGATGAAGAGTAAACATGCAAAGTTATAGGCGACTCTGCTCCCGGACAGCCCTGGCGTGCACTTCCAACCCAGCGTGCACTACATAGCAAAAGAATCAGCAAAAGAGATACGATCATTGCAATAATATATTTCGTATCGTCTTCGTTTGAGAACGAAAAAGACAATAGATTTTAGCTTAGTCTTTATTTTGTCTTTATTAGTCAACGAAATTGCATATCAATTTAGTCCCAGTTATTGTTTATACACGTTTTTTTTTGTCTCGTTTTCGTCCTGCGAAAAATGGGCGTTGACAAACACATTAGATTAGTTTTCGTTGACGAGAACAACTATGCTGCCAACAAGATCATCAAATGAACGAAATCAGAAGTCATTGACTTTTGAGATGCATTTTCTCAACAGTCCAGGATGTAAGCTTTCATACGATGCATCATTCATCTAGATCAGCAACACACAGCAGTGCACACTTGCGTGTTACACACACATAGGCTGTGGCCTAGTTGTGCGTGAGTGGAGCGGGCGAATCAGAAATGAATGAACATGAACAAACTCTTATTCCTCTGAAATAAATTACGTCACACTCCCTCCCACAGATCTTGAGTGGACCGAGTCCCACCCTCATTACCTAAACCGGCCAATCTTAGTACCCTGAGGGACGACTGACGACCGCACATCGTACACCACCGCACACCGATCGCTTAACTTGTGCCCGCTCCGCTCACGCAAGTAACACAAGTATCACCCTACTCCAACACTAACATCACAAAATTAAACATACTTTACTGTAGAATTCTTTTAGCAGTTAAATTCCACAGGCCTGGGATACCACATGATGGCCCTGCAGGTTTCCTATGCTAGGTTGAACATAGCATAGGAAAACGAGGTTGCGGTTCAGAGTCTGAAATTGTCCAATGTCTGTAGGATTTCAAGGGGGAGAAACTAACCAGAGGTTGTTGTCAATCATGTGGCTAATGGGCTAGCCTGTTTGCCAACCACACAAACACAGCCAACGAGCGCTACTAGCATGTAAACAAAAGCAGTAAAACATGTCGGATGATGATGTTTATACACCCCGACGCTTCTTTAAAAGATACTCTTTGTTTCAATGGACAGATAAATACGGCCGCGATTCACCGCAGTTGCAGCCGCCATGGTTGTTGTTTTACACCAACTGTTGTATTGTTGACTGACAGGGTTGCTGACCAATCAGCTGCGTCTGTTCGGATTTTTACGTTAGACCATCCCCCAACTCAGACTCTCATTGGTTAAACACATCTTGGTACCGAAGGGACCAATCAGAAGTTGACAATAGAAGGCCAGACCAAGAGACTTGGTCTGAACCAGGCTATGATGGCCCTGCAGTTGGTCACATAACAACATAGCACAGGAAAACTTGTCTGCAGCTCTAAACAGCTCTGTCTGCACTCCAAACCTTACTCATCTCACTAATGGATGACAGATGGCTCAGGGTTCATGCACCGTGGATCCTCCTGTGTGGACATGAGAGGTGGACACAGACCTGGACAACCTGCAGTCTGATCACTGGCCGAGCACACACCAAGCTGTTTATCTGAGGGACACATCCAAGTATCGCATTGTGTGGGACAAAGTGGGGAAAACGGGACGAAACAGGGTTAGCAAATTATCTTGATCTAGTCATGGCCAAAAAATAATTTGGGATTTAAAATAATAGCATTAAATAATTCAGATTTTCAATAATAGCAAAACTAGCTGATCTAGGAGCTCAAAATGCATTGCACTGCGATGCGTTTTGAGCTTGTAGATCAGCTACTTTGAGCTTGTAGATCATATAGTTTTTGAGCTGATGAATCAGCAAATTTTGAGCTTGTAGATCAGCTATTTTCTGAGCTTGTAGATTCACTATTGTTGAGCTTGTAGGTCAGGTATTTTCTTAACTTGCTGATAGGCTATTTTTTAGCTTGTAGAGCAGCTGTTTTTGAGCTTGTAGATCGGCTATTCTTTTGCTTGTTGATCAGCTATTTTAAATTCATACATAAGCTATTTTTTAGCAGGTAGATTAGCTATTTTCAGCTTGTACAGAGGCTACTTTTTAGCTGGTATATATCAGGTATTTTTTGAGTTTGTGGTTTAGCTATTTCTGAGCTTGTAGATCTGCTACCTTTTAGCTTGTATAGATCAGCTATTTTTTGAGCTAGTTCAGCACTCGGTAGAGTGCATACTTGCGTGTTGCGCACAAGTAATTTATGGCCTACTTGTGTTCGATCGGAGCGGGCTAGTACTCATGACTTTAGTCATAGAGGTCTCTTATTTACATCACCAACCAACCGGTCAGTCTGAGTGCCCTGAGGGACGCCGACCGCCGACCACCGATCACTTAACTTGTGTCCACTCACTAAGTAAAGAGCTCTTTTAATTGAAAAGACATGCAAGCAAGTCAACATTTTCAAAATTGAAGCATTCCTAAACTCCATAACAGCATACAATATAAATGGCATTATGAGCCAAAACAAAGTCCACCATTTAGTGCCCTAAACAAAGATCTAAGTCCATAGACTAGGCTTGCAAACATTTTACCGACCGTTTCCAGTAGCTGTAAGAAGGAATCGAAAGGTGAAAATAATTAACATTTTTGCACTCTTTGGCATTGTTAAAGCGTGCATGGTAACAGTTTGTGACGTGCATGATCTCACACATTGGAGATGTAGGGTGATGCATCCTGTTGTAAATGACGAGAGAGGAGACAGGCAGGCAGAGACAGGCAGTGAGACAGGAAGACAGGAAGACAGGCAGGCAGGCAGGCAGGAAGACAGGCAGGAAGACAGACAGGCAGGCAGTGCAATGCTTTGGACCGTCCCCAAAGCAGGGGGACCAATGCGAGCCAATGCTACTGTAGCAGTGAGGACCAAGCTCTATTCCTTTAGATGCTATGATTATCGGACCAATGTCGAGATATTTGTCCATGTCTTCAACACAGTGTCTTTATGCTGGAAGATGTTACCTCCACTAAAATTTGCAAGAGGATCCACTCACCTGGAGGTTCCGTTCTCGTATCCTTACTACACAGCTGTCCTGATAGAGGATATAATCTACGTCTGGAGGCTCTGCTTACGGCAATGGGCTTTTTGCATTTAATGTAGACACTATAAGTGGTCCAAACCCAGTGTTTCTGGGTCTCCAGAGAGATTACTACTCAGCCTGTGCGTTGCAGAAGGTCATGTTCATCTATGGAGGATACACCAGCAGGCTGCATACGCTAATGACATGTACAAGCTTGACACCTGCACCATGGTCTGGTCTTTAATTAACCCAAGAGGACCTCCAGTTCGTGGTAGAGGAGAGCACTCTGCCACCGCTATTGGGACAAAGATCTTTGTATTTGGGGGTGTCCAGGACGGGTGTATATGGACCAATGACATCATAGTGTTTGACACAGAAACCAACGACTGGCTGAGGACACCTTCAGCACAGCTTCTACCAGAAAGACGCTCCTTTCATTCAGCATTTACCTACAATGGAACTGTACATATTTGGTGGCTGTAACTGTACATGATTTGGTGGTCTGTAACTGTGAAGAACCTTCAATGACATGTGGAAATTCAGTCCAGATACCCTCACCTGGAGGAAGGTTGAGCCCAAGGGAAAGGACCGAGTCCAAGGTATTCCACGTGCTGTTCTGTGGTGGGAGAGACGTGTCATCTTCTTCGGAGGATACACTAATGGGTCTATGGCTTCATCTCCGATGAGCTTCATATCTTAGACTTGAATCCTTCTCTTAAGACTATATGTAAACTAGCAATTATTCAGTACGGTCTGGACCAATCAGGGCTGCCGCACAACATCAGGTGGGAACTGGTAGCCATGACAACCAACAGTGTGCTCACTGCCAACAAGATCATCAACTGGAGGAAATCAGAAGTCATTGAGTTTTCAGATGCATTTTCTAAACAGACCAGGATGTAAGCGTTCATACAATGCATCATTCAACTAGATCAGCAACGCACAGCAGTGCACACTTGCACACAAATAGGCTGTTTGGTCTAATTCAGAATTTCAATTCAAATAATAGCAAAAATAGCTGATCTACAAGCTGAAATTTTGTATATTGAGCTTGTAGATCAGCTATTTTTGAGCTTGTAGATCAACTATTTTTGATTTTGTAGATCAGCTATTTTTTGATTTTGTAGATCAGCTATTTTTGAGCTTGTAGATCAGCTAGAGCAGCTATTTTCAGCTTGTAGATCAGCTCTTTTTAGCTTGTATATCAGCTACTTCTGAGCATGTAGATTGGCTATGTATTTGAGCTTGTAGATCAGTTATCTGTTGAGCTTTTCTTCATGAATGTGCTTAGTCAGCAAATGTTGGGCAAGTGCTATGGTCATTTTCAGCCCAATGAGTGTTCTATAGGTTGTGACTAGTACCCTGACTTTAACCTGTTTTTATGATTTTCCACAGGAGCTGAATTTAAATCTTTTGGTACATGTTATTAGACACCATTAGGTCAAGACATTTCTTGGTTAGGATTTAGTTCCTTATTGGACAAATGCCCTAACTAGTTCAGCACTCGGTAGAGTGCATACTTGCTTGTTGGGCACAAGTAGTTTGTGGCCTACTTGTGTTCGAGCGGAGCGGGCTAATACTCATGACTTTAGTTAAAGAGGTCCCTTATTTACATCACCCAATTACATCAATCTGAGTGCCCTGAGGGACGCCGATCGCCGACCGATTAATTGTGCTCACTGCCATAAGATCACCAAACGAAGGAAAGCAGAAGTCATTGAGTTTTCAGATGCATTTTCCAAAGAGTCCAAGGTGTAAGCTTTCAGCGTTACGTTGCTTTACATCTGCAACGCACAGCAGTGCACAAAATAGGCTGTAGTCTACGCTTGATTTTCTTCCCCACTCCAGCTCTGGGCAAACTTTGGGTAAACCCCGCCCCCGATGCTCGGAAGCCAATGAAAACACTGCAAACCAGCAGGGGGTTTGAGACGGAGCGCTTGTTTTACCCTGCTGGCTACTACTACTAGGGTGGGGCGAAGGAAGTTTTACTGAGGTTATGGTTAGGGTTAGGTTAGGTTAGGTTTAGGCATAGTTTTACTGAGGTTATGGTTAGGGTTAGGTTAGGTGGTGCTTTATGCAGTTACTAACCCTAAACATAACCTCAGTAAAACTGGCCTACGTGGCCTACTTGTGCGTGAGCGGAGCGGGCGAATCAGAAATCAACCAAAACAAACTCTTACTCCTCTGAAATAATTTTCGTCACACTCCCTCCCACAGATCTTGAGGGTGGACCGAGTCCCGCCCTCATCACCTAAACCGTCCAATCACAGCACCCCGAGGGACGACCGACGACCGCACATCGTACACCACCGCACAACGATCGCTTAACCTGTGCCTGCTCACTCACGCAAGCAATCTTTAGCTTGTAGGCTACATCAACTATTTTTGAGCTGATATATCAGGTATTTTTTTTAGCTTGTAGATCAGTTATGGTTTAGCTGATAGATCAGCTATATTTGAGATTGTTTTTTGAGCTTGTAGATGAAATATTTTGAGCTTGTAGATGAGCTATTTTTGAGCTTGTAGATGAGCTTTTTTTTAGCTTGTAGATCCGCTGTTTTTTTTAGCTTGTAGATTAACTATTTTAGAGCTTGTAAATCAACTATTTTTTGAGCTTGTAAATCAATTTTGATAGGAGAGTAAAACATTAAAACACTGATGACAACAATGTGGGACAACCAGACAGGTACTCAAAGCTGTAATTGGTCAGTTAACAACATGGCATTTCATTGTAGTGCTTATATTCCAATGGGGCATTTTATCACATATATTTGCCCAATCTCTGAATTAAATTGTTACCAGAATTGTCTTCAATTGTTTTTTGATGTGTTTCCAATGGTGTCTAATAACATGTTCTAAAAGATTGAAATTTGACCACTCACAAAACAGTTTAAAGTTTGAGGTACTAGTCACAAGAAGGCAAAACGTTTAAAATATCATCATGCTTCATGCAGCATGTGATATGTCTAACTAGGTGCTTTTCATGGTTCTGAATCTATTCCATGCTTTAGTTTTCCTCCGAAAACATTCCTTGGGGTAAAAACAGACATACCTGTCGTCATAAATGTCAGACAGCAAATTCTGGGCATGATGAGCTTGTAGATTCGCTATTGTTGAGCTTGTTGGTCAGGTATTGTCTTAACTTGCTTATAGGCTATTTTTTTTTAGCTTGTAGAGCAACTGTTTTTGAGCTTGTAGATCAGCTATTTTTTGCTTGTTGATCAGGTATTTTAAATTCTGGGCAAGTGCTAGTAGTTCGTGGCCCTACTTGTGTGAGCGGAGCGGGCTAATACTCATGACTTTAGTTATAGAGGTCTGTTATTTACATCACCCAATTACATCACCTCCAACCGGCCAATCTGAGTGCCCCGAGGAACGACGACCACCGACCATCAATCACTTAACTTCCGTCCACTCAAGCAAGTAAAAAGCTCTTTTAATTTAAAAGACACGCAAGCAAGTCAACAATCTAGAAATTGAAGCATTCCTAAACTCCATAACAGCATACGATATAAATGACATTATGAGACAAAACAAAGTCCACCATTTAGTGCCCTAAACAAAGATCTAAGTCCATAGACAAGGCTTGCAAACATTTTTACCGACCGTTTCCAGTAAGTAAGAAGGAATTGAAAGGTGAAAATAATTAACATTTTTGCACTCTTTGGCATTGTTAAAGTGTGCATGGTAACAGTTTGTGACGTGCATGATCTCACACATTGAAGATGTAGGGGATTGCATCCTGTTGTAAATGATGCGAGAGGAGACAGGCAGGCAGGCAGACAGGAAGACAGGCAGGCATTCAGGCAGGCAGGCAGGCAGGCAGGCAGGCAGGCAGGCAGGCAGGCAGGCAGGCAGGCAGGCAGGCAGGCAGGCAGGCAGGCAGGAAGGCAGGCAGGCAGGCAGGCAGGCAGGAAGACAGGCAGGCAGGCAGGCAGGAAGACAGGCAGGCAGGAAGACAGGCAGGCAGGCAGGCAGACAGACAGAGAGGAAGATAGGAAGATAGGCAGGCAGGCAGGCAGGCAGGAAGTCAGGCAGGCAGGCAGAGAGGAAGACAGGCAGGCAGAGAGGAAGACAGGCAGGCAGACAGACAGGCAGGCAGACAGGCAGGCAGGCAGGCAGGCAGGGAGAAGACAGGCAGGCAGGCAGGCAGGCAGTGCAATGCTTTGGACCGTTTCCAAAGCAGGGGGACCAAAGCAAGGTAATGCTACTGTAGCAGTGAGGACCAAGCTCTATTCCTTTGGAGGATGCTATGATGATCGGACCAAGATGCTTGTCCATGTCTTCAACACAGTGTCTTTATGCTGGAAGATGTTACCTCCACTAAAACTTGAAAGAGGACACGCCCACCTGGTGTTTTGGTCCGTGCGTCCTTACAACACAGCTGTCCTGATAGAGGATATAATCTATGTCTGTGGAGACTCTGCTTACGGCAATGGGCTTTAAGAATTTAATGTAGACACCCACATGTGGTTCAAACCCAGTGTTTCTGGGTCTCCTCCGGAGGGGAGAGATTTCTTCTCAGCCTGTGTGTTGAAGAAGGCATGTTCATCTATGGAGGATACATCCAGCATAGTAGATACGCTAATGACATGTACAAGCTTGACACCTGTACCATGGTCTGGTCTTTAATTAATCCCAGAGGACCTCCACTTCCTCGTACAGCATATCACTCTGCCACCGTCATTGGGACAAAGATCTTTGTATTTGGGGGCTACCAGGACAGGGGTATATGGACCAATAACATCATAGTGTTTGACACAGAGACAAACGACTGGCTGAGGACACCTTCAGCACAGCTTCTACCAGAACGTCGCTGCGCTTATTCAGCATTTACCTACAATGGAGAACTCTACATATTTGGTGGCTGTAATGGTAATAAGAACCTCAATGACGTGTGGAAATTCAGTCCAAATATCCTCACCTGGAAGAAGGTTGAGCCCAAGGGGAAAGGACCGAGTCCAAGGTATTTGACGCGCTGTTCTGTGGTGGGAGAACGTGTTATCTTCGTTGGAGGATGCATGTCGAATGGTAGGGAACTTTATATCTTAGACTTGAATCCTTCTCTTAAGACTATATGTAAACTAGCAGTTATTCAGTACGGTCTGGACCAATCAGAGCTACCGCACGACATCAGGTGGGAACTGGTAGCCATGACAACCAACAGTGAGCTCACTGCCAACAAGATCATCAACTGAAGGAAATCAGAAGTCATTGACTTTTCAGATGCATTTTCTAAACAGACCAGGATGTAAGCGTTCATACATTGCATCATTCAACTAGATCAGTAGCCTGGTCTAGCCCTCAATGATTTTGGCCTTGGGGGGGTGGGGTGCCGTGGCATCCACACGGCAGATGAGCTGCGCTCTGATTTGATCTCACTAACGTGTCGTCATCTCCGGCCCCTCCCGCGCCCGTCCACTCTACGTCACATCATTTAGAGCGACGCCCACCCCGGAAGGTTCACTCCCACTTGAAGGCCACTTTACAACGTGCGTTAGGCCAGGCTTTCCGTTTTCGCGCAAGGCGAACGAAAATGAAAGCCTGGGTGTCGAGGCTACTAGATCAGCAACACACAGTAGTGCACAATTGCGTGTTGTGCACAAATTAGCTGTTTGGACTAATTCAGGATTTCAATTCAATAATAGCAAAAATAGCTGATCTACAAGCTCAAATTTTGTATATTGAGCTCATAGATCAGCAATTGTTTGAGCTTGTAGATTAACTATTTTTGATCTTGTAGATCAGATATTTTTTATTTTGTAGATCAGCTATTTTTGAGCTTGTAGATCAAGTATTTTTGATTTTGTAGATCAGCTATTTTCAGCTTGTAGATCAGCTCTATTTTCAGCTTGTAGATCAGCTATTTTTAGCATGTATATCAGCTATTTCTGAGCATGTAGATCAGCTATGTTTTGAGCTTGTAGATCAGTTATCTGTTGAGCTTGTCTTCATGAATGTGCTTAGTCAGCAAATGTTGGGCAAGTGCTATGGTCATTTTCAGCCCAATGAGTGTTGTATAGGTTGTGACTAGTACCCTGACTTTAACCTGTTTTTATGATGTTTCCCACAGGAGCTGAATTTAAATCTTTTGGTACATGTTATTAGACACCATTAGGTCAAGACATTTCTTTGTTAGGATTTAAATCCCTTATTGGAGAAATCTCTGATAAAATGCCCTAACTAGTTCAGCACTCGGTAGAGTGCATACTTGTGTGTTGCGCACAAATAATTTGTGGCCTACTTGTGTTCGAGTGGAGCGGGCTAATACTCATGACTTTAGTTAAAGAGGACTCTTATTTACATCACCCAATTACATCAATCTGTGTGCCCCAAGGGACGACGACCGCTGACCGTTTGATTGTGCTCACTGCCAACAAGATCACCAAACGAAGGAAAGCAGAAGTCATTGAGTTTTCAGTGCATTTTCCAAAGAGTCCAAGGTGTAAGCTTTCAGCGTTACGTTGCTTTACATCTGCAACGCACAGCAGTGCACAAAATAGGCTGTAGTCTACGCTTGATTTTTTCCCCCCACTCCAGCTCTGGGCAAACTTTGGGTAAACCCCGCCCTCGATGCCCGGAAGCCAATGAAAACACTGCAAACAAGATTGTGCCCCTACAGGGCACAGGTCTCCCCCGTCTGGGCTCAGGTTTGAACGTGTACTAGTGCTAGTGTCTCAACTATGACGTCGCCATGAGATTTATGACGTCATCATGACATCATCCTATGCACGGACATGATGGCGGACAGACACGGGCGGAATGACGGGGTACGATCCATAGTCACCACCTTACGGTGGAGACAATGACGGGTACGTTCCATAGTCACCACCTTACGGTGGAGAGGACCAGGTCTATGGTTCAGACCTATGCACGGACATGATGGCGGACAGACACGGGTGGAATGACGGGGTACGATCCATAGTCACCACCTTACGGTGGAGACAACCAGCAGGGGGTTTGGGAAGGAGCACTTGTTTTACCCTGCTGGCTACTACTAGTAGGGTGGGGCGAAGGAAGTTTTACTGAGGTTATGGTTAGGGTTAGGTTAGGTTTAGGCATAGTTTTACTGAGGTTATGTTTAGGGTTAGGCTTAGGCATAGCCTAGTTTTACTCAGGTTATGTTTAAGGTTAGTAACTGCATAAAGCACCGCCTATTAGGCGGTGCTTTATGCAGTTACTAACCCTAAACAGCTTGTAGATCAGTTATCTGTTGAGCTTGTCTTCATAAATGTGTTTAGTCAGCAAATGTTGGGCAAGTGCTATGGTCATTTTCAGCCCAATGAGTGTTCTATAGGTTGTGACTAGTACCCTGACTTTAACCTGTTTTATGATGTTTCCCACAGGAGCTGAATTTAAATCTTTTGGTACATGTTATTAGACACCATTAGGTCAAGACATTTCTTGGTTAGGATTTAGTTCCCTTATTGGACAAATCTCTGATGAAATGCCCCAACTAGTTCAGCACTTTAGAGTGCATACTTGTGTGTTGCGCACAAGTAATTCGTGGCCTACTTGTGTTCGAGCGGAGCGGGCTAATACTCATGACTTTAGTTAAAGAGGACCCTTATTTACATCACCCAATTACATCAATCTGAGTGCCCCGAGGGACGCCGACCGCCGACCGCGGAGTCGTGTTGTAAATAATTCCTCTGAAATAATTTACGTCACACTCCCTCCCACAGATCTTGAGGGTGGACCGAGTCCCGCCCTCATCACCTAAACCGTCCAATCACAGCACCCCGAGGGACGACCGACGACCGCACATCGTACACCACCGCACAACGATCGCTTAACCTGTGCCTGCTCCGCTCACGCAAGCAATCTTTAGCTTGTAGATCAACTATTTTTGAGCTGATATATCAGGTATTTTTTTAGCTTGTAGATCAGCTATTTTTTAGCTTGTAGATCAGTTATGGTTTAGCTGATAGATCAGCTATATTTGAGATTGTAGATCAACTATTTTTTGAGCTTGTAGATGAAATATTTTTGAGCTTGTAGATGAGCTATTTTTGAGCTCGTAGATCGACTATTTTTTTAGCTTGTAGATGAGCTTTTTTTTAGCTTGTAGATCAACTATTTTTGAGCTTGTAAATCAACTATTTTTTGAGCTTGTAAATCAATTTTGATAGGAGAGTACCCTCTCCAGTGAGTGTGGAACTACAGTGGCACCAGAGAAAATATTAAACGTCAATAGCAGGAAAAGAAACAACAGAAAGTCAGCTATAAGAACACTGATGACTGTCAGTCACCATGTGGGACAACCAGACAGGCACTCAAAGCTGTAATTGGTCAGTTAACAACATAGCATTTCATTGTAGTGGCTTATATTCCAATGGGGCATTTTATCACATATATTTGCCCAATCTCGGAATTAAATCGTTACCAGAATTGTCTTCAATTGTTTTTGGATGTGTTTCCAATGGTGTCTAATAACATGTTCTAAAAGATTGAAATTTGACCTCACAAAAACAGTTCAAAGTTAGAGGTACTAGTCACAAGAAGGCAAAACGTTTAAAATATCATCATGCTTCATGCAGCATGTGATATGTCTAACAAGGTGCTTTTCATGGTTCTGAATCTATTCCATGCTTTAGTTTTCCTCTGAAAACATTCCTTGCTGCACATGATGGCTCCCACAGATCTTGAGGGTGGACTAAGTCCCGCTCTCATCTTAAACCAGCCAATCGCAGTGCCCTGAGGGACGACCGACGACCGCGCACCGTACACCGTACACCACCGCACACCGTACACCACCGCACACCGTACACCACCGCACATCGTACACCACCGCACATCGTACACCACCGCACACCGTACACCACCGTACACCGTACACCACCGCACACCGTACACCACCGCACATCGTACACCACCGCACATCGTACACCACCGCACACCGTACACCACCGTACACCGTACACCACCGTACACCATACACCACCGCACACCGTACACCACCGCACATCGTACACCACCGTACACCGTACACCACCGCACACCGTACACCACCGCACATCGTACACCACCGCACATCGCACACCACCGCACATCGTACACCGTACACCACCGCACATCGTACACCATCGTACATCGTACACCACCGTACATCGTACACCACCGCACATCGTACACCACCACACATCGTACACCGTACACCACCGCACATCGTACACCGTACACCACCGCACATCGTACACCGTACACCACCGCACATCGTACACCGTACACCACCGCACATCGTACACCGTACACCACCGCACATCGTACACCGTACACCACCGCACATCGTACACCGTACACCACCGCACATCGTACACCACCGCACATCGATCACTTAACTTGTGCCCGCTCCACTCACTCAAGTAACACAAGTATCACCTTACTCCAACACTAACATCACAGGATGAAACATACTGTAGAATTCTTTTAGCAGTTAAAAGCCACAGGCCTGGGATACCACATGATGGCTCTGCAGTTTTCCTATGCTAGGTTGAACATAGCATAGGAAAACAAGAGTTGTGCCCCTATGGGGCACAGGTCTCCACCGTCCGGCTCAGCTCAGCTCATTTATGACGTCATCATGACATCATCCTATGCACGGACATGATGGTGGACAGACACGAGCGGAATGACGGGGTACGATCCATAGTCACCACCTTACGGTGGAGACAACTAGCCTGTGGTTCAGAGTCTGAAATTGTCCGATGTCTGTAGGATTTCAAGGGGGAGGGGCTTGGTTCATACCAAACAAACAAGTGGTTGGTGTAAAATATGTGGTTTAGGGGATAGCATGTTTGGACCCAACCACAAAAACACAGCCGCAACGAGCGCTACTATAGCATGTGAAACAAAAGAGTAATACTTGTCAGATGATGATGTTTATAACAAAACAACGCTTCTTTAAAAGATACTTTTTTGTTTCAATGGACAGAGAGATCCCATTCACTCCTATGCGCCAGGCCGCCTGCGCTGCTGGAGGAGCATGGAGAGCTCTGTGAGTCCACTCTGAAGCCGGAAGTCATGAAATGAATGGGATTTAATAGGAGTCTACAGTCTCGCGAGACTGTAGGAGTATGGGCGTTATCATAACCGTTATGCTCAGATAGGACTCAAAGAGGCTCTGTATAGTCACGTGACCTGGCTGCTCCGCTCTGCTTCCGGGCTTTGCTTCCGGGTACACCAATATCCTAACTCTCCCACTAGCAGGCTCTGGTCTGAACCGGGTCCATGGGTCTGAACCAGGCTATGATGGCCCTGCAGTTGGTCACATAACAACATAGCACAGGAAAACTTGTCTGCAGCTCTAAACAGCTCTGTCTGCACTCCAAACCTACTCATCTCACTAATGGATGACAGATGGCTCAGGGTTCATGCACCGTGGATCCTCCTGTGTGGACATGAGAGGTGGACACAGACCTGGACAACCTGCAGTCTGATCACTGGCCGAGATCACACTGTTTGTTGAATAGGGTGACCACACACCAAGCTGTTTATCTGAGGGACACATCCAAGTATCGCATTGTGTGGGACAAAGTGGGAAAAACGGGACGAAACTGGTTTAGCAAGTTATCTTGATCTAGTCATGGTCAAAAAAAATAATTTGGGATTTCAAATAACAGCATTAATATTAAATAATAAATTCAGATTTTCAAATAATAGCAAAACTAGCTGATCTAGGAGCTCAAAACGCATCTCACTGCGATACGTTTTGAGTTTGTAGATCAGCTATTTTTGAGCTTGTAGATCAACTGTTTTCTGAGCTTGTAGATTTGCTATTGTTGAGCTTGTAGGTCAGGTATTTGCTTAACTTGCTTATAGGCTATTTTAGCTTGTAGAGCAGCTATTTTTGAGTTTGTAGATCAGCTATTTCTTTTTAGCCTGTTGATCAGCTACAGTATTTTAACCGCATACATAAGCTATTTTTTAGCAAGTAGATATGCTACTTTTTAGCTGGTATATATCAGGTATTTTTTGAGTTTGTGGTTTAGCTATTTCTGAGCTTGTAGATCTGCTACCTTTTAGCTTGTATAGATCAGCTATTTTTTGAGCTTGTGGATCAGTTTTTTTAGCTTGTAGCTCAGCTATTTTTGAGCTTGTAGCTCAGCTATTCTTGAACTTGTAGCTCAGCTATTTTTTTTAGCTTGTATATCAGCTATGTTTTGAGCTTGTAGATCAGTTATCTTTGGGCTTGTCTTCATAAATGTGTTTAGTCAGCAAATGTTGGGCAAGTGCTATGGTCATTTTCAGCCCAAGGAGTGTTCTATAGGTTGTGACTAGTACCCTGACTTTAACCTGTTTTTATGATGTTTCCCACAGGAGCTGAATTTAAATCTTTTGGTACATGTTATTAGACACCATTAGGTCAAGACATTTCTTGGTTAGGATTTAGTTCCCTTATTGGAGAAATCTCTGATCTCTGATGAAATGCCCTAACTAGTTCAGCACTCAGCAGAGTGCATACTTGCGTGTTGGGCACAAGTAGTTCGTGGCCTACTTGTGTTCGAGCGGAGCGGGCTAATACTCATGACTTTAGTTAAAGAGTTTCCTTATTTACATCACTCAATTACATCAATCTGAGTGCCCCGAGGGACGCCGATCGCCGACCGATTGATTGTGCTCACTGCCAATAAGATCACCAAACGAAGGAAAGCAGAAGTCATTGAGTTTTCAGATGCATTTTCCAAAGAGTCCAAGGTGTAAGCTTTCATCGTTACGTTGCTTTACATCTGCAACGCACAGCAGTGCACAAAATAGGCTGTAGTCTACGCTTGATTTTCTTCCCCCACTCCAGCTCTGGGCAAACTTTGGGTAAACCCCGCCCCCGATGCTCAGAAGCCAATGAAAACACTGCAAACAAGATTGTGCCCCTACGGGGCACAGGTCTCCACCGTCCGGCCCAGCAATTGATATTATTCTAATATATATAAAACACTAATGCCAGCCATCCTTCACACCTATGACCTCATCATGACCTCATCCATGATGACCTCATCCACCCTTTGGTCTCATGTTTTGAACGTGCACTGGTAGTAGTATATCAACTATAACCTCATCATGCTGTAATCATGGGACGGACAGATTGAGGACAGATAGTCGCGCCACAGACAGACTTAGGACATGCACGGACAGAGGGCGTTTTATAGTCCCCATGATTACCTCATCATGCTGTAATCATGGGACGGACAGATTCGTCGTGCCACAGACAGACTTAGGACGTGCACGGACGGAGGGGCGTTGTTGACGATTTCAGAAAAGTTTCCACAAAACAAAGTATATCAGCTTGTCTTATTCTTATATCATTTTTCAAATCTTCTAAATGTGGCAAATAGCGTTGGATGTTCATCAGAACAATTCTTAATGAAGAATCTTTTCTATCAATTTTTATTGGTGGTGACGGCTTTAATTCAGAACTGCGTAGTCGAAGCATTTCTGTCTCTACTTTTGGATTAGCTCTGATGTGTTTCTCATCGAATTCGAGGAGGTAGAGACCGTTTAACGAAGTTACCCGACTGAGTGCGACATAGACCTGTCCTGCATTCCATCTTCGTTGTCCTGCTATTGTCACTACAATTTTTTCTAAAGTTCTTCCTTGAACTTTATGAATTGTACATCCCCATGCTAAAGTGAAAGGAAACTGTTCTCGTGTAGCATATACAGTCTTTTTGTTTTCTAATGGTGAATTGAGCAGTATGCTTTTGTATAGGTACTGCTTGGGGAAAGTCTTGTTTGTACTGACTTATGGCTTTGGCACCTTTTCCTATTCTGTCGCTGTCAAATTTCACTAGGATAGTCTGAACTGTGTTTTCGTTTAAAATAATCTGAACAATTGTACCAGTTACTCCATTAGAAAGTCCGTCAGAAACGTTGATGTTGCATGTCAACATGACCCTGGCTCCAACTGCTACTCTTACAGTTTCTCGTAATCCTCCGGTTTCTGATGGCTTGCTTGGCATTCTAATCTTAAGTAGTCCTGTTTTGCAATCTTTCTGAGAATCAATGGCCGTGATGCTGAATATATCTGTGGTCAATGTCTTTATTTTCTCATCGTTGTGTAAATCTGCTTCGGCGTTTGTCGAGAAGACGTGGAGTGCTTCTTTCGGATATGATATGTCACTTTTGTCCACAAGTCTTGTTTGTAACAACTTAATGTCTTCTTCTGTGTGTTTACCAATACGTACTCTTTGGAGTAACTCTGCATACGGTTTGTCATCCTTTTGACGCATAATTTCCTCAAGTTCAAAAAGTTTTGAAGTTTTCTCTCCATAATGACCCATAAATGCTTGCATAAGCATCAGAGTGGTTCTCAAAAATTTGGTTTGCCTTGACTGGTGGTAATTGATATAAGTCACCGACTGCAAGAATGCTGATGTTGCCAAAAGGAGAATTTGAGCCAGTGATGTCTTTAAGTCTTCTGTGAATCTGATATAAGAAATCTGTTCCAACCATTGACGCTTCATCAATAATTAACAACTTCATGTTTCCCAGACGTGAACGTAATGTGTTTAGTACGTCTGCTTTCGGTGATTGGTACTCACATGATCTTGTTGGAGTTAATCCAAGGGCTGAATGAATAGTCATTCCATCAATGGCGAATGCTGCTATTCCAGTATATGCAGTTAGTAGAACACAAATTTCCTCAGGTCCGAACTCGCGTGATAGCAACCGATTGGTTTCATAATGAAACAGTTTGATTATGTGACTTTTTCCTACTCCTCCAGGTCCACTTAAAAATATCTGGTAGCTCGGATGGGGTGTACCGTTTTTCAAAGAAATGATTGTCTCTTGCTTGCACCATTTTCTATGGTATTTCACTATTTCCATTTGCTTTGAAGTCAATGATCGCATCATCTTCAAATATTCTTCACGGCTCAATAATGTTTTCTTTCTTTCACAGGTGAAACGTGCTTCTAATTCTGAAATGATAGCAGAATGTCCAACATCAAGATCCACATTTTCTCTATCATTGTTCTCTGTGTCTCTTTCTAAAACTTTTCCTTCATTTGTCTCTATGGCTTTTGGTATTCGTTATTTGCTGCAATTAAATCCCAGGCATCTTCTGGCGGTTCCATTTCTGTCATCATTGTTATTGCCTCTTCTAGTTCTTCTGTCTCCACATTGAATTTCTTTTCATTTCCCTGTATTTCTTTTCGAACATGAATGTAATGATCTTTGAAAGAAGAGAAATTATTCTTCAAGTCTTTTTCTTCTTCTCTCCAGGGTAAATACAACATTAATAGGTTTCTGTATTTCTCTTCTCCTTCTTTTTTTTCTTTGTGAAATCTAATTATACAATGTCGTCTTCGGGCTGTCATTTCTCCAAGACCTCCTTCAAAGTTATCCGAGATGGATATCCATTTTGAGTCCTGTCTTCATGCGTATCATTTTCTTCTTCCATGGAGACGATATGATCACAATGATCTATTCCCTTTTCCCCTTTTGCTGATACATATGTGGCTGCAAATTCAGCCAGACACATTCCATTTATTGAGTCCGGTCGTGCTTCATACCTATCCAAAAGTGATGTGCAGAAAATGTTTTCTTCATCATTGTTCATTTCTTGTATTACATTCTGAGGTTTAAATAGTCTAACTCTTCTGTGTCTGGGTGCTGTGTTGACAAACACTACCTTTCTGCTTCCTCTTTTCAAGGGAAGCGATAGTAATCTATACGCTGCTTCCTGTGCACTTACTTCTCTGTTATTTAGAAATGCATAACCTACCTTTTTTAGTTGTGTGGTTACATCTTCTCCTCTGTTATCATTTGCAACTTTTTTTAACAGTTCACTCATTGCTCTTTCTGATTTCAACATGTAGCTTGTCATGTACATGATACAGGAGTACACATCCGTTACAAATTGTATATCCATATTTCCCTGCCATGTTTCTAGGATTTTCTTGTTGTAATAATTGATCCAACGTTCTTCCGGTTTCCTCTTCAGCACAATTTTTCTTCCTGACCTCATGATCGACAGAGCCCATTGATATTCCTCTTTACTGACACCTGCTTGTTCAAGCAGTTTTTCTAAAGAGATATTTTCTGCAATGTTTTCAGTAATCATTGTAGTTGCTACTTTTTCCAAAATCATTCGTCTTCTTTTAAGAATTTCATCTTTTCTCGGGTCTTTCTCTTCTGTTTCTTTGGCTATCAAGGTGTCATTACTTGGTAGGTGTGGGAAGTTGAATCTGCAGGAACCTCGTTTTCTGCATGCGCTAGAATGATTGTGTTTTTGTAACGACAGTACTAAATCCTTCAATATGCCTTCTTCTGCTGGAATTTCACATGTCTGGTGTTTATCAATGAAAGTGGCAACTTCTTCATCTGTGTTTATGCCAATTTTTGGAGCATCCTTTATCCACAGTAAACAATGCGCATGTGGTGATCCCCTTTGTTGGAATTCTGTGCGTATGAAGTAATCTTCAAGTTTTCCGAGAGGATTTGATTTTCCTCCAAGAAATTCTTTGAAATATGTACGTAGACGATAATCAAATTGACGCGCTGCTGTTACTGGATTACGTCGTAACCATTTGCATTTTTCTTCAAAATTCATGTTTTTCACATCTTCCGCGGTTAAATTCATTCCATATTCTTTACCAATACTTTGTATGACTTCCGGCCATTTCATGTCTGCAGCACTCAATGTTAAGAAGAACGTTGGTATTCCTATTTGTCTAACTGTAGCTAGTAAATCATAAAGAACTGTTTGCCAATAAGCTGGTGATCCTCTTGAGTTTTTCGGAAAATTGAATGCCTTTCCGGCGCGCATCATCTCATTCATCTTTACTTTTGATTTCATCATTCCTGCAGTAACCCTTTCTTCTTGGAATTTTTCTCCTTGACTCTGTCGCACAGCTATTTGAATCTGGTCTTGGACATCTTGAGCTTCTACTATGTATTGAGCCGTTAAGAGATAATCTATGTCTTTTGCAAATCTACCCTTGGAATGTAAAATACGTTGTTGAAAATATTTCCTATGTGTAATTCTTTTTCTCCTTTGTGAGTTCAATCCTCCATTTCCAAATGGATATTTACATGGATTTGCTAATTCTTCAAAGTTTTCGTCTTGGTAGAATGAACGTGGTTTTTGATGTTCCGTTGGAGCAATGTGTATTGTGATGTCATCTTTGAGGAAGTTTTCTTCCTGAAGTAAAGTATCATATGGAATTCCTCTTATCTTTCCAATTTCTTCAAATCTTTTTCTGTCTTCTTCATCTTGCTCTTCTTCGATGTTTATATCTGTTTCCTGTGGAACATCTGACTTCTTCTTCTCTTGATTTCTTCTTTCACCATATGATCCCGTAATACCGTCTTTCTTTTTGTTGTCATTTTCTTCTAACATTGTCATGGCTCTCCATAAGTCTTCATTTTCTTTAATCCATTCTTCTTCCCAATCTTCGCAGATATCAATCTTTGCATATAGAGGATTGTTTTTCTTTAGCCAAACTAATGCTTCCAAGACTTTTTTCGGTCGAACGTATTCATATATATAGTGTCCTGTATATTCTAATTTCCTTTTCAGTTTTAATGGAACAACTTCAAGAGAGTCAGGAAGTCTTGGCAATATTTTGATAACGGTGTTCAAATTTGATGGCACATTAACTGCATTACCATGAATTGCTTTTTGTCCTCCTCTCGGTAAACCAATGAGTTTCATGAAGTGTATTCTTTGACTTATTAATCTTTCTTCTAAAGGCCGTAATTCTTGCAGTTCTTCTGGGATATCATCCAAGGATAATTCGTTGGCCCAGGATTGCGAAGGCAATGTTCTTCTTTTCAAGCATCGGTGACAGGTGTGGCATATCCAATTCTCATCAATTGATGTCTTCTTATTAAGAACTTTTTCAGTTTCATCTCCAGGTTTGTAATTCTCACATTTATATTTCACAACCGTTTCTCTGTAAAGCAAGCGTTCACAACAGAAGCATACGTAATTTGGTCCACTTTCCGCGATTTTCTTTAAGAATGCAAGTCCTGATTCATCAATTGTTGTCACATGTTCTTGTTTTGCCCTATTCTCTTTCTCTCGTTTTTCTTTTTTTCTTTCTCTTTCATTCTTCCGTCGTAGATTCTTGTCATCTGCTTTCTCTTCCTTCCGTTTTGTTTTCATTCTTGTTCTATTTCTCTCCCTTTGACTTATGAGTGTTGCTCCTCTCTGTCCTAAGTTCTTTCCTTTTTTTCTCCTCTTGCCTTTTCCTTCTACATTAGACTGCTGAATTCTCTTTTCTCCATTTTTCACTTCTCTTCTTTTTTCTGCTCTCGCTTCCCTATCTTTTCTCTGTCGAAGTTTCTTCCTTACTTCCGTTTCCTCTTCCCGATACTTTTTCTGTCTGTTTCTCTTCCTACTTAGATTCTGTAGCTTCTTTTCATCGTCTTCCTCTTCCTCCCGTTTCCTTTTCATTTTTTGTCTATTCTTCTCCTTTTGATCTTCTTTTTGATCTTCTTTTCTTTTTTCCTCTTTCGCTTCCCTGTCTCGTCTTTGTCTAAGTTTCTTCGTTTCTTCTTTCTCCTTCTCCCGATACTTTCTCTTTCTATTTTTCTCCCAAATTCTTCTCTGATGTCTTTGTTCCTCAAACTGACGAGTTATGCTTTCACTCTGCTTTCCTATTTGAAATAGCAATGACTCCTGATATTCTACCCCATAGCTTTCTTCAGCATTCATGGATAAGTCTTTGCCCAAGATTGCGAAGTCAATTTTTCTCTCTTCTCATGACCTTTCCTTTCATTCCATTCTCCTTTATGAAATACTAATAATTTCTGAGATTCTTCCCCTGTGCACTCTCGATCATATATCCTCAAATCATTCTTATTTCCATCTACTGTATGAGAAGACAACATTCTTCTAACGACCTATTGATTTTTATTAAACAATATTTTTAGATTAGAATGTCATCTTTCTTTCTTATATATGCTATGTATTACATCATCTTCTTTTCATTATGTACAAAAATCTCTATTTCACACTTATATTTCCACCGTATCTCTTACCTATGACCTCATCATGACATCATGACGTTATCTCCAGCTCAGGTCTCCTCCTAGAGACCTGTACCCAGGTACAGATTCAAGACAGATAGTCGTGCAACAGACAGACTTAGGACGTGCACGGACAGAGAATGATTACCTCATCATTCTTTAATCATGGGACAGACAGATTCGTGCACGGACGGAGGGCGTTTTATAGTTCCCACCTTCATCATGACCTCATCATGACGTCATCTCAAGCTCAGATCTCCTCCTAGAGACCTGTACCCAGGTACAGATTCAAGACAGATAGTCGTGCAACAGACAGACTTAGGACGTGCACGGACAGAGGGCCTTTTTCAATCCCTTTTATAATGATTACCTCATCATGCTGTAATCATGGGACAGACAGATTCCTCGTGCCACAGACAGATTTAGGACGTGCACGGACGGAGGGCGTTTTATAGTCCTCCACCTTCGGTGGAGACAACCAGCAGGGGGTTTGGGAAGGAGCGCTTGTTTTACCCTGCTGGCTACTACTAGTAGGGTGGGGGGAAGGAAGTTTTACTGAGGTTATGGTTAGGGTTAGGTTAGGTTTAGGCATAGTTTTACTGAGGTTATGTTTAGGGTTAGGCTTAGGCATAGCCTAGTTTTACTGAGGTTATGTTTAAGGTTAGTAACTGCATAAAGCACCGCCTCTCGGTGGTGCTTTATGCAGTTACTAACCCTAAACATAACCTCAGTAAAACTGGCCTACGTGGCCTACTTGTGCGTGAGCGGAGCGGGCGAATCAGAAATCAACCAAAACAAACTCTTATACTCCTCTGAAATAATTTTCGTCACACTCCCTCCCACAGATCTTTAGGGTGGACCGAGTCCCGCCCTCATCTCCTAAACCGGCCAATCACAACACCCCGAGGGACGACCGACGGCCGCGCATCGTACACCACCGCACAACGATCGCTTAACTTGTGCCTGCTCCGCTCACGCAAGCAATCTTTAGCTTGTAGATCAACTATTTTCGAGCTGATATATCAAGTATTTTTTTTAGCTCGTAGATCAGCTATTTTTTAGCTTGTAGATCAGTTATGGTTTAGCTGATAGATCAGCTAATTTTGAGATTGTAGATCAACTATTTTTTGAGCTTGTAGATGAAATATTTTTGAGCTTGTAGATGAGCTATTTTTGAGCTCGTAGATCAACTATTTTTTGAGCTTGTAGATGAGCTTTTTTTTAGCTTGTAGATCCGCTGTTTTTTAGCTTGTAGATGAACTATTTTTGAGCTTGTAAATCAACTATTTTTTGAGCTTGTAGATCAGCTATTCTTGATAAGACAGTACCCTCTGCAGTGAGTGTGGAACTATAGTGACACCAGAGGGAATATTAAACGTCAATAGTAGGAAAAGAAACAACAGAGAGTCAGCTATTAAAACACTGATGACTGTCAGTCACAATGTGGGACAACCAGACAGGTACTACTCAGACCCTAACAGCACAAAATGAAACAAACTGGTGAGTGTTTTTAGCACTTTAGAACCCAGAGAACTGCATTGGCCAGGTAACAACATAGCATTGCATTGTAGTGGCTTATATTCCAATGCGGCATTTTATCACAGATTTCTCGGAATTAAATCGTTACCAGAATTGTCTTCACAGCAGGGGCGGATCTAGGCAAGGGTATTGGGGGGGGGGTGCCCCCCTAAATGCCCAGACTGCCCCACCAAACACGATGGCTTGCAAAACAACCCACAATATTTCAAATTGCTTGTATTTAAAATGATTTGAAACACTACTACTGCTACTAACTAACTACAGCTGTGTCACCACTAAACCAACAGCATTTCATCATTGAAAACAGAAAACTCTCTGAGTCAGACCTTTAGCTTTATGCATGCTGCGTGTCTGTTACAACTTTGACAACAACTGATGTTATTATTGATGCTTTACTTGACTAACTAGAAAAGTGCCCCTACGGGGCACAGGTCTCCACCGTCCGAGCTAAAGAATTGATGAAATTATTGTAATATATATAAAACACTAATGTCTTTTCTCCGATTCAGCTATGGGATCTATGATGTCATCATTACATCACACATGGGACGGAATGACGATATTGAGGGGGCCTTTGTTTCTAACGTCCAAGCGATCAGCAATTGATAATATTATTCTAATATATATAAAATATGAATGTCTTTTCTGAATCTGAAATTTTTATTTCATTTCAGTTGGAAATAAAAAATCAGTCAAATGCTATGGAAGAGTTAAAAAAAAATAGAATAGAATTGTGAAATAGATTTAAAAAAAAAATAAAGAATAAAAATAAATAAATAAATAAATGCCAAATAAATTTGGCATTAAAGAAATAGTGGTCATAGGCACACATTTTTTATTCTTTATCAACTATCCTTTGTGTTGATGAGTGTAACGTGCCTCACAAGGTTAAAGAAGAAATGTCTTTTGATGCAAAATTCCATTATGCGATCATATTCCATTATGCGATCATTACATTATGCGATCATAAAACATAAAAGGATTGGTTGAAAAAAAAAGGTTTCGAGAAGTGTAAAATTAAAAAAATAAATAAAAATAAAATAAAAATAAAAAACAATGAATATAGTTGTTGATGATGAGTTTAACGTGAGTTACAATATTGAAGAAAAGACATCTTTTATGTAAACTGCCATTATGCGATTTTAAAAAATGAAACAATTGGATGAAAAAAAAATATTCAAAATCTGATTCGTCATTGAGCGAATATTGCTGATCAGGTTTTTGTTGTGTCCTCCGTGTCCACTGGTTGAATTTCCATTATTGTGGTGTTGTGCAAAATTTCGCCGTTGTATGTCTCTACCTTGGTTCTGCACTTGAAAATATGAGTGGTAAGTATTGGTTTTTTGAAGACTTCCTCGAATGCGATCTCATTTGTGTCTCTCAGAACCCTCAGTGAGTCTGCGTCGTGACCCAGGAGGACCTCAGCGATGTTATGGAAGCATGTTACCCAATGTTGGTCATTATGGTCAGCTATCCAGACTTTTAGAAAAAGTCTGTATTTGAATTCAGAAAAGTCAAGGTTGCATTTCTCACAGTGGTATTTATCATTGTTTAGGTCCAGAACCTTCTTGTTGCAATCTTCACGGGGACACGCCTGGTATATGCAATTCTCAGATCGAATGGCAATGACCGTTGCCACTGTGACGCAATAATCTGCTAATTGATCCTGTGTCTGTCCTCCTGTTTTGATGTTTTTCAGTGTTTTCCAGTTGACTTTGGCGATGATTCCAGATACCGATCCTGCAGATGACCGGATTTGTGTCAGTGATTGGATGCTTGAGTTTCGGCCTTCATCTTCGTACCACTTCTTGAGTTTAATGGATTCTGGTGTCTGTGGGTTCACCATGAGCTTTGAGCTAAATGTCGCTGACAGAGATCGGCCTCCATAATCGGATACTTGAGCTTGTTTGATTTCCACTACCGGGTGAGCTGAGCCATCGAATTTTTCTGCCTGCTTTGCCCACAGGGTAACTTTTACTTCTTTGCCGCTGTTGTCCACCAGGGTGATTTCTCTTCTGCAAGTCTCTCTGCCAAATTTCGTTATGATGCGAGACACGTCATTGGCTTTGTTACATACTCCAATGACGTTAACGAAGCTATCTGGTTCTTTGTTTTCTAGTTCGTTGATCGAAGTAAATACGAAATCACACTTAATTTGGGGGATCTTTGAATTCTCGTCACAGGGTACAATGCTAGAGGTGCTGTTGAGGATAATTTCGTATTCGTGTTTAAATGTGGAGAACCGTTTATCCATTGCCTTTATTGTCGCTTTCGAAATCAAATAAATCTTCCCCTCCTCCACCACACAGAAGAACTTGTCCACGTCTTTGGTAAAGGCCGTGACCTTTATTTCTGCTGTCTCATCCATGATTTCAAATGAGAAACGCCTTCCAACTCCTCTGTCATTACTCCATTTGATGATTTCAGTCTTGTTATGTACACGACCTTGAACCGTCCACTTGGTTTGGGATGGATTCAATGAAATTATAGGCAAAACATTCAAGTCAGATTTAGGTCGGACACAGACCTTTATAGGACCGTTGCAACTGTCGAGACTAATACCATAGACTTTTTCTGGAGGTTTATCTTGTTCATATTGTTCTATCGAGCTGACCGTACGCTTGAGATGGGAAGAGATTGCTCTGTTGTCGCACTTCTTACTCGTACTATCTATATCGGGAATCTTTCCTCAAAATCTATTGTCGAGCTGTTTTGAACATTTATCGTTACATCACGCTGTTTTTCATCTGTTTTCTGACTAGTAGACATTTTGAATACCACATTAACAATATTAAAATATAGCAAGAGTTCAGGCTAGTGTTCCGGAAGCACAGGACATGAAATAGAGTTGTGTATAGGTCCCCACTGTCTGGCTCGGGTATGAGATCTATGATGTCATCATTACATCACAAGCGGGACGGAATGACATGTACGCCGGGACGGAATTACGGAGTGCGTTCCATAGTCCCCACCTTACGGTGGTGACATCATTTTGACGTATTTGAATGCACCAGGCTAGTGTTCCGGAAGCACAGAACATGAAATAGACTTGTGTATAGGTCCCCACTGTCTGGCTCGGGTATGAGATCTATGATGTCATCATTACATCACAAGCGGGACGGAAGGACAATGTACGCCGGGACGGAATTACGGAGTGCGTTCCATAGTCCCCACCTTACGGTGGAGACAACAATTACGGTGGAGACAACAATAATAGTCCTGTAACTGAAAATGGTATGGGCGATGAAGCCGCCCCCTACCATTTTCTCCTGCCCCCCAATTGGGAAATGTTACATCCGCCCCTGCTTCACAGATGTGTTTCTAATGGTGTCTAATAACATGTCCTAATAGATTGAAATTTGACTCCTGTGGGAAACCTCACAAAAACAGTTTAAAGTTAGAGGTACTAGTCACAAGAAGGCAAAACGTTTAAAATGTCATCATGCTTCATGCAGCATGTGATATGTCTAACTAGGTGCTTTTCATGGTTCTGAATCTATTCCATGCTTTAGTTTTCCTCCGAAAACATTCCTTGGGGTAAAAACAGACATACCGGTCGTCATAAATGTCCTTAGTCAGCAAATTCTGGGCAAGTGCTAGTAGTTTGTGGCCTACTTGTGTTCGAGTGGAGCAGGCTAATACTCATGACTTTAGTTATAGAGGTCTGTTATTTACATCACCCAATTACATCACCTCCAACCGGCCAATCTGAGTTCCCCGAGGGACACCGAACACCGATCACTTAACTTGTGTCCAGTCACGCACCACCCACCATTTAGTGCCATAAACAAAGATCTAAGTCCATAGACTAGGCTGGCAAACATTTTACCCAGCGTTTACAGTAAGAACGGATCAGGTTTTAAAGACAGTCAAAGGGTGAAAATAATGAACATTTTTGCATTGCTCTTTGGCATCATTAAAGTGTGCATGGTAACAGTTTGTGACGTGCATGATCTCACAAAAAGGAGATGTGAGATGATGCAGCCTGTCGTAAATGACGAGAGAAGATAGGCAGGCAGGCCGACAGAGGCAGGCAGACAGGCAGGCAGACAGAGGCGGGCAGGGTAATGCTTTGGACCGTTTCCAAAGCAGGGGGACCAAAGCGTGCCAATGCTACTGTAGCAGTGGGGACCAAGCTCTATTCCTTTGGAGGATGCTATGATGATTGGACCAACGGCGAGATGCTCGTCCATGTCTTCAACACAGTGTCTTTATGCTGGAAGAAGTTACCTCCACTAAAATTTGCAAGAGCATCTCGCCGTTGCACAAGCATCTCGCCGTTGGCTCACCTGGAGGTTTTGTCCACGTATCCTTACAACACAGCTGTCCTGATAGAGGATATAATCTACGTCTGTGGAGGCTCTGCTTACGGCAATGGGCTTTTTGAATTTAATGTAGACACCCACATGTGGTTCAAACCCAGGGTTTCTGGGTCTCCTCCGGAGGGGAGAAATTACTACTCAGCCTGTGTGGTGAAGAAGGTCATATTCATCTATGGAGGATACACCCAGCAGGGTAGATACGCTAATGACATGTACAAGCTTGACACCTGTACCATGGTCTGGTCTTTAATTAACCCCAGAGGATCTCCAGTTCCTGGTAGCGGAGAGCACTCTGCCACCGTCATTGGGACAAAGATCTTTGTATTTGGGGGCTACCAGGACGGGTGTATAAGGACCAATAACATCATAGTGTTTGACACAGAAACCAACGACTGGCTGAGCACACTTCAGCACAGCTTCTACCAGAAGGACGCTGCCTTCATTCAGCATTTACCTACAATGGAGAACTGTACATATTTGGTGGCTGGAATGGTAATAAGAACCTCAATGACGTGTGGAAATTCAGTCCAGATACTCTCACCTGGAGGAAGGTTGAGCCCAAGGGGAAAGGACCGAGTCCAAGACTTTTTAAGTCCTGTTCTGTGGTGGGAGAACGTGTCATCTTCTTCGGAGGATACAATAATGGGTCTATGGGCTTCATCTCCGATGAGCTTCAAATCTTAGACTTGAATCATTCTCTTAAGACTATATGTAAACTAGCAGTTATTCAGTACGGTCTGGACCAATCAGGGCTGCCGCACAACATCAGGTGGGAACTGGTAGCCATGACAACCAACAGTGAGCTCACTGCCAACAAGATCATCAACTGAAGGAAATCAGAAGTCATTGAGTTTTCAGATGCATTTTTTAAAACAGTTCAGGATGTAAGCTTTCATACTTTGCATCAGCAACGCACATCAGTGCACACTTTGCACACAAATAGGCTGTGGCCTACTTGTGCGTGAGCGGAGCGGGCAAATCAGAAATCAACCAAAACAAACAAACTCAAAACAAACTCCTCTGAAATAATTTACGTCAGCCTCCCTCCCACAGATCTTGAGGGTAGACCGAGTCCCGCCCTCATCACCTAAACCAGCCAATCACAGCACCCCGAGGGACGACCGCACATCGTACACCGTACACCACCGCACACCGATCACTTAACCCGCTCTGCTCACGCAAGCAACACAAGTATCACCTTAGTCCAACACTAACATTACAAAATGAAATGCTATGCCCTGTTGAATGTAGCATCGGAAAAGTAGCCTGCGGTTTAGAGTCTGAAATTGTCCGCTGTCTGTAGGACTTCAAGAGGGAGGAGCTTGTGTTTGCCAACCACACAAACACGGCCAACGAGCACTAGTAGCATGTGAACCAAAGCAGTAAAACATGTGGGTTGATGATGTTTATACAAGCCGACGCTTCTTTAAGAGACTTGTTGTTTCAATGGACAGATTGATACGGCCGCGATTCACCGCAATTGCAGCTGATACGGCCGCGATTCACCGCAATTGCAGCTGATACGGCCGCGATTCACCGCAATTGCAGCCGTCATGGTTGTTGTTTTATACCAACTGTTGTATTGTTGACTGACAGGGTTGCTGGCCAATCAGCTGTGTCTGTTCGGATTTTTACGTTAGACCATCCCCCAACTCCGACTCTCATTGGTTAAACACATCTTGGTACCGAAGGAACCAATCAGAAGTTGACAATAGAAGGCCAGACCAAGAGACTTGGTCTGAACCAGAGCCTTCTAGTGGGAGAGTTAGGATATTCCCATTCACTCCTATGCGCCAGGCCGCCTGCGCTACTGGAGGAGCATGGAGGAGCTCTGTGAGTCCACTCTGAAGCCGGAAGTCGATGAAATGAATGGGATTTAATAGGGGTCTACAGTCTCGTGAGACTGTAGGAGTAGTGAGCGTTATCATGAGCGTTATGCTCAGATAGGACTCAAAGAGGCTCTGTATAGTCACGTGACCTGGCTGCTCCGCTCTGCTTCCGGGCTTTGCTTCCGGGTACACCAATATCCTAACTCTCCCACTAGCAGGCTCTGGTCTGAACCGGGTCCATGGGTCTGAACCAGGCTATGATGGCCCTGCAGTTGGTCACATAACAACATAGCACAGGAAAACTTGTCTGCAGCTCTAAACAGCTCTGTCTGCACTCCAAACCTTACTCATCTCACTAATGGATGACAGATGGCTCAGGGTTCATGCACCGTGGATCCTCCTGTGTGGACATGAGAGGTGGACACAGACCTGGACAACCTGCAGTCTGATCACTGGCCGAGATCACACTGTTTGTTGAATAGGGTGACCACACACCAAGCTGTTTATCTGAGGGACACATCCAAGTATCGCATTGTGTGGGACAAAGTGGGGCAAGCAGGACGAAACAGGGTTAGCAAATTATCTTGATCTAGTCAGGGCCAAAAAAATAATTTGGGATTTCAAATAACAGCATTAATATTAAATAATAATTCAGATTTTCAAATAATAGCAAAACTAGCTGATCTAGGAGCTCAAAACGCATCTCACTGCGATACGTTTTGAGTTTGTAGATCAGCTATGTTTGAGCTTGTAGATCAGCTATTTTCTGAGCTTGTAGATTCGCTATTGTTGAGCTTGTAGGTCAGGTATTTTCTTACCTTGCTTATAGGCTATGTTTTAGCTTGTAGAGCAGCTGTTTTTGAGCTTGTTGATCAGCTATTTTAAGCTTATACATACGCTATTTTTAGCTACTAGATTAGGTATTTTCAGCTTGTAGATACGCTACTTTTAAGTTGGTATGTATCAGGTATTTTTAAGAGTTTGTGGTTTAGCTATTTCTGAGCTTGTAAATCTGCTACCTTTTAGCTTGTATAGAGCAGCTATTTTTTGAGCTTGTAGATCAGCTATTTTTAGCTTGTAGATCAGCTATTTTTGAGCTTGTAGATGAGTAATCTGTTGAGCTTGTCTTCATAAATGTGTTTAGTCAGCAAATGTTGGCCAAGTGCTATGGTCATTTTCAGCCCAGTGAGTGTTCTATAGGTTGTGACTAGTACCCTGACTTTAACCTGTTTTTATGATGTTTCCCACAGGAGCTGAATTTAAATCTTTTGGTACATGTTATTAGACACCATTAGGTCAATACATTTCTTGGTTAGGATTTAGTTCCCTTATTGGACAAATCTCTGATAAAATGCCCTAACTAGTTCAGCCCTCGGTAGAGTGCATACTTGCGTGTTGGGCACAAGTAATTTGTGGCCTACTTGTGTTCGATCGGTGCAGGCTAATACTCATGACTTTAGTTATAGAGATCTCTTATTTACATCACCCAATTACATCACCACCAACCGGTCAATCTGAGTGCCCCGAGGGACGCCGACCGCCGACCACCGATACGATAGCATACAGCATACGATATAAATGGCATTATGAGACAAAACAAAGTCCACCATTTAGTGCCCTAAACAAAGATCTAAGTCCATAGACTAGGCTTGCAAACATTTTACTGACCGTTTCCAGTAGGTAAGAAGGAATCGAAAGGTGAAAATAATTAACATTTTTGCACTCTTTGGCATTGTTAAAGCGTGCATGGTAACAGTTTGTGACGCGCATGATCTCACACATTGGAGATGTAGGGTGATGCATCCTGTTGTAAATGACGAGAGAGGAGACAGGCAGGCAGGCAGGCAGGCAGGCAGGCAGGCAGGCAGTCAGGCAGGCAGGCAGGCAGGCAGGCAGGCAGGCAGGCAGGCAGGCAGGCAGGCAGGCAGGCAGGCAGGCAGGCAGGCAGGCAGGCAGGCATTCAGGCAGGCAGGCAGGCAGGCAGGCAGGCAGGCAGGCAGGCAGGCAGGCAGGCAGGCAGGCAGGCAGGCAGGCAGCTAGAGAGGAAGACAGGCAGGCAGGCAGGCAGGCAGGTAGAGAGGAAGACAGGAAGACAGAGAGGAAGACAGGCAGGCAGGCAGAGAGGAAGACAGGCAGGCAGGTTGTGCAATGCTTTGGACCGTTTCCAAAGCAGGGGGACCAAAGGGAGCCAATGCTACTGTAGCAGTGAGGACCAAGCTCTATTCATTTGGAGGATGCTATGTTGATCGGACCAATGTCGAGATGCTTGTCCATGTCTTCAACACAGTGTCTTTATGCTGGAAGATGTTACCTCCACTAAAATTTGCAAGAGGATCCGCTCACCTGGAGGTTTCGTCCCCGTATCCTGACAACACAGCTGTCCTGATAGAGGATATAATCTACGTCTGTGGAGGCTCTGCTTACGACAATGGGCTTTTTGAATTTTATGTAGACACCCACATGTGGTTCAAACCCAGCGTTTCTGGGTCTCCTCCGGAGGGGAGAGATTACTACTCAGCCTGTGCGTTGAAGAAGGTCATGTTCATCTATGGAGGATACACCCAGCAGCGTAGATACGCTAATGACATGTACAAGTTTGACACCTGTACCATGGTCTGGTCTTTAATTAACCCCAGAGGACCTCCAGTTCCTGGTAGAGGAGAGCACTCTGCCATCGTCATTGGGACAAAGATCTTTGTATTTGGGGGTATGCAGGACTGGGTTATATGTACCAATAACATCATAGTGTTTGACACAGAGACGAACGACTGGCTGAGGACACCTTCAGCACAGCTTCTACCAGAACGTCGCTCCTGTTATTCAGCATTTACCTACAATGGAGAACTGTACATATTTGGTGGCTGGAATTGCAATAAGAACTTCAATGACGTGTGGAAATTCAGTCCAGATACCCTCAACTGGAGGAAGGTTGAGCCCAAGGGGAAAGGACCGAGTCCAAGGTATTCCACGTGCTGTTCTGTGGTGGGAGAACGTGTTATGTTCTTTGGAGGATACAAACAGAATGGTGTGACCACTACCTCCACCAATGAGCTTTATATCTTAGACTTGAATCCTTCTCTTAAGACTGTATGTAAACTAGCAGTTATTCAGTACGGTCTGGACCAATCAGAGCTGCCGCACAACATCAGGTGGGAACTGGTAGCCATGACAACCAACAGTGAGCTCACTGCCAACAAGATCATCAACTGAAGGAAATCATTGAGTTTTCAGATGCATTTTCTAAACAGATCAGGATGTAAGCGTTCATACGATGCATCATTCAACTAGATCAGCAACGCACAGCAGTGCACACTTGCACACAAATAGTCTGTTTGGTCTAATTCAGGATTTCAATTCAAACAATAGCAAAAATAGCTGATCTACAAGCTCAAATTTTGTATGTTGAGCTCATAGATCAGCTATTTTTGAGCTTCTTGTAGATTGGCTATTTTTTGATTTTGTACATCAGCTACTTTTTAGCTTGTAGATCAACTATTTTGATCTTGTAGATCAGCTATTTTTAGCTTGTATATCAGCTACTTCTGAGCATGTAGATCGGCTATGTTTTTGAGCTTGTAGATCAGTATTCTGTTGAGCTTGTTTTCATAAATTTGCTTAGTCAGCAAATGTTGGGCAAGTGCTATGGTCATTTTCAGCCCAATGAGTGTTGTATAGGTTGTGACTAGTACCCTGACTTTAACCTGTTTTTATGATGTTTCCCACAGGAGCTGAATTTAAATCTTTTGGTACATGTTATTAGACACCATTAGGTCAAGACATTTCTTGGTTAGGATTTAGTTCCCTTATTGGACAAATCTCTGATAAAATGCCCTAACTAGTTCAGCACTTTAGAGTGCATACTTGTGTGTTGCGCACAAGTAATTCGTGGCCTACTTGTGTTCGAGCGGAGCGGGCTAATACTCATGACTTTAGTTAAAGAGGACCCTTATTTACATCACCCAATTACATCAATCTGAGTGCCCCGAGGGACGCCGACCGCCGACCGCGGAGTCGTGTTGTAAATAATTCCTCTGAAATAATTTACGTCACACTCCCTCCCACAGATCTTGAGGGTGGACCGAGTCCCGCCCTCATCACCTAAACCGTCCAATCACAGCACCCCGAGGGACGACCGACGACCGCACATCGTACACCACCGCACAACAATCGCTTAACCTGTGCCTGCTCCGCTCACGCAAGCAATCTTTAGCTTGTAGATCAACTATTTTTGAGCTGATATATCAGGTATTTTTTAGCTTGTAGATCAGTTATGGTTTAGCTGATAGATCAGCTATATTTGAGATTGTTTTTTGAGCTTGTAGATGAAATATTTTTGAGCTTGTAGATGAGGTATTTTTGAGCTCGTAGATCGACTATTTTTTTAGCTTGTAGATGAGCTTTTTTTTAGCTTGTAGATCAACTATTTTTGAGCTTGTAAATCAACTATTTTTTGAGCTTGTAAATCAATTTTGATAGGAGAGTACCCTCTCCAGTGAGTGTGGAGCTACAGTGGCACCAGAGAAAATATTAAACGTCAATAGCAGGAAAAGAAACAACAGAAAGTCAGCTATAAGAACACTGATGACTGTCAGTCACCATGTGGGACAACCAGACAGGTACTCAAAGCTGTAATTGGTCAGTTAACAACATGGCATTTCATTGTAGTGGCTTATATTCCAATGGGGCATTTTATCACATATATTTGCCCAATCTCTGAATTAAATTGTTACCAGAATTGTCTTCAATAGTTTTTTGATGTGTTTCCAATGGTGTCTAATAACATGTTCTAAAAGATTGAAATTTGACCTCACAAAAACAGTTTTAAGTTAGAGGTACTAGTCACAAGAAGGCAAAACGTTTAAAATGTCATCATGCTTCATGCAGCATGTGATATGTCTAACTAGGTGCTTTTCATGGTTCTGAATCTATTCCATGCTTTAGTTTTCCTCCGAAAACATTCCTTGGGGTAAAAACAGACATACCGGTCGTCATAAATGTCCTTAGTCAGCAAATTCTGGGCAAGTGCTAGTAGTTTGTGGCCTACTTGTGTTCGAGTGGAGCAGGCTAATACTCATCACTTTAGTTATAGAGGTCTCTTAGTCCGAGGACTTAGACTAAGTCCATTGACTTAGTCTAAGTCAATGGACTTAGACTGAGATCTAAGTCCATTGACTAGACTGGCAAACATTTTACCAAGCATTTACAGTAAGAACAAATCAGGTTTTAAAGACAGTCAAAGGGTGAAAATAATGAACATTTTTGCACTCTTTGGCATCATTAAAGCGTGCATGGTAACAGTTTGTGACGTGCATGATCTCACAAAAAGGATATGTGAGATGATGCAGCCTGTCGTAAATGACGAGAGAAGATAGGCAGGCAGGCAGAGACAGGCAGGTTGTGCAATGCTTTGGACCATTCCCAAAGCAGGGGGACCAAGGCGAGCCAATGCCACTGTAGCAGTGAGGACCAAGCTCTATTCATTTGGAGGATGCTATGTTGATCGGACCAATGTCGAGATGCTTGTCCATGTCTTCAACACAGTATCTTTATGCTGGAAGATGTTACCTCCACTAAAATTTGCAAGAGGATCCGCTCACCTGGAGGTTTTGTCCCCGTATCCTTACAACACAGCTGTCCTGATAGAGGATATAATCTACGTCTGTGGGCTTTACGACAATGGGCTTTTTGAATTTAACGTAGACACCCACATGTGGTTCAAACCAAGTGTTTCTGGGTCTCCTCCGGAGGGGAGAGATTTCTTCTCAGCCTGTGTGTTGAAGAAGGTCATGTTCATCTATGGAGGATACACCCAGCAGGAAGTTTGACACCTGCACCATGGCCTGGTCTGTAATTAACCCCAGAGGACCTCCTCTTCCTAGTACAGCATCTCACTCTGCCACCGTCATTGGGAGAAAGATCTTTGTATTTGGGGGCTACCGGGACAGGTGTATATGTACCAATAACATCATAGTGTTTGACACAGAGACAAACGACTGGCTGAGGACACCTTCAGCACAGCTTCTACCAGAAGGACGCTGCCTTCATTCAGCATTTACCTACAATGGAGAACTGTACATATTTGGTGGCTGGAATGGTAAGAAGAACCTCAATGACGTGTGGAAATTCAGTCCAGATACTCTCACTTGGAGGAAGGTTGAGCCCAAGGGGAAAGGACCGAGTCCAAGGTATTCCACGTGCTGTTCTGTGGTGGGAGAACGTGTCATCATCTCTGGAGGATACGTGTGGAATGGTGTGGACACTACCTCCACCAATGAGCTTCATATCTTAGACTTGAATCCTTCTCTTAAGACTATATGTAAACTAGCAGTTATTCAGTATAGCCTGGACCAATCAGAGCTGTCGCACGACATCAGGTGGGAACTGGTAGCCATGACAACCAACAGTGTGCTCACTGCCAACAAGATCATCAACTGAAGGAAATCAGAAGTCATTGAGTTTTCAGATGCATTTTTTTAAAACAGTTCAGGATGTAAGCTTTCATACTTTGCATCATTCAACTAGATCAGCAACGCACATCAGTGCACACTTGCGGGTTGCACACAAATAGGCTGTGGCCTACTTGTGTGTGAGCGGAGCGGGCAAATCAGAAATCAACCAAAACAAACTCTTACTCCTCTGAAATAATTTACATCAGCCTCCCTCCCACAGATCTTTAGGGTGGACCGAGTCCCGCCCTCATCACCTAAACCAGCCAATCACAGCACCCGAGGGACGACCGCACATCGTACACTGTACACCACCGCACACCGATCACTTAACCCGCTCTGCTCACGCAAGCAACACAAGTATCACCTTAGTCCAACACTAACATTACAAAATGAAATGCTATGCCCTGTTGAACGTAGCATCGGAAAAGTAGCCTGCGGTTTAGAGTCTGAAATTGTCCGCTGTCTGTAGGATTTCAAGGGGGAGGGGCTTGGTTCATACCAAACAAACCAGAGGTTGTTGTCAATCATGTGGCTAATGGGCTAGCCTGTTTGCCAACCACACAAACACAGCCAACGAGCGCTACTAGCATGTGAACAAAAACAGTAAAACATGTCAGATGATGATGTTTATACAAAACAACGCTTCTTTAAAAGATACTTTTTGTTTCAATGGACAGATTGATACGGCCACGATTCACCACAGTTGCAGACGCCATGGTTGTTGTTTTACACCAACTGTTGTATTGTTGACTGACAGGGTTGCTGGCCAATCAGCTGTGTCTGTTCGGATTTTTACGTTAGACCATCCCCCAACTCCGACTCTCATTGGTTAAACACATCTTGGTACCGAAGGAACCAATCAGAAGTTGACAATAGAAGGCCAGACCAAGAGACTTGGTCTGAACCAGAGCCTTCTAGTGGGAGAGTTAGGATATTCCCATTCACTCCTATGCGCCAGGCCGCCTGCGCTGCTGGAGGAGCATGGAGGAGCTCTGTGAGTCCACTCTGAAGCCGGAAGTCAATGAAATGGGATTCAATAGGGGTCTACAGTCTCGCGAGACTGTAGGAGTAGTGAGCGTTATCATGAGCGTTATGCTCAGATAGGACTCAAAGAGACTCTCTATAGTCACGTGACCTGGCTGCTCCGCTCTGCTTCCGGGCTTTGCTTCTGGGTACACCAATATCCTAACTCTCCCACTAGCAGGCTCTGGTCTGAACCGGGTCCATGGGTCTGAACCAGGCTATGATGGCCCTGCAGTTGGTCACAACAACATAGCACAGGAAAACTTGTCTGCAGCTCTAAACAGCTCTGTCTGCACTCCAAACCTTACTCATCTCACTAATGCAGGGGTTTTCAACCTTTTTCATCTCAGGGACAACCATTTATTCAGGATTTGAGCCACTGGCCACCATTTGATGACATTTTAGCCCCACAGATCCCAAAACTAAAGATTTATTTTGCCCACAATTCCAGGCTGGATTTGGGAAACAAAACAAGCAAAACATAGATTCCAAAATGGCTAATTCACATAATGAATATTTTTAACTCTAGATACTTTTTAGCTGGTATATATCAGGTATTATTGTTGTCTCCACCATAAGGTGGTGAATATGGAACGCACCCCATCATTCCGCCCGTGTCTGTACCCCGTCATTCCGTCCCGTGTGTGATGTAATGATGACGTCATAGATCTCATAGCTGAGCTGGACGGTGGAGACCTGTGCCCCGTAGGGGCACAACTCTTTTTTGAGTTTGTGTTTTAGCTATTTCTGAGCTTGTAGATCTGCTACCTTTTAGCTTGTATAGAGCAGCTATTTTTTAGCTTGTAGATCAGCTATTTTTGAGCTTGTAGATCAGCTATGTTTTGAGCTTGTAGATCAGTTATCTTTGGGCTTGTCTTCATAAATGTGTTTAGTCAGCAAATGTTGGGCAAGTGCTATGGTCATTTTCAGCCCAATGAGTGTTGTATAGGTTGTGACTAGTACCCTGACTTTAACCTGTTTTTATGATGTTTCCCACAGGAGCTGAATTTAAATGTTTTGGTACATGTTATTAGACACCATTAGGTCAAGACATTTCTTGGTTAGGATTTAGTTCCATTATTGGACAAATCTCTGATAAAATGCCCTAACTAGTTCAGCCCTCGGCAGAGTGCATACTTGCGTGTTGCAAGTAATTTATGGCCTACTTGTGTTCGATCGGAGCGGGCTAATACTCTTGATTTTAGTTATAGAGGTCTCTTATTTACATCACCCAATTACATCACCCCCAACCGGCCAATCTGAGAGCCCCAAGGGACGCAGACTGCCGACCACCGATCACTTAACTTGCGTCCACTCACTAAGTAGAGAGCTCTTCTAATCAAAAAGAACACATTCAAGTCAACATTCTCAAAATTGAAGCATTCCTATACACCATAACAGCATACGATATATATGGCATTATGAGAAGAAACAAAGTCCACCATTTAGTGCCCTAAACAAAGATCTAAGTCCATAGACTAGGCTTGAAAACATTTTACTGACCGTTTCCAGTAGGTAAGAAGGAATCGAAAGGTGAAAATAATTAACATTTTTGCACTCTTTGGCATTGTTAAAGCGTGCATGGTAACAGTTTGTGACGTGCATGATCTCACACATTGGAGATGTTGTAAACGACGAGAGAGGAGACAGGCAGGCGGAGACAGGAAGACAGGCAGGCAGGCAGGCAGGCAGGCAGGCAGGCAGGAGGCACGACAGGCAGACAGGCAAGGCAATGCTTTGGACCGTCCCCAAAGCAGGGGGACCAATGCGAGCCAATGCTACTGTAGCAGTGAGGACCAAGCTCTATTCCTTTAGATGCTATGACTATCGGACCAATGTCGAGATATTTGTCCATGTCTTCAACACAGTGTCTTTATGCTGGAAGATGTTACCTCCACTAAAATTTGCAAGAGGATCCGCTCACCTGGAGGTTCCGTTCTCGTATCCTTACTACACAGCTGTCCTGATAGAGGATATAATCTACGTCTGTGGAGGCTCTGCTTACGGCAATGGGCTTTTTGAATTTAATGTATGTATGGACACCTATAAGTGGTCCAAACCCAGTGTTTCTGGGTCTCCTCCGGAGGGGAGAGATTACCACTCAGCCTGTGCGTTGAAGAAGGTCATGTTCATCTATGGAGGATACACCCAGCAGGATAGATATGCTAATGACATGTACAAGCTTGACACCTGTACCATGGTCTGGTCTTTAATTAACCCCAGAGGACCTCCAGTTCCTGGTAGAGCAGGGCACTCTGCCACCGTCATTGGGACAAAGATCTTTGTATTTGGGGGCTACCAGGACAGGGGTATATGGACCAATAACATCATAGTGTTTGACACAGAAACCAACGACTGGCTGAGGACACCTTCAGCACAGCTTCTACCAGAAGGTCGCTCCCGTCATTCAGCATTTACCTACAATGGAGAACTGTACATATTTGGTGGTATTGGTAACGGTAATAAGATCTTCAATGACATGTGGAAATTCAGTCCAAATATCGTCACCTGGAGGAAGGTTGAGCCCAAGGGGAAAGGACCGAGTCCAAGGTATTCCACGTGCTGTTCTGTGGTGGGAGAACGTGTCATCTTCTTCGGAGGATACACTAATGGGTCTATGGGCTTCATCTCCGATGAGCTTCATATCTTAGACTTGAATCCTTCTCTTAAGACTATGTGTAAACTAGCAGTTATTCAGTACGGTCTGGACCAATCAGAGCTACCGCACGACATCAGGTGGGAACTGGTAGCCATGGCAACCAACAGTGTGCTCACTGCCAACAAGATCATCAACTGAAGGAAATCAGAAGTCATTGAGTTTTCAGATGCATTTTCTAAACAGACCAGGATGTAAACGTTCATACGATGCATCATTCAACTAGATCAGCAACGCACAGCAGTGCACACTTGCGTGTTGTGCACAAATAAGCTGTTTGGCCTAACTCAGGATTTCAATTCACATAATAGCAACAATAGCTGATCTACAAGCTCAAAATTTGTATATTGAGCTCGTAGATCAGCTATTTTTGAGTTTGTAGATCAACTATTTTGGAACTGTAGATCAACTATTTTTGATTTTGTATATCAGCTAGATCAGCTATTTTCAGCTTGTATATCAGCTATTTTTAGCTTGTATATCAGCTATTTTTGAGCATGTAGATCAGCTATATTTTGAGCTTGTAGATCAGTTATCTGTTGGGCTTGTCTTCATAAATGTGCTTTCAGCAAATGTTGGGCATGACGGGAGGAGACAGGCAGGCAGTCAGGAAGACAGGCAGACAGGCAGGCAGGCAGAGAGGCAGGCAGACAGGCAGGAAGACAGGCAAGAAGACAGGCAGGCAGGAAGACAGGCAGGCAGGCAGGCAGTGCAATGCTTTGGACCGTTTCCAAAGCAGGGGGACCAAAGCAAGCCAATGCTACTGTAGCAGTGAGGACCAAGCTCTATTCCTTTGGATGATGCTGTGATGATCGGACCAACGGTGAGATGCTTGTCCATGTCTTCAACACAGTGTCTTTATGCTGGAAGATGTTACCTCCATTAGAACTTGAAAGAGGACACGCTCACCTGGTGTTATGGTCCGTGCATCCTAACAACACAGCTGTCCTGATAGAGGATATAATCTACGTCTGTGGAGAATCTGCTCACGGCAATGGGCTTTATGAATTTAATGTAGACACCTACAAATGGTTCAAAACCAGTGTTTACACAGACCAGGATGTAGCTTTCATACGATGCATCATTCATCTAGATCAGCAACACACAGCAGTGCACAACGTGCACGTTGCACACAAATAGGCTGTGGCCTACTTGTGCGTGAGTGGAGCGGGCGAATCAGAAATGAACCAAAACAAACTCTTATTCCTCTGAAATAATTTATGTCAGGCTCCCTCCCACAGAGGGTGGACTAAGTACCGCTCTCATCCTAAACCAGCCAATTGCAGTACCCCGAGGGACGACCAGCGACCGCACATCGTACACCGTACACCACCGCACACCGATCACTTAACTTGTGCCCGCTCCGCTCACTCAAGTAACACAAGTATCACCTTACTCCAACACTAACATCACAGGATGAAACATACCTGGGATACCACATGATGGCTCTGCAGCTTTCCTATGCTAGGTTGAACATAGGAAAACTAGCCTGTGGTTCAGAGTCTGAAATTGTCCGCCGTCTGTAGGATTTCAAGGGGGAGGGGCTTGGTTCATACCAAACAAACCAGAGGTTGTTGTCAGTCATGTGGCCAATGAGCTAGCCTGTTTGCCAACCACACAAACACAGAATGAGCGCTACTAGCATGTGAACAAAAGCAGTAAAACATGTGGGATGATGATGTTTATACAACCCGACGCTTCTTTAAAAGAGACTTTATGTTTCAATGGACAGATTGATACGGCCGCGATTCACTGCAGTTGCAGCCGCCATGGTTGTTGTTTTATACCAACTGTTGTATTGTTGACTGACGGGGTTGCTGGCAAATCAGCTGCGTCTGTTAGGATTTTTTCGTTAGACCAACCCCCAACTCCGACTCTCATTGGTTAAACACATCTTGGTACCGAAGAAACCAATCAGAAGTTGACAATAGAAGGCCAGACCAAGAGACTTGGTCTGAACCAGAGCCTTCTAGTGGGAGAGTTAGGATATTCCCATTCACTCCTATGCGCCAGGCCGCCTGCGCTGCTGGAGGAGCATGGAGGAGCTCTGTGAGTCCACTCTGAAGCCGGAAGTCGATGAAATGAATGGGATTTAATAGGGGTCTACAGTCTCGTGAGACTGTAGGAGTAGTGAGCGTTATCATGAGCGTTATGCTCAGATAGGACTCAAAGAGGCTCTGTATAGTCACGTGACCTGGCTGCTCCGCTCTGCTTCCGGGCTTTGCTTCCGGGTACACCAATATCCTAACTCTCCCTTTAGCAGGCTCTGGTCTGAACCGGGTCCATGGGTCTGAACCAGGCTATGATGGCCCTGCAGTTGGTCACATAACAACATAGCACAGGAAAACTTGTCTGCAGCTCTAAACAGCTCTGTCTGCACTCCAAACCTTACTCATCTCACTAATGGATGACAGATGGCTCAGGGTTCATGCACCGTGGATCCTCCTGTGTGGACATGAGAGGTGGACACAGACCTGGACAACCTGCAGTCTGATCACTGGCCAAGATCACACTGTTTGTTGAATAGGGTGACCACACACCAAGCTGTTTATCTGAGGGACACATCCAAGTATCGCATTGTGTGGGACAAAGTGGGGCAAGCGGGACGAAACAGGGTTAGCAAGTTTGATCTAGTCATTTCAAATAACAGCATTAATATTAAATAATAATTCAGATTTTCAAATAATAGCGAAACTAGCTGATCTAGGAGCTCAAAACGCATCTCACTGCGATACGTTTTGAGTTTGTAGATCAGCTATTTTTGAGCTTGTAGATCAGCTATTTTCTGAGCTTGTAGATTCGCTATTGTTGAGCTTGTAGGTCAGGTATTTTCTTACCTTGCTTATAGGCTATGTTTTAGCTTGTAGAGCAGCTGTTTTTGAGCTTGTTGATCAGCTATTTTAAGCTTATACATACGCTATTTTTAGCTACTAGATTAGGTATTTTCAGCTTGTAGATACGCTACTTTTAAGTTGGTATGTATCAGGTATTTTTAAGAGTTTGTGGTTTAGCTATTTCTGAGCTTGTAAATCTGCTACCTTTTAGCTTGTATAGAGCAGCTATTTTTTGAGCTTGTAGATCAGCTATTTTTAGCTTGTAGATCAGCTATTTTTGAGCTTGTAGATCAGTAATCTGTTGAGCTTGTCTTCATAAATGTGTTTCGTCAGCAAATGTTGGGCAAGTGCTATGGTCATTTTCAGCCCAATGAGTGTTCTATAGGTTGTGACTAGTACCCTGACTTTAACCTGTTTTTATGATGTTTCCCACAGGAGCTGAATTTAAATCTTTTGGTACATGTTATTAGACACCATTAGGTCAAGACATTTCTTGGTTATGATTTAGTTCCCTTATTGGACAAATCTCTAATAAAATGCCCTAACTAGTTCAGCACTCAGTAGAGTGCATACTCGCGTGTTGGGCACAAGTAATTTGTGGCCTACTTGTGTTCGATCGGTGCAGGCTAATACTCATGACTTTAGTTATAGAGATCTCTTATTTACATCACCCAATTACATCACCAACAACCGGCCAATCTGAGTGCCCCGAGGGACGACGACCACCGACCACCGATCACTTAACTTGCGTCCACTCACTAAGTAAAGAGCTCTTTTAATTGAAAAGACACGCAAGCAAGTCAACATTTTCAAAATTGAAGCATTCCTAAACACCATAACAGCATACGATATAAATGACATTATGAGACAAAACAAAGTCCACCATTTAGTGCCCTAAACAAAGATCTAAGTCCATAGACTAGGCTTGCAAACATTTTACTGACCGTTTCCAGTAAGTAAGAAGGAATCGAAAGGTGAAAATAATGAACATTTTTGCACTCTTTGGCATTGTTAAAGCGTGCATGGTAACAGTTTGTGACGTGCATGATCTCACACATTGGAGATGTAGGGTGATGCATCCTGTTGTAAATGACGTGAGAGGAGACAGGCAGGAAGACAGAGAGGCAGGCAGAGAGGAAGACAGGCAGGCAGGCAGGCAGGCAGGCAGGCAGGCAGAGAGGAAGACAGGCAGGCAGGCAGGCAGGTAGAGAGGAAGACAGGCAGGCAGGCAGGCAGGTAGAGAGGAAGACAGGCAGGCAGGCAGGCAGGGAGGAAGACAGGCAGGCAGGCAGAGAGGAAGACAGGCAGGCAGGCAGTGCAATGCTTTGGACCATTCCCAAAGCAGGGGGACCAAAGCGAGCCAATGCCACTGTAGCAGTGAGGACCAAGCTCTATTCATTTGGAGGATGCTATGTTGATCGGACCAATGTCGAGATGCTTGTCCATGTCTTCAACACAGTGTCTTTATGCTGGAAGATGTTACCTCCACTAAAACTTGAAAAAGGACACGCTCACCTGGTGTTATGGTACGTGCTTCCTAACATCACAGCTGTCCTGATAGAGGATATAATCTACGTCTGTGGAGGCTCTGCTTACGGCAATGGGCTTTATGAATTTAATGTAGACACCTATAAGTGGTCCAAACCCAGTGTTTCTGGGTCTCCTCCGGAGGGGAGAGATTTCTTCTCAGCCTGTGTGTTGAAGAAGGTCATGTTCATCTATGGCGGATACACCCAGCAGCTTAGATACGCTAATGATATGTACAAGCTTGACACCTGTACCATGGTCTGGTCTTTAATTAACCCCAGAGGACCTCCAGTTCCTGGTAGAGGAGAGCACTCTGCCATCGTCATTGGGACAAAGATATTTGTATTTGGGGGTATGCAGGACTGGGTTACATGTACCAATAACATCGTAGTGTTTGACACAGAGACCAACGACTGGCTGAGGACACCTTCAGCACAGCTTCTACCAGAAAGACGCTCCTGTCATTCAGCATTTACCTACAATGGAGAACTGTACATATTTGGTGGCTGTAATGGTAATAAGACCTTCAATGACATGTGGAAATTCAGTCCAAATACTCTCACCTGGAAGAAGGTTGAGCCCAAGGGGAAAGGACCGAGTCCAAGGTATTTGACGTGCTGTTCTGTGGTGGGAGAACGTGTCATCATCTCTGGAGGATACGTGTGGAATGGTGTGGACACTATCTCCAATAATGAGCTTCATATCTTAGACTTGAATCCTTCTCTTAAGACTATATGTAAACTAGCAGTTATTCAGTACGGTCTGGACCAATCAGAGCTGCCGCACAACATCAGGTGGGAACTGGTAGCCATGAGCTCACTGCCAACAAGATCATCAACTGAAGGAAATCAGAAGTCATTGAGTTTTCAGATGCATTTCCTAAACAGATCAGGATGTAAGCGTTCATACAATGCATCATTCAACTAGATCAGCAACGCACAGCAGCGCAAACTTGCGCGTTGTGCACAAATAAGCTATTTGGCCTAATTCAGGATTTCAATTCAAATAATAGCAAAAATAGCTGATCTACAAGCTCAAATTTTGTATGTTGAGCTTGTAGATCAGCTATTTTTTGAGCTTGTAGATCAACTATTTTTGAGCTTGTAGATCAACTATTTTTCATCTTGTAGATTGGCTATTTTTTGATTTTGTAGATCAGCTATTTTTGAGCTTGTAGATCAACTATTTTTCATCTTGTAGATTGGCTATTTTGAGCTTGTAGATCAGCTATTTTGAGCTTGTAGATCAGCTCTTTTTTGAGCTTGTAGATCAACTACTTCTTGAGCTTGTAGATCAGCTATTTTCTGAGCTTGTAGATTTGCTATTGTTGAGCTTGTTGGTCAGGTATTTTCTTAACTTGCTTATAGGCTATTTTAGCTTGTAGAGCAGCTATTTTTGAGTTTGTAGATCAGCTATTTCTTTTTAGCCTGTTGATCAGCTATTTTAACCGCATACATGAGCTATTTTTAGCAAGTAGATTAGCTATTTCCAGCTTGTAGATATGCTACTTTTTAGCTGGTATATATCAGGTATTTTTTGAGTTTGTGGTTTAGCTATTTTTAGCTTGTAGCTCAGCTATTTTTGAGCTTGTAGCTCAGCTATTCTTGAACTTGTAGCTCAGCTATTTTTTTAGCTTGTATATCAGCTATTTTTGAGCTTGCAGATCAGTTATCTGTTATCTTGTCTTCATAAATGTGTTTCGTCAGCAAATGTTGGCCAAGTGCTATGGTCATTTTCAGCCCAATGAGTGTTGTATAGGTTGTGACTAGTACCCTGACTTTAACCTGTTTTTATGATGTTTCCCACAGGAGCTGAATTTAAATCTTTTGGTACATGTTATTAGACACCATTAGGTCAAGACATTTCTTGGTTAGGATTTAGTTCCCTTATTGGACAAATCTCTGATAAAATGCCCTAACTAGTTCAGCACTCGGCAGAGTGCATACTTGCGTGTTGCGCACAAGTAGTTTGTGGCCTACTTGTGTTCGAGCGGAGCGGGCTAATACTCATGACTTTAGTTAAAGAGGACCCTTATTTACATCACCCAACAAGATTGTGCCCCTACGGGGCACAGGTCTCCACCGTTGGCTTAGCAGATAGGGGACAAATAAAAAACGTTGAACCTTGAACCTAATTAGGATGCTGCCGGCTGTCCTTCACACCTATGACCTCATCATGACGTCATCTCAAGCTTCTCAATCTCAGGGGTCCTCTTAGAGACCTGTACCCAGGTCTCCACCGTCTGGGCTCAGGTTTGAATGTGTACTAGTACTAGTGTATCAACTATAACGTCGTCATGACGTCATGACGAACGGGCTGCGTGCACGGACAGACAGTCGTGGGACGGACAGACTCAGGACGTGCACGGACAGAGGGCGTTTTATAGTCCCCACCTTCGGTGGAGACAATTACATCAATCTGAGTGCCCCGAGGGACGCCGATCGCCGACCGTTTGATTGTGCTCACTGCCAACAAGATCACCAAACGAAGGAAATCAGAAGTCATTGAGTTTTCAGATGCATTTTCCAAAGAGTCCAAGGTGTAAGCTTTCAGCGTTACGTTGCTTTACATCTGCAACGCACAGCAGTGCACAAAATAGGCTGTGGTCTACGCTTTATTTTCTTCCCCACTCCAGCTCTGGGCAAACTTTGGGTAAACCCCGCCCCCGATGCTCGGGCCCCAATGAAAACATTGGGGAAGGAGCGCTTGTTTTACCCTGCTGGCTACTACTAGTAGGGTGGGGCGAAGGAAGTTTTACTGAGGTTATGGTTAGGGTTAGGTTAGGTTTAGGCATAGTTTTACTGAGGTTATGTTTAGGGTTAGGCTTAGGCATAGCCTAGTTTTACTGAGGTTATGTTTAGGGTTAGTAACTGCATAAAGCACCGCCTCTCGGTGGTGCTTTATGCAGTTACTAACCCTAAACATAACCTCAGTAAAACTGGCCTACGTGGCCTACTTGTGCGTGAGCGGAGCGGGCGAATCAGAAATCAACCAAAACAAACTCTTACTCCTTTGAAATAATTTTCGTCACACTCCCTCCCACAGATCTTTAGGGTGGATCGAGTCCCGCCCTCGTCTCCTAAACCGGCCAATCACAGCACCCCGAGGGACGACCGACGACTGCGCATCGTACACCACCGCACAACGATCGCTTAACTTGTGCCTGCTCCACTCACGCAAGCAATCTTTAGCTTGTAGATCAACTATTTTTGAGCTGATATATCAGGTATTTTTTTAGCTTGTAGATCAGCTATTTTTTAGCTTGTAGATTAGTTATGGTTTAGCTGACAGATCAGCTAATTTTGAGATTGTAGATCAACTATTTTTTGAGCTTGTAGATGAAATATTTTTGAGCTTGTAGATGAGCTATTTTTGAGCTCGTAGATCAACTATTTTTTGAGCTTGTAGATGAGCTTTTTTTTAGCTTGTAGATCCGCTGTTTTTTAGCTTGTAGATTAACTATTTTTGAGCTTGTAAATCAACTATTTTTTGAGCTTGTAGATCAGCTATTCTTGATAGGACAGTGCCCTCTGCAGTGAGTGTGAAACTATAGTGTCACCAGAGGGAATATTAAACGTCAATAGTAGGAAAAGAAACAACAGAGAGTCAGCTATTAAAACACTGATGACTGTCAGTCACAATGTGGGACAACCAGACAGGTACTCTGACCCTAACAGCACAAAATGAAACATACTGGTGAGTGTTTTTAGCACTTTAGAACCCAGAGAACTGCATTGGCCAGGTAACAACATAGCATTGCATTGTAGTGGCTTATATTCCAATGGGGCATTTTATCACATATTTCTCGTAATTAAATCGTTACCAGAATTGTCTTCACAGCAGGGGTGGATCTAGGCATGGGGGGCAATGCCCCCCTAAATGCCCAGACTGCCCCACCAAACACGATGGCTTGCAAAACAACCCACAATATTTCAAATTGCTTGTATTTAAAATAGAGTCCTTCACGGGTCCATTTTCAAGGAACCGACTCGATTCAGACCCGGACGTAATCGGAGCCGCTCCGTTTTGGGCCCGCTGCTATAATTAACATGACGGCTCCGGACCGTTCAAAGCCCGAGGCGTTTCAAACCCGCTCCGAGACGTGCCCGGTGCTATTATTGAAATTATGGGTCCGAACCGTAAATGTCCGAGAACCCGAAATGTCTGAACGCTTTAATGAGTTCTACTAGTATATTATGAATAAGACGGTAGCTTACTGTTAGTAGTTCACTGTTGGGTGGTGCTGCAGTGCCACTGGATGGTCAATAGCCTACATTGAACACTATGCATGTTGAACAGGACTCGACTCACAGCGTATACATAGAAAATAAATCCACGTCTTCTTTAGATGTTGAATCCCAGTAGTAGCTGTACTTTTCTTCTTAGCCATTATTCCACCATTGTGTGTAAATAAAAATAATAATCCATAGTCAACTATTATAACTGCCGTCTCGTGATCGTACGTCACACAATTCATATCTCCGTTGTGGAAGAGTGATTTCTTTTTTGTTCTTGTGGTCTCTGTTGCACCAGCAGCAGACCATTGTCTTTATTGCTTATCTTAATAATTATTATTATCACGATAGTTAAGTTGTAGCTGTAGTTGTTGTTGTTGTGATGATGATGACATATGCAGCAACTTCCTGCTATGCTAAAGTCACGTGACTCAATGCTCGCCTCTCACTGGCCGGAGGAGAACAAGGGGGGGATGACGAGGGTGATTGACAGCTGTGGCGGCCAATCCCCGGGTTTTGGGTGTAACCCGAGGTCCGAGACGCCCCGGAACCGGCCTGATTGTACCCGGGACATGCAGGGGACATGCGGGAACCGGCCTGAACGAACCCGCGACATCGCGGAACCGGCCCGTTTGTGCCCGGATGTCATTTCTTGTAAACGGAACCGGAACCGGCCACGGGCCGGGTCGGTGCTCGGGCTATGCCGAAGTACTCTAATTTAAAATGATTTGAAACACTACTACTACTAACTAACTAACTACAGCTGTGTCACCACTAAACCAACAGCATTTCATCATTGAAAACAGAAAACTCTCTGAGTCAGACCTTTAGCTTTATGCATGCTGTGTGTCTGTTGCAACTTCAACAACAACTGATGTTATTATTGAAGCTTTACTTGACTAATAAAAGTCCTGTAACTGAAAATGGTATGGGCGATGAAGCCGCCCCCTACCATTTTCTCCTGCCCCCCAATTGGGAAATGTTACATCCGCCCCTGCTTCACAGATGTGTTTCTAATGGTGTCTAATAACATGTCCTAATAGATTGAAATTTGACTCCTGTGGGAAACCTCACAAAAACAGTTTAAAGTTAGAGGTACTAGTCACAAGGAGGCAAAACGTTTAAAATATCATCATGCTTCATGCAGCATGTGATATTAGGCTGACCATACGTCCGTATTTCCCAGGACATGTCCGTATTTCACGTCCTGTCCTGGGTGTCCTGGTTTATTTTTAGAAAATGAGGAAATGTCCTGGTTTTTGTAAAATTACTTTCATTCAGTTCCTTTCCGACACGTCTTTGTTTACATCGGACCAGTAAATCGACAGGCACTAGGACACTGCGCACGATGACCTCAGCCCTGAGCAGAGTCAGTGCAGGCAGCCTTCGTCAATCAGTTAGTAGACACTAGACAGCGTGGTTGTCAGTCTCCACTACCATGCCCAAGCGCAAGTGCACGTTTACAGACGAGTTACAGAAAAAAATCCCTGTATTCAGACCGGGGCGAGACAAAAGTGAAGCACTGTGCACTGTTTGCAAAGCAGGCACGTATGTCCCGCTCTGCAATGGAGGTGTCCTGGTTTTCTCCTTTGAGAATATGGTCACCCTATGTGATATGTCTAACAAGGTGTTTTTCATGGTTCTGAATCTATTCCATGCTTTAGTTTTCCTCCGAAAACATCCCTTGGGGTAAAAACAGACATACCTGTCGTCATAAATGTCAGACAGCAAATTCTGGGCATGATGAGCTTGTAGATTCGCTATTGTTGAGCTTGTTGGTCAGGTATTGTCTTAACTTGCTTATAGGCTATTTTTTTTTAGCTTGTAGAGCAACTGTTTTTGAGCTTGTAGATCAGCTATTTTTTGCTTGTTGATCAGGTATTTTAAATTCTGGGCAAGTGCTAGTAGTTCGTGGCCTACTTGTGTTCGAGTGGAGCAGGCTAATACTCATGACTTTAGTTATAGAGGTCTGTTATTTACATCACCCAATTACATCACCTCCAACCGGCCAATCTGAGTTCCCCGAGGGACGACGACCGCCGAACACCGATCACTTAACTTGTGTCCAGTCACGCACCACCCACCATTTAGTGCCATAAACAAAGTCCATTGACTAGACTGGAAAACATTTTACCATGAGCATTTACAGTAAGAACGAATCAGGTTTTAAAGACAGTCAAAGGGTGAAAATAATGAACATTTTTGCACTCTTTGGCATCATTAAAGCGTGCATGGTAACAGTTTGTGACGTGCATGATCTCACAAAAAGGATATGTGAGATGATGCAGCCTGTTGTAAATGACGAGAGAAGATAGGCAGGCAGGCAGAGACAGGCAGGTTGTGCAATGCTTTGGACCATTCCCAAAGCAGGGGGACCAAAGCAAGCCAATGCTGCTGTAGCAGTGAGGACCAAGCTCTATTCATTTGGAGGATGCTATGTTGATCGGACCAATGTCGAGATGCTTGTCCATGTCTTCAACACAGTATCTTTATGCTGGAAGATGTTACCTCCACTAAAATTTGCAAGAGGATCCGCTCACCTGGTGGTTTCGTCCCCGTATCCTTACAACACAGCTGTACTAATAGAGGAGATAGCCTACATCTGGGGAGGCTCTGGGCTTTTTGCATTTAATGTAGACACCCACATGTGGTCCAAACCCAGCGTTTCTGGGTCTCCTCCGGGGGAAGAGATTACTACTCAGCCTGTGTGTTGAAGAAGGTCATGTTCATCTATGGAGGATACACCCATCAGGCTGGATACGCTAATGACATGTACAAGTTTGACACCTGCACCATGGTCTGGTCTTTAATTAACCCCAAAGGACCTCCACTTCCTAGTACAGCATATCACTCTGCCACTGTCATTGGGACAAAGATCTTTGTTTTTGGGGGCTTAAAGGACAGGATTATATGGACCAATGACATCATAGTGTTTGACACAGAGACCAACGACTGGCTGAGGACACCTTCAGCACAGCTTCTACCAGAAGGACGCACCTCTCATTCAGCATTTACCTACAATGGAGAACTGTACATATTTGGTGGCTGGAATAGTAATAAGAACCTCAATGACGTGTGGAAATTCAGTCCAAATACCCTCACCTGGGGGAAGGTTGAGCCCAAGGGGAAAGGACCGAGTCCAAGGTATTCCATGTGCTGTTCTGTGGTGGGAGAACATGTCATTTTCTTTGGAGGATACACTAATGGGTCTATGGGCTTCATCTCCGATGAGCTTCATATCTTAGACTTGAATCCTTTTCTTAAGAATTTATGTAAACTAGCAGTTATTCAGTACGGTCTGGACCAATCAGGGCTGCCGCACAACATCAGGTGGGAACTGGTAGCCATGACAACCAACAGTGAGCTCACTGCCAACAAGATCATCAACTGAAGGAAATCAGAAGTCATTGAGTTTTCAGATGCATTTTCTAAACAGACCAGGATGTAAGCGTTCATACAATGCATCATTCAACTAGATCAGCAACGCACAGCAGTGCACACTTGCACACAAATAGGCTGTTTGGTCTAATTCAGAATTTCAATTCAAATAATAGCAAAAATAGCTGATCTACAAGCTTAAATTTTGTATATTGAGCTCGTAGATCAGCTATTTTTGAGCTTGTAGATCAACTATTTTTGATTTTGTAGATCAGCTATTTTTTGATTTTGTAGATCAGCTATTTTTGAGATTGTAGATCACCTATTTTGGAACTTGTAGATCAGCTATTTTTTGATTTTGTAGTTCAGCTAGATCAGCTATTTTCAGCTTGTAGATCAGCTCTTTTTTGAGCTTGTAGATCAGCTATTTTTAGCTTGTATATCAGCTACTTCTGAGCATGTAGATCGGCTATGTTTTTGAGCTTGTAGATCAGTTATCTTTGGGCTTGTCTTCATAAATGTTTTTAGTCAGCAAATGTTGGGCAAGTGCTATGGTCATTTTCAGCCCAATGAGTGTTGTATAGGTTGTGACTAGTACCCTGACTTTAACCTGTTTTTATGATGTTTCCCACAGGAGCTGAATTTAAATCTTTTGGTACATGTTATTAGACACCATTAGGTCAAGACATTTCTTGGTTAGGATTTAGTTCCCTTATTGGACAAATCTCTGATAAAATGCCCTAACTAGTTCAGCACTCGGCAGAGTGCATACTTGCGTGTTGCGCACACGTAATTTGTGGCCTACTTGTGTTCGATCGGAGCAGGCTAATACTCATGACTTTAGTTAAAGAGGACCCTTATTTACATCACCCAATTACATCAATCTGAGTGCCCCGAGGGACACTGATCGCCGACCGATTGATTGTGCTCACTGCCAACAAGATCACCAAACGAAGGAAATCAGAAGTCATTGAGTTTTCAGATGCATTTTCCAAAGAGTCCAAGGTGTAAGCTTTCATCGTTACGTTGCTTTACATCTGCAACGCACAGCAGTGCACAAAATAGGCTGTAGTCTACGCTTGATTTTTTTCCCCACTCCAGCTCTGGGCAAACTTTGGGTAAACCCCGCCCCCGATGCTCGGGCCCCAATGAAAACACTGCAAACCAGCAGGGGGTTTGGGAAGGAGCGCTTGTTTTACCCTGATGGCTACTACTAGCAGGGTGGGGCGAAGGAAGTTTTACTGAGGTTATGGTTAGGGTTAGGTTAGGTTTAGGCATAGTTTTACTGAGGTTATGTTTAGGGTTAGGCTTAGGCATAGCCTAGTTTTACTGAGGTTATGTTTAGGGTTAGTAACTGCATAAAGCACCGCCTCTCGGTGGTGCTTTATGCAGTTACTAACCCTAAACATAACCTCAGTAAAACTGGCCTACGTGGCCTACTTGTGCGTGAGCGGAGCGGGCGAATCAGAAATCAACCAAAACAAACTCTTATACTCCTCTGAAATAATTTTCGTCACACTCCCTCCCACAGATCTTGAGGGTGGACCGAGTCCCGCCCTCATCACCTAAACCGTCCAATCACAGCACCCCAAGGGACGACCGACGACCGCGCATTGTACACTACCGCACAACGATCGCTTAACCTGTGCCTGCACCGCTCACGCAAGCAATCTTTAGCTTGGAGATCAACTATTTTTGAGCTGATATATCAGGTATTTTTTTTAGCTTGTAGATCAGCTATTTTTTTAGCTTGTAGATCAGTTATGGTTTAGCTGATAGATCAGCTAATTTTGAGATTGTAGATCAACTATTTTTTGAGCTTGTAGATGCGCTTTTTTTTAGCTTGTAGATTAACTATTTTTGAGCTTGTAAATCAACTATTTTTTGAGCTTGTAAATCAATTTTGATAGGAGAGTACCCTCTCCAGTGAGTGTGGAACTACAGTGGCACCAGAGAAAATATTAAACGTCAATAGCAGGAAAAGAAACAACAGAAAGTCAGCTATAAGAACACTGATGACTGTCAGTCACAATGTGGGACAACCAGACAGGCACTCAAAGCTGTAATTGGTCAGTTAACAACATAGCATTTCATTGTAGTGGCTTATATTCCAATGGGGCATTTTACCACATATATTTGCCCAATCTCGGAATTAAATTGTTACCAGAATTGTCTTTAATTGTTTTTTGATGTGTTTCCAATAACATGTTCTAAAAGATTGAATTTTGACTCCTGTGGGAAACCTCACAAAAACAGTTTAAAGTTAGAGGTACTAGTCACAAGAAGGCAAAACGTTTAAAATGTCATCATGCTTTATGCAGCATGTGATATGTCTAACTAGGTGCTTTTCATGGTTCTGAATCTATTCCATGCTTTAGTTTTCCTCTGAAAACATTCCTTGGGGTAAAAATATATATACCGTAAATCCTCTTTTATAATCCGGGGCTTTTATTTACTCAACCGATTTTTATACCAGGCGTTTATTGGAAGGAGGCTGCTATAAGAAGAGAGGCCTATATTACAATGTTTCAATCCAATCATAATGAATAAAACATATTGTATACTCCAATAACCTTAAATAATTGCAATAGTCTAAAATAATGCTGTTTTTTGTAAGGCCACTAGATGGCGTCTGTATATAGGTTTGACGCTTCAACACATAGGCTATGACAGCAGGGGCGGATTGGCCATCTGGAGTACAGGGAGTTTTCTCTCAAAGAGTTACATCTGGTTAACCAGCTGGGGAAATATGTGCCAATCCGCCCCTGTACCAAAGTGAAAGTAAAAAGTTATCGTATATAGTTGATGTTTAGGAATGGTTGGCAGGGTCTTTCTGTGTGGAGGCTATGCTTCGTTACAGTCAGTCAGTCAGTCAGTCAGTCAGTCAGTCAGTCAGTCAGTCAGTCAGTCAGTCAGTCAGTCAGTCAGTCAGTCAGTCGATATAATGGATAACGGAAGATTCACCAGGATTATAACAAGATATGGATGGATTACCGTACTTCATTGGTGTACATATGGCTTCTTCACATCTTCACTCACAGTAAGTGCATTGGGATGCGATGGTGCGCTCTGTAAAAATGGACCCTCGCGGGTCCATTTGGTTTCATTTTACGATCTCAAGAGCTACAGATCTAAAAGGACCACTAGTGGTCCCCGGACCGCTGCTTTAAAACCAGTGGTTTATAGAGAGAAAAAAGGGCGAGCAGAATCGGGAGGAGGAGGAGGAGGAGGAGGAAGCGAGAATTGAACTGCCCAACGGATAAGCCCACACTCGCAGAAAATATAAAACAAAAGAAAAAAATACCGCTAATAAAAGGAGGCCGGAATATATACGTTAAATCCAACGCCGTTCCCGGAAAATAATGGGAGGCCGGTAAATAATAGAAAGGAGGACTATATTAGAGGATTTACGGTACCTGTCGTCATAAATGTCAGACAGCAAATTCTGGGCATGATGAGCTTGTAGATTCGCTATTGTTGAGCTTGTTGGTCAGGTATTTTCTTAACTTGCTTATAGGCTATTTTTTTAGCTTGTAGAGCAGCTGTTTTTGAGCTTGTAGATCAGCTATTTTTTGCTTGTTGATCAGGTATTTTAAATTCTGGGCAAGTGCTAGTAGTTCGTGGCCTACTTGTGTTCGAGTGGAGCAGGCTAATACTCATGACTTTAGTTATAGAGGTCTGTTATTTACATCACCCAATAACATCACCTCCCAACTGGCCAATCTGAGTTCCCCGAGGGACGACGACCGCCGAACACCGATCACTTAACTTGTGTCCAGTCACGCACCACCCACCAATTAGTGCCATAAACAAAGATCTAAGTCCATTGACTAGACTGGCAAACATTTTACCAAGCATTTACAGTAAGAACGGATCAGGTTTTAAAGACAGTCAAAGGGTGAAAATAATGAACATTTTTTCACTCTTTGGCATCATTAAAGCGTGCATGGTAACAGTTTGTGACGTGCATGATCTCACAAAAAAAGATATGTGAGATGATGCAGCCTGTCGTAAATGACGAGAGAAGATAGATAGGCAGGCAGAGACAGGCAGGTTGTGCAATGCTTTGGACCATTCCCAAAGCAGGGGGACCAAAGCGAGCCAATGCCACTGTAGCAGTGAGGACCAAGCTCTATTCATTTGGAGGATGCTATGTTGATCGGACCAATGTCGAGATGCTTGTCCATGTCTTCAACACAGTATCTTTATGCTGGAAGATGTTACCTCCACTAAAATTTGCAAGAGGATCCACTCACCTGGAGGTTTCGTCCCCGTATCTTTACAACACAGCTGTCCTGGTAGAGGATATAATCTACGTCTGTGGAGGCTCTGCTTACGGCAATGGGCTTCATGAATTTAATGTAGACACCCACATGTGGTTCAAACCCAGGGTTTCTGGGTCTCCTCCAGAGGGGAGAGATTACCACTCAGCCTGTGTGTTGAAGAAGGTCATGTTCATCTATGGAGGATACATCCAGCAGGATAGATACGCTGATGACATGTACAAGCTTGACACCTGTACCATGGTCTGGTCTTTAGTTAACCCCAGAGGACCTCCACTTCCTGGTAGAGGAGGGCACTCTGCCACCGTCATTGGGACAAAGATCTTTGTATTTGGGGGTGTCCAGGACGGGTGTATATGGACCAATAACATCATAGTGTTTGACACAGAGACGAACGACTGGCTGAGGACACCTTCAGCACAGCTTCTACCAGAAAGACGCTCCTTTCATTCAGCATTTACCTACAATGGAGAACTCTACATATTTGGTGGCTGGAATGGTAATAAGACCTTCAATGACGTGTGGAAATTCAGTCCAGATATCCTCACCTGGAGGAAGGTTGAGCCCAAGGGGAAAGGACCGAGTCCAAGGTATTCCACGTGCTGTTCTGTGGTGGGAGAACGTGTCATCTTTGGAAGATACATGTGGAATGGTAGGGAACTTTATATCTTAGACTTGAATCCTTCTCTTAAGACTATGTGTAAACTAGCAGTTATTCAGTACGGTCTGGACCAATCAGAGCTGCCGCACGACATCAGGTGGGAACTGGTAGCCATGACAACCAACATTGTGTTCACTGCCAAGTTGTTCTAGTCTGCGATTTTTAATTTTAGTTTCAGTCTTTAGTCCACTTTCAATCACCGGTTTTAGTTTTTATCCTATTTAGTCTAGTTTTAGTCGACGAAGAGTAAACCTACAAAGTGACAGGCGAATCTGCTCCTGGACAGTCCCGGTGTGCACTTCCGAACCCCGAGTGCACTACATAGCAAAATAGTCAGCAAAAAGAGATACGATCATTATAATAATATATTTCGTATCGTCTGCGTTTGTGAACGAAAAAGACAATAGATTTTAGCTTAGTCTTTTTTTTATGAAATACATTTTTGTCTAGTCTTTATTAATGAACAAAATTGCATGTCAATTTAGTCCCAGTTATTGTTTATACATGTTTTTTTAGTCCAGTCTCGTTTTTGTCCCGCGAAAAATGGGCGCTGACGAACACATTTCGTTTTAGTTTTCGTTGACGAGAACAACTATGCTGCCAACAAGATCATCAAATGAAGGAAATCAGAAGTCATTGACTTTTGAGATGCATTTTTTAAACAGTCCAGGATGTAAGCTTTCATACGATGCATCATTTATATAGATTAGCAAAACACAGCAGTGCACACCTGCGTGTTACACACAAATAGGCTGTGGCCTACTTGTGCATGAGTGGAGCGGGCGAATCAGAAATGAATGAACATGAACAAACTCTTATTCCTCTGAAATAATTCACGTCAAACTCCCTCCCACAGATCTTGAGGGTGGACCGAGTTCCACCCTCATCACCTAAACCAGCCAATCGCAGTACCCTGAGGGACGACCAACGACCGCACATCGTACACCACCACACATCGTACACCGTACACCACTGCACATCGTACACCGTACACCACCGCACAACGATCGCTTAACTTGTGCCCGCTCCACTCACTCAAGTAACACAAGTATCACCTTACTCCAACAGTAACATCACAGGATGAAACATACTGTAGAATTCTTTTAGCAGTTAAAAGCCACAGGCCTGGGATACCACATGATGGCTCTGCAGTTTTCCTATGCTAGGTTGAACATAGCATAGGAAAACCAGGTTGCGGTTCAGAGTCTGAAATTGTCCGCCGTCTGTAGGATTTCAAGGGGGAGGGGCTTGGTTCATACCAAACAAACCAGAGGTTGTCAATCATGTGGCTAATGAGCTAGCCTGTTTGCCAACCACACAAACACAGCCAACGAGCGCTACTAGCATGTGAACAAAAGCAGTAAAACATGTGGGATGATGATGTTTATACAACCCGACGCTTCTTTAAAAGAGACTTTATGTTTCAATGGACAGATTGATACGGCCGCGATTCACTGCAGTTGCAGCCGCCATGGTTGTTGTTTTATACCAACTGTTGTATTGTTGAGTGACGGGGTTGCTGGCCAATCAGCTGCGTCTGTTCGGATTTTTACGTTAGACCAGCCCACAACTCCGACTCTCATTGGTTAAACACATCCTGGTACCGAAGAGACCAACCAGAAGTTGACAATAGAAGGCCAGACCAAGAGACTTTGTCTGAACCAGAGCCTTCTAGTGGGAGAGTTAGGATATTCCCATTCACTCCTATGCGCCAGGCCGCCTGCGCTGCTGGAGGTGCATGGAGCAGCCCTGTGAGTCCACTCTGAAGCCGGAAGTCGATGAAATGAATGGGATTTAATAGGGGTCAACAGTCTCGCGAGACTGTAGGAGTAGTGAGCGTTATCATGACCGTTACGCTCAGATAGGACTCAAAGAGGCTCTGTATAGTCACGTGACCTGGCTGCTCCGCTCTGCTTCCGGGCTTTGCTTCCGGGTACACCAATATCCTAACTCTCCCACTAGCAGGCTCTGGTCTGAACCGGGTCCATGGGTCTGAACCAGGCTATGATGGCCCTGCAGTTGGTCACATAACAACATAGCACAGGAAAACTTGTCTGCAGCTCTAAACAGCTCTGTCTGCACTCCAAACCATACTCATCTCACTAATGCAGTGGTTTTCAACCTTTTTCATCTCAGGGACAACCATTTATTCAGGATTTGAGCCACGGACCACCATTTGATGACATTTTAGCCCCACAGATCCCAAAACTAAAGATTTATTTTGCTTTTGCCCACAATTCCAGGCTGGATTTGGGGAAACAAAACAAGCAAAACATACATTCCAAAATGGCTAATTCACATAATGAATATTTTTAACTCTAGATACTTTTTAGCTGGTATATATCAGGTATTTTTTTGAGTTTGTGTTTTAGCTATTTCTGAGCTTGTAGATCTGCTACCTTTTAGCTTGTATAGAGCAGCTATTTTTTAGCTTGTAGATCAGCTATTTTTGAGCTTGTAGATCAGCTATGTTTTGAGCTTGTAGATCAGTTATCTTTGGGCTTGTCTTCATAAATGTGTTTCGTCAGCAAATGTTGGGCAAGTGCTATGGTCATTTTCAGGCCAATGAGTGTTCTACAGGTTGTGACTAGTACCCTGACTTTAACCTGTTTTTATGATGTGTTTCCCACAGGAGCTGAATTTAAATCTTTTGGTACATGTTATTAGACACCATTAGGTCAAGACATTTCTTGGTTAGGATTTAGTTCCCTTATTGGACAAATCTCTGATAAAATGCCCTAACTAGTTCAGCCCTCGGTAGAGTGCATACTTGCGTGTTGCATACAAGTAATTTGTGGCCTACTTGTGTTTGATCAGAGCGGGCTAATACTCATAACTTTAGTTAAAGAGGTCCCTTATTTACATCACCCAATTACATCACCCCCAACTGGCCAATCTGAGTGCCCCGAGGGACGCAGACTTCCGACCACCGATCACTTAACTTGCGTCCACTCACTAAGTAAAGAGCTCTTCTAATCGAAAAGAAATGGATTCAAGTCAACATTCTCAAAATTGAAGCATTCCTAAACACCATAACAGCATACGATATAAATGGCATTATGAGACAAAACAAAGTCCACCATTTAGTGCCCTAAACAAAGATCTAAGTCCATAGACTAGGCTTGCAAACATTTTACCGACCGTTTCCAGTAGGTAAGAAGGAATCGAAAGGTGAAAATAATTAACATTTTTGCACTCTTTGGCATTGTTAAAGCGTGCATGGTAACAGTTTGTGACGTGCATGATCTCACACATTGGAGATGTTGTAAACGACGAGAGAGGAGACAGGCAGGCGGAGACAGGAAGACAGGAAGACAGGCAGGCAGACACAGGCAGTGAGACAGGAAGACAGGAAGACAGGCAGGCAGGCAGGCAGGCAGGCAGTGCAATGCTTTGGACCGTCCCCAAAGCAGGGGGACAAATGCGAGCCAATGCCACTGTAGCAGTGAGGACCAAGCTCTATTCATTTGGAGGATGCTATGTTGATCGGACCAATGTCGAGATGCTTGTCCATGTCTTCAACACAGTGTCTTTATGCTGGAAGATGTTACCTCCACTAAAATTTGCAAGAGGATCCGCTCACCTGGAGGTTTCGTCCCCGTATCCTTACAACACAGCTGTCCTGATAGACGATATAATCTACGTCTGTGGAGGCTCTGCTTACGGCAATGGGCTTTTTGAATTTAATGTAGACACCCACATGTGGTTCAAACCCAGCGTTTCTGGGTCTCCTCCGGAGGGGAGAGATTACTTCTCAGCCTGTGTGTTGAAGAAGGTCATGTTCATCTATGGAGGATACACCCAGCAGCGTAGATACGCTAATGACATGTACAAGCTTGACACCTGTACCATGGTCTGGTCTTTAATTAACCCCAGAGGACCTCCAGTTCCTGGTAGAGGAGAGCACTCTGCCACCGTCATTGGGACAAAGATCTTTGTATTTGGGGGTATGCAGGACTGGGTATATATGGACCAATAACATCATAGTGTTTGACACAGAGACGAACGACTGGCTGAGGACACCTTCAGCACAGCTTCTACCAGAAGGACGCTGCCTTCATTCAGCATTTACCTACAATGGAGAACTGTACATATTTGGTGGCTGGAATGGTAAGACCTTCAATGACGTGTGGAAATTCAGTCCAGATACCTTCACCTGGAGGAAGGTTGAGCCCAAGGGGAAAGGACCGAGTCCAAGGTATTCCACGTGCTGTTCTGTGGTGGGAGAACGTGTCATCTTTGTTGGAAGATACGTGAATGTGAGCCCCGAGTTTCATATCTTAGACTTGAATCGTTCTCTTAAAGGGGTGCTACACTTTCAAAAAAACTTTTGGTCATTTTATGGTCTACTCAGCCTCATGTGAACACACCAGACAGTTTATAAGTTACTCCTTTCAGTATTTAGATATTTGATGTTCATTAGTCTGCCGGAACGTCCTTCCCATAGAAACCCATTATAACTTAAAACTCCATTTTAACCATGACAGATTATTCGAAAACAACCAATCTTTTTTCTGGTGATTGATATTGTCTTCCTAATACGTGAGAGGGCCGTGGAATTCCATTTACAGTTTTTATTTATTTTTAAAATATTGTTTTATTCATTTGGGTAGGCTTACCCAAATATGGAGGCGGCTACATTTTCCAAAACAATATTTTAAAAATAAATGAAAACTGTAGATGCAATTCCACGGCCCTCTCACGTATTAGGAAGACAATATCAGTCACCAGAAAAAAGATTGGTTGTTTTCGAATAATCTGTCATGGTTAAAATGGAGTTTTAAGTTATAATGGGTTTCTATGGGAAGGACGTTCCGGCAGACTAATGAACATCAAATATCTAAATACTGAAAGGAGTAACTTATAAACTGTCTGGTGTGTTCACATGAGGCTGAGTAGACCATAAAATGACCAAAAGTTTTTTTGAAAGTGTAGCACCCCTTTAAGACTATATGTAAACTAGCAGTTATTCAGTATGACCTGGACCAATCAGAGCTTTTTTTTATTTAGTCTAGTTTTAGTCGATGAAGAGTAAACATGCAAAGTTATAGGCGACTCTGCTCCCGGACAGCCCTGGCGTGCACTTCCAAACCCAGCGTGCACTACATAGCAAAAGAATCAGCAAAAAGAGATACGATCATTGCAATAATATATTTCGTATCGTCTTCGTTTTAGAACGAAAAAGACAATAGATTTTAGCTTAGTCTTTATTTTGTCTTTATTAGTCAACGAAATTGCATATCAATTTAGTCCCAGTTATTGTTTATACACGTTTTTTTTGTCTCGTTTTCGTCCTGCGAAAAATGGGCGTTGACAAACACATTAGATTAGTTTTCGTTGACGAGAACAACTATGCTGCCAACAAGATCATCAAATGAACGAAATCAGAAGTCATTGACTTTTGAGATGCATTTTTTCAACAGTCCAGGATGTAAGCTTTCATACGATGCATCATTCATCTAGATCAGCAACACACAGCAGTGCACACTTGCGTGTTGCACACAAATAGGCTGTGGCCTACTTGTGTGTGAGTGGAGCGGGCGAATCAGAAATGAACCAAAACAAACTCTTATTCCTCTGAAATAATTTACGTCACACTCCCTCCCACAGATCTTGAGGGTGGACCGAGTTCCGTCCTCATTACCTAAACCGGCCAATCGCAGTGCCCTGAGGGACGACCGGCGACCGCACATCGTACACCACCGCACACCGATCGCTTAACTTGTGCCCGCTCCGCTCACGTAAGTAACACAAGTATCACCTTACTCCAACACTAACATAACAAAATTAAACATACTTTACTGTAGAATTCTTTTAGCAGTTAAATTCCACAGGCCTGGGATACCACATGATGGCCCTGCAGGTTTCCTATGCTAGGTTGAACATAGCATAGGAAAACTATCCTGTGGTTCAGAGTCTGACATTGTCCGATGTCTGTAGGATTTCAAGGGGGAGGAGCTAACCAGAGGTTGTTGTCAATCATGTGGCTAATGGGCTAGCCTGTTTGCCAACCACACAAACACAGCCAACGAGCGCTACTAGCATGTAAACAAAAGCAGTAAAACATGTCGGATGATGATGTTTATACAACCCGACGCTTCTTTAAAAGATACTCTTTGTTTCAATGGACAGATAAATACGGCCGCGATTCACCGCAGTTGGTCATGGTTGTTGTTTTACACCAACTGTTGTATTGTTGACTGACAGGGTTGCTGACCAATCAGCTGCGTCTGTTCGGATGTTTACGTTAGACCATCCCCCAACTCCGACTCTCATTGGTTAAACACATCTTGGTACCGAAGGGACCAATCAGAAGTTGACAATAGAAGGCCAGACCAAGAGACTTGGTCTGAACCAGGCTATGATGGCCCTGCAGTTGGTCACATAACAACATAGCACAGGAAAACTTGTCTGCAGCTCTAAACAGCTCTGTCTGCACTCCAAACCTTACTCATCTCACTAATGGATGACAGATGGCTCAGGGTTCATGCACCGTGGATCCTCCTGTGTGGACATGAGAGGTGGACACAGACCTGGACAACCTGCAGTCTGATCACTGGCCGAGATCACACTGTTTGTTGAATAGGGTGACCACACACCAAGCTGTTTATCTGAGGGACACATCCAAGTATCGCATTGTGTGGGACAAAGTGGGGAAAACGGGACGAAACAGGGTTAGCAAATTATCTTGATCTAGTCATGGCCAATTTCAAATAATAGCATTAAATAATTCAGATTTTCAAATAATAGCAAAACTAGCTGATCTAGGAGCTCAAAATGCATTGCACTGCGATGCGTTTTGAGCTTGTAGATCAGCTACTTTGAGCTTGTAGATCATATAGTTTTTGAGCTGATGAATCAGCAAATTTTGAGCTTGTAGATCAGCTATTTTCTGAGCTTGTAGATTCACTATTGTTGAGCTTGTAGGTCAGGTATTTTCTTAACTTGCTGATAGGCTATTTTTTAGCTTGTAGAGCAGCTGTTTTTGAGCTTGTAGATCGGCCATTCTTTTGCTTGTTGATCAGCTATTTTAAATTCATACATAAGCTATTTTTAGCAGGTAGATTAGCTATTTTCAGCTTGTAGAGAGGCTACTTTTTAGCTGGTATATATCAGGTATTTTTTGAGTTTGTGGTTTAGCTATTTCTGAGCTTGTAGATCTGCTACCTTTTAGCTTGTATACAGGTCCTTCTAAAAAAAATTAGCATATTGTGTAAAAGTTCATTTTCTTCCATAATATAATACAAAACATGAAACTTTCATATATTCTCCATCAATTGTGCATCAAGTGAAGTATTTAAAAACTTTTTTTTTTTGTTTTAATGCTGATGATTATGGTGTACAGCTCATGAAAACCCCAAAATCCCATCTCAATGAATTAGCATATTTTTACGAGACCACTAAAAAAATATGTTTTAAACAAGAAATGTTGACTATCTGAAAAGTATATTAATGTGTGCAGTCAACACTTGGTCTGGACTATTTTCTAACAAATTATTTCATCAATGGGGCGGGGCATGGAGGTGATCAACCTGTGGCACTGTTGAAGCGTTATGGAAGCCCAGTTTTGCTTTGATAACGGCCGTAAATGAATTTGTATTGTTCAGTCTTATGTCTCACACCTTCCTCTTGACAATACAACCCAGATTCTCTGTTGGGTTAAAGTCAGGACAGTTGGCAGGTCAGTTAAGTGCAGTAGTGCCATGGTCAGGACAGCAGTTAGTATAGTTCTGGCTCTGTGGGCAGGTGCCAAATCGAGCTGGAAAGGAAAATTAGCATCTCCATGAAGCTTGTCAACATACCGAAGCACAAGGTACTAAAAGGATGGCTGAGTTTTCAGTTTTCAGCCGATAACATGGCCCAAATCATGTCTTTTGGCATGTTCAGTCTCCAGTCCATGTTATCGGCTGGTGTTGATCCACTGACAGTGAAAACTTACAATAGTTTCAACACAGGCATCTTTTTAGAGAACCTTGTGCTTCAGTATATTGACAAGCTTCATGGAGATGCTAATTTTCCATTCCAGCTCGATTTGGCACCTGCCCACAGAGCCAAAACTACTACTAACTGCTGTACTGACCATGGTATTACTGCGCTTAACTGACCTGCCAACTGTCCTGACTTTAACCCAACAGAGAATCTGGGTTGTATTGTCAAGAGGAAGGTGTGAGACATAAGACTGAACAATACAAATTCATTTACGGCCGTTATCAAAGCAAAACTGGGCTTCTATAACGCTTCAACAGTGCCACAGGTTGATCACCTCCATGCCCCGCCCCATTGATGAAATAATTTGTTAAAAAATAGTCCAGACCAAGTGTTAACTGCACACATTAATATACTTTTCAGATAGTCAACATTTCTTGTTTAAAACATATTTTTTTTAGTGGTCTCGTAAAAATATGCTAATTCATTGAGATGAGATTTTGGGGTTTTCATGAGCTGTACACCATAATCATCAGGATGAAAACAAAAAAAATGTTTTTAAATGCTTCACTTGATGCACAATTGATGGGGAATATATGAAAGTTTCACATTTTGTATTATATTATGGGAGAAAATTAACTTTTACACAATATGCTAATTTTTTGAGAAGGACCTGTAGATCAGCTATTTTTTGAGCTAGTTCAGCACTCGGTAGAGTGCATACTTGCGTGTTGCGCACAAGTAATTTATGGCCTACTTGTGTTCGATCGGAGCGGGCTAGTACTCATGACTTTAGTCATAGAGGTCTCTTATTTACATCACCAACCAACCGGTCAGTCTGAGTGCCCTGAGGGACGCCGACCGCCGACCACCGACCACCGACCACCGATCACTTAACTTGTGTCCATTCACTAAGTAAAGAGCTCTTTTAATTGAAAAGACACGCAAGCAAGTCAACAATCTCAAAATTGAAGCATTCCTAAACACCATAACAGCATACGATATAAATGGCATTATGAGACAAAACAAAGTCCACCATTTATTGCCCTAAACAAAGATCTAAGTCCATAGACTAGGCTTGCAAACATTTTACCGACCGTTTCCAGTAGCTGTAAGAAGGAATCGAAAGGTGAAAATAATGAACATTTTTGCACTCTTTGGCATTGTTAAAGCGTGCATGGTAACAGTTTGTGACGTGCATGATCTCACTCATTGAAGATGTAGGGTGATGCATCCTGTTGTAAATGACGAGAGAGGAGACAGGCAGGCAGAGACAGGCAGGCAGAGACAGGCAGTGAGACAGGAAGACAGGAAGACAGGCAGGCAGGCAGGCAGGCAGGCAGGCAGGCAGGAAGACAGGCAGGAAGACAGACAGGCAGGCAGGCAGGCAGTGCAATGCTTTGGACCGTCCCCAAAGCAGGGGGAGCAGCATGTCTTCAACACAGTGTCTTTATGCTGGAAGATGTTACCTCCACTAAAATTTGCAAGAGGATCCACTCACCTGAAGGTTCCGTTCTCGTATCCTTACTACACAGCTGTCCTGATAGAGGATATAATCTACGTCTGTGGAGGCTCTGGTTACGGCAATGGGCTTTTTGAATTTAATGTAGACACCTATAAGTGGTCCAAACCCAGTGTTTCTGGGTCTCCTCCGGAGAGGAGAGATAACCACTCAGCCTGTGTGTTGAAGAAGGTCATGTTCATCTATGGAGGATACACCCAGCAGGATAGATATGCTAATGATATGTACAAGCTTGACACCTGCACCATGGTCTGGTCTTTAATTAACCCAAGAGGACCTCCAGTTCGTGGTAGAGGAGAGCACTCTGCCACCGCTATTGGGACAAAGATCTTTGTATTTGGGGGTGTTCAGGACGGGTGTATATGGACCAATGACATCATAGTGTTTGACACAGAGACAAACGACTGGCTGAGGACACCTTCAGCACAGCTTCTACCAGAAAGACGCTCCTTTCATTCAGCATTTACCTACAATGGAGAACTGTACATATTTGGTGGCTGTAACTGTAAGAAGACCTTCAATGACATGTGGAAATTCAGTCCAGATACTCTCACCTGGAAAAAGGTTGAGCCCAAGGGGAAAGGACCGAGTCCAAGGTATTCCACGTGCTGTTCTGTGGTGGGAGAACGTGTCATCTTCTTCGGAGGATACACTAATGGGTCTATGGGCTTCATCTCCGATGAGCTTCATATCTAAGACTTGAATCCTTCTCTTAAGACTGTATGTAAACTAGCAGTTATTCAGTACGGTCTGGACCAATCAGAGCTGCCGCACAACATCAGGTGGGAACTGGTAGCCATGACAACCAACAGTGAGCTCACTGCCAACAAGATGTTTTCCGAATGAAGGAAAACAGGAGTCATTGAGTTTTCAGATGCATTTCCTACACAGTCCAGGATGTAAGTGTTCATACGATGCCTCATTCAACTAGATCAGCAACGCACAGCAGTGCACACTTGCACACAAATAGGCTGTTTGGTCTAATTCAGAATTTCAATTCAATAATAGCAAAAATAGCTGATCTACAAGCTGAAATTTTGTATATTGAGCTTGTAGATCAGCTATTTTTGAGCTTGTACATCAACTATTTTTGATTTTGTAGATCAGCTATTTTTTGATTTTGTAGATCAGCTATTTTTGAGCTTGTAGATCAGCTAGATCAGCTATTTTCAGCTTGTAGATCAGCTCTTTTTAGCTTGTATATCAGCTACTTCTGAGCATGTAGATCGGCTATGTATTTGAGCTTGTAGATCAGTTATCTGTTGAGCTTGTCTTCATGAATGTGCTTAGTCAGCAAATGTTGGGCAAGTGCTATGGTCATTTTCAGCCCAATGAGTGTTGTATAGGTTGTGACTAGTACCCTGACTTTAACCTGTTTTTATGATGTTTCCCACAGGAGCTGAATTTAAATCTTTTGGTACATGTTATTAGACACCATTAGGTCAAGACATTTCTTGGTTAGGATTTAGTTCCTTATTGGACAAATGCCCTAACTAGTTCAGCACTCGGTAGAGTGCATACTTGCGTGTTGCGCACAAGTAGTTCGTGGCCTACTTGTGTTTGATCGGAGCGGGCTAATACTCATGACTTTAGTTAAAGAGGTCCCTTATTTACATCACCCAATTACATCAATCTGAGTGCCCCGAGGGACGCCGATCGCCGACCGATTGATTGTGCTCACTGCCAATAAGATCACCAAACGAAGGAAAGCAGAAGTCATTGAGTTTTCAGATGCATTTTCCAAAGAGTCCAAGGTGTAAGCTTTCAGGGTTACGTTGCTTTACATCTGCAACGCCCAGCAGTGCACAAAATAGGCTGTAGTCTACGCTTGATTTTTTTCCCCACTCCAGCTCTAGGCAAACTTTGGGTAAACCCCGCCCCCGATGCTCAGAAGCCAATGAAAACACTGCAAACCAGCAGGGGGTTTGGGAAGGAGCGCTTGTTTTACCCTGCTGGCTACTACTAGTAGGGTGGGGCGAAGGAAGTTTTACTGAGGTTATGGTTAGGTTAGGTTTAGGCATAGTTTTACTGAGGTTATGTTTAGGGTTAGGCTTAGGCATAGCCTAGTTTTACTGAGGTTATGTTTAGGGTTAGTAACTGCATAAAGCACTGCGTCGGCGGTGCTTTATGCAGTTACTAACCCTAAACATAACCTCAGTAAAACTGGCCTACGTGGCCTACTTGTGCGTGAGCGGAGCGGGCGAATCAGAAATCAACCAAACAAACTCTTATACTCCTCTGAAATAATTTACGTCACACTCCCTCCCACAGATCTTGAGGGTGGACCGAGTCCCGCCCTCATCACCTAAACCGTCCAATCACAGCACCCCAAGGGACGACCGACGACCGCGCATTGTACACTACCGCACAACGATCGCTTAACCTGAAAACATTCCTTGCGGTAAAAACAGACATACCGGTCGTCATAAATGTCCTTAGTCAGCAAATTCTGGGCAAGTGCTAGTAGTTTGTGGCCTACTTGTGTTCGAGTGGAGCAGGCTAATACTCATCACTTTAGTTATAGAGGTCTCTTAGTCCGAGGACTTAGACTGAGATCTAAGTCCATTGACTAGACTGGCAAACATTTTAGCCAGCGTTTACAGTAAGAACGAATCAGGTTTTAAAGACAGTCAAAGGGTGAAAATAATGAACATTTTTGCACTCTTTGGCATCATTAAAGCGTGCATGGTAACAGTTTGTGACGTGCGTGATCTCACAAAAAGGATATGTGAGATGATGCAGCCTGTCGTAAATGACGAGAGAAGATAAGCAGGCAGGCAGGCAGACAGGCAGGTTGCGCAATGCTTTGGACCATTTCCAAAGCAGGGGGACCAAAGCGAGCCAATGCCACTGTAGCAGTGAGGACCAAGCTCTATTCATTTGGAGGATGCTATGTTGATCGGACCAATGTCGAGATGCTTGTCCATGTCTTCAACACAGTATCTTTATGCTGGAAGATGTTACCTCCAATAAAATTTGCAAGAGGATCCACTCACCTGGGGGTTAGGACCACGTATCCTTACAACACAGCTGTCCTGATAGAGGATATAATCTACGTCTGTGGAGGCTCTGCTTACGACAATGGGCTTTTTGAATTTAACGTAGACACCCACATGTGGTTCAAACCCAGTGTTTCTGGGTCTCCTCCGGAGGGGAGAGATTACTTCTCAGCCTGTGTGTTGAAGAAGGTCATGTTCATCTATGGAGGATACACCCAGCAGCGTAGATACGCTAATGACATGTACAAGCTTGACACCTGTACCATGGTCTGGTCTTTAATTAACCCCAGAGGACCTCCACTTCCTAGTACAGCATATCACTCTGCCACCGTCATTGGGACAAAGATCTTTGTATTTGGGGGCTACCTGGACAGGTGTATATGTACCAATAACCTCATAGTGTTTGACACAGAGACGAACGACTGGCTGAGGACACCTTCAGCACAGCTTCTACCAGAAAGACACTCCTGTCATTCAGCATTTACCTACAATGGAGAACTGTACATATTTGGTGGCTGGGATGGTAAAAAGTACCTCAATGACATGTGGAAATTCAGTCCAGATACTCTCACCTGGAGGAAGGTTGAGCCCAAGGGGAAAGGACCGAGTCCAAGGTATTTCACATGCTCTTCTGTGGTGGGAGAACGTGTCATCTTTGGAAGATACATGTGGAATGGTCGGGAACTTTATATCTTAGACTTGAATCCTTCTCTTAAGACTATGTGTAAACTAGCAGTTATTCGGTACGGCCTGGACCAATCAGAGCTGCCGCACAACACCAGGTGGGAACTGGTAGCCATGACAACCAACAGTGTGCTCAATGCCAACAAGATCATCAAACGAAGGGAAATCAGAGGTCATTGAGTTTTCAGATCCATTTCTTAGACACTCCAGGATGTAACCTTTCATTTTGTGATGCATAATTCAACTAGATC